>CAKAJA020001042.1:2693279-3366599 GCA_916610235.2 Lasioglossum morio | reverse complement strand
GCGTTATGCGTTATGCGTCATGCGTTATGCGTTATGCGTTATGCGTTATGCGTTATGCGTTATGCGTTATGGGTTATGCGGTATGCGTTATGCGTTATGCGTTATGCGTTATGCGTTATGCGTTATGCGTTATGCGTTATGCGTTATGCGTTATGCGTTATGCGTTATGCGTTATGCTTTATGCATTATGCGTTATGCGGTATGCGATTTGCGTTATGCGTTATGCGTTATGGGTTGTGCGTTATGAGTCATTCGTTATGCGTTATGCGTTTTGCTTTGTGCGTTATGCGTTATGAGTTATGCGTTATGCGTTATGCGTTATGCGTCATGCGTTATGAGTAATGCGTGATCCGTTATGTGTTATGCGTTATGCGCTATGCGTTATGCGTTATGCGTTATGCGTTATGCGGTATGCGTTATGCGTTATGCGTTATGCGTTATGCGTTATGCGTTATGCGTTATGCGTTATGCTTTATGCGTTATGCGTTATGCGTTATGCGATTTGCGTTATGCGTTATGCGTTATGCATTATGCGTTATGCGTTATGGGTTATGCGTTATGTGTTATGCGTTATGCGTTATGCGTTATGCGTTATGCGTTATGCGTTATGCGTTATGCGTTATGAGTAATGCGTGATCCGTTAAGTGTTATGCGTTATGCGTTACGAGTAATGCGTGATCCGTTATGCGTTATGCGTTATGAGTAATGCGTGATCCGTTATGCGTTATGCGTTATGCATTATGCGTTATGCGTTATGCGTTATGCGTTATGCTTTATGCGTTACCCGTTATGCGTTATGCGATTTGCGTTATGCGTTATGCGTTATGCGCTATGCGTTATGGGTTGTGCGTTATGAGTCATGCGTTATGAGTTGTGAGTTATACGTTATGCGTTATACGTTATGCGTTATGCGTTATGCGTTATGCGTTATGCGATTTGTGTTATGCGTTATGCGTTATGCGTTATGCGATTTGCGTTATGTGTTATGCGTTGTGGGTTGTGCGTTATGAGTCATGCGTTATGCGTTATGCGTTTTGCTTTATGCGTTATGCGTTATGCGTTATGCGTTATGCGTTATGCGTTATGCGTTATGCGTTATGCGTTATGCGTTATGCGTTATGCGTTATGCGTTATGCGTTATGCGTTATGCGTTATGCGTTATGCGTTATGCGTTATGCGTTATGCGTTATGCGTTATGCGTTATGCGTTATGCGTTATGCGTTATGCGTTATGCGTTATGCGTTATGCGTTATGCGTTATGCGTTATGCGTTATGCGTTATGCGTTATGCGTTATGCGTTATGCGTTATGAGTAATGCGTGATCCGTTATGCGTTATGCTTTATGCGTTATGCGTTATGCGTTACGCGTAATGCGTTATGCGCTACGGGTCATGCGTTAAGCGTTATGCGTTATGCGTTATGCGTTATGCGTTATGGGTTAAGCGTTATGTGTTATGTGTTATCCGTTATGCGTTATGCGTTATGCGTTATGCGTTATGCGTTATGCGTTATGCGTTATGAGTTATGCGTTATGGGTTATGAGTAATACGTGATGCGTTATGCGTTATGCTTTATGCGTTATGCGCTATGGGTCATGCGTTAAGCGTTATGCGTTATGCGTTATGGGTTGTGCGTTATGAGTCATTCGTTATGCGTTATGCGTTTTGCTTTGTACGTTATGCGTTATGGGTTATGCGTTATGCGTTATGCGTCATGCGTTATGAGTAATGCGTGATCCGTTATGTGTTATGCGTTATGCGCTATGCGTTATGCGTTATGCGTTATGCGTTATGCGTTATGCGTTATGCGTCATGCGTTATGCGTTATGCGTTATGCGTTATGCGTTATGCGATTTGCGTTATGCGTTATGGGTTGTGCGTTATGAGTCATGCGTTATGCGTTATGCGTTTTGCTTTATGCGTTATGCGTTATGGGTTATGCGTTATGCGTTATGAGTAATGCGTGATCCGTTATGTGTTATGCGATATGCGTTATGCGTTATGCGTTATGCGTTATGCGTTATGCGTTATGCGTTATGCGTTATGCGTTATGCGTTATGCGTCATGCGTTATGCGTTATGCGTTATGCGTTATGCGTTATGCGTTATGCGATATGCGTTATGCGTTATGCGTTATGCGTTATGCGTTATGCGTTATGCGTTAAGCGTTATGCGTTATGCGTTATGCGTTATGCGTTATGCGTTATGCGTTATGCGTTATGCGTTATGCGTTATGCGTTATGCGTTATGCGTTATGCGTTATGCGTTATGCGTTATGCGTTATGCTTTATGCATTATGCGTTATGCGTTATGCGATTTGCGTTATGCGTTATGCGTTATGGGTTGTGCGTTATGAGTCATTCGTTATGCGTTATGCGTTTTGCTTTGTGCGTTATGCGTTATGGGTTATGCGTTATGCGTTATGCGTCATGCGTTATGAGTAATGCGTGATCCGTTATGTGTTATGCGTTATGCGCTATGCGTTATGCGTTATGCGTTATGCGTTATGCGTTATGGGTTATGCGTTATGTGTTATGCGTTATGTGTTATGCGTTATGCGTTATGCGTTATGCGTCATGCGTTATGAGTAATGCGTGATCCGTTATGTGTTATGCGTTATGCGCTATGCGTTATGCGTTATGCGTTATGCGTTATGAGTCATGCGTTATGCGTTATGCGTTATGCGTTATGCGGTATGCGTCATGCGTTATGCGTTATGCGTTATGCGTTATGCGTTATGCGATTTGCGTTATGCGTTATGCGTTATGCGGTATGCGTCATGCGTTATGCGTTATGCGTTATGCGTTATGCGTTATGCGTTATGCGTTATGCGTTATGCGTTATGCTTTATGCGTTATGCGTTATGCGTTATGCGATTTGCGTTATGCGTTATGCGTTATGCATTATGCGTTATGCGTTATGGGTTATGCGTTATGTGTTATGCGTTATGCGTTATGCGTTATGCGTTATGCGTTATGCGTTATGCGTTATGCGTTATGAGTAATGCGTGATCCGTTAAGTGTTATGCGTTATGCGTTACGAGTAATGCGTGATCCGTTATGCGTTATGCGTTATGAGTAATGCGTGATCCGTTATGCGTTATGCGTTATGCAGTATGCGTTATGCGTTATGCGTTATGCGTTATGCTTTATGCGTTACCCGTTATGCGTTATGCGATTTGCGTTATGCGTTATGCGTTATGCGCTATGCGTTATGGGTTGTGCGTTATGAGTCATGCGTTATGAGTTGTGAGTTATACGTTATGCGTTATACGTTATGCGTTATGCGTTATGCGTTATGCGTTATGCGATTTGTGTTATGCGTTATGCGTTATGCGTTATGCGATTTGCGTTATGTGTTATGCGTTGTGGGTTGTGCGTTATGAGTCATGCGTTATGCGTTATGCGTTTTGCTTTATGCGTTATGCGTTATGCGTTATGCGTTATGCGTTATGCGTTATGCGTTATGCGTTATGCGTTATGCGTTATGCGTTATGCGTTATGCGTTATGCGTTATGCGTTATGCGTTATGCGTTATGCGTTATGCGTTATGCGTTATGCGTTATGCGTTATGCGTTATGCGTTATGCGTTATGCGTTATGCGTTATGCGTTATGCGTTATGCGTTATGCGTTATGCGTTATGCGTTATGCGTTATGAGTTATGCGTTATGGGTTATGAGTAATGCGTGATCCGTTATGCGTTATGCTTTATGCGTTATGCGTTATGCGTTACGCGTAATGCGTTATGCGCTACGGGTCATGCGTTAAGCGTTATGCGTTATGCGTTATGCGTTATGCGTTATGGGTTAAGCGTTATGTGTTATGTGTTATCCGTTATGCGTTATGCGTTATGCGTTATGCGTTATGCGTTATGCGTTATGCGTTATGAGTTATGCGTTATGGGTTATGAGTAATACGTGATGCGTTATGCGTTATGCTTTATGCGTTATGCGCTATGGGTCATGCGTTAAGCGTTATGCGTTATGCGTTATGGGTTGTGCGTTATGAGTCATTCGTTATGCGTTATGCGTTTTGCTTTGTACGTTATGCGTTATGGGTTATGCGTTATGCGTTATGCGTCATGCGTTATGAGTAATGCGTGATCCGTTATGTGTTATGCGTTATGCGCTATGCGTTATGCGTTATGCGTTATGCGTTATGCGTTATGCGGTATGCGTCATGCGTTATGCGTTATGCGTTATGCGTTATGCGTTATGCGATTTGCGTTATGCGTTATGGGTTGTGCGTTATGAGTCATGCGTTATGCGTTATGCGTTTTGCTTTATGCGTTATGCGTTATGGGTTATGCGTTATGCGTTATGAGTAATGCGTGATCCGTTATGTGTTATGCGATATGCGTTATGCGTTATGCGTTATGCGTTATGCGTTATGCGTTATGCGTTATGCGTTATGCGTTATGCGTTATGCGTCATGCGTTATGCGTTATGCGTTATGCGTTATGCGTTATGCGTTATGCGATATGCGTTATGCGTTATGCGTTATGCGTTATGCGTTATGCGTTAAGCGTTATGCGTTATGCGTTATGCGTTATGCGTTATGCGTTATGCGTTATGCGTTATGCGTTATGCGTTATGCGTTATGCGTTATGCGTTATGCGTTATGCGTTATGCGTTATGCTTTATGCATTATGCGTTATGCGTTATGCGATTTGCGTTATGCGTTATGCGTTATGGGTTGTGCGTTATGAGTCATTCGTTATGCGTTATGCGTTTTGCTTTGTGCGTTATGCGTTATGGGTTATGCGTTATGCGTTATGCGTCATGCGTTATGAGTAATGCGTGATCCGTTATGTGTTATGCGTTATGCGCTATGCGTTATGCGTTATGCGTTATGCGTTATGCGTTATGCGGTATGCGTTATGCGTTATGCGTTATGCGTTATGCGTTATGCGTTATGCGTTATGCGTTATGCGTTATGCTTTATGCGTTATGCGTTATGCGTTATGCGTTATGCGTTATGCGATTTGCGTTATGCGTTATGCATTATGCGTTATGCGTTATGGGTTATGCGTTATGTGTTATGCGTTATGTGTTATGCGTTATGCGTTATGCGTTATGCGTCATGCGTTATGAGTAATGCGTGATCCGTTATGTGTTATGCGTTATGCGCTATGCGTTATGCGTTATGCGTTATGCGTTATGAGTCATGCGTTATGCGTTATGCGTTATGCGTTATGCGGTATGCGTCATGCGTTATGCGTTATGCGTTATGCGTTATGCGTTATGCGATTTGCGTTATGCGTTATGCGTTATGCGGTATGCGTCATGCGTTATGCGTTATGCGTTATGCGTTATGCGATTTGCGTTATGCGTTATGGGTTGTGCGTTATGAGTCATGCGTTATGCGTTATGCGTTTTGCTTTATGCGTTATGCGTTATGGGTTATGCGTTATGCGTTATGAGTAATGCGTGATCCGTTATGTGTTATGCGTTATGCGTTATGTGTTATGCGTTATGCGTTATGCGTTATGCGTTATGCGTTATGCGTTATGCGTTATGCGTCATGCGTTATGCGTTATGCGTTATGCGTTATGCGTTATGCGTTCTGCGTTATGCGTTATGCGGTATGCGTTATGCGTTATGCGTTATGCGTTATGCGTTATGCGTTATGCGTAATGCGTTATGCGTTATGCGTTATGCGTTATGCGTTATGCGTTATGCGTTATGCGTTATGCTTTATGCATTATGCGTTATGCGTTATGCGATTTGCGTTATGCGTTATGCGTTATGGGTTGTGCGTTATGAGTCATTCGTTATGCGTTATGCGTTTTGCTTTGTGCGTTATGCGTTATGAGTTATGCGTTATGCGTTATGCGTCATGCGTTATGAGTAATGCGTGATCCGTTATGTGTTATGCGTTATGCGCTATGCGTTATGCGTTATGCGTTATGCGTTATGCGTTATGCGGTATGCGTTATGCGTTATGCGTTATGCGTTATGCGTTATGCGTTATGCGTTATGCGTTATGCGTTATGCGTTATGCGTTATGCGTTATGAGTAATGCGTTATGCGTTATGCGTTATGCGTTATGCGTTATGCGTTATGCGTTATGCGTTATGCGTTATGCGTTATGAGTAATGCGTGATCCGTTAAGTGTTATGCGTTATGCGTTACGAGTAATGCGTGATCCGTTATGCGTTATGCGTTATGAGTAATGCGTGATCCGTTATGCGTTATGCGTTATGCATTATGCGTTATGCGTTATGCGTTATGCGTTATGCTTTATGCGTTACCCGTTATGCGTTATGCGATTTGCGTTATGCGTTATGCGTTATGCGCTATGCGTTATGGGTTGTGCGTTATGAGTCATGCGTTATGAGTTGTGAGTTATACGTTATGCGTTATACGTTATGCGTTATGCGTTATGCGTTATGCGTTATGCGTTATGCGATTTGTGTTATGCGTTATGCGTTATGCGTTATGCGATTTGCGTTATGTGTTATGCGTTGTGGGTTGTGCGTTATGAGTCATGCGTTATGCGTTATGCGTTATGCGTTATGCGTTATGCGTTATGCGTTATGCGTTATGCGTTATGCGTTATGCGTTATGCGTTATGCGTTATGCGTTATGCGTTATGCGTTATGCGTTATGCGTTATGCGTTATGCGTTATGCGTTATGCGTTATGCGTTATGCGTTATGCGTTATGCGTTATGCGTTATGCGTTATGCGTTATGCGTTATGCGTTATGAGTTATGCGTTATGGGTTATGAGTAATGCGTGATCCGTTATGCGTTATGCTTTATGCGTTATGCGTTATGCGTTATGCGCTATGCGTTATGGGTTGTGCGTTATGAGTCATGCGTTATGAGTTGTGAGTTATACGTTATGCGTTATACGTTATGCGTTATGCGTTATGCGTTATGCGATTTGTGTTATGCGTTATGCGTTATGCGTTATGCGATTTGCGTTATGTGTTATGCGTTGTGGGTTGTGCGTTATGAGTCATGCGTTATGCGTTATGCGTTATGCGTTATGCGTTATGCGTTATGCGTTATGCGTTATGCGTTATGCGTTATGCGTTATGCGTTATTAGTAATGCGTGATCCGTTAAGTGTTATGCGTTATGCGTTACGAGTAATGCGTGATCCGTTATGCGTTATGCGTTATGAGTAATGCGTGATCCGTTATGCGTTATGCGTTATGCATTATGCGTTATGCGTTATGCGTTATGCGTTATGCTTTATGCGTTACCCGTTATGCGTTATGCGATTTGCGTTATGCGTTATGCGTTATGCGCTATGCGTTATGGGTTGTGCGTTATGAGTCATGCGTTATGAGTTGTGAGTTATACGTTATGCGTTATACGTTATGCGTTATGCGTTATGCGTTATGCGTTATGCGATTTGTGTTATGCGTTATGCGTTATGAGTTATGCGTTATGGGTTATGAGTAATGCGTGATCCGTTATGCGTTATGCTTTATGCGTTATGCGTTATGCGCTATGGGTCATGCGTTAAGCGTTATGCGTTATGCGTTATGCGTTATGCGTTATGGGTTAAGCGTTATGTGTTATGTGTTATCCGTTATGCGTTATGCGTTATGCGTTATGCGTTATGCGTTATGCGTTATGAGTTATGCGTTATGGGTTATGAGTAATACGTGATGCGTTATGCGTTATGCTTTATGCGTTATGCGCTATGGGTCATGCGTTAAGCGTTATGCGTTATGCGTTATGCGTTATGCGTTATGCGTTATGCGTTATGCGTTATGCGTTATGCGTTATGCGTTATGCGTTATGAGTTATGCGTTATGGGTTATGCGTTATGCGATTTGCGTTATGCGTTATGCGTTATGCGTTATGCGTTATGCGTTATGCGTTATGCGTTATGCGTTATGCGTTATGCGTTATGCTTTATGCATTATGCGTTATGCGTTATGCGATTTGCGTTATGCGTTATGCGTTATGGGTTGTGCGTTATGAGTCATTCGTTATGCGTTATGCGTTTTGCTTTGTGCGTTATGCGTTATGAGTTATGCGTTATGCGTTATGCGTCATGCGTTATGAGTAATGCGTGATCCGTTATGTGTTATGCGTTATGCGCTATGCGTTATGCGTTATGCGTTATGCGTTATGCGTTATGCGGTATGCGTTATGCGTTATGCGTTATGCGTTATGCGTTATGCGTTATGCGTTATGCGTTATGCGTTATGCGTTATGCGTTATGCGTTATGCGTTATGAGTAATGCGTTATGCGTTATGCGTTATGCGTTATGCGTTATGCGTTATGCGTTATGCGTTATGCGTTATGAGTAATGCGTGATCCGTTAAGTGTTATGCGTTATGCGTTACGAGTAATGCGTGTTCCGTTATGCGTTATGCGTTATGAGTAATGCGTGATCCGTTATGCGTTATGCGTTATGCATTATGCGTTATGCGTTATGCGTTATGCGTTATGCGTTATGCGTTACCCGTTATGCGTTATGCGATTTGCGTTATGCGTTATGCGTTATGCGCTATGCGTTATGGGTTGTGCGTTATGAGTCATGCGTTATGAGTTGTGAGTTATACGTTATGCGTTATGCGTTATGCGTTATGCGTTATGCGTTATGCGTTATGCGATTTGTGTTATGCGTTATGCGTTATGCGTTATGCGATTTGCGTTATGTGTTATGCGTTGTGGGTTGTGCGTTATGAGTCATGCGTTATGCGTTATGCGTTATGCGTTATGCGTTATGCGTTATGCGTTATGCGTTATGCGTTATGCGTTATGCGTTATGCGTTATGCGTTATGCGTTATGCGTTATGCGTTATGCGTTATGCGTTATGCGTTATGCGTTATGCGTTATGCGTTATGAGTTATGCGTTATGGGTTATGAGTAATGCGTGATCCGTTATGCGTTATGCTTTATGCGTTATGCGTTATGCGTTACGCGTAATGCGTTATGCGCTATGGGTCATGCGTTAAGCGTTATGCGTTATGCGTTATGCGTTATGCGTTATGGGTTAAGCGTTATGTGTTATGTGTTATCCGTTATGCGTTATGCGTTATGCGTTATGCGTTATGCGTTATGCGTTATGAGTTATGCGTTATGGGTTATGAGTAATACGTGATGCGTTATGCGTTATGCGCCATGGGTCATGCGTTAAGCGTTATGCGTTATGCGTTATGCGTTATGCGTTATGCGTTATGCGTTATGCGTTATGCGTTATGCGTTATGCGTTATGAGTTATGCGTTATGGGTTATGCGTTATGCGATTTGCGTTATGCGTTATGCGTTATGGGTTGTGCGTTATGAGTTATGCGTTATGGGTTATGAGTAATGCGTGATCCGTTATGCGTTATGCTTTATGCGTTATGCGTTATGCGTTATGCGCTATGCGTTATGGGTTGTGCGTTATGAGTCATGCGTTATGAGTTGTGAGTTATACGTTATGCGTTATACGTTATGCGTTATGCGTTATGCGTTATGCGATTTGTGTTATGCGTTATGCGTTATGCGTTATGCGATTTGCGTTATGTGTTATGCGTTGTGGGTTGTGCGTTATGAGTCATGCGTTATGCGTTATGCGTTATGCGTTATGCGTTATGCGTTATGCGTTATGCGTTATGCGTTATGCGTTATGCGTTATTAGTAATGCGTGATCCGTTAAGTGTTATGCGTTATGCGTTACGAGTAATGCGTGATCCGTTATGCGTTATGCGTTATGAGTAATGCGTGATCCGTTATGCGTTATGCGTTATGCATTATGCGTTATGCGTTATGCGTTATGCGTTATGCTTTATGCGTTACCCGTTATGCGTTATGCGATTTGCGTTATGCGTTATGCGTTATGCGCTATGCGTTATGGGTTGTGCGTTATGAGTCATGCGTTATGAGTTGTGAGTTATACGTTATGCGTTATACGTTATGCGTTATGCGTTATGCGTTATGCGTTATGCGATTTGTGTTATGCGTTATGCGTTATGAGTTATGCGTTATGGGTTATGAGTAATGCGTGATCCGTTATGCGTTATGCTTTATGCGTTATGCGTTATGCGCTATGGGTCATGCGTTAAGCGTTATGCGTTATGCGTTATGCGTTATGCGTTATGGGTTAAGCGTTATGTGTTATGTGTTATCCGTTATGCGTTATGCGTTATGCGTTATGCGTTATGCGTTATGCGTTATGAGTTATGCGTTATGGGTTATGAGTAATACGTGATGCGTTATGCGTTATGCTTTATGCGTTATGCGCTATGGGTCATGCGTTAAGCGTTATGCGTTATGCGTTATGCGTTATGCGTTATGCGTTATGCGTTATGCGTTATGCGTTATGCGTTATGCGTTATGAGTTATGCGTTATGGGTTATGCGTTATGCGATTTGCGTTATGCGTTATGCGTTATGCGTTATGCGTTATGCGTTATGCGTTATGCGTTATGCGTTATGCGTTATGCGTTATGCTTTATGCATTATGCGTTATGCGTTATGCGATTTGCGTTATGCGTTATGCGTTATGGGTTGTGCGTTATGAGTCATTCGTTATGCGTTATGCGTTTTGCTTTGTGCGTTATGCGTTATGAGTTATGCGTTATGCGTTATGCGTCATGCGTTATGAGTAATGCGTGATCCGTTATGTGTTATGCGTTATGCGCTATGCGTTATGCGTTATGCGTTATGCGTTATGCGTTATGCGGTATGCGTTATGCGTTATGCGTTATGCGTTATGCGTTATGCGTTATGCGTTATGCGTTATGCGTTATGCGTTATGCGTTATGCGTTATGCGTTATGAGTAATGCGTTATGCGTTATGCGTTATGCGTTATGCGTTATGCGTTATGCGTTATGCGTTATGCGTTATGAGTAATGCGTGATCCGTTAAGTGTTATGCGTTATGCGTTACGAGTAATGCGTGTTCCGTTATGCGTTATGCGTTATGAGTAATGCGTGATCCGTTATGCGTTATGCGTTATGCATTATGCGTTATGCGTTATGCGTTATGCGTTATGCTTTATGCGTTACCCGTTATGCGTTATGCGATTTGCGTTATGCGTTATGCGTTATGCGCTATGCGTTATGGGTTGTGCGTTATGAGTCATGCGTTATGAGTTGTGAGTTATACGTTATGCGTTATACGTTATGCGTTATGCGTTATGCGTTATGCGTTATGCGATTTGTGTTATGCGTTATGCGTTATGCGTTATGCGATTTGCGTTATGTGTTATGCGTTGTGGGTTGTGCGTTATGAGTCATGCGTTATGCGTTATGCGTTATGCGTTATGCGTTATGCGTTATGCGTTATGCGTTATGCGTTATGCGTTATGCGTTATGCGTTATGCGTTATGCGTTATGCGTTATGCGTTATGCGTTATGCGTTATGCGTTATGCGTTATGCGTTATGCGTTATGCGTTATGCGTTATGAGTTATGCGTTATGGGTTATGAGTAATGCGTGATCCGTTATGCGTTATGCTTTATGCGTTATGCGTTATGCGTTACGCGTAATGCGTTATGCGCTATGGGTCATGCGTTAAGCGTTATGCGTTATGCGTTATGCGTTATGCGTTATGGGTTAAGCGTTATGTGTTATGTGTTATCCGTTATGCGTTATGCGTTATGCGTTATGCGTTATGCGTTATGCGTTATGAGTTATGCGTTATGGGTTATGAGTAATACGTGATGCGTTATGCGTTATGCGCCATGGGTCATGCGTTAAGCGTTATGCGTTATGCGTTATGCGTTATGCGTTATGCGTTATGCGTTATGCGTTATGCGTTATGCGTTATGCGTTATGAGTTATGCGTTATGGGTTATGCGTTATGCGATTTGCGTTATGCGTTATGCGTTATGGGTTGTGCGTTATGAGTAATGCGTGATCCATTATGCGTTATGCGTTATGCATTATGCGTTATGCGTTATGCGTTATGCGTTATGCTTTATGCGTTACGCGTTATGCGTTATGCGATTTGCGTTATGCGTTATGCGTTATGAGTTATGCGTTATGGGTTATGAGTAATGCGTGATCCGTTATGCGTTATGCTTTATGCGTTATGCGCTATGGGTCATGCGTTAAGCGTTATGCGTTATGCGTTATGCGTTATGCGTTATGCGTTATGCGTTATGCGTTATGCGTTATGCGTTATGCGTTATGCGTTATGCGTTATGCGTTATGCGTTATGCGTTATGCGTTATGAGTTATGCGTTATGGGTTATGCGTTATGCGATTTGCGTTATGCGTTATGCGTTATGGGTTGTGCGTTATGAGTCATGCGTTATGCGTTATGCGTTTTGCTTTATGCGTTATGCGTTATGCGGTATGCGTCATGCGTTATGCGTTATGCGTTATGCGATTTGCGTTATGCGTTATGGGTTGTGCGTTATGAGTCATGCGTTATGCGTTATGCGTTTTGCTTTATGCGTTATGCGTTATGGGTTATGCGTTATGCGTTATGAGTAATGCGTGATCCGTTATGTGTTATGCGATATGCGTTATGCGTTATGCGTTATGCGTTATGCGTTATGCGTTATGCGTTATGCGTTATGCGTTATGCGTTATGCGTCATGCGTTATGCGTTATGCGTTATGCGTTATGCGTTATGCGTTATGCGGTATGCGTTATGCGTTATGCGTTATGCGTTATGCGTTATGCGTTATGCGTTATGCGTTATGCGTTATGCGTTATGCGTTATGCGTTATGCGTTATGCGTTATGCGTTATGCGTTATGCGTTATGCGTTATGCGTTATGCGTTATGCGTTATGCGTTATGCGTTATGCGTTATGCGTTATGCGTTATGCGTTATGCGTTATGCTTTATGCATTATGCGTTATGCGTTATGCGATTTGCGTTATGCGTTATGCATTATGGGTTGTGCGTTATGAGTCATTCGTTATGCGTTATGCGTTTTGCTTTGTGCGTTATGCGTTATGGGTTATGCGTTATGCGTTATGTGTCATGCGTTATGAGTAATGCGTGATCCGTTATGTGTTATGCGTTATGCGCTATGCGTTATGCGTTATGCGTTATGCGTTATGCGTTATGCGTTATGCGGTATGCGGTATGCGTTATGCGTTATGCGTTATGCGTTATGCGTTATGCGTTATGCGTTATGCGTTATGCGTTATGCTTTATGCGTTATGCGTTATGCGTTATGCGATATGCGTTATGCGTTATGCGTTATGCATTATGCGTTATGCGTTATGGGTTATGCGTTATGTGTTATGCGTTATGCGTTATGCGTTATGCGTTATGCGTTATGCGTTATGCGTTATGCGTCATGCGTTATGAGTAATGCGTGATCCGTTATGTGTTATGCGTTATGCGCTATGCGTTATGCGTTATGCGTTATGCGTTATGAGTCATGCGTTATGCGTTATGCGTTATGCGTTATGCGGTATGCGTCATGCGTTATGCGTTATGCGTTATGCGTTATGCGATTTGCGTTATGCGTTATGCGTTATGCGGTATGCATCATGCGTTATGCGTTATGCGTTATGCGTTATGCGATTTGCGTTATGCGTTATGGGTTGTGCGTTATGAGTCATGCGTTATGCGTTATGCGTTTTGCTTTATGCGTTATGCGTTATGGGTTATGCGTTATGCGTTATGAGTAATGCGTGATCCGTTATGTGTTATGCGTTATGCGTTATGCGTTATGCGTTATGCGTTATGCGTTATGCGTTATGCGTCATGCGTTATGCGTTATGCGTTATGCGTTATGCGTTATGCGTTATGCGTTATGCGTTATGCGGTATGCGATATGCGTTATGCGTTATGCGTTATGCGTTATGCGTTATGCGTTATGCGTTATGCGTTATGCGTTATGCGTTATGCGTTATGCGTTATGCTTTATGCATTATGCGTTATGCGTTATGCGATTTGCGTTATGCGTTATGCGTTATGGGTTGTGCGTTGTGAGTCATTCGTTATGCGTTATGCGTTTTGCTTTGTGCGTTATGCGTTATGAGTTATGCGTTATGCGTTATGCGTCATGCGTTATGAGTAATGCGTGATCCGTTATGTGTTATGCGTTATGCGCTATGCGTTATGCGTTATGCGTTATGCGTTATGCGTTATGCGTTATGCGGTATGCGTTATGCGTTATGCGTTATGCGTTATGCGTTATGCGTTATGCGTTATGCTTTATGCGTTATGCGTTATGCGTTATGCGATTTGCGTTATGCGTTATGCGTTATGCATTATGCGTTATGCGTTATGGGTTATGCGTTATGTGTTATGCGTTATGCGTTATGCGTTATGCGTTATGCGTTATGCATTATGCGTTATGCGTTATGCGTTATGCGTTTTGCGTTATGCGTTATGAGTAATGCGTGATCCGTTAAGTGTTATGCGTTATGCGTTACGAGTAATGCGTGATCCGTTATGCGTTATGCGTTATGAGTAATGCGTGATCCGTTATGCGTTATGCGTTATGCATTATGCGTTATGCGTTATGCGTTATGCGTTATGCTTTATGCGTTACCCGTTATGCGTTATGCGATTTGCGTTATGCGTTATGCGTTATGCGCTATGCGTTATGGGTTGTGCGTTATGAGTCATGCGTTATGCGTTATGAGTTATGCGTTATGGGTTATGAGTAATGCGTGATCCGTTATGCGTTATGCTTTATGCGTTATGCGTTATGCGTTACGCGTAATGCGTTATGCGCTATGGGTCATGCGTTAAGCGTTATGCGTTATGCGTTATGCGTTATGCGATTTGTGTTATGCGTTATGCGTTATGCGTTATGCGATATGCGTTATGTGTTATGCGTTGTGGGTTGTGCGTTATGAGTCATGCGTTATGCGTTATGCGTTTTGCTTTATGCGTTATGCGTTATGCGTTATGCGTTATGCGTTATGCGTTATGCGTTATGCGTTATGCGTTATGCGTTATGCGTTATGCGTTATGCGTTATGCGTTATGCGTTATGCGTTATGCGTTATGCGTTATGCGTTATGCGTTATGCGTTATGCGTTATGCGTTATGCGTTATGCGTTATGCGTTATGCGTTATGAGTTATGCGTTATGGGTTATGAGTAATGCGTGATCCGTTATGCGTTATGCTTTATGCGTTATGCGTTATGCGTTACGCGTAATGCGTTATGCGCTATGGGTCATGCGTTAAGCGTTATGCGTTATGCGTTATGCGTTATGCGTTATGGGTTAAGCGTTATGTGTTATGTGTTATCCGTTATGCGTTATGCGTTATGCGTTATGCGTTATGCGTTATGCGTTATGCGTTATGCGTTATGGGTTATGAGTAATACGTGATGCGTTATGCGTTATGCTTTATGCGTTATGCGCTATGGGTCATGCGTTAAGCGTTATGCGTTATGCGTTATGCGTTATGCGTTATGCGTTATGCGTTATGCGTTATGCGTTATGCGTTATGCGTTATGCGTTATGCGTTATGAGTTATGCGTTATGGGTTATGCGTTATGCGATTTGCGTTATGCGTTATGCGTTATGGGTTGTGCGTTATGAGTCATGCGTTATGCGTTATGCGTTTTGCTTTATGCGTTATGCGTTATGAGTAATGCGTGATCCGTTATGCGTTACGCGTTATGAGTAATGCGTGATCCATTATGCGTTATGCGTTATGCATTATGCGTTATGCGTTATGCGTTATGCTTTATGCGTTACGCGTTATGCGTTATGCGATTTGCGTTATGCGTTATGCGTTATGAGTTATGCGTTATGGGTTATGAGTAATGCGTGATCCGTTATGCGTTATGCGTTATGCTTTATGCGTTATGCGCTATGGGTCATGCGTTAAGCGTTATGCGTTATGCGTTATGCGTTATGCGTTATGCGTTATGCGTTATGCGTTATGCGTTATGCGTTATGCGTTATGCGTTATGCGTTATGAGTTATGCGTTATGGGTTATGCGTTATGCGATTTGCGTTATGCGTTATGCGTTATGGGTTGTGCGTTATGAGTCATGCGTTATGCGTTATGCGTTTTGCTTTATGCGTTATGCGTTATGAGTAATGCGTGATCCGTTATGCGTTACGCGTTATGAGTAATGCGTGATCCATTATGCGTTATGCGTTATGCATTATGCGTTATGCGTTATGCGTTATGCGTTATGCTTTATGCGTTACGCGTTATGCGTTATGCGATTTGCGTTATGCGTTATGCGTTATGAGTTATGCGTTATGGGTTATGAGTAATGCGTGATCCGTTATGCGTTATGCTTTATGCGTTATGCGCTATGGGTCATGCGTTAAGCGTTATGCGTTATGCGTTATGCGTTATGCGTAATGCGTTATGCGTTATGCGTTATGCGTTATGCGTTATGCGTTATGAGTTATGCGTTATGGGTTATGCGTTATGCGATTTGCGTTATGCGTTATGCGTTATGGGTTGTGCGTTATGAGTCATGCGTTATGCGTTATGCGTTTTGCTTTATGCGTTATGCTTTATGAGTAATGCGTGATCCGTTATGCGTTACGCGTTATGAGTAATGCGTGATCCATTATGCGTTATGCGTTATGCATTATGCGTTAAGCGTTATGCGTTATGCGTTATGCTTTATGCGTTACGCGTTATGCGTTATGCGATTTGCGTTATGCATTATGCGTTATGCGTTATGCGTTATGCGTTATGCTTTATGCGTTACGCGTTATGCGTTATGCGATTTGCGTTATGCGTTATGTGTTATGCGTTATGCGTTATGCGTTATGCGTTATGCGTTATGCGTTATGCGTTATGCGTTATGCGTTATGCGTTATGCGTTATGCGTTATGCGTTATGAGTCATGCGTTATGCGTTATGCGTTATGCGTTATGCGTTATGCGTTATGAGTTATGCGTTATGGGTTATGAGTAATGCGTGATCCGTTATGCGTTATGCGTTATGCGGTATGCGTCATGCGTTATGCGTTATGCGTTATGCGTTATGCGATTTGCGTTATGCGTTATGGGTTGTGCGTTATGAGTCATGCGTTATGAGTTGTGAGTTATACGTTATGCGTTATGCGTTATGCGTTATGAGTAATGCGTGATCCGTTATGCGTTATGCGTTATGCATTATGCGTTATGCGTTATGCGTTATGCGTTATGCTTTATGCGTTACCCGTTATGCGTTATGCGATTTGCGTTATGCGTTATGCGTTATGCGCTATGCGTTATGGGTTGTGCGTTATGAGTCATGCGTTATGAGTTGTGAGTTATACGTTATGCGTTATACGTTATGCGTTATGCGTTATGAGTAATGCGTGATCCGTTATGCGTTATGCGTTATGCATTATGCGTTATGCGTTATGCGTTATGCGTTATGCTTTATGCGTTACCCGTTATGCGTTATGCGATTTGCGTTATGCGTTATGCGTTATGCGCTATGCGTTATGGGTTGTGCGTTATGAGTCATGCGTTATGAGTTGTGAGTTATACGTTATGCGTTATGCGTTATGCGTTATGCGTTATGCGATTTGTGTTATGCGTTATGCGTTATGCGTTATGCGATTTGCGTTATGTGTTATGCGTTGTGGGTTGTGCGTTATGAGTCATGCGTTATGCGTTATGCGTTTTGCTTTATGCGTTATGCGTTATGCGTTATGCGTTATGCGTTATGCGTTATGCGTTATGCGTTATGCGTTATGCGTTATGCGTTATCCGTTATGCGTTATGCGTTATGCGTTATGCGTTATGCGTTATGCGTTATGCGTTATGCGTTATGCGTTATGCGTTATGCGTTATGCGTTATGCGTTATGCGTTATGCGTTATGCGTTATGCGTTATGCGTTATGCGTTATGCGTTATGAGTTATGCGTTATGGGTTATGAGTAATACGTGATGCGTTATGCGTTATGCTTTATGCCTTATGCGCTATGGGTCATGCGTTAAGCGTTATGCGTTATGCGTTATGCGTTATGCGTTATGCGTTATGAGTTATGCGTTATTGGTTATGCGTTATGCGATTTGCGTTATGCGTTATGCGTTATGGGTTGTGCGTTATGAGTCATGCGTTATGCGTTATGCGTTATGCGTTATGCGTTATGCGTTATGCGTTATGCGTTATGAGTTATGCGTTATGGGTTATGAGTAATGCGTGATCCGTTATGCGTTATGCTTTATGCGTTATGCGTTATGCGTTACGCGTAATGCGTTATGCGCTATGGGTCATGCGTTAAGCGTTATGCGTTATGCGTTATGCGTTATGCGTTATGGGTTATGCGTTATGTGTTATGTGTTATCCGTTATGCGTTATGCGTTATGCGTTATGCGTTATGCGTTATGAGTTATGCGTTATGGGTTATGAGTAATACGTGATGCGTTATGCGTTATGCTTTATGCGTTATGCGTTATGCGTTATGCGTTATGCGTTATGCGTTATGCGTTATGCTTTATGCGTTACGCGTTATGCGTTATGCGATTTGCGTTATGCGTTATGCGTTATGAGTTATGCGTTATGGGTTATGAGTAATGCGTGATCCGTTATGCGTTATGCTTTATGCGTTATGCGCTATGGGTCATGCGTTAAGCGTTATGCGTTATGCGTTATGCGTTATGCGTTATGCGTTATGCGTTATGCGTTATGCGTTATGCGTTATGAGTTATGCGTTATGCGTTATGAGTTATGCGTTATGGGTTATGCGTTATGCGATTTGCGTTATGCGTTATGCGTTATGGGTTGTGCGTTATGAGTCATGCGTTATGCGTTATGCGTTTTGCTTTATGCGTTATGCGTTATGCGGTATGCGTCATGCGTTATGCGTTATGCGTTATGCGTTATGCGTTATGCGATTTGCGTTATGCGTTATGGGTTGTGCGTTATGAGTCATGCGTTATGCGTTATGCGTTTTGCTTTATGCGTTATGCGTTATGCGTTATGCGTTATGCGTTATGCGTTATGCGTTATGCGTTATGCGTTATGCTTTATGAATTATGCCTTATGCGTTATGCGATTTGCGTTATGCGTTATGCGTTATGGGTTGTGCGTTATGAGTCATTCGTTATGCGTTATGCGTTTTGCTTTGTGCGTTATGCGTTATGGGTTATGCGTTATGCGTTATGCGTCATGCGTTATGAGTAATGCGTGATCCGTTATGTGTTATGCGTTATGCGCTATGCGTTATGCGTTATGCGTTATGCGTTATGCGTTATGCGTTATGCGGTATGCGTTATGCGTTATGCGTTATGCGTTATGCGTTATGCGTTATGCGTTATGCGTTATGCGTTATGCTTTATGCGTTATGCGTTATGCGTTATGCGTTATGCGTTATGCGTTATGCGTTATGCGTTATGCGTTATGCGTTATGCGTTATGCGTTATGCGTTATGCGTTATGCGTTATGCTTTATGCGTTATGCGTTATGCGTTATGCGATTTGCGTTATGCGTTATGCGTTATGCGTTATGCGTTATGCGTTATGCGTTATGCGTTATGCGTTATGCGTTATGCGTTATGCGGTATGCGTTATGCGTTATGCGTTATGCGTTATGCGTTATGCGTTATGCGTTATGCGTTATGCGTTATGCGATATGCGTTATGCGTTATGCGTTATGCGTTATGCGTTATGCGTTATGCGTTATGCGTTATGCGTTATGCGTTATGCGTTATGCGTTATGCGTTATGCGTTATGCGTTATGCGTTATGCGTTATGCGTTATGCGTTATGCTTTATGCATTATGCGTTATGCGTTATGCGATTTGCGTTATGCGTTATGCATTATGGGTTGTGCGTTATGAGTCATTCGTTATGCGTTATGCGTTTTGCTTTGTGCGTTATGCGTTATGGGTTATGCGTTATGCGTTATGTGTCATGTGTTATGAGTAATGCGTGATCCGTTATGTGTTATGCGTTATGCGCTATGCGTTATGCGTTATGCGTTATGCGTTATGCGTTATGCGTTATGCGGTATGCGGTATGCGTTATGCGTTATGCGTTATGCGTTATGCGTTATGCGTTATGCGTTATGCGTTATGCGTTATGCTTTATGCGTTATGCGTTATGCGTTATGCGATTTGCGTTATGCGTTATGCGTTATGCATTATGCGTTATGCGTTATGGGTTATGCGTTATGTGTTATGCGTTATGCGTTATGCGTTATGCGTTATGCGTTATGCGTTATGCGTTATGCGTCATGCGTTATGAGTAATGCGTGATCCGTTATGTGTTATGCGTTATGCGCTATGCGTTATGCGTTATGCGTTATGCGTTATGAGTCATGCGTTATGCGTTATGCGTTATGCGTTATGCGTTATGCGTTATGCGTTATGCGTTATGCGTTATGCGTTATGCGATTTGCGTTATGCGTTATGCGTTATGCGGTATGCATCATGCGTTATGCGTTATGCGTTATGCGTTATGCGATTTGCGTTATGCGTTATGGGTTGTGCGTTATGAGTCATGCGTTATGCGTTATGCGTTTTGCTTTATGCGTTATGCGTTATGGGTTATGCGTTATGCGTTATGAGTAATGCGTGATCCGTTATGTGTTATGCGTTATGCGTTATGCGTTATGCGTTATGCGTTATGCGTTATGCGTTATGCGTCATGCGTTATGCGTTATGCGTTATGCGTTATGCGTTATGCGTTATGCGTTATGCGTTATGCGGTATGCGATATGCGTTATGCGTTATGCGTTATGCGTTATGCGTTATGCGTTATGCGTTATGCGTTATGCGTTATGCGTTATGCGTTATGCGTTATGGGTTGTGCGTTATGAGTCATTCGTTATGCGTTATGCGTTTTGCTTTGTGCGTTATGCGTTATGGGTTATGCGTTATGCGTTATGCGTCATGCGTTATGAGTAATGCGTGATCCGTTATGTGTTATGCGTTATGCGCTATGCGTTATGCGTTATGCGTTATGCGTTATGCGTTATGCGTTATGCGGTATGCGTTATGCGTTATGCGTTATGCGTTATGCGTTATGCGTTATGCGTTATGCGTTATGCGTTATGCTTTATGCGTTATGCGTTATGCGTTATGCGTTATGCGTTATGCGTTATGCGTTATGCGTTATGCGTTATGCGTTATGCGTTATGCGTTATGCGTTATGCGTTATGCGTTATGCTTTATGCGTTATGCGTTATGCGTTATGCGATTTGCGTTATGCGTTATGCGTTATGCGTTATGCGTTATGCGTTATGCGTTATGCGTTATGCGTTATGCGTTATGCGTTATGCGGTATGCGTTATGCGTTATGCGTTATGCGTTATGCGTTATGCGTTATGCGTTATGCGTTATGCGTTATGCGTTATGCGTTATGCGTTATGCGTTATGCGTTATGCGTTATGCGTTATGCGTTATGCGTTATGCGTTATGCGTTATGCGTTATGCGTTATGCGTTATGCGTTATGCGTTATGCGTTATGCGTTATGCGTTATGCGTTATGCTTTATGCATTATGCGTTATGCGTTATGCGATTTGCGTTATGCGTTATGCATTATGGGTTGTGCGTTATGAGTCATTCGTTATGCGTTATGCGTTTTGCTTTGTGCGTTATGCGTTATGGGTTATGCGTTATGCGTTATGTGTCATGCGTTATGAGTAATGCGTGATCCGTTATGTGTTATGCGTTATGCGTTATGCGTTATGCGTTATGCGTTATGCGTTATGCGTTATGCGTTATGCGGTATGCGGTATGCGTTATGCGTTATGCGTTATGCGTTATGCGTTATGCGTTATGCGTTATGCGTTATGCGTTATGCTTTATGCGTTATGCGTTATGCGTTATGCGATTTGCGTTATGCGTTATGCGTTATGCATTATGCGTTATGCGTTATGGGTTATGCGTTATGCGTTATGCGTTATGCGTTATGCGTTATGCGTTATGCGTTATGCGTTATGCGTTATGCGTCATGCGTTATGAGTAATGCGTGATCCGTTATGTGTTATGCGTTATGCGCTATGCGTTATGCGTTATGCGTTATGCGTTATGAGTCATGCGTTATGCGTTATGCGTTATGCGTTATGCGTTATGCGTTATGCGTTATGCGTTATGCGTTATGCGTTATGCGATTTGCGTTATGCGTTATGCGTTATGCGGTATGCATCATGCGTTATGCGTTATGCGTTATGCGTTATGCGATTTGCGTTATGCGTTATGGGTTGTGCGTTATGAGTCATGCGTTATGCGTTATGCGTTTTGCTTTATGCGTTATGCGTTATGGGTTATGCGTTATGCGTTATGAGTAATGCGTGATCCGTTATGTGTTATGCGTTATGCGTTATGCGTTATGCGTTATGCGTTATGCGCTATGCGTTATGCGTCATGCGTTATGCGTTATGCGTTATGCGTTATGCGTTATGCGTTATGCGTTATGCGTTATGCGGTATGCGATATGCGTTATGCGTTATGCGTTATGCGTTATGCGTTATGCGTTATGCGTTATGCGTTATGCGTTATGCGTTATGCGTTATGCTTTATGCATTATGCGTTATGCGTTATGCGATTTGCGTTATGCGTTATGCGTTATGGGTTGTGCGTTGTGAGTCATTCGTTATGCGTTATGCGTTTTGCTTTGTGCGTTATGCGTTATGAGTTATGCGTTATGCGTTATGCGTCATGCGTTATGAGTAATGCGTGATCCGTTATGTGTTATGCGTTATGCGCTATGCGTTATGCGTTATGCGTTATGCGTTATGCGTTATGCGTTATGCGGTATGCGTTATGCGTTATGCGTTATGCGTTATGCGTTATGCGTTATGCGTTATGCTTTATGCGTTATGCGTTATGCGTTATGCGATTTGCGTTATGCGTTATGCGTTATGCATTATGCGTTATGCGTTATGGGTTATGCGTTATGTGTTATGCGTTATGCGTTATGCGTTATGCGTTATGCGTTATGCGTTATGCGTTATGCGTTATGCGTTATGCGTTATGCGTTATGCGTTATGAGTAATGCGTGATCCGTTAAGTGTTATGCGTTATGCGTTACGAGTAATGCGTGATCCGTTATGCGTTATGCGTTATGAGTAATGCGTGATCCGTTATGCGTTATGCGTTATGCATTATGCGTTATGCGTTATGCGTTATGCGTTATGCTTTATGCGTTACCCGTTATGCGTTATGCGATTTGCGTTATGCGTTATGCGTTATGCGCTATGCGTTATGGGTTGTGCGTTATGAGTCATGCGTTATGCGTTATGAGTTATGCGTTATGGGTTATGAGTAATGCGTGATCCGTTATGCGTTATGCTTTATGCGTTATGCGTTATGCGTTACGCGTAATGCGTTATGCGCTATGGGTCATGCGTTAAGCGTTATGCGTTATGCGTTATGCGTTATGCGATTTGCGTTATGCGTTATGCGTTATGCGTTATGCGATTTGCGTTATGTGTTATGCGTTGTGGGTTGTGCGTTATGAGTCATGCGTTATGCGTTATGCGTTTTGCTTTATGCGTTATGCGTTATGCGTTATGCGTTATGCGTTATGCGTTATGCGTTATGCGTTATGCGTTATGCGTTATGCGTTATGCGTTATGCGTTATGCGTTATGCGTTATGCGTTATGCGTTATGCGTTATGCGTTATGCGTTATGCGTTATGCGTTATGCGTTATGCGTTATGCGTTATGAGTTATGCGTTATGGGTTATGAGTAATGCGTGATCCGTTATGCGTTATGCTTTATGCGTTATGCGTTATGCGTTACGCGTAATGCGTTATGCGCTATGGGTCATGCGTTATGCGTTATGCGTTATGCGTTATGCGTTATGCGTTATGGGTTAAGCGTTATGTGTTATGTGTTATCCGTTATGCGTTATGCGTTATGCGTTATGCGTTATGCGTTATGCGTTATGAGTTATGCGTTATGGGTTATGAGTAATACGTGATGCGTTATGCGTTATGCTTTATGCGTTATGCGCTATGGGTCATGCGTTAAGCGTTATGCGTTATGCGTTATGCGTTATGCGTTATGCGTTATGCGTTATGCGTTATGCGTTATGCGTTATGCGTTATGCGTTATGCGTTATGAGTTATGCGTTATGGGTTATGCGTTATGCGATTTGCGTTATGCGTTATGCGTTATGGGTTGTGCGTTATGAGTCATGCGTTATGCGTTATGCGTTTTGCTTTATGCGTTATGCGTTATGAGTAATGCGTGATCCGTTATGCGTTACGCGTTATGAGTAATGCGTGATCCATTATGCGTTATGCGTTATGCATTATGCGTTATGCGTTATGCGTTATGCTTTATGCGTTACGCGTTATGCGTTATGCGATTTGCGTTATGCGTTATGCGTTATGAGTTATGCGTTATGGGTTATGAGTAATGCGTGATCCGTTATGCGTTATGCGTTATGCTTTATGCGTTATGCGCTATGGGTCATGCGTTAAGCGTTATGCGTTATGGGTTAAGCGTTATGTGTTATCCGTTATGCGTTATGCGTTATGCGTTATGCGTTATGCGTTATGAGTTATGCGTTATGGGTTATGAGTAATACGTCATGCGTTATGCGTTATGCTTTATGCGTTATGCGCTATGGGTCATGCGTTAAGCGTTATGCGTTATGCGTTATGCGTTATGCGTTATGCGTTATGCGTTATGCGTTATGCGTTATGCGTTATGCGTTATGCGTTATGAGTTATGCGTTATGGGTTATGCGTTATGCGATTTGCGTTATGCTTTATGCGTTACGCGTTATGCGTTATGCGATTTGCGTTATGCGTTATGCGTTATGAGTTATGCGTTATGGGTTATGAGTAATGCGTGATCCGTTATGCGTTATGCGTTATGCTTTATGCGTTATGCGCTATGGGTCATGCGTTAAGCGTTATGCGTTATGGGTTAAGCGTTATGTGTTATCCGTTGTGCGTTATGCGTTATGCGTTATGCGTTATGCGTTATGAGTTATGCGTTATGGGTTATGAGTAATACGTCATGCGTTATGCGTTATGCTTTATGCGTTATGCGCTATGGGTCATGCGTTAAGCGTTATGCGTTATGCGTTATGCGTTATGCGTTATGCGTTATGCGTTATGCGTTATGCGTTATGCGTTATGCGTTATGCGTTATGAGTTATGCGTTATGGGTTATGCGTTATGCGATTTGCGTTATGCGTTATGCGTTATGGGTTGTGCGTTATGAGTCATGCGTTATGCGTTATGCGTTTTGCTTTATGCGTTATGCGTTATGAGTAATGCGTGATCCGTTATGCGTTACGCGTTATGAGTAATGCGTGATCCATTATGCGTTATGCGTTATGCATTATGCGTTATGCGTTATGCGTTATGCGTTATGCTTTATGCTTTATGCGTTACGCGTTATGCGTTATGCGATTTGCGTTATGCGTTATGCGTTATGAGTTATGCGTTATGGGTTATGAGTAATGCGTGATCCGTTATGCGTTATGCTTTATGCGTTATGCGCTATGGGTCATGCGTTAAGCGTTATGCGTTATGCGTTATGCGTTATGCGTTATGCGTTATGCGTTATGCGTTATGCGTTATGCGTTATGCGTTATGCGTTATGCGATTTGCGTTATGCGTTATGCGTTATGAGTTATGCGTTATGGGTTATGAGTAATGCGTGATCCGTTATGCGTTATGCTTTATGCGTTATGCGCTATGGGTCATGCGTTAAGCGTTATGCGTTATGCGTTATGCGTTATGCGTTATGCGTTATGCGTTATGCGTTATGCGTTATGCGTTATGCGTTATGCGTTATGAGTTATGCGTTATGGGTTATGCGTTATGCGATTTGCGTTATGCGTTATGCGTTATGGGTTGTGCGTTATGAGTCAT
This sequence comes from Lasioglossum morio, assembly GCA_916610235.2. Taxonomy (NCBI): domain Eukaryota; kingdom Metazoa; phylum Arthropoda; class Insecta; order Hymenoptera; family Halictidae; genus Lasioglossum; species Lasioglossum morio. The sequence goes on along the minus strand of CAKAJA020001042.1, from coordinate 3,340,965 downwards.
GCGTTATGCGTTATGCGTTATGCGTTATGCGCTATGCGTTATGCGTTATGCGTTATGCGTTATGCGTTATGCGTTATGCGGTATGCGTTATGCGTTATGCGTTATGCGTTATGCGTTATGCGTTATGCGTTATGCGTTATGCGTTATGCTTTATGCGTTATGCGTTATGCGTTATGCGTTATGCGTTATGCGTTATGCGTTATGCGTTATGCGTTATGCGTTATGCGTTATGCGTTATGCGTTATGCGTTATGCTTTATGCGTTATGCGTTATGCGTTATGCGATTTGCGTTATGCGTTATGCGTTATGCGTTATGCGTTACGCGTAATGCGTTATGCGCTATGGGTCATGCGTTAAGCGTTATGCGTTATGCGTTATGCGTTATGCGTTATGCGTTATGGGTTAAGCGTTATGTGTTATGTGTTATCCGTTATGCGTTATGCGTTATGCGTTATGCGTTATGCGTTATGAGTTATGCGTTATGGGTTATGAGTAATACGTGATGCGTTATGCGTTATGCGTTATGCGTTATGCGTTATGCGTTATGCGTTATGAGTTATGCGTTATGGGTTATGAGTAATGCGTGATCCGTTATGCGTTATGCTTTATGCGTTATGCGTTATGCGTTACGCGTAATGCGTTATGCGCTATGGGTCATGCGTTAAGCGTTATGCGTTATGCGTTATGCGTTATGCGTTATGCGTTATGGGTTAAGCGTTATGTGTTATCCGTTATGCGTTATGCGTTATGCGTTATGCGTTATGCGTTATGAGTTATGCGTTATGGGTTATGAGTAATACGTGATGCGTTATGCGTTATGCTTTATGCGTTATGCGCTATGGGTCATGCGTTAAGCGTTATGCGTTATGCGTTATGCGTTATGCGTTATGCGTTATGCGTTATGCGTTATGCGTTATGCGTTATGCGTTATGCGTTATGAGTTATGCGTTATGGGTTATGCGTTATGCGATTTGCGTTATGCGTTATGCGTTATGGGTTGTGCGTTATGAGTCATGCGTTATGCGTTATGCGTTTTGCTTTATGCGTTATGCGTTATGAGTAATGCGTGATCCGTTATGCGTTACGCGTTATGAGTAATGCGTGATCCATTATGCGTTATGCGTTATGCATTATGCGTTATGCGTTATGCGTTATGCGTTATGCTTTATGCTTTATGCGTTACGCGTTATGCGTTATGCGATTTGCGTTATGCGTTATGCGTTATGAGTTATGCGTTATGGGTTATGAGTAATGCGTGGTCCGTTATGCGTTATGCTTTATGCGTTATGCGCTATGGGTCATGCGTTAAGCGTTATGCGTTATGCGTTATGCGTTATGCGTTATGCGTTATGCGTTATGCGTTATGCGTTATGCGTTATGCGATTTGCGTTATGCGTTATGCGTTATGAGTTATGCGTTATGGGTTATGAGTAATGCGTGATCCGTTATGCGTTATGCTTTATGCGTTATGCGCTATGGGTCATGCGTTAAGCGTTATGCGTTATGCGTTATGCGTTATGCGTTATGCGTTATGCGTTATGCGTTATGCGTTATGCGTTATGCGTTATGCGTTATGAGTTATGCGTTATGGGTTATGCGTTATGCGATTTGCGTTATGCGTTATGCGTTATGGGTTGTGCGTTATGAGTCATGCGTTATGCGTTATGCGTTATGCGTTATGCGTTATGCGTTATGCGTTATGCGTTATGCGTTATGCGTTATGCGTTATGCGTTATGCTTTATGCGTTACCCGTTATGCGTTATGCGATTTGCGTTATGCGTTATGCGTTATGCGCTATGCGTTATGGGTTGTGCGTTATGAGTCATGCGTTATGAGTTGTGAGTTATACGTTATGCGTTATACGTTATGCGTTATGCGTTATGCGTTATGCGATTTGTGTTATGCGTTATGCGTTATGCGTTATGCGATTTGCGTTATGTGTTATGCGTTGTGGGTTGTGCGTTATGAGTCATGCGTTATGCGTTATGCGTTTTGCTTTATGCGTTATGCGTTATGCGTTATGCGTTATGCGTTATGCGTTATGCGTTATGCGTTATGCGTTATGCGTTATGCGTTATGAGTTATGCGTTATGGGTTATGAGTAATGCGTGATCCGTTATGCGTTATGCTTTATGCGTTATGCGTTATGCGTTACGCGTAATGCGTTATGCGCTATGGGTCATGCGTTAAGCGTTATGCGTTATGCGTTATGCGTTATGCGTTATGGGTTAAGCGTTATGTGTTATGTGTTATCCGTTATGCGTTATGCGTTATGCGTTATGCGTTATGCGTTATGCGTTATGCGTTATGCGTTATGCGTTATGAGTTATGCGTTATGGGTTATGAGTAATACGTGATGCGTTATGCGTTATGCTTTATGCGTTATGCGCTATGGGTCATGCGTTAAGCGTTATGCGTTATGCGTTATGCGTTATGCGTTATGCGTTATGCGTTATGCGTTATGCGTTATGCGTTATGCGTTATGCGTTATGAGTTATGCGTTATGGGTTATGCGTTATGCGATTTGCGTTATGCGTTATGCGTTATGGGTTGTGCGTTATGAGTCATGCGTTATGCGTTATGCGTTTTGCTTTATGCGTTATGCGTTATGAGTAATGCGTGATCCGTTATGCGTTACGCGTTATGAGTAATGCGTGATCCATTATGCGTTATGCGTTATGCATTATGCGTTATGCGTTATGCGTTATGCGTTATGCTTTATGCGTTACGCGTTATGCGTTATGCGATTTGCGTTATGCGTTATGCGTTATGAGTTATGCGTTATGGGTTATGAGTAATGCGTGATCCGTTATGCGTTATGCTTTATGCGTTATGCGCTATGGGTCATGCGTTAAGCGTTATGCGTTATGCGTTATGCGTTATGCGTTATGCGTTATGCGTTATGCGTTATGCGTTATGAGTTATGCGTTATGGGTTATGCGTTATGCGATTTGCGTTATGCGTTATGCGTTATGGGTTGTGCGTTATGAGTCATGCGTTATGCGTTATGCGTTTTGCTTTATGCGTTATGCGTTATGAGTAATGCGTGATCCGTTATGCGTTACGCGTTATGAGTAATGCGTGATCCATTATGCGTTATGCGTTATGCATTATGCGTTAAGCGTTATGCGTTATGCGTTATGCTTTATGCGTTACGCGTTATGCGTTATGCGATTTGCGTTATGCATTATGCGTTATGCGTTATGCGTTATGCGTTATGCTTTATGCGTTACGCGTTATGCGTTATGCGATTTGCGTTATGCGTTATGCGTTATGCGTTATGCGTTATGCGTTATGCGTAATGGGTTGTGCGTTATGAGTCATGCGTTATGAGTTGTGCGTTATACGTTATGCGTTATGCGTTATGCGTTATGCGTTATGCGTTATGCGATTTGCGTTATGCGTTATGCGTTATGCGTTATGCGATTTGCGTTGTGCGTTATGCGTTATGGGTTGTGCGTTATGAGTCATGCGTTATGCGTTATGCGTTTTGCTTCATGCGTTATGCGTTATGCGTCATGCGTTATGCGTTATGCGTTATGCGTTATGCGTTATGCGTTATGCGTTATGAGTTATGCGTTATGGGTTATGAGTAATGCGTGATCCGTTATGCGTTATGCTTTATGCGTTATGCGCTATGGGTCATGCGTTAAGCGTTATGCGTTATGCGTTATGCGTTATGCGTTATGCGTTATGCGTTATGCGTTATGCGTTATGCGTTATGCGATTTGCGTTATGCGTTATGCGTTATGAGTTATGCGTTATGGGTTATGAGTAATGCGTGATCCGTTATGCGTTATGCTTTATGCGTTATGCGCTATGGGTCATGCGTTAAGCGTTATGCGTTATGCGTTATGCGTTATGCGTTATGCGTTATGCGTTATGCGTTATGCGTTATGCGTTATGCGTTATGCGTTATGAGTTATGCGTTATGGGTTATGCGTTATGCGATTTGCGTTATGCGTTATGCGTTATGGGTTGTGCGTTATGAGTCATGCGTTATGCGTTATGCGTTATGCGTTATGCGTTATGCGTTATGCGTTATGCGTTATGCGTTATGCGTTATGCGTTATGCTTTATGCGTTACCCGTTATGCGTTATGCGATTTGCGTTATGCGTTATGCGTTATGCGCTATGCGTTATGGGTTGTGCGTTATGAGTCATGCGTTATGAGTTGTGAGTTATACGTTATGCGTTATACGTTATGCGTTATGCGTTATGCGTTATGCGATTTGTGTTATGCGTTATGCGTTATGCGTTATGCGATTTGCGTTATGTGTTATGCGTTGTGGGTTGTGCGTTATGAGTCATGCGTTATGCGTTATGCGTTTTGCTTTATGCGTTATGCGTTATGCGTTATGCGTTATGCGTTATGCGTTATGCGTTATGCGTTATGCGTTATGCGTTATGCGTTATGAGTTATGCGTTATGGGTTATGAGTAATGCGTGATCCGTTATGCGTTATGCTTTATGCGTTATGCGTTATGCGTTACGCGTAATGCGTTATGCGCTATGGGTCATGCGTTAAGCGTTATGCGTTATGCGTTATGCGTTATGCGTTATGGGTTAAGCGTTATGTGTTATGTGTTATCCGTTATGCGTTATGCGTTATGCGTTATGCGTTATGCGTTATGCGTTATGCGTTATGCGTTATGCGTTATGCGTTATGAGTTATGCGTTATGGGTTATGAGTAATACGTGATGCGTTATGCGTTATGCTTTATGCGTTATGCGCTATGGGTCATGCGTTAAGCGTTATGCGTTATGCGTTATGCGTTATGCGTTATGCGTTATGCGTTATGCGTTATGCGTTATGCGTTATGCGTTATGCGTTATGCGTTATGCGTTATGCGTTATGCGTTATGCGTTATGAGTTATGCGTTATGGGTTATGCGTTATGCGATTTGCGTTATGCGTTATGCGTTATGGGTTGTGCGTTATGAGTCATGCGTTATGCGTTATGCGTTTTGCTTTATGCGTTATGCGTTATGAGTAATGCGTGATCCGTTATGCGTTACGCGTTATGAGTAATGCGTGATCCATTATGCGTTATGCGTTATGCATTATGCGTTATGCGTTATGCGTTATGCGTTATGCTTTATGCGTTACGCGTTATGCGTTATGCGATTTGCGTTATGCGTTATGAGTTATGAGTTATGCGTTATGGGTTATGAGTAATGCGTGATCCGTTATGCGTTATGCTTTATGCGTTATGCGCTATGGGTCATGCGTTAAGCGTTATGCGTTATGCGTTATGCGTTATGCGTTATGCGTTATGCGTTATGCGTTATGAGTTATGCGTTATGGGTTATGCGTTATACGATTTGCGTTATGCGTTATGCGTTATGGGTTGTGCGTTATGAGTCATGCGTTATGCGTTATGCGTTTTGCTTTATGCGTTATGCGTTATGAGTAATGCGTGATCCGTTATGCGTTACGCGTTATGAGTAATGCGTGATCCATTATGCGTTATGCGTTATGCATTATGCGTTATGCGTTATGCGTTATGCGTTATGCTTTATGCGTTACGCGTTATGCGTTATGCGATTTGCGTTATGCGTTATGCGTTATGAGTTATGCGTTATGGGTTATGAGTAATGCGTGATCCGTTATGCGTTATGCTTTATGCGTTATGCGCTATGGGTCATGCGTTAAGCGTTATGCGTTATGCGTTATGCGTTATGCGTTATGCGTTATGAGTTATGCGTTATGGGTTATGCGTTATGCGATTTGCGTTATGCGTTATGCGTTATGGGTTGTGCGTTATGAGTCATGCGTTATGCGTTATGCGTTTTGCTTTATGCGTTATGCGTTATGAGTAATGCGTGATCCGTTATGCGTTACGCGTTATGAGTAATGCGTGATCCATTATGCGTTATGCGTTATGCATTATGCGTTAAGCGTTATGCGTTATGCGTTATGCTTTATGCGTTACGCGTTATGCGTTATGCGATTTGCGTTATGCATTATGCGTTATGCGTTATGCGTTATGCTTTATGCGTTACGCGTTATGCGTTATGCGATTTGCGTTATGCGTTATGCGTTATGCGTTATGCGTTATGCGTTATGCGTAATGGGTTGTGCGTTATGAGTCATGCGTTATGAGTTGTGCGTTATACGTTATGCGTTATGCGTTATGCGTTATGCGTTATGCGTTATGCGATTTGCGTTATGCGTTATGCGTTATGCGTTATGCGATTTGCGTTGTGCGTTATGCGTTATGGGTTGTGCGTTATGAGTCATGCGTTATGCGTTATGCGTTTTGCTTCATGCGTTATGCGTTATGCGTCATGCGTTATGCGTTATGCGTTATGCGTTATGCGTTATGCGTTATGCGTTATGCGATTTGCGTTGTGCGTTATGCGTTATGGGTTGTGCGTTATGAGTCATGCGTTATGCGTTATGCGTTATGCGTTATGGGTTGTGCGTTATGAGTCATGCGTTATGCGTTATGCGTTTTGCTTTATGCGTTATGCGTTATGAGTAATGCGTGATCCGTTATGCGTTACGCGTTATGAGTAATGCGTGATCCATTATGCGTTATGCGTTATGCATTATGCGTTATGCGTTATGCGTTATGCGTTATGCTTTATGCGTTACGCGTTATGCGTTATGCGATTTGCGTTATGCGTTATGCGTTATGAGTTATGCGTTATGGGTTATGAGTAATGCGTGATCCGTTATGCGTTATGCTTTATGCGTTATGCGCTATGGGTCATGCGTTAAGCGTTATGCGTTATGCGTTATGCGTTATGCGTTATGCGTTATGCGTTATGCGTTATGCGTTATGCGTTATGCGTTATGAGTTATGCGTTATGGGTTATGCGTTATGCGATTTGCGTTATGCGTTATGCGTTATGGGTTGTGCGTTATGAGTCATGCGTTATGCGTTATGCGTTTTGCTTTATGCGTTATGCGTTATGAGTAATGCGTGATCCGTTATGCGTTACGCGTTATGAGTAATGCGTGATCCATTATGCGTTATGCGTTATGCATTATGCGTTAAGCGTTATGCGTTATGCGTTATGCTTTATGCGTTACGCGTTATGCGTTATGCGATTTGCGTTATGCATTATGCGTTATGCGTTATGCGTTATGCGTTATGCTTTATGCGTTACGCGTTATGCGTTATGCGATTTGCGTTATGCGTTATGCGTTATGCGTTATGCGTTATGCGTTATGCGTAATGGGTTGTGCGTTATGAGTCATGCGTTATGAGTTGTGCGTTATACGTTATGCGTTATGCGTTATGCGTTATGCGTTATGCGTTATGCGATTTGCGTTATGCGTTATGCGTTATGCGTTATGCGATTTGCGTTGTGCGTTATGCGTTATGGGTTGTGCGTTATGAGTCATGCGTTATGCGTTATGCGTTTTGCTTCATGCGTTATGCGTTATGCGTCATGCGTTATGCGTTATGCGTTATGCGTTATGCGTTATGCGTTATGCGTTATGCGATTTGCGTTGTGCGTTATGCGTTATGGGTTGTGCGTTATGAGTCATGCGTTATGCGTTATGCGTTATGCGTTATGCGTTATGCGTTATGCGTTATGCGTTATGCGTTATGCGTTATGCGTTATGCGTTATGAGTTATGCGTTATGGGTTATGAGTAATGCGTGATCCGTTATGCGTTTTGCTTTATGCGTTATGCGTTATGAGTAATGCGTGATCCGTTATGCGTTACGCGTTATGAGTAATGCGTGATCCATTATGCGTTATGCGTTATGCATTATGCGTTATGCGTTATGCGTTATGCGTTATGCTTTATGCGTTACGCGTTATGCGTTATGCGATTTGCGTTATGCGTTATGCGTTATGAGTTATGCGTTATGGGTTATGAGTAATGCGTGATCCGTTATGCGTTATGCTTTATGCGTTATGCGCTATGGGTCATGCGTTAAGCGTTATGCGTTATGCGTTATGCGTTATGCGTTATGCGTTATGCGTTATGCGTTATGCGTTATGCGTTATGCGTTATGCGTTATGAGTTATGCGTTATGGGTTATGCGTTATGCGATTTGCGTTATGCGTTATGCGTTATGGGTTGTGCGTTATGAGTCATGCGTTATGCGTTATGCGTTTTGCTTTATGCGTTATGCGTTATGAGTAATGCGTGATCCGTTATGCGTTACGCGTTATGAGTAATGCGTGATCCATTATGCGTTATGCGTTATGCATTATGCGTTATGCGTTATGCGTTATGCGTTATGCTTTATGCGTTACGCGATATGCGTTATGCGATTTGCGTTATGCGTTATGCGTTATGAGTTATGCGTTATGGGTTATGAGTAATGCGTGATCCGTTATGCGTTATGCTTTATGCGTTATGCGCTATGGGTCATGCGTTAAGCGTTATGCGTTATGCGTTATGCGTTATGCGTTATGCGTTATGCGTTATGCGTTATGCGTTATGCGTTATGCGTTATGCGTTATGCGTTATGAGTTATGCGTTATGGGTTATGCGTTATGCGATTTGCGTTATGCGTTATGCGTTATGGGTTGTGCGTTATGAGTCATGCGTTATGCGTTATGCGTTTTGCTTTATGCGTTATGCGTTATGAGTAATGCGTGATCCGTTATGCGTTACGCGTTATGAGTAATGCGTGATCCATTATGCGTTATGCGTTAGGCATTATGCGTTATGCGTTATGCGCTATGCTTTATGCGTTACGCGTTACGCGTTATGCGTTATGCGATTTGCGTTATGCATTATGCGTTATGCGTTATGCGTTATGCGTTATGCTTTATGCGTTACGCGTTATGCGTTATGCGTTATGCGATTTGCGTTATGCGTTATGCGTTATGCGTTATGCGTTATGCGTAATGGGTTGTGCGTTATGAGTCATGCGTTATGAGTTGTGCGTTATACGTTATGCGTTATGCGTTATGCGTTATGCGTTATGCGTTATGCGATTTGCGTTATGCGTTATGCGTTATGCGATTTGCGTTGTGCGTTATGCGTTATGGGTTGTGCGTTATGCGTTATGCGTCATGCGTTATGCGTTATGCGTTATGCGTTATGCGTTATGCGTTATGCGTTATGCGTTATGCGTTATGCGATTTGCGTTATGCGTTATGCGTTTTGCGTTATGCGTTATGCGTTATGCGTTATGGGTTATGCGTTATGCGTTATGCGTTATGCGTTATGCGTTATGCGTTATGCGTTATGCGTTATGCGTTATGAGTAATGCGTGATCCGTTATGTGTTATGCGTTATGCGTTATGCGTTATGCGTTATGCGTTATGCGTTATGCGTTATGCGTTATGCGTTATGCGATTTGCGTTATGCGTTATGCGTTATGAGTTATGCGTTATGGGTTATGAGTAATGCGTGATCCGTTATGCGTTATGCTTTATGCGTTATGCGCTATGGGTCATGCGTTAAGCGTTATGCGTTATGCGTTATGCGTTATGCGTTATGCGTTATGCGTTATGCGTTATGCGTTATGCGTTATGCGTTATGCGTTATGAGTTATGCGTTATGGGTTATGCGTTATGCGATTTGCGTTATGCGTTATGCGTTATGGGTTGTGCGTTATGAGTCATGCGTTATGCGTTATGCGTTTTGCTTTATGCGTTATGCGTTATGAGTAATGCGTGATCCGTTATGCGTTACGCGTTATGAGTAATGCGTGATCCATTATGCGTTATGCGTTATGCATTATGCGTTAAGCGTTATGCGTTATGCGTTATGCTTTATGCGTTACGCGTTATGCGTTATGCGATTTGCGTTATGCATTATGCGTTATGTTTTATGCGTTATGCGTTATGCTTTATGCGTTACGCGTTATGCGTTATGCGATTTGCGTTATGCGTTATGCGTTATGCGTTATGCGTTATGCGTTATGTGTAATGGGTTGTGCGTTATGAGTCATGCGTTATGAGTTGTGCGTTATACGTTATGCGTTATGCGTTATGCGTTATGCGTTTTGCTTCATGCGTTATGCGTTATGCGTCATGCGTTATGCGTTATGCGTTATGCGTTATGCGTTATGCGTTATGCGTTATGCGTTATGCGATTTGCGTTGTGCGTTATGCGTTATGGGTTGTGCGTTATGAGTCATGCGTTATGCGTTATGCGTTATGCGTTATGCGTTATGCGTTATGCGTTATGCGTTATGCGTTATGCGTTATGCGTTATGCGTTATGAGTTATGCGTTATGGGTTATGAGTAATGCGTGATCCGTTATGCGTTATGCTTTATGCGTTATGCGTTATGCGTTACGCGTAATGCGTTATGCGCTATGGGTCATGCGTTAAGCGTTATGCGTTATGCGTTATGCGTTATGCGTTATCCGTTATGGGTTAAGCGTTATGTGTTATGTGTTATCCGTTATGCGTTATGCGATATGCGTTATGCGTTATGCGTTATGCGTTATGCGTTATGCGTTATGCGTTATGAGTTATGCGTTATGGGTTATGAGTAATGCGTGATCCGTTATGCGTTATGCTTTATGCGTTATGCGCTATGGGTCATGCGTTAAGCGTTATGGGTTATGCGTTATGCGTTATGCGTTATGCGTTATGCGTTATGCGTTATGCGTTATGCGTTATGCGTTATGCGTTATGAGTTATGCGTTATGGGTTATGCGTTATGCGATTTGCGTTATGCGTTATGCGTTATGGGTTGTGCGTTATGAGTCATGCGTTATGCGTTATGCGTTTTGCTTTATGCGTTATGCGTTATGAGTAATGCGTGATCCGTTATGCGTTACGCGTTATGAGTAATGCGTGATCCATTATGCGTTATGCGTTATGCATTATGCGTTATGCGTTATGCGTTATGCGTTATGCTTTATGCGTTACGCGATATGCGTTATGCGATTTGCGTTATGCGTTATGCGTTATGAGTTATGCGTTATGGGTTATGAGTAATGCGTGATCCGTTATGCGTTATGCTTTATGCGTTATGCGCTATGGGTCATGCGTTAAGCGTTATGCGTTATGCGTTATGCGTTATGCGTTATGCGTTATGCGTTATGCGTTATGCGTTATGAGTTATGCGTTATGGGTTATGCGTTATGCGATTTGCGTTATGCGTTATGCGTTATGGGTTGTGCGTTATGAGTCATGCGTTATGCGTTATGCGTTTTGCTTTATGCGTTATGCGTTATGAGTAATGCGTGATCCGTTATGCGTTACGCGTTATGAGTAATGCGTGATCCATTATGCGTTATGCGTTATGCATTATGCGTTATGCGTTATGCGTTATGCTTTATGCGTTACGCGTTATGCATTATGCGATTTGCGTTATGCATTATGCGTTATGCGTTATGCGTTATGCGTTATGCTTTATGCGTTACGCGTTATGCGTTATGCGTTATGCGATTTGCGTTATGCGTTATGCGTTATGCGTTATGCGTTATGCGTTATGCGTAATGGGTTGTGCGTTATGAGTCATGCGTTATGAGTTGTGCGTTATACGTTATGCGTTATGCGTTATGCGTTATGCGTTATGCGTTATGCGATTTGCGTTATGCGTTATGCGTTATGCGTTATGCGTTATGCGTTATGCGATTTGCGTTGTGCGTTATGCGTTATGGGTTGTGCGTTATGAGTCATGCGTTATGCGTTATGCGTTTTGCTTCATGCGTTATGCGTTATGCGTCATGCGTTATGCGTTATGCGTTATGCGTTATGCGTTATGCGTTATGCGTTATGCGTTATGCGTTATGCGTTATGCGATTTGCGTTATGCGTTATGCGTTTTGCGTTATGCGTTATGCGTTATGCGTTATGGGTTATGCGTTATGCGTTATGCGTTATGCGTTATGCGTTATGCGTTATGCGTTATGCGTTATGCGTTATGAGTAATGCGTGATCCGTTATGCGTTATGCGTTATGCGTTATGCGTTATGCGTTATGCGTTATGCGTTATGCGTTATGCTTTATGCGTTATGCGTTATGCGTTATGCGTTATGCGTTATGCGTTATGCGTTATGAGTAATGCGTGATCCTTTATGTGTTATGCGTTATGCGTTATGAGTAATGCGTGATCCGTTATGCGTTACGCGTTATGAGTAATGCGTGATCCAATATGCGTTATGCGTTATGCTTTATGCGTTATGCGTTATGCGTTATGCGTTATGCTTTATGCGTTACGCGTTATGCGTTATGCGATTTGCGTTATGCGTTATGCGTTATGCGTTATGCGTTATGCGTAATGGGTTGTGCGTTATGAGTCATGCGTTATGCATTACGCGTAATGCGTTATGCGTTATGAGTAATGCGTGATCCGTTATGCGTTATGCGTTATGCATTATGCGTTATGCGTTATGCGTTATGCGTTATGCTTTATGAGTTATGCGTTATGCGTTATGCGATTTGCGTTATGCGTTATGCGTTATGCGTTATGCGTTATGCGTTATGCGTTATGCGTTATGCGTTATGCGTTATGCGTTATGCGTTATGCGATTTGCGTTATGCGTTATGCGTTATGCGTTATGCGATTTGCGTTATGCGTTATGGGTTGTGCGTTATGAGTCATGCGTTATGCGTTATGCGTTTTGCTTTATGCGTTATGCGTTATGAGTAATGCGTGATCCGTTATGCGTTATGCGTTATGAGTAATGCGTGATCCGTTATGCGTTATGCGTTATGCATTATGCGTTATGCGTTATGCGTTATGCGTTATGCTTTATGCGTTACGCGTTATGCGTTATGCGATTTGCGTTATGCGTTATGCGTTATGCGTTATGCGTTATGCGTTATGCGTTATGGGTTGTGCGGTATGCGTTATGCGTTATGCGTTATGCGTTATGCGTCATGCGTTATGCGTTATGCGTTATTCGTTATGCGTTATGCGTTATGCGGTATGCGTTATGCGTTATGCGTTATGCGTTATGCGTTATGCGTTATGCGTTATGCGTTATGCGTTATGCGTTATGCGTTATGCGTTATGCGTTATGCGTTATGCGTTATGCGTTATGCGTTATGCGTTATGCGTTATGCTTTATGCGTTATGCGTTACGCGTAATGCGTTATGCGCTATGGGTCATGCGTTAAGCGTTATGCGTTATGCGTTATGCGTTATGGGTTATGCGTTATGTGTTATGCGTTATGCGTTGTGCGTTATGCGTTATGCGTTATGCGTTATGAGTAATGCGTGATCCGTTATGTGTTATGCGTTATGCGTTATGAGTAATGCGTGATCCGTTATGCGTTATGCGTTATGAGTAATGCGTGATCCGTTACGCGTTATGTGTTATGCATTATGCGTTATGCGTTATGCGTTATGCGTTATGCGTTATGCGTTATGGGTTATGCGTTATGTGTTATGCGTTATGCGTTGTGCGTTATGCGTTATGCGTTATGCGTTATGAGTAATGCGTGATCCGTTATGTGTTATGCGTTATGCGTTATGAGTAATGCGTGATCCGTTATGTGTTATGCGTTATGCGTTATGAGTAATGCGTGATCCGTTATGCGTTATGCGTTATGAGTAATGCGTGATCCGTTACGCGTTATGCGTTATGCTTTATGCGTTACGCGTTATGCGTTATGCGTTATGCGTTACGCGTTATGCGTTATGCGTTATGCGTTATGCGATTTGCGTTATGCGTTATGCGTTATGGGTTGTGCGTTATGAGTCATGCGTTATGAGTTGTGCGTTATACGTTATGCGTTATGCGTTATGCGTTATGCGTTATGCGTTATGCGATTTGCGTTATGCGTTATGCGTTATGCGTTATGCGATTTGCGTTGTGCGTTATGCGTTATGGGTTGTGCGTTATGAGTCATGCGTTATGCGTTATGCGTTTTGCTTCATGCGTTATGCGTTATGCGTCATGAGTTATGCGTTATGCGTTATGCGTTATGCGTTATGCGTTATGCGTTATGCGTTATGAGTAATGCGTGATCCGTTATGCGTTATGCGTTATGCGTTATGCGTTATGCGTTATGCGTTATGCGTTATGCGTTATGCTTTATGCGTTATGCGTTATGCGTTATGCGTTATGCGTTATGCGTTATGCGTTATGAGTAATGCGTGATCCTTTATGTGTTATGCGTTATGCGTTATGAGTAATGCGTGATCCGTTATGCGTTACGCGTTATGAGTAATGCGTGATCCAATATGCGTTATGCGTTATGCTTTATGCGTTATGCGTTATGCGTTATGCGTTATGCTTTATGCGTTACGCGTTATGCGTTATGCGATTTGCGTTATGCGTTATGCGTTATGCGTTATGCGTTATGCGTAATGGGTTGTGCGTTATGAGTCATGCGTTATGCATTACGCGTAATGCGTTATGCGTTATGAGTAATGCGTGATCCGTTATGCGTTATGCGTTATGCATTATGCGTTATGCGTTATGCGTTATGCGTTATGCTTTATGAGTTATGCGTTATGCGTTATGCGATTTGCGTTATGCGTTATGCGTTATGCGTTATGCGTTATGCGTTATGCGTTATGCGTTATGCGTTATGCGTTATGCGTTATGCGTTATGCGATTTGCGTTATGCGTTATGCGTTATGCGTTATGCGATTTGCGTTATGCGTTATGGGTTGTGCGTTATGAGTCATGCGTTATGCGTTATGCGTTTTGCTTTATGCGTTATGCGTTATGAGTAATGCGTGATCCGTTATGCGTTATGCGTTATGAGTAATGCGTGATCCGTTATGCGTTATGCGTTATGCATTATGCGTTATGCGTTATGCGTTATGCGTTATGCTTTATGCGTTACGCGTTATGCGTTATGCGATTTGCGTTATGCGTTATGCGTTATGCGTTATGCGTTATGCGTTATGCGTTATGGGTTGTGCGGTATGCGTTATGCGTTATGCGTTATGCGTTATGCGTTATGCGTTATGCGTTATGCGTTATTCGTTATGCGTTATGCGTTATGCGGTATGCGTTATGCGTTATGCGTTATGCGTTATGCGTTATGCGTTATGCGTTATGCGTTATGCGTTATGCGTTATGCGTTATGCGTTATGCGTTATGCGTTATGCGTTATGCGTTATGCGTTATGCGTTATGCGTTATGCTTTATGCGTTATGCGTTACGCGTAATGCGTTATGCGCTATGGGTCATGCGTTAAGCGTTATGCGTTATGCGTTATGCGTTATGGGTTATGCGTTATGTGTTATGCGTTATGCGTTGTGCGTTATGCGTTATGCGTTATGCGTTATGAGTAATGCGTGATCCGTTATGTGTTATGCGTTATGCGTTATGAGTAATGCGTGATCCGTTATGCGTTATGCGTTATGAGTAATGCGTGATCCGTTACGCGTTATGTGTTATGCATTATGCGTTATGCGATATGCGTTATGCGTTATGCGTTATGCGTTATGCTTTATGCGTTACGCGTTATGCGTTATGCGTTATGCGTTATGCGTTATGCGTTATGCGTTATGCGTTATGCGATTTGCGTTATGCGTTATGCGTTATGGGTTGTGCGTTATGAGTCATGCGTTATGAGTTGTGCGTTATACGTTATGCGTTATGCGTTATGCGTTATGCGTTATGCGTTATGCGATTTGCGTTATGCGTTATGCGTTATGCGTTATGCGATTTGCGTTGTGCGTTATGCGTTATGGGTTGTGCGTTATGAGTCATGCGTTATGCGTTATGCGTTTTGCTTCATGCGTTATGCGTTATGCGTCATGAGTTATGCGTTATGCGTTATGCGTTATGCGTTATGCGTTATGCGTTATGCGTTATGCGATTTGCGTTATGCGTTATGCGTTATGGGTTGTGCGTTATGAGTCATGCGTTATGCGTTATGCGTTATGCGTTATGCGTTATGCGTTATGCGTTATGCGTTATGCGTTATGCGTTATGCGTTATGGGTTATGCGTTATGCGTTATGCGTTATGCGTTATGCGTTATGCGTTATGCGTTATGCGTTATGCGTTATGCGTTATGCGTTATGCGTTATGCGTTATGAGTAATGCGTGATCCGTTATGCGTTACGCTTTATGCGTTACGCGTTATGCGTTATGCGTTATGCTTTATGCGTTATGCGTTATGCGTTATGCGTTATGTGTTATGCGTTGTGCGTTATCCGCTATGCGTTATGCGTTTTGCGTTATGCGTTATGCGTTATGAGTTGTGCGTTATACGTTATGCGTTATGCGTTATGCGTTATGCGATTTACGTTATGCGTTATGCGGTATGCGTTATGCGTTATGCGATATGCGTTATGCGTTATGCGTTATGCGTTATGCTTTATGCGTTACGCGTTATGCGTTATGCGTTATGCGTTACGCGTTATGCGTTATGCGTTATGCGTTATGCGATTTGCGTTATGCGTTATGCGTTATGCGTTATGCGTTATGCGTTATGCGTTATGCGTTATGCGATTTGCGTTATGCGTTATGCGTTTTGCGTTATGCGTTATGCGTTATGCGTTATGGGTTATGCGTTATGCGTTATGCGTTATGCGTTATGCGTTATGCGTTATGCGTTATGCGTTATGCGTTATGAGTAATGCGTGATCCGTTATGCGTTATGCGTTATGCGTTATGCGTTATGCGTTATGCGTTATGCGTTATGCGTTATGCTTTATGCGTTATGCGTTATGCGTTATGCGTTATGCGTTATGCGTTATGCGTTATGAGTAATGCGTGATCCTTTATGTGTTATGCGTTATGCGTTATGAGTAATGCGTGATCCGTTATGCGTTACGCGTTATGAGTAATGCGTGATCCAATATGCGTTATGCGTTATGCTTTATGCGTTATGCGTTATGCGTTATGCGTTATGCTTTATGCGTTACGCGTTATGCGTTATGCGATTTGCGTTATGCGTTATGCGTTATGCGTTATGCGTTATGCGTAATGGGTTGTGCGTTATGAGTCATGCGTTATGCATTACGCGTAATGCGTTATGCGTTATGAGTAATGCGTGATCCGTTATGCGTTATGCGTTATGAGTAATGCGTGATCCGTTATGCGTTATGCGTTATGCATTATGCGTTATGCGTTATGCGTTATGCGTTATGCTTTATGAGTTATGCGTTATGCGTTATGCGATTTGCGTTATGCGTTATGCGTTATGCGTTATGCGTTATGCGTTATGCGTTATGCGTTATGCGTTATGCGTTATGCGTTATGCGTTATGCGATTTGCGTTATGCGTTATGCGTTATGCGTTATGCGATTTGCGTTATGCGTTATGGGTTGTGCGTTATGAGTCATGCGTTATGCGTTATGCGTTTTGCTTTATGCGTTATGCGTTATGAGTAATGCGTGATCCGTTATGCGTTATGCGTTATGAGTAATGCGTGATCCGTTATGCGTTATGCGTTATGCATTATGCGTTATGCGTTATGCGTTATGCGTTATGCTTTATGCGTTACGCGTTATGCGTTATGCGATTTGCGTTATGCGTTATGCGTTATGCGTTATGCGTTATGCGTTATGCGTTATGGGTTGTGCGGTATGCGTTATGCGTTATGCGTTATGCGTTATGCGTCATGCGTTATGCGTTATGCGTTATTCGTTATGCGTTATGCGTTATGCGGTATGCGTTATGCGTTATGCGTTATGCGTTATGCGTTATGCGTTATGCGTTATGCGTTATGCGTTATGCGTTATGCGTTATGCGTTATGCGTTATGCGTTATGCGTTATGCGTTATGCGTTATGCGTTATGCTTTATGCGTTATGCGTTACGCGTAATGCGTTATGCGCTATGGGTCATGCGTTAAGCGTTATGCGTTATGCGTTATGCGTTATGGGTTATGCGTTATGTGTTATGCGTTATGCGTTGTGCGTTATGCGTTATGCGTTATGCGTTATGAGTAATGCGTGATCCGTTATGTGTTATGCGTTATGCGTTATGAGTAATGCGTGATCCGTTATGCGTTATGCGTTATGAGTAATGCGTGATCCGTTACGCGTTATGTGTTATGCATTATGCGTTATGCGATATGCGTTATGCGTTATGCGTTATGCGTTATGCTTTATGCGTTACGCGTTATGCGTTATGCGTTATGCGTTATGCGTTATGCGTTATGCGTTATGCGTTATGCGATTTGCGTTATGCGTTATGCGTTATGGGTTGTGCGTTATGAGTCATGCGTTATGAGTTGTGCGTTATACGTTATGCGTTATGCGTTATGCGTTATGCGTTATGCGTTATGCGATTTGCGTTATGCGTTATGCGTTATGCGTTATGCGTTATGCGTTGTGCGTTATGCGTTATGGGTTGTGCGTTATGAGTCATGCGTTATGCGTTATGCGTTTTGCTTCATGCGTTATGCGTTATGCGTCATGAGTTATGCGTTATGCGTTATGCGTTATGCGTTATGCGTTATGCGTTATGCGTTATGCGATTTGCGTTGTGCGTTATGCGTTATGGGTTGTGCGTTATGAGTCATGCGTTATGCGTTATGCGTTATGCGTTATGCGTTATGCGTTATGCGTTATGCGTTATGCGTTATGCGTTATGCGTTATGGGTTATGCGTTATGCGTTATGCGTTATGCGTTATGCGTTATGCGTTATGCGTTATGCGTTATGCGTTATGCGTTATGCGTTATGCGTTATGCGTTATGAGTAATGCGTGATCCGTTATGCGTTACGCTTTATGCGTTACGCGTTATGCGTTATGCGTTATGCTTTATGCGTTATGCGTTATGCCTTATGCGTTATGTGTTATGCGTTGTGCGTTATCCGCTATGCGTTATGCGTTTTGCGTTATGCGTTATGCGTTATGAGTTGTGCGTTATACGTTATGCGTTATGCGTTATGCGTTATGCGATTTACGTTATGCGTTATGTGGTATGCGTTATGCGTTATGAGTTATGCGTTATGCGTTATGCGTTATGCGTTATGCGTTATGCGTTATGCGTTATGCGTTATGTGTTATGCGTTATGCGTTATGCGTTATGCGTTATGCGTTATGCGTTATGTGTTATGCGTTATGCGTTATGCGTGATCCGTTACGCGTTATGTGTTATGCATTATGCGTTATGCGTTATGCGTTATGCGTTATGCGTTATGCGTTATGCGTTATGCGTTATGCTTTATGCGTTACGCGTTATGCGTTATGCGTTATACGTTACGCGTTATGCGTTATGCGTTATGCGATTTGCGTTATGCGTTATGCGTTATGGGTTGTGCGTTATGAGTCATGCGTTATGAGTTGTGCGTTATACGTTATGCGTTATGCGTTATGCGTTATGCGTTATGCGTTATGCGTTATGCGTTATGCGTTATGCGTTATGCGTTATGCGTTATGAGTAATGCGTGATCCGTTATGCGTTACGCTTTATGCGTTACGCGTTATGCGTTATGCGTTATGCTTTATGCGTTATGCGTTATGCCTTATGCGTTATGTGTTATGCGTTGTGCGTTATCCGCTATGCGTTATGCGTTTTGCGTTATGCGTTATGCGTTATGAGTTGTGCGTTATACGTTATGCGTTATGCGTTATGCGTTATGCGATTTACGTTATGCGTTATGCGGTATGCGTTATGCGTTATGCGATATGCGTTATGCGTTATGCGTTATGCGTTATGCTTTATGCGTTACGCGTTATGCGTTATGCGTTATGCGTTACGCGTTATGCGTTATGCGTTATGCGTTATGCGATTTGCGTTATGCGTTATGCGTTATGCGTTATGCGTTATGCGTTATGCGTTATGCGTTATGCGATTTGCGTTATGCGTTATGCGTTTTGCGTTATGCGTTATGCGTTATGCGTTATGGGTTATGCGTTATGCGTTATGCGTTATGCGTTATGCGTTATGCGTTATGCGTTATGCGTTATGCGTTATGAGTAATGCGTGATCCGTTATGCGTTATGCGTTATGCGTTATGCGTTATGCGTTATGCGTTATGCGTTATGCGTTATGCTTTATGCGTTATGCGTTATGCGTTATGCGTTATGCGTTATGCGTTATGCGTTATGAGTAATGCGTGATCCTTTATGTGTTATGCGTTATGCGTTATGAGTAATGCGTGATCCGTTATGCGTTACGCGTTATGAGTAATGCGTGATCCAATATGCGTTATGCGTTATGCTTTATGCGTTATGCGTTATGCGTTATGCGTTATGCTTTATGCGTTACGCGTTATGCGTTATGCGATTTGCGTTATGCGTTATGCGTTATGCGTTATGCGTTATGCGTAATGGGTTGTGAGTTATGAGTCATGCGTTATGCATTACGCGTAATGCGTTATGCGTTATGAGTAATGCGTGATCCGTTATGCGTTATGCGTTATGAGTAATGCGTGATCCGTTATGCGTTATGCGTTATGCATTATGCGTTATGCGTTATGCGTTATGCGTTATGCTTTATGAGTTATGCGTTATGCGTTATGCGATTTGCGTTATGCGTTATGCGTTATGCGTTATGCGTTATGCGTTATGCGTTATGCGTTATGCGTTATGCGTTATGCGTTATGCGATTTGCGTTATGCGTTATGCGTTATGCGTTATGCGATTTGCGTTATGCGTTATGGGTTGTGCGTTATGAGTCATGCGTTATGCGTTATGCGTTTTGCTTTATGCGTTATGCGTTATGAGTAATGCGTGATCCGTTATGCGTTATGCGTTATGAGTAATGCGTGATCCGTTATGCGTTATGCGTTATGCGTTATGCGTTATGCGTTATGCGTTATGCGTTATGCTTTATGCGTTACGCGTTATGCGTTATGCGATTTGCGTTATGCGTTATGCGTTATGCGTTATGCGTTATGCGTTATGCGTTATGGGTTGTGCGGTATGCGTTATGCGTTATGCGTTATGCGTTATGCGTTATGCGTTATGCGTTATGCGTTATTCGTTATGCGTTATGCGTTATGCGGTATGCGTTATGCGTTATGCGTTATGCGTTATGCGTTATGCGTTATGCGTTATGCGTTATGCGTTATGCGTTATGCGTTATGCGTTATGCGTTATGCGTTATGCGTTATGCGTTATGCGTTATGCGTTATGCTTTATGCGTTATGCGTTACGCGTAATGCGTTATGCGCTATGGGTCATGCGTTAAGCGTTATGCGTTATGCGTTATGCGTTATGGGTTATGCGTTATGTGTTATGCGTTATGCGTTGTGCGTTATGCGTTATGCGTTATGCGTTATGAGTAATGCGTGATCCGTTATGTGTTATGCGTTATGCGTTATGAGTAATGCGTGATCCGTTATGCGTTATGCGTTATGAGTAATGCGTGATCCGTTACGCGTTATGTGTTATGCATTATGCGTTATGCGATATGCGTTATGCGTTATGCGTTATGCGTTATGCTTTATGCGTTACGCGTTATGCGTTATGCGTTATGCGTTATGCGTTATGCGTTATGCGTTATGCGTTATGCGATTTGCGTTATGCGTTATGCGTTATGGGTTGTGCGTTATGAGTCATGCGTTATGAGTTGTGCGTTATACGTTATGCGTTATGCGTTATGCGTTATGCGTTATGCGTTATGCGATTTGCGTTATGCGTTATGCGTTATGCGTTATGCGATTTGCGTTGTGCGTTATGCGTTATGGGTTGTGCGTTATGAGTCATGCGTTATGCGTTATGCGTTTTGCTTCATGCGTTATGCGTTATGCGTCATGAGTTATGCGTTATGCGTTATGCGTTATGCGTTATGCGTTATGCGTTATGCGATTTGCGTTGTGCGTTATGCGTTATGGGTTGTGCGTTATGAGTCATGCGTTATGCGTTATGCGTTATGCGTTATGCGTTATGCGTTATGCGTTATGCGTTATGCGTTATGCGTTATGGGTTATGCGTTATGCGTTATGCGTTATGCGTTATGCGTTATGCGTTATGCGTTATGCGTTATGCGTTATGCGTTATGCGTTATGCGTTATGCGTTATGAGTAATGCGTGATCCGTTATGCGTTACGCTTTATGCGTTACGCGTTATGCGTTATGCGTTATGCTTTATGCGTTATGCGTTATGCCTTATGCGTTATGTGTTATGCGTTGTGCGTTATCCGCTATGCGTTATGCGTTTTGCGTTATGCGTTATGCGTTATGAGTTGTGCGTTATACGTTATGCGTTATGCGTTATGCGTTATGCGATTTACGTTATGCGTTATGCGGTATGCGTTATGCGTTATGAGTTATGCGTTATGCGTTATGCGTTATGCGTTATGCGTTATGCGTTATGCGTTATGCGTTATGTGTTATGCGTTATGCGTTATGCGTTATGCGTTATGCGTTATGCGTTATGTGTTATGCGTTATGCGTTATGCGTGATCCGTTACGCGTTATGTGTTATGCATTATGCGTTATGCGTTATGCGTTATGCGTTATGCGTTATGCGTTATGCGTTATGCGTTATGCTTTATGCGTTACGCGTTATGCGTTATGCGTTATACGTTACGCGTTATGCGTTATGCGTTATGCGATTTGCGTTATGCGTTATGCGTTATGGGTTGTGCGTTATGAGTCATGCGTTATGAGTTGTGCGTTATACGTTATGCGTTATGCGTTATGCGTTATGCGTTATGCGTTATGCGATTTGCGTTATGCGTTATGCGTTATGCGTTATGCGTTATGCGTTATGCGTTATGCGTTATGGGTTATGCGTTATGCGTTATGCGTTATGCGTTATGCGTTATGCGTTATGCGTTATGCGTTATGCGTTATGCGTTATGCGTTATGGGTTATGCGTTATGCGTTATGAGTAATGCGTGATCCGTTATGCGTTACGCTTTATGTGTTACGCGTTATGCGTTATGCTTTATGCGTTATGCGTTATGCCTTATGCGTTATGTGTTATGCGTTGTGCGTTATCCGCTATGCGTTATGCGTTTTGCGTTATGCGTTATGCGTTATGAGTTGTGCGTTATACGTTATGCGTTATGCGTTATGCGTTATGCGATTTACGTTATGCGTTATGCGGTATGCGTTATGCGTTATGAGTTATGCGTTATGCGTTATGCGTTATGCGTTATGCGTTATGCGTTATGCGTTATGCGTTATGCGTTATGTGTTATGCGTTGTGCGTTATCCGCTGTGCGTTATGCGTTTTGCGTTATGCGTTATGCGTTATGAGTTGTGCGTTATGCGTTATGCGTTATGCGATTTGCGTTATGCGTTATGCGTTATGCGTTATGCGTTATGCGTTATGCGTTATGCGATTTGCGTTATGCGTTATGCGTTATGCGTTATGCGATTTGCGTTATCCGTTATGCTTTATGCGTTATGCGTTATGCGTTATGGGTTGTGCGGTATGACTCATGCGTTATGCGTTATGCGTTTTGCTTTATGCGTTATGGGTTATGCGTTATGCGTTATGCGTTATGAGTAATGCGTGATCCGTTATGTGTTATGCGTTATGCGTTATGCGTTATGCGTTATGGGTTATGGGTTATGCGTTATGCGTTATGCGTTATGAGTAATGCGTGATCCGTTATGTGTTATGCGTTATGCGTTATGCGTTATGCGTTATGCGTTATGCGTGATCCGTTATGCGTTATGCGTTATGAGTAATGCGTGATCCGTTATGTGTTATGCGTTATGCGTTATGAGTAATGCGTGATCCGTTATGCGTTATGCGTTATGAGTATAGCGTGATCCGTTACGCGTTATGTGTTATGCATTATGCGTTATGCGTTATGCGTTATGCGTTATGCGTTATGCGTTATGCGTTATGCGTTATGCTTTATGCGTTACGCGTTATGCGTTATGCGTTATGCGATTTGCGTTATGGGTTATGCGTTATGCGTTATGGGTTGTGCGTTATGAGTCATGCGTTATGAGTTGTGCGTTATACGTTATGCGTTATGCGTTATGCGTTATGCGTTATGCGTTATGCGATTTGTGTCATGCGTTATGCGTTATGCGTTATGCGTTATGCGTTATGGGTTATGCGTTATGCGTTATGCGTTATGCGTTATGCGTTATGCGTTACGCGTTATGCGTTATGCGATTTGCGTTATGCGTTATGCGTTATGCGTTATGCGTTATGGGTTGTGCGGTATGCGTTATGCGTTATGCGTTATGCGTTATGCGTCATGCGTTATGCGTTATGCGTTATGCGTTATGCGTTATGCGTTATGCGGTATGCGTTATGCGTTATGCGTTATGCGTTATGCGTTATGCGTTATGCGTTATGCGTTATGCGTTATGCGTTATGCGTTATGCGTTATGCGTTATGCGTTATGCGTTATGCGTTATGCGTTATGCGTTATGAGTAATGCGTGATCCGTTATGCGTTAAGCTTTATGCGTTACGCGTTATGCGTTATGCGTTATGCGTTATGCGTTATGCGTTATGCGTTATGCGTTATGAGTAATGCGTGAAACGTTATGCGTTATTCGTTATGCGTTATGCGTTATGCGTTATGCGTTATGAGTAATGCGTGATCCGTTATGCGTTATGCGTTATGCGTTATGCGTTATGCGTTATGCGTTATGCGTTATGCGTTATGCGTTATGCGTTATGCGTTATGCGTTATGAGTAATGCGTGATCCGTTATGCGTTAAGCTTTATGCGTTACGCGTTATGCGTTATTCGTTATGCGTTATGCTTTATGCGTTATGCGTTATGAGTAATGCGTTATGCGTTATGCGTTATGCGTTATGCGTTATGCGTTATGCGTTATGCGTTATGTGTTATGCGTTGTGCGTTATCCGCTATGCGTTATGCGTTTTGCGTTATGCGTTATGCGTTATGAGTTGTGCGTTATACGTTATGCGTTATGCGTTATGCGTTATGCGGTATGCGTTATGCGTTATGCGTTATGCGTTATGCGTTATGCGTTATGCGTTATGCGTTATGCTTTATGCGTTATGCGTTATGCGTTATGCGATTTGCGTTATGCGTTATGCGTTATGCATTATGCGTTATGCGTTATGGGTTATGCGTTATGTGTTATGCGTTATGCGTTATGCGTTATGCGTTATGCGTTATGCGTTATGCGTTATGCGTTATGAGTAATGCGTGATCCGTTAAGTGTTATGCGTTATGCGTTATGAGTAATGCGTGATCCGTTATGCGTTATGCGTTATGAGTAATGCGTGATCCGTTATGCGTTATGCGTTATGCATTATGCGTTATGCGTTATGCGTTATGCGTTATGCTTTATGCGTTACCCGTTATGCGTTATGCGATTTGCGTTATGCGTTATGCGTTATGCGCTATGCGTTATGGGTTGTGCGTTATGAGCCATGCGTTATGAGTTGTGCGTTATACGTTATGCGTTATGCGTTATGCGTTATGCGTTATGCGTTATGCGTTATGCGTTATGCGATTTGTGTTATGCGTTATGCGATTTGCGTTATGCGTTATGCGTTATGCATTATGCGTTATGCGATTTGCGTTATGCGTTATGCGTTATGCATTATGCGTTATGCGTTATGCGTTATGCGTTATGCTTTATGCGTTACCCGTTATGCGTTATGCGATTTGCGTTATGCGTTATGCGTTATGCGCTATGCGTTATGGGTTGTGCGTTATGAGCCATGCGTTATGAGTTGTGCGTTATACGTTATGCGATTTGCGTTATGCGTTATGCGTTATGCGCTATGCGTTATGCGTTATGCGTTATGCGTTATGCGTTATGCGTTATGCGTTATGCGTTATGCGTTATGCGTTATGCGTTATGCGTTATGCGTTATGCGTTATGCGTTATGCGTTATGCGTTATGCGTTATGAGTTATGCGTTATGGGTTATGAGTAATGCGTGATCCGTTATGCGTTATGCTTTATGCGTTATGCGTTATGCGTTACGCGTAATGCGTTATGCGCTATGGGTCATGCGTTAAGCGTTATGCGTTATGCGTTATGCGTTATGGGTTATGCGTTATGCTTTATGCGTTACGCGTTATGCGTTATGCGTTATGCGATTTGCGTTATGCGTTATGCGTTATGCGTTATGCGTTATGCGTTATGCGTTATGCGTTATGGGTTATGCGTTATGCGTTATGCGTTATGCGTTATGCGTTATGCGTTATGCGTTATGCGTTATGGGTTATGCGTTATGCGTTATGAGTAATGCGTGATCCGTTATGCGTTACGCTTTATGCGTTACGCGTTATGCGTTATGCGTTATGCTTTATGCGTTATGCGTTATGCCTTATGCGTTATGTGTTATGCGTTGTGCGTTATCCGCTATGCGTTATGCGTTTTGCGTTATGCGTTATGCGTTATGAGTTGTGCGTTATACGTTATGCGTTATGCGTTATGCGTTATGCGATTTACGTTATGCGTTATGCGGTATGCGTTATGCGTTATGAGTTATGCGTTATGCGTTATGCGTTATGCGTTATGCGTTATGCGTTATGCGTTATGCGTTATGTGTTATGCGTTGTGCGTTATCCGCTGTGCGTTATGCGTTTTGCGTTATGCGTTATGCGTTATGAGTTGTGCGTTATGCGTTATGCGTTATGCGATTTGCGTTATGCGTTATGCGTTATGCGTTATGCGTTATGCGTTATGAGTTATGCGTTATGGGTTATGCGTTATGCGATTTGCGTTATGCGTTATGCGTTATGGGTTGTGCGTTATGAGTCATGCGTTATGCGTTATGCGTTTTGCTTTATGCGTTATGCGATATGAGTAATGCGTGATCCGTTATGCGTTACGCGTTATGAGTAATGCGTGATCCATTATGCGTTATGCGTTATGCATTATGCGTTATGCGTTATGCGTTATGCGTTATGCTTTATGCGTTACGCGTTATGCGTTATGCGATTTGCGTTATGCGTTATGCGTTATGAGTTATGCGTTATGGGTTATGAGTAATGCGTGATCCGTTATGCGTTATGCTTTATGCGTTATGCGCTATGGGTCATGCGTTAAGCGTTATGCGTTATGCGTTATGCGTTATGCGTTATGCGTTATGCGTTATGCGTTATGCGTTATGCGTTATGAGTTATGCGTTATGGGTTATGCGTTATGCGATTTGCGTTATGCGTTATGCGTTATGGGTTGTGCGTTATGAGTCATGCGTTATGCGTTATGCGTTTTGCTTTATGCGTTATGCGTTATGAGTAATGCGTGATCCGTTATGCGTTACGCGTTATGAGTAATGCGTGATCCATTATGCGTTATGCGTTATGCATTATGCGTTAAGCGTTATGCGTTATGCGTTATGCTTTATGCGTTACGCGTTATGCGTTATGCGATTTGCGTTATGCATTATGCGTTATGCGTTATGCGTTATGCGTTATGCTTTATGCGTTACGCGTTATGCGTTATGCGATTTGCGTTATGCGTTATGCGTTATGCGTTATGCGTTATGCGTAATGGGTTGTGCGTTATGAGTCATGCGTTATGAGTTGTGCGTTATACGTTATGCGTTATGCGTTATGCGTTATGCGTTATGCGTTATGCGATTTGCGTTATGCGTTATGCGTTATGCGTTATGCGATTTGCGTTGTGCGTTATGCGTTATGGGTTGTGCGTTATGAGTCATGCGTTATGCGTTATGCGTTTTGCTTCATGCGTTATGCGTTATGCGTTATGCGTTATGCGTTATGCGTTATGCGTTATGCGTTATGCGTTATGCGTTATGCGTTATGCGTTATGCGTTATGCGTTATGAGGTATGCGTTATGGGTTATGAGTAATGCGTGATCCGTTATGCGTTTTGCTTTATGCGTTATGCGTTATGAGTAATGCGTGATCCGTTATGTGTTACGCGTTATGAGTAATGCGTGATCCATTATGCGTTATGCGTTATGCATTATGCGTTATGCGTTATGCGTTATGCGTTATGCTTTATGCGTTACGCGTTATGCGTTATGCGATTTGCGTTATGCGTTATGCGTTATGAGTTATGCGTTATGGGTTATGAGTAATGCGTGATCCGTTATGCGTTATGCTTTATGCGTTATGCGCTATGTGTCATGCGTTAAGCGTTATGCGTTATGCGTTATGCGTTATGCGTTATGCGTTATGCGTTATGCGTTATGCGTTATGCGTTATGCGTTATGAGTTATGCGTTATGGGTTATGCGTTATGCGATTTGCGTTATGCGTTATGCGTTATGGGTTGTGCGTTATGAGTCATGCGTTATGCGTTATGCGTTTTGCTTTATGCGTTATGCGTTATGAGTAATGCGTGATCCGTTATGCGTTACGCGTTATGAGTAATGCGTGATCCATTATGCGTTATGCGTTATGCATTATGCGTTATGCGTTATGCGTTATGCGTTATGCGTTATGCTTTATGCGTTACGCGATATGCGTTATGCGTTATGCGTTATGCGTTATGCGTTATGAGGTATGCGTTATGGGTTATGAGTAATGCGTGATCCGTTATGCGTTTTGCTTTATGCGTTATGCGTTATGAGTAATGCGTGATCCGTTATGTGTTACGCGTTATGAGTAATGCGTGATCCATTATGCGTTATGCGTTATGCGTTATGCGTTATGCGATTTGCGTTGTGCGTTATGCGTTATGGGTTGTGCGTTATGAGTCATGCGTTATGCGTTATGCGTTTTGCTTCATGCGTTATGCGTTATGCGTCATGCGTTATGCGTTATGCGTTATGCGTTATGCGTTATGCGTTATGCGTTATGCGTTATGCGTTATGCGTTATGCGTTATGAGGTATGCGTTATGGGTTATGAGTAATGCGTGATCCGTTATGCGTTTTGCTTTATGCGTTATGCGTTATGAGTAATGCGTGATCCGTTATGTGTTACGCGTTATGAGTAATGCGTGATCCATTATGCGTTATGCGTTATGCATTATGCGTTATGCGTTATGCGTTATGCGTTATGCTTTATGCGTTACGCGTTATGCGTTATGCGATTTGCGTTATGCGTTATGCGTTATGAGTTATGCGTTATGGGTTATGAGTAATGCGTGATCCGTTATGCGTTATGCTTTATGCGTTATGCGCTATGTGTCATGCGTTAAGCGTTATGCGTTATGCGTTATGCGTTATGCGTTATGCGTTATGCGTTATGCGTTATGCGTTATGCGTTATGCGTTATGAGTTATGCGTTATGGGTTATGCGTTATGCGATTTGCGTTATGCGTTATGCGTTATGGGTTGTGCGTTATGAGTCATGCGTTATGCGTTATGCGTTTTGCTTTATGCGTTATGCGTTATGAGTAATGCGTGATCCGTTATGCGTTACGCGTTATGAGTAATGCGTGATCCATTATGCGTTATGCGTTATGCATTATGCGTTATGCGTTATGCGTTATGCGTTATGCGTTATGCTTTATGCGTTACGCGATATGCGTTATGCGATTTGCGTTATGCGTTATGCGTTATGAGTTATGCGTTATGGGTTATGAGTAATGCGTGATCCGTTATGCGTTATGCTTTATGCGTTATGCGCTATGCGTCATGCGTTAAGCGTTATGCGTTATGCGTTATGCGTTATGCGTTATGCGTTATGCGTTATGCGTTATGCGTTATGCGTTATGCGTTATGAGTTATGCGTTATGGGTTATGCGTTATGCGATTTGCGTTATGAGTTATGCGTTATGGGTTGTGCGTTATGAGTCATGCGTTATGCGTTATGCGTTTTGCTTTATGCGTTATGCGTTATGAGTAATGCGTGATCCGTTATGCGTTACGCGTTATGAGTAATGCGTGATCCATTATGCGTTATGCGTTATGCATTATGCGTTATGCGTTATGCGCTATGCTTTATGCGTTACGCGTTATGCGTTATGCGATTTGCGTTATGCATTATGCGTTATGCGTTATGCGTTATGCGTTATGCTTTATGCGTTACGCGTTATGCGTTATGCGTTATGCGATTTGCGTTATGCGTTATGCGTTATGCGTTATGCGTTATGCGTAATGGGTTGTGCGTTATGAGTCATGCGTTATGAGTTGTGCGTTATACGTTATGCGTTATGCGTTATGCGTTATGCGTTATGCGATTTGCGTTATGCGTTATGCGTTATGCGATTTGCGTTGTGCGTTATGCGTTATGGGTTGTGCGTTATGCGTTATGCGTCATGCGTTATGCGTTATGCGTTATGCGTTATGCGTTATGCGTTATGCGTTATGCGTTATGCGATTTGCGTTATGCGTTATGCGTTTTGCGTTATGCGTTATGCGTTATGCGTTATGGGTTATGCGTTATGCGTTATGCGTTATGCGTTATGCGTTATGCGTTATGCGTTATGCGTTATGCGTTATGAGTAATGCGTGATCCGTTATGTGTTATGCGTTATGCGTTATGCGTTATGCGTTATGCGTTATGCGTTATGCGTTATGCGTTATGCGTTATGCGATTTGCGTTATGCGTTATGCGTTATGAGTTATGCGTTATGGGTTATGAGTAATGCGTGATCCGTTATGCGTTATGCTTTATGCGTTATGCGCTATGGGTCATGCGTTAAGCGTTATGCGTTATGCGTTATGCGTTATGCGTTATGCGTTATGCGTTATGCGTTATGCGTTATGCGTTATGCGTTATGAGTTATGCGTTATGGGTTATGCGTTATGCGATTTGCGTTATGCGTTATGCGTTATGGGTTGTGCGTTATGAGTCATGCGTTATGCGTTATGCATTTTGCTTTATGCGTTATGCGTTATGAGTAATGCGTGATCCGTTATGCGTTACGCGTTATGAGTAATGCGTGATCCATTATGCGTTATGCGTTATGCATTATGCGTTAAGCGTTATGCGTTATGCGTTATGCTTTATGCGTTACGCGTTATGCGTTATGCGATTTGCGTTATGCGATTTGCGTTATGCGTTATGCGTTATGCGTTATGCGTTATGCGTTATGGGTTATGCGTTATGCGTTATGCGTTATGCGTTATGCGTTATGCGTTATGCGTTATGCGTTATGCGTTATGAGTAATGCGTGATCCGTTATGTGTTATGCGTTATGCGTTATGCGTTATGCGTTATGCGTTATGCGTTATGCTTTATGCGTTATGCGTTATGCGTTATGCGTTATGAGTTATGCGTTATGCGTTATGAGTAATGCGTGATCCTTTATGTGTTATGCGTTATGCGTTATGAGTAATGCGTGATCCGTTATGCGTTACGCGTTATGAGTAATGCGTGATCCAATATGCGTTATGCGTTATGCATTATGCGTTATGCGTTATGCGTTATGCGTTATGCTTTATGCGTTACGCGTTATGCGTTATGCGATTTGCGTTATGCGTTATGCGTTATGCGTTATGCGTTATGCGTAATGGGTTGTGCGTTATGAGTCATGCGTTATCCATTACGCGTAATGCGTTATGCGTTATGAGTAATGCGTGATCCGTTATGCGTTATGCGTTATGAGTAATGCGTGATCCGTTATGCGTTATGCGTTATGCATTATGCGTTATGCGTTATGCGTTATGCGTTATGCTTTATGAGTTATGCGTTATGCGTTATGCGATTTGCGTTATGCGTTATGCGTTATGCGTTATGCGTTATGCGTTATGCGTTATGCGTTATGCGTTATGCGTTATGCGATTTGCGTTATGCGTTATGCGTTATGCGTTATGCGATTTGCGTTATGCGTTATGGGTTGTGCGTTATGAGTCAT
Organism: Lasioglossum morio; assembly: GCA_916610235.2. Lineage (NCBI taxonomy): Eukaryota > Metazoa > Arthropoda > Insecta > Hymenoptera > Halictidae > Lasioglossum > Lasioglossum morio. The sequence continues at coordinate 3,309,584 of CAKAJA020001042.1, read as the reverse complement.
GCGTTATGCGTTATGCGTTTTGCTTTATGCGTTATGCGTTATGAGTAATGCGTGATCCGTTATGCGTTATGCGTTATGAGTAATGCGTGATCCGTTATGCGTTATGCGTTATGCATTATGCGTTATGCGTTATGCGTTATGCGTTATGCTTTATGCGTTACGCGTTATGCGTTATGCGATTTGCGTTATGCGTTATGCGTTATGCGTTATGCGTTATGCGTTATGGGTTGTGCGGTATGCGTTATGCGTTATGCGTTATGCGTTATGCGTTATGCGTTATGCGTTATGCGTTATTCGTTATGCGTTATGCGTTATGCGGTATGCGTTATGCGTTATGCGTTATGCGTTATGCGTTATGCGTTATGCGTTATGCGTTATGCGTTATGCGTTATGCGTTATGCGTTATGCGTTATGCGTTATGCGTTATGCGTTATGCGTTATGCGTTATGCTTTATGCGTTATGCGTTACGCGTAATGCGTTATGCGCTATGGGTCATGCGTTAAGCGTTATGCGTTATGCGTTATGCGTTATGGGTTATGCGTTATGTGTTATGCGTTATGCGTTATGCGTTATGAGTTATGCGTTATGGGTTATGAGTAATGCGTGATCCGTTATGTGTTATGCGTTATGCGTTATGAGTAATGCGTGATCCGTCATGCGTTATGCGTTATGAGTAATGCGTGATCCGTTACGCGTTATGTGTTATGCATTATGCGTTATGCGTTATGCGTTATGCGTTATGCGTTATGCGTTATGCGTTATGCTTTATGCGTTACGCGTTATGCGTTATGCGTTATGCGTTACGCGTTATGCGTTATGCGTTATGCGTTATGCGATTTGCGTTATGCGTTATGCGTTATGGGTTGTGCGTTATGAGTCATGCGTTATGAGTTGTGCGTTATACGTTATGCGTTATGCGTTATGCGTTATGCGTTATGCGTTATGCGATTTGCGTTATGCGTTATGCGTTATGCGTTATGCGTTATGCGTTATGGGTTATGCGTTATGCGTTATGCGTTATGCGATTTGCGTTATGCGTTATGCGTTATGCGTTATGCGATTTGCGTTATGCGTTATGGGTTGTGCGTTATGAGTCATGCGTTATGCGTTATGCGTTTTGCTTTATGCGTTATGCGTTATGAGTAATGCGTGATCCGTTATGCGTTATGCGTTATGAGTAATGCGTGATCCGTTATGCGTTATGCGTTATGCATTATGCGTTATGCGTTATGCGTTATGCGTTATGCTTTATGCGTTACGCGTTATGCGTTATGCGATTTGCGTTATGCGTTATGCGTTATGCGTTATGCGTTATGCGTTATGGGTTGTGCGGTATGCGTTATGCGTTATGCGTTATGCGTTATGCGTCATGCGTTATGCGTTATGCGTTATTCGTTATGCGTTATGCGTTATGCGGTATGCGTTATGCGTTATGCGTTATGCGTTATGCGTTATGCGTTATGCGTTATGCGTTATGCGTTATGCGTTATGCGTTATGCGTTATGCGTTATGCGTTATGCGTTATGCGTTATGCGTTATGCGTTATGCTTTATGCGTTATGCGTTACGCGTAATGCGTTATGCGCTATGGGTCATGCGTTAAGCGTTATGCGTTATGCGTTATGCGTTATGGGTTATGCGTTATGTGTTATGCGTTATGCGTTGTGCGTTATGCGTTATGCGTTATGCGTTATGAGTAATGCGTGATCCGTTATGTGTTATGCGTTATGCGTTATGAGTAATGCGTGATCCGTCATGCGTTATGCGTTATGAGTAATGCGTGATCCGTTACGCGTTATGCGTTATGCATTATGCGTTATGCGTTATGCGTTATGCGTTATGCGTTATGCGTTATGCGTTATGCTTTATGCGTTACGCGTTATGCGTTATGCGTTATGCGTTACGCGTTATGCGTTATGCGTTATGCGTTATGCGATTTGCGTTATGCGTTATGCGTTATGGGTTGTGCGTTATGAGTCATGCGTTATGAGTTGTGCGTTATACGTTATGCGTTATGCGTTATGCGTTATGCGTTATGCGTTATGCGATTTGCGTTATGCGTTATGCGTTATGCGTTATGCGTTATGCGTTATGCGTTATGGGTTATGCGTTATGCGTTATGCGTTATGCGTTATGGGTTATGCGTTATGTGTTATGCGTTATGTGTTGTGCGTTATGCGTTATGCGTTATGCGTTATGAGTAATGCGTGATCCGTTATGTGTTATGCGTTATGCGTTATGAGTAATGCGTGATCCGTCATGCGTTATGCGTTATGAGTAATGCGTGATCCGTTACGCGTTATGTGTTATGCATTATGCGTTATGCGTTATGCGTTATGCGTTATGCGTTATGCGTTATGCTTTATGCGTTACGCGTTATGCGTTATGCGTTATGCGTTACGCGTTATGCGTTATGCGTTATGCGTTATGCGATTTGCGTTATGCGTTATGCGTTATGGGTTGTGCGTTATGAGTCATGCGTTATGAGTTGTGCGTTATACGTTATGCGTTATGCGTTATGCGTTATGCGTTATGCGTTATGCGATTTGCGTTATGCGTTATGCGTTATGCGTTATGCGTTATGCGTTATGCGTTATGGGTTATGCGTTATGCGTTATGCGTTATGCGTTATGCGTTATGCGTTATGCGTTATGCGTTATGCGTTATGCGTTATGCGTTATGCGTTATGCGTTATGCGTTATGAGTCATGCGTTATGAGTTGTGCGTTATACGTTATGCGTTATGCGTTATGCGTTATGCGTTATGCGTTATGCGATTTGCGTTATGCGTTATGCGTTATGCGTTATGCGTTATGGGTTATGCGTTATGCGTTATGCGTTATGCGTTATGCGTTATGCGTTATGCGTTATGCGTTATGCGTTATGCGTTATGCGTTATGCGTTATGCGTTATGCGTTATGAGTAATGCGTGATCCGTTATGCGTTACGCTTTATGCGTTACGCGTTATGCGTTATGCGTTATGCTTTATGCGTTATGCGTTATGCCTTATGCGTTATGTGTTATGCGTTGTGCGTTATCCGCTATGCGTTATGCGTTTTGCGTTATGCGTTATGCGTTATGCGTTATGCGATTTGCGTTATGCGTTATGCGTTATGGGTTGTGCGTTATGAGTCATGCGTTATGCGTTATGCGTTTTGCTTTATGCGTTATGCGTTATGAGTAATGCGTGATCCGTTATGCGTTACGCGTTATGAGTAATGCGTGATCCATTATGCGTTATGCGTTATGCATTATGCGTTATGCGTTATGCGTTATGCGTTATGCTTTATGCGTTACGCGTTATGCGTTATGCGATTTGCGTTATGCGTTATGCGTTATGAGTTATGCGTTATGGGTTATGAGTAATGCGTGATCCGTTATGCGTTATGCTTTATGCGTTATGCGCTATGGGTCATGCGTTAAGCGTTATGCGTTATGCGTTATGCGTTATGCGTTATGCGTTATGCGTTATGCGTTATGCGTTATGCGTTATGAGTTATGCGTTATGGGTTATGCGTTATGCGATTTGCGTTATGCGTTATGCGTTATGGGTTGTGCGTTATGAGTCATGCGTTATGCGTTATGCGTTTTGCTTTATGCGTTATGCGTTATGAGTAATGCGTGATCCGTTATGCGTTACGCGTTATGAGTAATGCGTGATCCATTATGCGTTATGCGTTATGCATTATGCGTTAAGCGTTATGCGTTATGCGTTATGCTTTATGCGTTACGCGTTATGCGTTATGCGATTTGCGTTATGCATTATGCGTTATGCGTTATGCGTTATGCGTTATGCTTTATGCGTTACGCGTTATGCGTTATGCGATTTGCGTTATGCGTTATGCGTTATGCGTTATGCGTTATGCGTTATGCGTAATGGGTTGTGCGTTATGAGTCATGCGTTATGAGTTGTGCGTTATACGTTATGCGTTATGCGTTATGCGTTATGCGTTATGCGTTATGCGATTTGCGTTATGCGTTATGCGTTATGCGTTATGCGATTTGCGTTGTGCGTTATGCGTTATGGGTTTTGCGTTATGAGTCATGCGTTATGCGTTATGCGTTTTGCTTCATGCGTTATGCGTTATGCGTCATGCGTTATGCGTTATGCGTTATGCGTTATGCGTTATGCGTTATGCGTTATGCGTTATGCGTTATGCGTTATGCGTTATGAGGTATGCGTTATGGGTTATGAGTAATGCGTGATCCGTTATGCGTTTTGCTTTATGCGTTATGCGTTATGAGTAATGCGTGATCCGTTATGTGTTACGCGTTATGAGTAATGCGTGATCCATTATGCGTTATGCGTTATGCATTATGCGTTATGCGTTATGCGTTATGCGTTATGCTTTATGCGTTACGCGTTATGCGTTATGCGATTTGCGTTATGCGTTATGCGTTATGAGTTATGCGTTATGGGTTATGAGTAATGCGTGATCCGTTATGCGTTATGCTTTATGCGTTATGCGCTATGTGTCATGCGTTAAGCGTTATGCGTTATGCGTTATGCGTTATGCGTTATGCGTTATGCGTTATGCGTTATGCGTTATGCGTTATGCGTTATGAGTTATGCGTTATGGGTTATGCGTTATGCGATTTGCGTTATGCGTTATGCGTTATGGGTTGTGCGTTATGAGTCATGCGTTATGCGTTATGCGTTTTGCTTTATGCGTTATGCGTTATGAGTAATGCGTGATCCGTTATGCGTTACGCGTTATGAGTAATGCGTGATCCATTATGCGTTATGCGTTATGCATTATGCGTTATGCGTTATGCGTTATGCGTTATGCGTTATGCTTTATGCGTTACGCGATATGCGTTATGCGATTTGCGTTATGCGTTATGCGTTATGAGTTATGCGTTATGGGTTATGAGTAATGCGTGATCCGTTATGCGTTATGCTTTATGCGTTATGCGCTATGCGTCATGCGTTAAGCGTTATGCGTTATGCGTTATGCGTTATGCGTTATGCGTTATGCGTTATGCGTTATGCGTTATGCGTTATGCGTTATGCGTTATGAGTTATGCGTTATGGGTTATGCGTTATGCGATTTGCGTTATGAGTTATGCGTTATGGGTTGTGCGTTATGAGTCATGCGTTATGCGTTATGCGTTTTGCTTTATGCGTTATGCGTTATGAGTAATGCGTGATCCGTTATGCGTTACGCGTTATGAGTAATGCGTGATCCATTATGCGTTATGCGTTATGCATTATGCGTTATGCGTTATGCGCTATGCTTTATGCGTTACGCGTTATGCGTTATGCGATTTGCGTTATGCATTATGCGTTATGCGTTATGCGTTATGCGTTATGCTTTATGCGTTACGCGTTATGCGTTATGCGTTATGCGATTTGCGTTATGCGTTATGCGTTATGCGTTATGCGTTATGCGTAATGGGTTGTGCGTTATGAGTCATGCGTTATGAGTTGTGCGTTATACGTTATGCGTTATGCGTTATGCGTTATGCGTTATGCGATTTGCGTTATGCGTTATGCGTTATGCGATTTGCGTTGTGCGTTATGCGTTATGGGTTGTGCGTTATGCGTTATGCGTCATGCGTTATGCGTTATGCGTTATGCGTTATGCGTTATGCGTTATGCGTTATGCGTTATGCGATTTGCGTTATGCGTTATGCGTTTTGCGTTATGCGTTATGCGTTATGCGTTATGGGTTATGCGTTATGCGTTATGCGTTATGCGTTATGCGTTATGCGTTATGCGTTATGAGTAATGCGTGATCCGTTATGTGTTATGCGTTATGCGTTATGCGTTATGCGTTATGCGTTATGCGTTATGCGTTATGCGTTATGCGTTATGCGATTTGCGTTATGCGTTATGCGTTATGAGTTATGCGTTATGGGTTATGAGTAATGCGTGATCCGTTATGCGTTATGCTTTATGCGTTATGCGCTATGGGTCATGCGTTAAGCGTTATGCGTTATGCGTTATGCGTTATGCGTTATGCGTTATGCGTTATGCGTTATGCGTTATGCGTTATGCGTTATGCGTTATGAGTTATGCGTTATGGGTTATGCGTTATGCGATTTGCGTTATGCGTTATGCGTTATGGGTTGTGCGTTATGAGTCATGCGTTATGCGTTATGCATTTTGCTTTATGCGTTATGCGTTATGAGTAATGCGTGATCCGTTATGCGTTACGCGTTATGAGTAATGCGTGATCCATTATGCGTTATGCGTTATGCATTATGCGTTAAGCGTTATGCGTTATGCGTTATGCTTTATGCGTTACGCGTTATGCGTTATGCGATTTGCGTTATGCGATTTGCGTTATGCGTTATGCGTTATGCGTTATGCGTTATGCGTTATGGGTTATGCGTTATGCGTTATGCGTTATGCGTTATGCGTTATGCGTTATGCGTTATGCGTTATGCGTTATGAGTAATGCGTGATCCGTTATGTGTTATGCGTTATGCGTTATGCGTTATGCGTTATGCGTTATGCTTTATGCGTTATGCGTTATGCGTTATGCGTTATGCGTTATGCGTTATGCGTTATGAGTAATGCGTGATCCTTTATGTGTTATGCGTTATGCGTTATGAGTAATGCGTGATCCGTTATGCGTTACGCGTTATGAGTAATGCGTGATCCAATATGCGTTATGCGTTATGCATTATGCGTTATGCGTTATGCGTTATGCGTTATGCTTTATGCGTTACGCGTTATGCGTTATGCGATTTGCGTTATGCGTTATGCGTTATGCGTTATGCGTTATGCGTAATGGGTTGTGCGTTATGAGTCATGCGTTATCCATTACGCGTAATGCGTTATGCGTTATGAGTAATGCGTGATCCGTTATGCGTTATGCGTTATGAGTAATGCGTGATCCGTTATGCGTTATGCGTTATGCATTATGCGTTATGCGTTATGCGTTATGCGTTATGCTTTATGAGTTATGCGTTATGCGTTATGCGATTTGCGTTATGCGTTATGCGTTATGCGTTATGCGTTATGCGTTATGCGTTATGCGTTATGCGTTATGCGTTATGCGATTTGCGTTATGCGTTATGCGTTATGCGTTATGCGATTTGCGTTATGCGTTATGGGTTGTGCGTTATGAGTCATGCGTTATGCGTTATGCGTTTTGCTTTATGCGTTATGCGTTATGAGTAATGCGTGATCCGTTATGCGTTATGCGTTATGAGTAATGCGTGATCCGTTATGCGTTATGCGTTATGCATTATGCGTTATGCGTTATGCGTTATGCGTTATGCTTTATGCGTTACGCGTTATGCGTTATGCGATATGCGTTATGCGTTATGCGTTATGCGTTATGCGTTATGCGTTATGGGTTGTGCGGTATGCGTTATGCGTTATGCGTTATGCGTTATGCGTCATGCGTTATGCGTTATGCGTTATTCGTTATGCGTTATGCGTTATGCGGTATGCGTTATGCGTTATGCGTTATGCGTTATGCGTTATGCGTTATGCGTTATGCGTTATGCGTTATGCGTTATGCGTTATGCGTTATGCGTTATGCGTTATGCGTTATGCGTTATGCGTTATGCGTTATGCTTTATGCGTTATGCGTTACGCGTAATGCGTTATGCGCTATGGGTCATGCGTTAAGCGTTATGCGTTATGCGTTATGCGTTATGGGTTATGCGTTATGTGTTATGCGTTATGCGTTGTGCGTTATGCGTTATGCGTTATGCGTTATGAGTAATGCGTGATCCGTTATGTGTTATGCGTTATGCGTTATGAGTAATGCGTGATCCGTCATGCGTTATGCGTTATGAGTAATGCGTGATCCGTTACGCGTTATGTGTTATGCATTATGCGTTATGCGTTATGCGTTATGCGTTATGCGTTATGCGTTATGCGTTATGCTTTATGCGTTACGCGTTATGCGTTATGCGTTATGCGTTACGCGTTATGCGTTATGCGTTATGCGTTATGCGATTTGCGTTATGCGTTATGCGTTATGGGTTGTGCGTTATGAGTCATGCGTTATGAGTTGTGCGTTATACGTTATGCGTTATGCGTTATGCGTTATGCGTTATGCGTTATGCGATTTGCGTTATGCGTTATGCGTTATGCGTTATGCGTTATGCGTTATGCGTTATGGGTTATGCGTTATGCGTTATGCGTTATGCGTTATGGGTTATGCGTTATGTGTTATGCGTTATGCGTTGTGCGTTATGCGTTATGCGTTATGCGTTATGAGTAATGCGTGATCCGTTATGTGTTATGCGTTATGCGTTATGAGTAATGCGTGATCCGTCATGCGTTATGCGTTATGAGTAATGCGTGATCCGTTACGCGTTATGTGTTATGCATTATGCGTTATGCGTTATGCGTTATGCGTTATGCGTTATGCGTTATGCTTTATGCGTTACGCGTTATGCGTTATGCGTTATGCGTTACGCGTTATGCGTTATGCGTTATGCGTTATGCGATTTGCGTTATGCGTTATGCGTTATGGGTTGTGCGTTATGAGTCATGCGTTATGAGTTGTGCGTTATACGTTATGCGTTATGCGTTATGCGTTATGCGTTATGCGTTATGCGATTTGCGTTATGCGTTATGCGTTATGCGTTATGCGTTATGCGTTATGCGTTATGGGTTATGCGTTATGCGTTATGCGTTATGCGTTATGCGTTATGCGTTATGCGTTATGCGTTATGCGTTATGCGTTATGCGTTATGCGTTATGCGTTATGCGTTATGGGTTATGAGTAATGCGTGATCCGTTATGCGTTATGCTTTATGCGTTATGCGTTATGCGTTACGCGTAATGCGTTATGCGCTATGGGTCATGCGTTAAGCGTTATGCGTTATGCGTTATGCGTTATGGGTTATGCGTTATGCTTTATGCGTTACGCGTTATGCGTTATGCGTTATGCGATTTGCGTTATGCGTTATGCGTTATGCGTTATGCGTTATGCGTTATGCGTTATGGGTTATGCGTTATGCGTTATGCGTTATGCGTTATGCGTTATGCGTTATGCGTTATGCGTTATGCGTTATGCGTTATGCGTTATGGGTTATGCGTTATGCGTTATGAGTAATGCGTGATCCGTTATGCGTTACGCTTTATGCGTTACGCGTTATGCGTTATGCGTTATGCTTTATGCGTTATGCGTTATGCCTTATGCGTTATGTGTTATGCGTTGTGCGTTATCCGCTATGCGTTATGCGTTTTGCGTTATGCGTTATGCGTTATGAGTTGTGCGTTATACGTTATGCGTTATGCGTTATGCGTTATGCGATTTACGTTATGCGTTATGCGGTATGCGTTATGCGTTATGAGTTATGCGTTATGCGTTATGCGTTATGCGTTATGCGTTATGCGTTATGCGTTATGCGTTATGCGTTATGTGTTATGCGTTGTGCGTTATCCGCTGTGCGTTATGCGTTTTGCGTTATGCGTTATGCGTTATGAGTTGTGCGTTATGCGTTATGCGTTATGCGATTTGCGTTATGCGTTATGCGTTATGCGTTATGCGTTATGCGTTATGCGATTTGCGTTATGCGTTATGCGTTATGCGTTATGCGTTATGCGATTTGCGTTATCCGTTATGCGTTATGCGTTATGCGTTATGCGTTATGGGTTGTGCGGTATGACTCATGCGTTATGCGTTATGCGTTTTGCTTTATGCGTTATGGGTTATGCGTTATGCGTTATGCGTTATGAGTAATGCGTGATCCGTTATGTGTTATGCGTTATGCGTTATGCGTTATGCGTTATGCGTTATGGGTTATGGGTTATGCGTTATGCGTTATGCGTTATGAGTAATGCGTGATCCGTTATGTGTTATGCGTTATGCGTTATGCGTTATGCGTTATGCGTTATGCGTTATGCGTGATCCGTTATGCGTTATGCGTTATGAGTAATGCGTGATCCGTTATGTGTTATGCGTTATGCGTTATGAGTAATGCGTGATCCGTTATGCGTTATGCGTTATGAGTATAGCGTGATCCGTTACGCGTTATGTGTTATGCATTATGCGTTATGCGTTATGCGTTATGCGTTATGCGTTATGCGTTATGCGTTATGCGTTATGCGTTATGCTTTATGCGTTACGCGTTATGCGTTATGCGTTATGCGATTTGCGTTATGCGTTATGCGTTACGCGTCATGGGTTGTGCGTTATGAGTCATGCGTTATGAGTTGTGCGTTATACGTTATGCGTTATGCGTTATGCGTTATGCGTTATGCGTTATGCGATTTGTGTCATGCGTTATGCGTTATGCGTTATGCGTTATGCGTTATGGGTTATGCGTTATGCGTTATGCGTTATGCGTTATGCGTTATGCGTTACGCGTTATGCGTTATGCGATTTGCGTTATGCGTTATGCGTTATGCGTTATGCGTTATGCGTTATGGGTTGTGCGGTATGCGTTATGCGTTATGCGTTATGCGTTATGCGTCATGCGTTATGCGTTATGCGTTATGCGTTATGCGTTATGCGTTATGCGGTATGCGTTATGCGTTATGCGTTATGCGTTATGCGTTATGCGTTATGCGTTATGCGTTATGCGTTATGCGTTATGCGTTATGCGTTATGCGTTATGCGTTATGCGTTATGAGTAATGCGTGATCCGTTATGCGTTAAGCTTTATGCGTTACGCGTTATGCGTTATGCGTTATGCGTTATGCGTTATGCGTTATGCGTTATGCGTTATGAGTAATGCGTGAAACGTTATGCGTTATTCGTTATGCGTTATGCGTTATGCGTTATGCGTTATGAGTAATGCGTGATCCGTTATGCGTTATGCGTTATGCGTTATGCGTTATGCGTTATGCGTTATGCGTTATGCGTTATGCGTTATGCGTTATGCGTTATGCGTTATGCGTTATGAGTAATGCGTGATCCGTTATGCGTTAAGCTTTATGCGTTACGCGTTATGCGTTATTCGTTATGCGTTATGCGTTATGCGTTATGCGTTATGAGTAATGTGTTATGCGTTATGCGTTATGCGTTATGCGTTATGCGTTATGCGTTATGTGTTATGCGTTGTGCGTTATCCGCTATGCGTTATGCGTTTTGCGTTATGCGTTATGCGTTATGAGTTGTGCGTTATACGTTATGCGTTATGCGTTATGCGTTATGCGGTATGCGTTATGCGTTATGCGTTATGCGTTATGCGTTATGCGTTATGCGTTATGCTTTATGCGTTATGCGTTATGCGTTATGCGATTTGCGTTATGCGTTATGCGTTATGCATTATGCGTTATGCGTTATGCGTTATGCGTTATGCGTTATGAGTAATGCGTGATCCGTTAAGTGTTATGCGTTATGCGTTATGAGTAATGCGTGATCCGTTATGCGTTATGCGTTATGAGTAATGCGTGATCCGTTATGCGTTATGCGTTATGCATTATGCGTTATGCGTTATGCGTTATGCGTTATGCTTTATGCGTTACCCGTTATGCGTTATGCGATTTGCGTTATGCGTTATGCGTTATGCGCTATGCGTTATGGGTTGTGCGTTATGAGCCATGCGTTATGAGTTGTGCGTTATACGTTATGCGTTATGCGTTATGCGTTATGCGTTATGCGTTATGCGTTATGCGATTTGTGTTATGCGTTATGCGATTTGCGTTATGCGTTATGCGTTATGCATTATGCGTTATGCGATTTGCGTTATGCGTTATGCGTTATGCATTATGCGTTATGCGTTATGCGTTATGCGTTATGCTTTATGCGTTACGCGTTATGCGTTATGCGATTTGCGTTATGCGTTATGCGTTATGCGCTATGCGTTATGGGTTGTGCGTTATGAGCCATGCGTTATGAGTTGTGCGTTATACGTTATGCGATTTGCGTTATGCGTTATGCGTTATGCGCTATGCGTTATGCGTTATGCGTTATGCGTTATGCGTTATGCGTTATGCGTTATGCGTTATGCGTTATGCGTTATGCGTTATGCGTTATGCGTTATGCGTTATGCGTTATGCGTTATGCGTTATGCGTTATGCGTTATGCGTTATGCGTTATGAGTTATGCGTTATGGGTTATGAGTAATGCGTGATCCGTTATGCGTTATGCTTTATGCGTTATGCGTTATGCGTTACGCGTAATGCGTTATGCGCTATGGGTTATGCGTTAAGCGTTATGCGTTATGCGTTATGAGTTATGGGTTATGCGTTATGCTTTATGCGTTACGCGTTATGCGTTATGCGTTATGCGATTTGCGTTATGCGTTATGCGTTATGCGTTATGCGTTATGGGTTGTGCGTTATGAGTCATGCGTTATGCGTTATGCGTTATGCGTTATGCGTTATGGGTTGTGTGGTATGAGTCATGCGTTATGCGTTATGCGTTTTGCTTTATGCGTTATGCGTTATGGGTTATGCGTTATGCGTTATGCGTTATGCGTTATGAGTAATGCGTGATCCGTTATGTGTTATGCGTTATGCGTTATGCGTTATGCGTTATACGTTATGCGTTATGCGTTATGCGTTATGCGTTATGCGTTATGCGTTATGCGTTATGCGTTATGCGTTATCCGTTATGCGTTATGCGTTATGCGTTATACGTTATGCGTTATGCGTTATGCGTTATGCGTTATGCGTTATGCGTTATGCGTCATGCGTTATGCGTTATGCGTTATCCGTTATGCGTTATGCGTTATGCGGTATGCGTTATGCGTTATGCGTTATGCGTTATGCGTTATGCGTTATGCGTTATGCGTTATGCGTTATGCGTTATGCGTTATGCGTTATGCGTTATGAGTAATGCGTGATCCGTTACGCGTTATGCGTTATGCATTATGCGTTATGCGTTATGCGTTATGAGTAATGCGTGATCCGTTACGCGTTATGCGTTATGCATTATGCGTTATGCGTTATGCGTTATGCGTTATGCTTTATGCGTTACCCGTTATGCGTTATGCGATTTGCGTTATGCGTTATGCGTTATGCGTTATGCTTTATGCGTTACCCGTTATGCGTTATGCGATTTGCGTTATGCGTTATGCGTTATGAGCTATGCGTTATGGGTTGTGCGTTATGAGTCATGCGTTATGAGTTGTGCGTTATACGTTATGCGTTATGCGTTATGCGTTATGCGTTATGCGTTATGGGTTATGAGTAATGCGTGATCCGTTATGCGTTATGCTTTATGCGTTATGCGTTATGCGTTATGCGTTATGCGTTATGCGTTATGCGTTATGCGTTATGCGTTATGCGTTATGCGTTATGCGTTATGCGTTATGCGTTATGCGTTATGCGTTATGCGTTATGCGTTATGCGTTATGCGTTATGCGTTATGCGTTATGGGTTATGAGTACTGCGTGATCCGTTATGCGTTATGCTTTATGCGTTATGCGTTATGCGTTACGCGTAATGCGTTATGCGCTATGGGTCATGCGTTAAGCGTTATGCGTTATGCGTTATGCGTTATGGGTTAAGCGTTATGTGTTATGTGTTATCCGTTATGCGTTATGCGTTATGCGTTAAGCGTTATGCGTTATGCGTTATGCGTTATGCGTTATGCGTTATGCGTTATGCGTTATGCGTTATGCGTTATGCGTTATGCGTTATGCGTTATGCGTTATGCGTTATGCGTTATGCGTTATGCGTTATGCGTTATGCGTTATCCGTTATGCGTTATGCGTTATGCGTTATGCGTTATGAGTAATGCGTGATCCGTTATGCGTTACGCTTTATGCGTTACGCGTTATGCGTTATGCGTTATGCTTTATGCGTTATGCGTTATGCCTTATGCGTTATGTGTTATGCGTTGTGCGTTATCCGCTATGCGTTATGCGTTTTGCGTTATGCGTTATGCGTTATGAGTTGTGCGTTATACGTTATGGATTATGCGTTATGCGTTATGCGATTTACGTTATGCGTTATGCGGTATGCGTTATGCGTTATGAGTTATGCGTTATGCGTTATGCGTTATGCGTTATGCGTTATGCGTTATGCGTTATGCGTTATGCGTTATGTGTTATGCGTTGTGCGTTATCCGCTGTGCGTTATGCGTTTTGCGTTATGCGTTATGCGTTATGAGTTGTGCGTTATGCGTTATGCGTTATGCGATTTGCGTTATGCGTTATGCGTTATGCGTTATGCGTTATGCGTTATGCGATTTGCGTTATGCGTTATGCGTTATGCGTTATGCGATTTGCGTTATCCGTTATGCGTTATGCGTTATGCGTTATGCGTTATGGGTTGTGCGGTATGAGTCATGCGTTATGCGTTATGCGTTTTGCTTTATGCGTTATGCGTTATGGGTTATGCGTTATGCGTTATGCGTTATGCGTTATGGGATATGCGTTATGCGTTATGCGTTATGCGTTATGCGTTATGCGTTATGCGTTATGCGTTATGCGTTATGCGTTATGCGTTATGCGTTATGCGTTATGCGTTATGCGTTATGAGTAATGCGTGATCCGTTATGCGTTATGCGTTATGAGTAATGCGTGATCCGTTATGCGTTATGCGTTATGCATTATGCGTTATGCGTGATCCGTTATGCGTTATGCGTTATGAGTAATGCGTGATCCGTTATGTGTTATGCGTTATGCGTTATGAGTAATGCGTGATCCGTTATGCGTTATGCGTTGTGAGTATAGCGTGATCCGTTACGCGTTATGTGTTATGCATTATGCGTTATGCGTTATGCGTTATGCGTTATGCGTTATGCGTTATGCGTTATGCGTTATGCGTTATGCTTTATGCGTTACGCGTTATGCGTTATGCGTTATGCGTTATGCGATTTGCGTTATGCGTTATGCGTTATGCGTTATGGGTTGTGCGTTATGAGTCATGCGTTATGAGTTGTGCGTTATACGTTATGCGTTATGCGTTATGCGTTATGCGTTATGCGTTATGCGTTATGGGATATGCGTTATGCGTTATGCGTTATTCGTTATGCGTTATGCGTTATGCGTTATGCGTTATGCGTTATGCGTTATGCGTTATGCGTTATGCGTTATGCGTTATGCGTTATGCGTTATGCGTTATGAGTAATGCGTGATCCGTTATGCGTTATGCGTTATGAGTAATGCGTGATCCGTTATGCGTTATGCGTTATGCATTATGCCTTATGCGTTATGCGTTATGCGTTATGCGATTTGCGTTATGCGTTATGCGTTATGCATTATGCGTTATGCGTTATGCGTTATGCGTTATGCGTTATGAGTAATGCGTGATCCGTTAAGTGTTATGCGTTATGCGTTATGAGTAATGCGTGATCCGTTATGCGTTATGCGTTATGAGTAATGCGTGATCCGTTATGCGTTATGCGTTATGCATTATGCGTTATGCGTTATGCTTTATGCGTTACCCGTTATGCGTTATGCGATTTGCGTTATGCGTTATGCGTTATGCGCTATGCGTTATGGGTTGTGCGTTATGAGCCATGCGTTATGAGTTGTGCGTTATACGTTATGCGTTATGCGTTATGCGTTATGCGTTATGCGTTATGCGTTATGCGATTTGTGTTATGCGTTATGCGATTTGCGTTATGCGTTATGCGTTATGCATTATGCGTTATGCGATTTGCGTTATGCGTTATGCGTTATGCATTATGCGTTATGCGTTATGCGTTATGCGTTATGCTTTATGCGTTACCCGTTATGCGTTATGCGATTTGCGTTATGCGTTATGCGTTATGCGCTATGCGTTATGGGTTGTGCGTTATGAGCCATGCGTTATGAGTTGTGCGTTATACGTTATGCGATTTGCGTTATGCGTTATGCGTTATGCGCTATGCGTTATGCGTTATGCGTTATGCGTTATGCGTTATGCGTTATGCGTTATGCGTTATGCGTTATGCGTTATGCGTTATGCGTTATGCGTTATGCGTTATGCGTTATGCGTTATGCGTTATGCGTTATGCGTTATGCGTTATGCGTTATGCGTTATGAGTTATGCGTTATGGGTTATGAGTAATGCGTGATCCGTTATGCGTTATGCTTTATGCGTTATGCGTTATGCGTTACGCGTAATGCGTTATGCGCTATGGGTTATGCGTTAAGCGTTATGCGTTATGCGTTATGAGTTATGGGTTATGCGTTATGCTTTATGCGTTACGCGTTATGCGTTATGCGTTATGCGATTTGCGTTATGCGTTATGCGTTATGCGTTATGCGTTATGGGTTGTGCGTTATGAGTCATGCGTTATGCGTTATGCGTTATGCGTTATGCGTTATGGGTTGTGTGGTATGAGTCATGCGTTATGCGTTATGCGTTTTGCTTTATGCGTTATGCGTTATGGGTTATGCGTTATGCGTTATGCGTTATGCGTTATGAGTAATGCGTGATCCGTTATGTGTTATGCGTTATGCGTTATGCGTTATGCGTTATACGTTATGCGTTATGCGTTATGCGTTATGCGTTATGCGTTATGCGTTATGCGTTATGCGTTATGCGTTATCCGTTATGCGTTATGCGTTATGCGTTATACGTTATGCGTTATGCGTTATGCGTTATGCGTTATGCGTTATGCGTTATGCGTCATGCGTTATGCGTTATGCGTTATCCGTTATGCGTTAT
The DNA here is from genome assembly GCA_916610235.2 of Lasioglossum morio. Taxonomy (NCBI): domain Eukaryota; kingdom Metazoa; phylum Arthropoda; class Insecta; order Hymenoptera; family Halictidae; genus Lasioglossum; species Lasioglossum morio. The sequence continues at coordinate 3,293,113 of CAKAJA020001042.1, read as the reverse complement.
GCGTTATGCGGTATGCGTTATGCGTTATGCGTTATGCGTTATGCGTTATGCGTTATGCGTTATGCGTTATGCGTTATGCGTTATGCGTTATGAGTAATGCGTGATCCGTTACGCGTTATGCGTTATGCATTATGCGTTATGCGTTATGCGTTATGCGTTATGCTTTATGCGTTACCCGTTATGCGTTATGCGATTTGCGTTATGCGTTATGCGTTATGCGTTATGCTTTATGCGTTACCCGTTATGCGTTATGCGATTTGCGTTATGCGTTATGCGTTATGAGCTATGCGTTATGGGTTGTGCGTTATGAGTCATGCGTTATGAGTTGTGCGTTATACGTTATGCGTTATGCGTTATGCGTTATGCGTTATGCGTTATGGGTTATGAGTAATGCGTGATCCGTTATGCGTTATGCTTTATGCGTTATGCGTTATGCGTTATGCGTTATGCGTTATGCGTTATGCGTTATGCGTTATGCGTTATGCGTTATGCGTTATGCGTTATGCGTTATGCGTTATGCGTTATGCGTTATGCGTTATGCGTTATGCGTTATGCGTTATGCGTTATGCGTTATGGGTTATGAGTAATGCGTGATCCGTTATGCGTTATGCTTTATGCGTTATGCGTTATGCGTTACGCGAAATGCGTTATGCGCTATGGGTCATGCGTTAAGCGTTATGCGTTATGCGTTATGCGTTATGGGTTAAGCGTTATGTGTTATGTGTTATCCGTTATGCGTTATGCGTTATGCGTTAAGCGTTATGCGTTATGCGTTATGCGTTATGCGTTATGCGTTATGCGTTATGCGTTATGCGTTATGCGTTATGCGTTATGCGTTATGCGTTATGCGTTATGCGTTATGCGTTATGCGTTATGCGTTATGCGTTATCCGTTATGCGTTATGCGTTATGCGTTATGAGTAATGCGTGATCCGTTATGCGTTACGCTTTATGCGTTACGCGTTATGCGTTATGCGTTATGCTTTATGCGTTATGCGTTATGCCTTATGCGTTATGTGTTATGCGTTGTGCGTTATCCGCTATGCGTTATGCGTTTTGCGTTATGCGTTATGCGTTATGAGTTGTGCGTTATACGTTATGGGTTATGCGTTATGCGTTATGCGATTTACGTTATGCGTTATGCGGTATGCGTTATGCGTTATGAGTTATGCGTTATGCGTTATGCGTTATGCGTTATGCGTTATGCGTTATGCGTTATGCGTTATGCGTTATGTGTTATGCGTTGTGCGTTATCCGCTGTGCGTTATGAGTAATGCGTGATCCGTTATGCGTTATGCGTTATGAGTAATGCGTGATCCGTTATGCGTTATGCGTTATGCATTATGCGTTATGCGTGATCCGTTATGCGTTATGCGTTATGAGTAATGCGTGATCCGTTATGTGTTATGCGTTATGCGTTATGAGTAATGCGTGATCCGTTATGCGTTATGCGTTGTGAGTATAGCGTGATCCGTTACGCGTTATGTGTTATGCATTATGCGTTATGCGTTATGCGTTATGCGTTATGCGTTATGCGTTATGCGTTATGCGTTATGCTTTATGCGTTACGCGTTATGCGTTATGCGTTATGCGTTATGCGATTTGCGTTATGCGTTATGCGTTATGCGTTATGGGTTGTGCGTTATGAGTCATGCGTTATGAGTTGTGCGTTATACGTTATGCGTTATGCGTTATGCGTTATGCGTTATGCGTTATGCGTTATGGGATATGCGTTATGCGTTATGCGTTATGCGTTATGCGTTATGCGTTATGCGTTATGCGTTATGCGTTATGCGTTATGCGTTATGCGTTATGCGTTATGCGTTATGCGTTATGAGTAATGCGTGATCCGTTATGCGTTATGCGTTATGAGTAATGCGTGATCCGTTATGCGTTATGCGTTATGCATTATGCCTTATGCGTTATGCGTTATGCGTTATGCTTTATGCGTTACGCGTTATGCGTTATGCGATTTGCGTTATGCGTTATGCGTTATGCGTTATGCGGTATGCGTTATGCGTTATGCGTTATGCGTTATGCGTTATGCTTTATGCGTTATGCGTTATGCGTTATGCGATTTGCGTAATGCGTTATGCGTTATGCGTTATGCATTATGCGTTATGCGTTATGGGTTATGCGTTATGTGTTATGCGTTATGCGTTATGCGTTATGCGTTATGTGTTATGCGTTATGCGTTATGCGTTATGAGTAATGCGTGATCCGTTAAGTGTTATGCGTTATGCGTTATGAGTAATGCGTGATCCGTTATGCGTTATGCGTTATGAGTAATGCGTGATCCGTTATGCGTTATGCGTTATGCATTATGCGTTATGCGTTATGCGTTATGCGTTATGCGTTATGCTTTATGCGTTACCCGTTATGCGTTATGCGATTTGCGTTATGCGTTATGCGTTATGCGCTATGCGTTATGGGTTGTGCGTTATGAGCCATGCGTTATGAGTTGTGCGTTATACGTTATGCGTTATGCGTTATGCGTTATGCGTTATGCGATTTGTGTTATGCGTTATGCGTTATGCGTTATGCGTTATGCGTTATGCGATTTGCGTTATGTGTTATGCGTTGTGGGTTGTGCGTTATGAGTCATGCGTTATGCGTTATGCGTTTTGCTTTATGCGTTATGCGTTATGCGTTATGCGTTATGCGTTATGCGTTATGCGTTATGCGTTCTGCGTTATGCGTTATGCGTTATGCGTTATGCGTTATGCGTTATGCGTTATGCGTTATGCGTTATGCGTTATGCGTTATGCGTTATGCGTTATGCGTTATGCGTTATGCGTTATGCGTTATGCGTTATGCGTTATGCGTTATGCGTTATGCGTTATGCGTTATGCGTTATGCGTTATGCGTTATGCGTTATGCGTTATGCGTTATGCGTTATGAGTTATGCGTTATGGGTTATGAGTAATGCGTGATCCGTTATGCGTTATGCGTAATGCGTTATGCGATTTGTGTTATGCGTTATGCGTTATGCGTTATGCTTTATGCGTTACCCGTTATGCGTTATGCGATTTGCGTTATGCGTTATGCGTTATGCGTTATGCTTTATGCGTTACCCGTTATGCGTTATGCGATTTGCGTTATGCGTTATGCGTTATGAGCTATGCGTTATGGGTTGTGCGTTATGAGTCATGCGTTATGAGTTGTGCGTTATACGTTATGCGTAATGCGTTATGCGTTATGCGTTATGCGATTTGTGTTATGCGTTATGCGTTATGCGTTATGCGTTATGCGATTTGCGTTATGTGTTATGCGTTATGGGTTGTGCGTTATGAGTCATGCATTATGCGTTATGCGTTTTGCTTTATGCGTTATGCGTTATGAGTTATGCGTTATGCGTTATGCGTTATGCGTTATGCGTTATGCGTTATGCGTTATGCGTTATGCGTTATGCGTTATGCGTTATGCGTTATGCGTTATGCGTTATGCGTTATGCGTTATGCGTTATGCGTTATGCGTTATGCGTTATGCGTTATGCGTTATGCGTTATGCGTTATGCGTTATGCGTTATGCGTTATGGGTTATGAGGAATGCGTGATCCGTTATGCGTTATGCTTTATGCGTTATGCGTTATGCGTTACGCGTAATGCGTTATGCGCTATGGGTCATGCGTTAAGCGTTATGCGTTATGCGTTATGCGTTATGGGTTAAGCGTTATGTGTTATGTGTTATCCGTTATGCGTTATGCGTTATGCGTTATGCGTTATGCGTTATGCGTTATCCGTTATGCGTTATGCGTTATGCGTTATGCGTTATGAGTAATGCGTGATCCGTTATGCGTTACGCTTTATGCGTTACGCGTTATGCGTTATACGTTATGCTTTATGCGTTATGCGTTATGCCTTATGCGTTATGTGTTATGCGTTGTGCGTTATCCGCTATGCGTTATGCGTTTTGCGTTATGCGTTATGCGTTATGAGTTGTGCGTTATACGTTATGGGTTATGCGTTATGCGTTATGCGATTTACGTTATGCGTTATGCGGTATGCGTTATGCGTTATGAGTTATGCGTTATGCGTTATGCCTTATGCGTTATGCGTTATGCGTTATGCGTTATGCGTTATGCGTTATGTGTTATGCGTTGTGCGTTATCCGCTGTGCGTTATGCGTTTTGCGTTATGCGTTATGCGTTATGAGTTGTGCGTTATGCGTTATGCGTTATGCGATTTGCGTTATGCGTTATGCGTTATGCGTTATGCGTTATGCGTTATGCGATTTGCGTTATGCGTTATGCGTTATGCGTTATGCGATTTGCGTTATCCGTTATGCGTTATGCGTTATGCGTTATGCGTTATGGGTTGTGCGGTATGAGTCATGCGTTATGCGTTATGCGTTTTGCTTTATGCGTTATGCGTTATGGGTTATGCGTTATGCGTTATGCGTTATGAGTAATGCGTGATCCGTTATGTGTTATGCGTTATGCGTTATGCGTTATGCGTTATGCGTTATGGGTTATGGGTTATGCGTTATGCGTTATGCGTTATGAGTAATGCGTGATCCGTTATGTGTTATGCGTTATGCGTTATGCGTTATGCGTGATCCGTTATGCGTTATGCGTTATGAGTAATGCGTGATCCGTTATGTGTTATGCGTTATGCGTTATGAGTAATGCGTGATCCGTTATGCGTTATGCGTTATGAGTATAGCGTGATCCGTTACGCGTTATGTGTTATGCATTATGCGTTATGCGTTATGCGTTATGCGTTATGCGTTATGCGTTATGCGTTATGCTTTATGCGTTACGCGTTATGCGTTATGCGTTATGCGTTATGCGATTTGCGTTATGCGTTATGCGTTATGCGTTATGGGTTGTGCGTTATGAGTCATGCGTTATGAGTTGTGCGTTATACGTTATGCGTTATGCGTTATGCGTTATGCGTTATGCGTTATGCGTTATGCGTTATGCGTTATGGGTTATGCGTTATGCGTTATGCGTTATGCGTTATGTGTTATGCGTTATGCGTTATGCGTTATGAGTAATGCGTTATGCGTTATGCGTTATGAGTTATGCGTTATGGGTTATGAGTAATGCGTGATCCGTTATGCGTTATGCTTTATGGGTTAGGCGTTATGCGTTATGCGCTATGCGTTATGGGTTGTGCGTTATGAGCCATGCGTTATGAGTTGTGCGTTATACGTTATGCGTTATGCGTTATGCGTTATGCGTTATGCGTTATGCGATTTGTGTTATGCGTTATGCGTTATGCGTTATGCGTTATGCGTTATGCGATTTGCGTTATGTGTTATGCGTTGTGGGTTGTGCGTTATGAGTCATGCGTTATGCGTTATGCGTTTTGCTTTATGCGTTATGCGTTATGCGTTATGCGTTATGCGTTATGCGTTATGCGTTATGCGTTATGCGTTATGCGTTATGCGTTATGCGTTATGCGTTATGGGTTGTGCGTTATGAGCCATGCGTTATGAGTTGTGCGTTATACGTTATGCGTTATGCGTTATGCGTTATGCGTTATGAGTTATGCGTTATGGGTTATGAGTAATGCGTGATCCGTTATGCGTTATGCTTTATGGGTTAGGCGTTATGCGTTATGCGTAATGCGTTATGCGATTTGTGTTATGCGTTATGCGTTATGCGTTATGCGTTATGCTTTATGCGTTACCCGTTATGCGTTATGCGATTTGCGTTATGCGTTATGCGTTATGCGTTATGCTTTATGCGTTACCCGTTATGCGTTATGCGATTTGCGTTATGCGTTATGCGTTATGAGCTATGCGTTATGGGTTGTGCGTTATGAGTCATGCGTTATGAGTTGTGCGTTATACGTTATGCGTAATGCGTTATGCGTTATGCGTTATGCGATTTGTGTTATGCGTTATGCGTTATGCGTTATGCGTTATGCGATTTGCGTTATGTGTTATGCGTTATGGGTTGTGCGTTATGAGTCATGCATTATGCGTTATGCGTTTTGCTTTATGCGTTATGCGTTATGAGTTATGCGTTATGCGTTATGCGTTATGCGTTATGCGTTATGCGTTATGCGTTATGCGTTATGCGTTATGCGTTATGCGTTATGCGTTATGCGTTATGCGTTATGCGTTATGCGTTATGCGTTATGCGTTATGCGTTATGCGTTATGCGTTATGCGTTAAGCGTTATGCGTTATGCGTTATGCGTTATGCGTTATGGGTTATGAGTAATGCGTGATCCGTTATGCGTTATGCTTTATGCGTTATGCGTTATGCGTTACGCGTAATGCGTTATGCGCTATGGGTCATGCGTTAAGCGTTATGCGTTATGCGTTATGCGTTATGGGTTAAGCGTTATGTGTTATGTGTTATCCGTTATGCGTTATGCGTTATGCGTTATGCGTTATGCGTTATGCGTTATGCGTTATCCGTTATGCGTTATGCGTTATGCGTTATGCGTTATGAGTAATGCGTGATCCGTTATGCGTTACGCTTTATGCGTTACGCGTTATGCGTTATACGTTATGCTTTATGCGTTATGCGTTATGCCTTATGCGTTATGTGTTATGCGTTGTGCGTTATCCGCTATGCGTTATGCGTTTTGCGTTATGCGTTATGCGTTATGAGTTGTGCGTTATACGTTATGGGTTATGCGTTATGCGTTATGCGATTTACGTTATGCGTTATGCGGTATGCGTTATGCGTTATGAGTTATGCGTTATGCGTTATGCCTTATGCGTTATGCGTTATGCGTTATGCGTTATGCGTTATGCGTTATGTGTTATGCGTTGTGCGTTATCCGCTGTGCGTTATGCGTTTTGCGTTATGCGTTATGCGTTATGAGTTGTGCGTTATGCGTTATGCGTTATGCGATTTGCGTTATGCGTTATGCGTTATGCGTTATGCGTTATGCGTTATGCGATTTGCGTTATGCGTTATGCGTTATGCGTTATGCGATTTGCGTTATCCGTTATGCGTTATGCGTTATGCGTTATGCGTTATGCGTTATGGGTTGTGCGGTATGAGTCATGCGTTATGCGTTATGCGTTTTGCTTTATGCGTTATGCGTTATGGGTTATGCGTTATGCGTTATGCGTTATGAGTAATGCGTGATCCGTTATGTGTTATGCGTTATGCGTTATGCGTTATGCGTTATGCGTTATGGGTTATGGGTTATGCGTTATGCGTTATGCGTTATGAGTAATGCGTGATCCGTTATGTGTTATGCGTTATGCGTTATGCGTTATGCGTGATCCGTTATGCGTTATGCGTTATGAGTAATGCGTGATCCGTTATGTGTTATGCGTTATGCGTTATGAGTAATGCGTGATCCGTTATGCGTTATGCGTTATGAGTATAGCGTGATCCGTTACGCGTTATGTGTTATGCATTATGCGTTATGCGTTATGCGTTATGCGTTATGCGTTATGCGTTATGCGTTATGCGTTATGCTTTATGCGTTACGCGTTATGCGTTATGCGTTATGCGTTATGCGATTTGCGTTATGCGTTATGCGTTATGCGTTATGGGTTGTGCGTTATGAGTCATGCGTTATGAGTTGTGCGTTATACGTTATGCGTTATGCGTTATGCGTTATGCGTTATGCGTTATGCGTTATGCGTTATGCGTTATGGGTTATGCGTTATGCGTTATGCGTTATGCGTTATGCGTTATGCGTTATGCGTTATGCGTTATGCGTTATGCGTTATGCGTTATGCGTTATGCGTTATGAGTAATGCGTGATCCGTTATGCGTTATGCGTTATGAGTAATGCGTGATCCGTTATGCGTTATGCGTTATGCGTTATGCATTATGCCTTATGCGTTATGCGTTATGCGTTATGCTTTATGCGTTACGCGTTATGCGTTATGCGATTTGCGTTATGCGTTATGCGTTATGCGTTATGCGGTATGCGTTATGCGTTATGCGTTATGCGTTATGCGTTATGCTTTATGCGTTATGCGTTATGCGTTATGCGATTTGCGTTATGCGTTATGCGTTATGCGTTATGCATTATGCGTTATGCGTTATGGGTTATGCGTTATGTGTTATGCGTTATGCGTTATGCGTTATGCGTTATGTGTTATGCGTTATGCGTTATGCGTTATGAGTAATGCGTGATCCGTTAAGTGTTATGCGTTATGCGTTATGAGTAATGCGTGATCCGTTATGCGTTATGCGTTATGAGTAATGCGTGATCCGTTATGCGTTATGCGTTATGCATTATGCGTTATGCGTTATGCGTTATGCGTTATGCTTTATGCGTTACCCGTTATGCGTTATGCGATTTGCGTTATGCGTTATGCGTTATGCGCTATGCGTTATGGGTTGTGCGTTATGAGCCATGCGTTATGAGTTGTGCGTTATACGTTATGCGTTATGCGTTATGCGTTATGCGTTATGCGATTTGTGTTATGCGTTATGCGTTATGCGTTATGCGTTATGCGTTATGCGTTATGCGTTATGCGATTTGCGTTATGTGTTATGCGTTGTGGGTTGTGCGTTATGAGTCATGCGTTATGCGTTATGCGTTTTGCTTTATGCGTTGTGCGTTATGCGTTATGCGTTATGCGTTATGCGTTATGCGTTATGCGTTCTGCGTTATGCGTTATGCGTTATGCGTTATGCGTTATGCGTTATGCGTTATGCGTTATGCGTTATGCGTTATGCGTTATGCGTTATGCGTTATGCGTTATGCGTTATGCGTTATGCGTTATGCGTTATGCGTTATGCGTTATGCGTTATGCGTTATGCGTTATGCGTTATGCGTTATGCGTTATGCGTTATGCGTTATGCGTTATGCGTTATGCGTTATGCGTTATGAGTAATGCTTGATCCGTTACGCGTTATGCGTTATGCGTTATGCATTATGGGTTATGCGTTATGTGTTATGAGTTATGCGTTATGCGTTATGCGTTATGCGTTATGGGTTATGAGTAATGCGTGATCCGTTATGCGTTATGCTTTATGCGTTATGAGTTACGCGTAATGCGTTATGCGTTATGCGTTATGGGTTATGAGTAATGCGTGATCCGTTATGCGTTATGCTTTATGCGTTATGAGTTACTCGTAATGCGTCATGCGTATGGGTCATGCGTTAAGCGTTATGCGTTATGCGTTATGCGATATGCGTTATGCGATATGCGTTATGCATTATGCGTTACGCGTTATGCGTTATGCGTTATGCGTTATGCGTTATCCGTTATGCGTTATGCGTTATGCGTTATGCGTTATGCGTTATGCGATATGCGTTATGCGTTATGCGTTATGCGTTATGCGTTATGCGTTATGCGTTATGCGTTATGCGTTATGCGTTATGCGTTATGCGTTATGCGTTATGAGTTATGCGTTATGCGTTATGCGTTATGCGTTATGCGTTATGCGTTATGCGTTATGCGTTATGCGTTATGCGTTATGCGTTATGCGTTATGTGTTATCCGTTATGAGTTATGAGTAATGCGTGATCCGTTATGCATTATGCGTTATGAGTAATGCGTGATCCGTTATGCGTTATGCGTTATGAGTAATGCTTGATCCGTTACGCGTTATGCGTTATGCGTTATGCATTATGCGTTATGGGTTATGCGTTATGTGTTATGAGTTATGCGTTATGCGTTATGCGTTATGCGTTATGCGTTATGCGTTATGGGTTATGAGTAATGCGTGATCCGTTATGCGTTATGCTTTATGCGTTATGAGTTACGCGTAATGCGTTATGCGTTATGCGTTATGCGTTATGCGTTATGCGTTATGAGTTATGCGTTATGCGTTATGCGTTATGCGTTATGCGTTATGCGTTATGCGTTATGCGTTATCGGTTATGAGTAATGCGTGATCCGTTATGCGTTATGCTTTATGCGTTATGAGTTACGCGTAATGCGAAATGCGTTATGCGTTATGGGTTATGCGTTATGTGTTATGAGTTATGCGTTATGCGTTATGCGTTATGCGTTATGCGTTATGCGTTATGGGTTATCCGTTATGCGTTATCCGTTATGAGTTTTGCGTTATGCGTTATGCGTTATGAGTTGTGCGTTATGCGTTATGCGTTATGCGTTATGCGTTATGCGTTATGCGTTATGCGTTATGCGTTATGAGTAATGCTTGATCCGTTACGCGTTATGCGTTATGCGTTATGCGTTATGCATTATGGGTTATGCGTTATGTGTTATGAGTTATGCGTTATGCGTTATGCGTTATGCGTTATGCGTTATGGGTTATGAGTAATGCGTGATCCGTTATGCGTTATGCTTTATGCGTTATGAGTTACGCGTAATGCGTTATGCGTTATGCGTTATGGGTTATGAGTAATGCGTGATCCGTTATGCGTTATGCTTTATGCGTTATGAGTTACTCGTAATGCGTTATGCGCTATGGGTCATGCGTTAAGCGTTATGCGTTATGCGTTATGCGTTTGGGTTATGCGTTATGGGTTATGAGTAATGCGTGATCCGTTATGCGTTATGCTTTATGCGTTATGAGTTACGCGTAATGCGTTATGCGCTATGGGTCATGCGTTAAGCGTTATGCGTTATGCGTTATGCGTTATGGGTTATGCGTTATGTGTTATGAGTTATGCGTTATGCGTTATGCGTTATGCGTTATGCGTTATGCGTTATGCGTTATGCGTTATGGGTTATCCGTTATGCGTTATCCGTTATGAGTTTTGCGTTATGCGTTATGCGTTATGAGTTGTGCGTTATGCGTTATGCGTTATGCGTTATACGTTATGCGTTATGCGTTATGCGTTACGCAATATGCGTTATGCGTTATGCGTTATGCGTTATGCGTTATGCGTTATGCGTTATGCGTTATGCGTTATGCGTGATCCGTTATGCGTTATGCGTTATGAGTAATGCGTGATCCGTTATGCGTTATGCGTTATGCGTTATGGGTTATGCGTTATGTGTTATGCGTTATGCGTTATGCGTTATGCGTTATGCGTTATGCGTTATGGGTTATGAGTAATGCGTGACCCGTTATGCGTTATGCTTTATGCGTTATGAGTTACGCGTAATGCGTTATGCGCTATGGGTCATGCGTTAAGCGTTATGCGTTATGCGTTATGGGTTATGCGTTATGTGTTATGCGTTATGCGTTATGCGTTATGCGTTATGCGTTATGGGTTATCCGTTATGCGTTATCCGTTATGCGTTATGCGTTATGCGTTACGCGTTATGCGTTATGCGATATGCGTTATGCGTTATGCGTTATGCGTTATGCGTTATGCGTTATGCGTTATGCGTTATGCGTTATGCGATATGCGTTATGCGTTATGCGTTATGCGTTATGCGTTATGCGTTATGCGTTATGCGTTATGCGTTATGCGTTATGCGTTATGCGTTATGCGTTATGCGTTATGCGTTATGCGTTATGCGTTATGCGTTATGCGTTATGCGTTATGCGTTATGCGTTATGAGTAATGCGTGATCCGTTATGCGTTATGCGTTATGCGTTATGCGTTATGTGTTATGCGTTGTGCGTTATCCGCTATGCGTTATGCGTTTTGCGTTATGCGTTATGCGTTATGCGTTGTGCGTTATGCGTTATGCGTTATGCGTTATGCGTTATAGGTTATGCGTTATGTGTCATGCGTTATGCGTTATGCGTTATGCGTTATGCGTTATGCGTTATGCGTTATGCATTATGCGTTATGCGTTATGCTTTATGCGTTATGCGTTATAAGTAATGCATGATCCGTTATGTGTTATGCGTTATGCGTTATGTGTTATGCGTTGTGCGTTATCCGCTATGCGTTATGCGTTTTGCGTTATGCATTATGCGTTATGCGTTGTGCGTTATGCGTTATGCGGTATAGGTTATGCGTTATGTGTCATGCGTTATGCGTTATGCGTTATGCGTTATGTGTTATGCGTTATGCGTTATGCTTTATGCGTTATGCGTTATGCGTTATGCGTTATGAGAAATGCGTGATCCGTTATGCGTTATGCGTTATGCGTTATGCGTTATGCGTTATGGGTTATGCGTTATGGGTTATGAGTAATGCGTGATCCGTTATGCGTTATGCTTTATGCGTTATGAGTTACGCGTAATGCGTTATGCGCTATGGGTCATGCGTTAAGCGTTATGCGTTATGCGTTATGCGTTATGGGTTATGCGTTATGTGTTATGAGTTATGCGTTATGCGTTATGCGTTATGCGTTATGCGTTATGCGTTATGCGATATGCGTTATGCATTATGCGTTATGCGTTATGCGTTATGCGTTATGCGTTATGCGTTATGCGTTATGCGTTATGCGTTCTGCGTTATGCGTTATGCGTTATGCGTTATGCGTTACGCGTAATGCGTTATGCGTTATGCGTTATGGGTTATGCGTTATGTGTTATGAGTTATGCGTTATGCGTTATGCGTTATGCGTTATGCGTTATGGTTTATGAGTAATGCGTGATCCGTTATGCGTTATGCTTTATGCGTTATGAGTTACGCGTAATGCGTTATGCGTTATGCGTTATGGGTTATGCGTTATGTGTTATGAGTTATGCGTTATGCGTTATGCGTTATGCGTTATGCGTTATGGGTTATCCGTTATGCGTTATCCGTTATGAGTTTTGCGTTATGCGTTATGCGTTATGAGTTGTGCGTTATGCGTTATGCGTTATGCGTTATGCGTTATGCGTTATGCGTTATGCGTTATGCGTTATGCGTTATGCGTTATGAGTAATGCTTGATCCGTTACGCGTTATGCGTTATGCGTTATGCATTATGGGTTATGCGTTATGCGTTATGCGTTATGCGTTATGCGTTATGCGTTATGCGTTATGCGTTATGCGTTATGCGTTATGCGTTATGCGTTATGCGTTATGCGTTATGAGTAATGCGTGATCCGTTATCCGTTATGCGTTATGCGTTATGCGATATGCGTTATGCGTTATGCGTTATGCGTTATGCGTTATGCGTTATGCGTTATGCGTTATGCGTTATGCGTTATGCGTTATGCGTTATGCGTTATGCGTTATGCGTTATGCGTTATGCGTTATGCGTTATGCGTTATGCGTTATGCGTTATGCGTTATGCGTTATGTGTTATCCGTTATGAGTTATGAGTAATGCGTGATCCGTTATGCGTTATGCGTTATGAGTAATGCGTGATCCGTTATGCGTTATGCGTTATGAGTAATGCTTGATCCGTTACGCATTATGCGTTATGCGTTATGCGTTATGGGTTATGCGTTATGTGTTATGAGTTATGCGTTATGCGTTATGCGTTATGCGTTATGCGTTATGGGTTATGAGTAATGCGTGATCCGTTATGCGTTATGCTTTATGCGTTATGAGTTACGCGTAATGCGTTATGCGTTATGCGTTATGGGTTATGCGTTATGTGTTATGAGTTATGCGTTATGCGTTATGCGTTATGCTTTATGCGTTATGCGTTATGCGTTATCGGTTATGAGTAATGCGTGATCCGTTATGCGTTATGCTTTATGCGTTATGAGTTACGCGTAATGCGTTATGCGTTATGCGTTATGGGTTATGCGTTATGTGTTATGAGTTATGCGTTATGCGTTATGCGTTATGCGTTATGCGTTATGGGTTCTCCGTTATGCGTTATCCGTTATGAGTTTTGCGTTATGCGTTATGCGTTATGAGTTGTGCGTTATGCGTGATCCGTTATGCGTTATGCGTTATGCGTTATGCGTTATGGGTTATGCGTTATGTGTTATGCGTTATGCGTTATGCGTTATGCGTTATGCGTTATGGGTTATGAGTAATGCGTGACCCGTTATGCGTTATGCTTTATGCGTTATGAGTTACGCGTAATGCGTTATGCGCTATGGGTCATGCGTTAAGCGTTATGCGTTATGCGTTATGCGTTATGGGTTATGCGTTATGCGTTATGCGTTATGCGTTATGGGTTATGCGTTATGTGTTATGCGTTATGCGTTATGCGTTATGCGTTATGCGTTATGCGTTATGGGTTATGAGTAATGCGTGACCCGTTATGCGTTATGCTTTATGCGTTATGAGTTACGCGTAATGCGTTATGCGCTATGGGTCATGCGTTAAGCGTTATGCGTTATGCGTTATGGGTTATGCGTTATGTGTTATGCGTTATGCGTTATGCGTTATGCGTTATGCGTTATGGGTTATCCGTTATCCGTTATCCGTTATGCGTTATGCGTTATGCGGTATGCGTTACGCGTTATGCGTTATGCGATATGCGTTATGCGTTATGCGTTATGCGTTATGCGTTATGCGTTATGCGATATGCGTTATGCGTTATGCGTTATGCGTTATGCGTTATGCGTTATGCGTTATGCGTTATGCGTTATGCGTTATTCGTTATGCGTTATGCGTTATGCGTTATGCGTTATGCGTTATGCGTTATGCGTTATGCGTTATGCGTTATGTGTTATGCGTTGTGCGTTATCCGCTATGCGTTGTGCGTTTTGCGTTATGCGTTATGCGTTATGCGTTGTGCGTTATGCGTTATGCGTTATGCGTTATGCGTTATAGGTTATGCGTTATGTGTCATGCGTTATACGTTATGCGTTATGCGTTATGCGTTATGCGTTATGTGTTATGCATTATGCGTTATGCGTTATGCTTTATGCGTTATGCGTTATAAGTAATGCGTGATCCGTTATGTGTTATGCGTTATGCGTTATGCGTTATGTGTTATGCGTTGTGTGTTATCCGCTATGCGTTATGCGTTTTGCGTTATGCATTATGCGTTATGCGTTGTGCGTTATGCGTTATGCGGTATAGGTTATGCGTTATGTGTCATGCGTTATGCGTTATGCGTTATGCGTTATGTGTTATGCGTTATGCGTTATGCTTTATGCGTTATGCGTTATGCGTTATGCGTTATGCGTTATGCGTTATGCGTTATGAGAAATGCGTGATCCGTTATGCGTTATGCGTTATGCGTTATGCGTTATGCGTTATGGGTTATGCGTTATGGGTTATGAGTAATGCGTGATCCGTTATGCGTTATGCTTTATGCGTTATGAGTTACGCGTAATGCGTTATGCGCTATGGGTCATGCGTTAAGCGTTATGCGTTATGCGTTATGCGTTATGGGTTATGCGTTATGTGTTATGCGTTATGTGTTATGCGTTATGCGTTATGCGTTATGCTTTATGCGTTATGAGTTACGCGTAATGCGTTATGCGTTATGCGTTATGGGTTATGAGTAATGCGTTATGCGTTATGCGTTATGCGTTATGCGTTATGCGTGATCCGTTATGCGTTATGCGTTATGAGTAATGCGTGATCCGTTATGCGTTATGCGTTATGCGTTATGCGTTATGCGTTATGCGTTATGCGTTATGGGTTATGAGTAATGCGTGACCCGTTATGCGTTATGCTTTATGCGTTATGAGTTACGCGTAATGCGTTATGCGCTATGGGTCATGCGTTAAGCGTTATGCGTTATGCGTTATGGGTTATGCGTTATGTGTTATGCGTTATGCGTTATGCGTTATGCGTTATGCGTTATGGGTTATCCGTTATCCGTTATCCGTTATGCGTTATGCGTTATGCGTTATGCGTTACGCGTTATGCGTTATGCGATATGCGTTATGCGTTATGCGTTATGCGTTATGCGTTATGCGTTATGCGATATGCGTTATGCGTTATGCGTTATGCGTTATGCGTTATGCGTTATGCGTTATGCGTTATGCGTTATGCGTTATTCGTTATGCGTTATGCGTTATGCGTTATGCGTTATGCGTTATGCGTTATGCGTTATGCGTTATGCGTTATGTGTTATGCGTTGTGCGTTATCCGCTATGCGTTGTGCGTTTTGCGTTATGCGTTATGCGTTATGCGTTGTGCGTTATGCGTTATGCGTTATGCGTTATGCGTTATAGGTTATGCGTTATGTGTCATGCGTTATACGTTATGCGTTATGCGTTATGCGTTATGCGTTATGTGTTATGCATTATGCGTTATGCGTTATGCTTTATGCGTTATGCGTTATAAGTAATGCGTGATCCGTTATGTGTTATGCGTTATGCGTTATGCGTTATGTGTTATGCGTTGTGTGTTATCCGCTATGCGTTATGCGTTTTGCGTTATGCATTATGCGTTATGCGTTGTGCGTTATGCGTTATGCGGTATAGGTTATGCGTTATGTGTCATGCGTTATGCGTTATGCGTTATGCGTTATGTGTTATGCGTTATGCGTTATGCTTTATGCGTTATGCGTTATGCGTTATGCGTTATGCGTTATGCGTTATGCGTTATGAGAAATGCGTGATCCGTTATGCGTTATGCGTTATGCGTTATGCGTTATGCGTTATGGGTTATGCGTTATGGGTTATGAGTAATGCGTGATCCGTTATGCGTTATGCTTTATGCGTTATGAGTTACGCGTAATGCGTTATGCGCTATGGGTCATGCGTTAAGCGTTATGCGTTATGCGTTATGCGTTATGGGTTATGCGTTATGTGTTATGCGTTATGTGTTATGCGTTATGCGTTATGCGTTATGCTTTATGCGTTATGAGTTACGCGTAATGCGTTATGCGTTATGCGTTATGGGTTATGAGTAATGCGTTATGCGTTATGCGTTATGCGTTATGCGTTATGCGTGATCCGTTATGCGTTATGCGTTATGAGTAATGCGTGATCCGTTATGCGTTATGCGTTATGCGTTATGCGTTATGCGTTATGCGTTATGCGTTATGCGTTATGCGTTATGGGTATGCGTTATGTGTTATGCGTTATGCGTTATGCGTTATGCGTTATGCGTTATGCGTTATGCGTTATGCGTTATGCGTTATGCGTTATGAGAAATGCGTGATCCGTTATGCGTTATGCGTTATGAGTAATGCGTGATCCGTTATGCGTTATGCGTTATGCGTTATGCGTTATGCGTTATGGGTATGCGTTATGTGTTATGCGTTATGCGTTATGCGTTATGCGTTATGCGTTATGCGTTATGGGTTATGAGTAATGCGTGACTCGCTATGCGTTATGCTTTTTGCGTTATGAGTTACGCGTAATGCGTTATGCGCTATGGGTCATGCGTTAAGCGTTATGCATTATGCGTTATGCGTTATGGGTTATGCGTTATGTGTTATGCGTTATGCGTTATGCGTTATGCGTTATGCGTTATGCGTTATGGGTTATCCGTTATGCGTTATCCGTTATGCGTTATGCGTTATGCGTTATGCGTTATGCGTTATGCGATATGCGTTATGCGTTATGCGTTATGCGTTATGCGTTATGCGTTATGCGTTATGCGTTATGCGTTATGCGATATGCGTTATGCATTATGCGTTATGCGTTATGCGTTATGCGTTATGCGTTATGCGTTATGCGTTATGCGTTATGCGTTATGCGTTATGCGTTATGCGTTATGCGTTATGCGTTATGCGTTATGCGTTATGAGTAATGCGTGATCCGTTATCCGTTATGCGTTATGCGTTATGCGATATGCGTTATGCGTTATGCGTTATGCGTTATGCGTTATGCGTTATGCGTTATGCGTTATGCGTTATGCGTTATGCGTTATGCGTTATGCGTTATGCGTTATGCGTTATGCGTTATGCGTTATGCGTTATGCGTTATGCGTTATGCGTTATGCGTTATGCGTTATGCGTTATGCGTTATGTGTTATCCGTTATGAGTTATGAGTAATGCGTGATCCGTTATGCGTTATGCGTTATGAGTAATGCGTGATCCGTTATGCGTTATGCGTTATGAGTAATGCTTGATCCGTTACGCGTTATGCGTTATGCGTTATGCGTTATGGGTTATGCGTTATGTGTTATGAGTTATGCGTTATGCGTTATGCGTTATGCGTTATGCGTTATGGGTTATGAGTAATGCGTGATCCGTTATGCGTTATGCTTTATGCGTTATGAGTTACGCGTAATGCGTTATGCGTTATGCGTTATGGGTTATGCGTTATGTGTTATGAGTTATGCGTTATGCGTTATGCGTTATGCGTTATGCGTTATCGGTTATGAGTAATGCGTGATCCGTTATGCGTTATGCTTTATGCGTTATGAGTTACGCGTAATGCGTTATGCGTTATGCGTTATGGGTTATGCGTTATGTGTTATGAGTTATGCGTTATGCGTTATGCGTTATGCGTTATGCGTTATGGGTTATCCGTTATGCGTTATCCGTTATGAGTTTTGCGTTATGCGTTATGCGTTATGAGTTGTGCGTTATGCGTGATCCGTTATGCGTTATGCGTTATGCGTTATGGGTTATGCGTTATGTGTTATGCGTTATGCGTTATGCGTTATGCGTTATGCGTTATGGGTTATGAGTAATGCGTGACCCGTTATGCGTTATGCTTTATGCGTTATGAGTTACGCGTAATGCGTTATGCGCTATGGGTCATGCGTTAAGCGTTATGCGTTATGCGTTATGCGTTATGGGTTATGCGTTATGCGTTATGCGTTATGCGTTATGGGTTATGCGTTATGTGTTATGCGTTATGCGTTATGCGTTATGCGTTATGGGTTATGAGTAATGCGTGACCCGTTATGCGTTATGCTTTATGCGTTATGAGTTACGCGTAATGCGTTATGCGCTATGGGTCATGCGTTAAGCGTTATGCGTTATGCGTTATGGGTTATGCGTTATGTGTTATGCGTTATGCGTTATGCGTTATGCGTTATGCGTTATGGGTTATCCGTTATCCGTTATCCGTTATGCGTTATGCGTTATGCGTTATGCGTTACGCGTTATGCGTTATGCGATATGCGTTATGCGTTATGCGTTATGCGTTATGCGTTATGCGTTATGCGTTATGCGTTATGCGATATGCGTTATGCGTTATGCGTTATGCGTTATGCGTTATGCGTTATGCGTTATGCGTTATGCGTTATGCGTTATTCGTTATGCGTTATGCGTTATGCGTTATGCGTTATGCGTTATGCGTTATGTGTTATGCGTTGTGCGTTATCCGCTATGCGTTGTGCGTTTTGCGTTATGCGTTATGCGTTATGCGTTGTGCGTTATGCGTTATGCGTTATGCGTTATGCGTTATAGGTTATGCGTTATGTGTCATGCGTTATACGTTATGCGTTATGCGTTATGCGTTATGCGTTATGCGTTATGCATTATGCGTTATGCGTTATGCTTTATGCGTTATGCGTTATAAGTAATGCGTGATCCGTTATGTGTTATGCGTTATGCGTTATGCGTTATGTGTTATGCGTTGTGCGTTATCCGCTATGCGTTATGCGTTTTGCGTTATGCATTATGCGTTATGCGTTGTGCGTTATGCGTTATGCGGTATAGGTTATGCGTTATGTGTCATGCGTTATGCGTTATGCGTTATGCGTTATGTGTTATGCGTTATGCGTTATGCTTTATGCGTTATGCTAAATGCGTTATGCGTTATGCGTTATGCGTTATGCGTTATGAGAAATGCGTGATCCGTTATGCGTTATGCGTTATGCGTTATGCGTTATGCGTTATGCGTTATGGGTTATGCGTTATGTGTTATGCGTTATGCGTTATGCGTTATGCGTTATGCGTTATGGGTTATGAGTAATGCGTGACCCGTTATGCGTTATGCTTTATGCGTTATGAGTTACGCGTAATGCGTTATGCGCTATGGGTCATGCGTTAAGCGTTATGCGTTATGCGTTATGCGTTATGGGTTATGCGTTATGCGTTATGCGTTATGCGTTATGGGTTATGCGTTATGTGTTATGCGTTATGCGTTATGCGTTATGCGTTATGCGTTATGGGTTATGAGTAATGCGTGACCCGTTATGCGTTATGCTTTATGCGTTATGAGTTACGCGTAATGCGTTATGCGCTATGGGTCATGCGTTAAGCGTTATGCGTTATGCGTTATGGGTTATGCGTTATGTGTTATGCGTTATGCGTTATGCGTTATGCGTTATGCGTTATGGGTTATCCGTTATCCGTTATCCGTTATGCGTTATGCGTTATGCGTTATGCGTTACGCGTTATGCGTTATGCGATATGCGTTATGCGTTATGCGTTATGCGTTATGCGTTATGCGTTATGCGTTATGCGTTATGCGATATGCGTTATGCGTTATGCGTTATGCGTTATGCGTTATGCGTTATGCGTTATGCGTTATGCGTTATTCGTTATGCGTTATGCGTTATGCGTTATGCGTTATGCGTTATGCGTTATGCGTTATGCGTTATGCGTTATGCGTTATGTGTTATGCGTTGTGCGTTATCCGCTATGCGTTGTGCGTTTTGCGTTATGCGTTATGGGTTATGCGTTGTGCGTTATGCGTTATGCGTTATGCGTTATGCGTTATAGGTTATGCGTTATGTGTCATGCGTTATACGTTATGCGTTATGCGTTATGCGTTATGCGTTATGCGTTATGCATTATGCGTTATGCGTTATGCTTTATGCGTTATGCGTTATAAGTAATGCGTGATCCGTTATGTGTTATGCGTTATGCGTTATGCGTTATGTGTTATGCGTTGTGTGTTATCCGCTATGCGTTATGCGTTTTGCGTTATGCATTATGCGTTATGCGTTGTGCGTTATGCGTTATGCGGTATAGGTTATGCGTTATGTGTCATGCGTTATGCGTTATGCGTTATGCGTTATGTGTTATGCGTTATGCGTTATGCTTTATGCGTTATGCGTTATGCGTTATGCGTTATGCGTTATGCGTTATGCGTTATGCGTTATGAGAAATGCGTGATCCGTTATGCGTTATGCGTTATGCGTTATGCGTTATGCGTTATGGGTTATGCGTTATGGGTTATGAGTAATGCGTGATCCGTTATGCGTTATGCTTTATGCGTTATGAGTTACGCGTAATGCGTTATGCGCTATGGGTCATGCGTTAAGCGTTATGCGTTATGCGTTATGCGTTATGGGTTATGCGTTATGTGTTATGCGTTATGTGTTATGCGTTATGCGTTATGCGTTATGCTTTATGCGTTATGAGTTACGCGTAATGCGTTATGCGTTATGCGTTATGGGTTATGAGTAATGCGTTATGCGTTATGCGTTATGCGTTATGCGTTATGCGTGATCCGTTATGCGTTATGCGTTATGAGTAATGCGTGATCCGTTATGCGTTATGCGTTATGCGTTATGCGTTATGCGTTATGCGTTATGCGTTATGCGTTATGCGTTATGGGTATGCGTTATGTGTTATGCGTTATGCGTTATGCGTTATGCGTTATGCGTTATGCGTTATGCGTTATGCGTTATGCGTTATGCGTTATGCGTTATGAGAAATGCGTGATCCGTTATGCGTTATGCGTTATGAGTAATGCGTGATCCGTTATGCGTTATGCGTTATGCGTTATGCGTTATGCGTTATGGGTATGCGTTATGTGTTATGCGTTATGCGTTATGCGTTATGCGTTATGCGTTATGCGTTATGGGTTATGAGTAATGCGTGACTCGTTATGCGTTATGCTTTTTGCGTTATGAGTTACGCGTAATGCGTTATGCGCTATGGGTCATGCGTTAAGCGTTATGCATTATGCGTTATGCGTTATGGGTTATGCGTTATGTGTTATGCGTTATGCGTTATGCGTTATGCGTTATGCGTTATGCGTTATGCGTTATGGGTTATCCGTTATGCGTTATCCGTTATGCGTTATGCGTTATGCGTTATGCGTTATGCGTTATGCGATATGCGTTATGCGTTATGCGTTATGCGTTATGCGTTATGCGTTATGCGTTATGCGTTATGCGTTATGCGTTATGCGATATGCGTTATGCATTATGCGTTATGCGTTATGCGTTATGCGTTATGCGTTATGCGTTATGCGTTATGCGTTATGCGTTATGCGTTATGCGTTATGCGTTATGCGTTATGCGTTATGCGTTATGCGTTATGCGTTATGCGTTATGCGTTATGAGTAATGCGTGATCCGTTATCCGTTATGCGTTATGCGTTATGCGATATGCGTTATGCGTTATGCGTTATGCGTTATGCGTTATGCGTTATGCGTTATGCGTTATGCGTTATGCGTTATGCGTTATGCGTTATGCGTTATGCGTTATGCGTTATGCGTTATGCGTTATGCGTTATGCGTTATGCGTTATGCGTTATGCGTTATGCGTTATGCGTTATGCGTTATGCGTTATGCGTTATGCGTTATGTGTTATCCGTTATGAGTTATGAGTAATGCGTGATCCGTTATGCGTTATGCGTTATGAGTAATGCGTGATCCGTTATGCGTTATGCGTTATGAGTAATGCTTGATCCGTTACGCGTTATGCGTTATGCGTTATGCGTTATGGGTTATGCGTTATGTGTTATGAGTTATGCGTTATGCGTTATGCGTTATGCGTTATGCGTTATGGGTTATGAGTAATGCGTGATCCGTTATGCGTTATGCTTTATGCGTTATGAGTTACGCGTAATGCGTTATGCGTTATGCGTTATGGGTTATGCGTTATGTGTTATGAGTTATGCGTTATGCGTTATGCGTTATGCGTTATGCGTTATGCGTTATCGGTTATGAGTAATGCGTGATCCGTTATGCGTTATGCTTTATGCGTTATGAGTTACGCGTAATGCGTTATGCGTTATGCGTTATGGGTTATGCGTTATGTGTTATGAGTTATGCGTTATGCGTTATGCGTTATGCGTTATGCGTTATGGGTTATCCGTTATGCGTTATCCGTTATGAGTTTTGCGTTATGCGTTATGCGTTATGAGTTGTGCGTTATGCGTGATCCGTTATGCGTTATGCGTTATGCGTTATGCGTTATGGGTTATGCGTTATGTGTTATGCGTTATGCGTTATGCGTTATGCGTTATGCGTTATGGGTTATGAGTAATGCGTGACCCGTTATGCGTTATGCTTTATGCGTTATGAGTTACGCGTAATGCGTTATGCGCTATGGGTCATGCGTTAAGCGTTATGCGTTATGCGTTATGCGTTATGGGTTATGCGTTATGCGTTATGCGTTATGCGTTATGGGTTATGCGTTATGTGTTATGCGTTATGCGTTATGCGTTATGCGTTATGCGTTATGGGTTATGAGTAATGCGTGACCCGTTATGCGTTATGCTTTATGCGTTATGAGTTACGCGTAATGCGTTATGCGCTATGGGTCATGCGTTAAGCGTTATGCGTTATGCGTTATGGGTTATGCGTTATGTGTTATGCGTTATGCGTTATGCGTTATGCGTTATGCGTTATGGGTTATCCGTTATCCGTTATCCGTTATGCGTTATGCGTTATGCGTTATGCGTTACGCGTTATGCGTTATGCGATATGCGTTATGCGTTATGCGTTATGCGTTATGCGTTATGCGTTATGCGTTATGCGATATGCGTTATGCGTTATGCGTTATGCGTTATGCGTTATGCGTTATGCGTTATGCGTTATGCGTTATGCGTTATTCGTTATGCGTTATGCGTTATGCGTTATGCGTTATGCGTTATGCGTTATGTGTTATGCGTTGTGCGTTATCCGCTATGCGTTGTGCGTTTTGCGTTATGCGTTATGCGTTATGCGTTGTGCGTTATGCGTTATGCGTTATGCGTTATGCGTTATAGGTTATGCGTTATGTGTCATGCCTTATACGTTATGCGTTATGCGTTATGCGTTATGCGTTATGCGTTATGCATTATGCGTTATGCGTTATGCTTTATGCGTTATGCGTTATAAGTAATGCGTGATCCGTTATGTGTTATGCGTTATGCGTTATGCGTTATGTGTTATGCGTTGTGCGTTATCCGCTATGCGTTATGCGTTTTGCGTTATGCATTATGCGTTATGCGTTGTGCGTTATGCGTTATGCGGTATAGGTTATGCGTTATGTGTCATGCCTTATGCGTTATGCGTTATGCGTTATGTGTTATGCGTTATGCGTTATGCTTTATGCGTTATGCGTTATGCGTTATGCGTTATGCGTTATGCGTTATGCGTTATGAGAAATGCGTGATCCGTTATGCGTTATGCGTTATGCGTTATGCGTTATGCGTTATGCGTTATGGGTTATGCGTTATGGGTTATGAGTAATGCGTGATCCGTTATGCGTTATGCTTTATGCGTTATGAGTTACGCGTAATGCGTTATGCGCTATGGGTCATGCGTTAAGCGTTATGCGTTATGCGTTATGCGTTATGGGTTATGCGTTATGTGTTATGAGTTATGCGTTATGCGTTATGCGTTATGCGTTATGCGTTATGGGTTATCCGTTATGCGTTATCCGTTATGAGTTTTGCGTTATGCGTTATGCGTTATGCGTTATGCGTTATGCGTTATGCGATATGCGTTATGCGTTATGCGTTATGCGTTATGCGTTATGCGTTATGCGTTATGCGTTATGCGTTATGCGTTATGCGTTATGCGATATGCGTTATGCATTATGCGTTATGCGTTATGCGTTATGCGTTATGCGTTATGCGTTATGCGTTATGCGTTATGCGTTATGCGTTATGCGTTATGCGTTATGCGTTCTGCGTTATGCGTTATGCGTTATGCGTTACGCGTAATGCGTTATGCGTTATGCGTTATGGGTTATGCGTTATGTGTTATGAGTTATGCGTTATGCGTTATGCGTTATGCGTTATGCGTTATGCGTTATGGGTTATGAGTAATGCGTGATCCGTTATGCGTTATGCTTTATGCGTTATGAGTTACGCGTAATGCGTTATGCGTTATGCGTTATGGGTTATGCGTTATGTGTTATGAGTTATGGGTTATGCGTTATGTGTTATGAGTTATGCGTTATGCGTTATGCGTTATGCGTTATGCGTTATGCGTTATGGGTTATGAGTAATGCGTGATCCGTTATGCGTTATGCTTTATGCGTTATGAGTTACGCGTAATGCGTTATGCGTTATGCGTTATGGGTTATGCGTTATGTGTTATGAGTTATGCGTTATGCGTTATGCGTTATGCGTTATGCGTTATGCGTTATGCGTTATCGGTTATGAATAATGCGTGATCCGTTATGCGTTATGCTTTATGCGTTATGAGTTACGCGTAATGCGTTATGCGTTATGCGTTATGGGTTATGCGTTATGTGTTATGAGTTATGCGTTATGCGTTATGCGTTATGCGTTATGGGTTATCCGTTATGCGTTATCCGTTATGAGTTTTGCGTTATGCGTTATGCGTTATGAGTTGTGCGTTATGCGTTTTGCGTTATGCGTTATGCGTTATGCGTTATGCGTTATGCGTTATGCGTTATGCGTTATGCGTTATGAGTAATGCTTGATCCGTTACGCGTTATGCGTTATGCGTTATGCATTATGGGTTATGCGTTATGTGTTATGAGTTATGCGTTATGCGTTATGCGTTATGCGTTATGCGTTATGGGTTATGAGTAATGCGTGATCCGTTATGCGTTATGCTTTATGCGTTATGAGTTACGCGTAATGCGTTATGCGTTATGCGTTATGGGTTATGAGTAATGCGTGATCCGTTATGCGTTATGCTTTATGCGTTATGAGTTACTCGTAATGCGTTATGCGCTATGGGTCATGCGTTAAGCGTTATGCGTTATGCGTTATGCGTTTGGGTTATGCGTTATGGGTTATGAGTAATGCGTGATCCGTTATGCGTTATGCTTTATGCGTTATGAGTTACGCGTAATGCGTTATGCGCTATGGGTCATGCGTTAAGCGTTATGCGTTATGCGTTATGCGTTATGGGTTATGCGTTATGTGTTATGAGTTATGCGTTATGCGTTATGCGTTATGCGTTATGCGTTATGGGTTATCCGTTATGCGTTATCCGTTATGAGTTTTGCGTTATGCGTTATGCGTTATGAGTTGTGCGTTATGCGTTATGCGTTATGCGTTATGCGTTATGCGTTATGCGTTATGCGTTATGCGTTACGCAATATGCGTTATGCGTTATGCGTTATGCGTTATGCGTTATGCGTTATGCGTTATGCGTTATGCGTTATGCGTTATGCGTTATACGTTATGCGTGATCCGTTATGCGTTATGCGTTATGAGTAATGCGTGATCCATTATGCGTTATGCGTTATGCGTTATGCGTTATGGGTTATGCGTTATGTGTTATGCGTTATGCGTTATGCGTTATGCGTTATGCGTTATGCGTTATGCGTTATGGGTTATGAGTAATGCGTGACCCGTTATGCGTTATGCTTTATGCGTTATGAGTTACGCGTAATGCGTTATGCGCTATGGGTCATGTTTTAAGCGTTATGCGTTATGCGTTATGCGTTATGGGTTATGCGTTATGCGTTATGCGTTATGCGTTATGCGTTATGCCTTATGCGTTATGAGTAATGCGTGATCCGTTATGCGTTATGCGTTCTGCTTTATGCGTTATGCGTTGTGCGTTATCCGCTATGCGTTATGCGTTTTGAGTTATGGGTTATGCGTTATGCGTTGTGCGTTATGCGTTATGCGTTATAGGTTATGCGTTATGTGTCATGCGTTATGCGTTTTGCGTTATGCGTTATGCGTTATGCGTTATGCGTTATGCGTTATGGGTTATCCGTTATGCGTTATCCGTTATGAGTTTTGCGTTATGCGTTATGCGTTATGAGTTGTGCGTTATGCGTTATGCGTTATGCGTTATGCGTTATGCGTTATGCGTTATGCGTTATGCGTTATGAGTAATGCTTGATCCGTTACGCGTTATGCGTTATGCGTTATGCATTATGGGTTATGCGTTATGTGTTATGAGTTATGCGTTATGCGTTATGCGTTATGCGTTATGCGTTATGGGTTATGAGTAATGCGTGATCCGTTATGCGTTATGCTTTATGCGTTATGAGTTACGCGTAATGCGTTATGCGTTATGCGTTATGGGTTATGAGTAATGCGTGATCCGTTATGCGTTATGCTTTATGCGTTATGAGTTACTCGTAATGCGTTATGCGCTATGGGTCATGCCTTAAGCGTTATGCGTTATGCGTTATGCGTTTGGGTTATGCGTTATGGGTTATGAGTAATGCGTGATCCGTTATGCGTTATGCTTTATGCGTTATGAGTTACGCGTAATGCGTTATGCGCTATGGGTCATGCGTTAAGCGTTATGCGTTATGCGTTATGCGTTATGGGTTATGCGTTATGTGTTATGAGTTATGCGTTATGCGTTATGCGTTATGCGTTATGCGTTATGCGTTATGGGTTATCCGTTATGCGTTATCCGTTATGAGTTTTGCGTTATGCGTTATGCGTTATGAGTTGTGCGTTATGCGTTATGCGTTATGCGTTATGCGTTATGCGTTATGCGTTATGCGTTATGCGTTATGCGTTATGCGTTACGCAATATGCGTTATGCGTTATGCGTTATGCGTTATGGGTTATCCGTTATGCGTTATCCGTTATGAGTTTTGCGTTATGCGTTATGCGTTATGAGTTGTGCGTTATGCGTTATGCGTTATGCGTTATGCGTTATGCGTTATGCGTTATGCGTTATGCGTTATGCGTTATGCGTTACGCAATATGCGTTATGCGTTATGCGTTATGCGTTATGCGTTATGCGTTATGCGTTATGCGTTATGCGTTATGCGTTATACGTTATGCGTGATCCGTTATGCGTTATGCGTTATGAGTAATGCGTGATCCGTTATGCGTTATGCGTTATGCGTTGTGCGTTATCCGCTATGCGTTATGCGTTTTGAGTTATGGGTTATGCGTTATGCGTTGTGCGTTATGCGTTATGCGTTATAGGTTATGCGTTATGTGTCATGCGTTATGCGTTTTGCGTTATGCGTTATGCGTTATGCATTATGCGTTATGCGTTATGCTTTATGCGTTATGCGTTATAAGTAATGCGTGATCCGTTATGTGTTATGCGTTATGCGTTATGCGTTATGAGTAATGCGTGACTCGTTATGCGTTATGCGTTATGCGTTATGCGTTATGCGTTATGGGTATGCGTTATGTGTTATGCGTTATGCGTTATGCGTTATGCGTTATGCGTTATGGGTTATGAGTAATGCGTGACTCGTTATGCGTTATGCTTTTTGCGTTATGAGTTACGCGTAATGCGTTATGCGCTATGGGTCTTGCGTTAAGCGTTATGCATTATGCGTTATGCGTTATGGGTTATGCGTTATGTGTTATGCGTTATGCGTTATGCGTTATGCGTTATGCGTTATGCGTTATGGGTTATCCGTTCTGCGTTATCCGTTATGCGTTATGCGTTATGCGTTATGCGTTATGCGTTATGCGATATGCGTTATGCGTTATGCGTTATGCGTTATGCGTTATGCGTTATGCGTTATGCGTTATGCGTTATGCGTTATGCGTTATGCGATATGCGTTATGCATTATGCGTTATGCGTTATGCGTTATGCGTTATGCGTTATGCGTTATGCGTTATGCGTTATGCGTTATGCGTTATGCGTTATGAGTAATGCGTGATCCGTTATCCGTTATGCGTTATGCGTTATGCGATATGCGTTATGCGTTATGCGTTATGCGTTATGCGTTATGCGTTATGCGTTATGCGTTATGCGTTATGCGTTATGCGTTATGCGTTATGCGTTATGCGTTATGCGTTATGCGTTATGCGTTATGCGTTATGCGTTATGCGTTATGCGTTATGCGTTATGCGTTATGCGTTATGCGTTATGCGTTATGCGTTATGCGTTATGTGTTATCCGTTATGAGTTATGAGTAATGCGTGATCCGTTATGCGTTATGAGTAATGCGTGATCCGTTATGCGTTATGCGTTATGAGTAATGCTTGATCCGTTACGCGTTATGCGTTATGCGTTATGCGTTATGGGTTATGCGTTATGTGTTATGAGTTATGCGTTATGCGTTATGCGTTATGCGTTATGCGTTATGGGTTATGAGTAATGCGTGATCCGTTATGCGTCATGCTTTATGCGTTATGAGTTACGCGTAATGCGTTATGCGTTATGGGTTATGCGTTATGTGTTATGAGTTATGCGTTATGCGTTATGCGTTATGCGTTATGCGTTATGCGTTATGCGTTATGCGTTATCGGTTATGAGTAATGCGTGATCCGTTATGCGTTATGCTTTATGCGT
The DNA here is from genome assembly GCA_916610235.2 of Lasioglossum morio. Classification (NCBI taxonomy): domain Eukaryota; kingdom Metazoa; phylum Arthropoda; class Insecta; order Hymenoptera; family Halictidae; genus Lasioglossum; species Lasioglossum morio. Next base: position 3,264,271 of record CAKAJA020001042.1, on the reverse strand, counting down.
TATGAGTTATGCGTAATGCGTTATGCGTTATGCGTTATGGGTTATGCGTTATGTGTTATGAGTTATGAGTTATGCCATATGCGTTATGCGTTATGCGTTATGGGTTATCCGTTATGCGTTATCCGTTATGAGTTTTGCGTTATGCGTTATGCGTTATGAGTTGTGCGTTATGCGTTATGCGTTATGCGTTATGCGTTATGCGTTATGCGTTATGCGTTATGCGTTATGCGTTATGCGTTATGAGTAATGCTTGATCCGTTACGCGTTATGCGTTATGCGTTATGCATTATGGGTTATGCGTTATGTGTTACGAGTTATGCGTTATGCGTTATGCGTTATGCGTTATGCGTTATGGGTTATGAGTAATGCGTGATCCGTTATGCGTTATGCTTTATGCGTTATGAGTTACGCGTAATGCGTTATGCGTTATGCGTTATGGGTTATGAGTAATGCGTGATCCGTTATGCGTTATGCTTTATGCGTTATGAGTTACTCGTAATGCGTTATGCGCTATGGGTCATGCGTTAAGCGTTATGCGTTATGCGTTATGCGTTTGGGTTATGCGTTATGGGTTATGAGTAATGCGTGATCCGTTATGCGTTATGCTTTATGCGTTATGAGTTACGCGTAATGCGTTATGCGCTATGGGTCATGCGTTAAGCGTTATGCGTTATGCGTTATGCGTTATGGGTTATGCGTTATGTGTTATGAGTTATGCGTTATGCGTTATGCGTTATGCGTTATGCGTTATGCGTTATGGGTTATCCGTTATGCGTTATCCGTTATGAGTTTTGCGTTATGCGTTATGCGTTATGAGTTGTGCGTTATGCGTTATGCGTTATGCGTTATGCGTTATGCGTTATGCGTTATGCGTTATGCGTTATGCGTTATGCGTTACGCAATATGCGTTATGCGTTATGCGTTATGCGTTATGCGTTATGCGTTATGCGTTATGCGTTATGCGTTATGCGTTATGCGTTATGCGTTATGCGTTATGCGTGATCCGTTATGCGTTATGCGTTATGAGTAATGCGTGATCCGTTATGCGTTATGCGTTATGCGTTATGCGTTATGGGTTATGCGTTATGTGTTATGCGTTATGCGTTATGCGTTATGCGTTATGGGTTATGAGTAATGCGTGACCCGTTATGCGTTATGCTTTATGCGTTATGAGTTAAGCGTAATGCGTTATGCGCTATGGGTCATGCGTTAAGCGTTATGCGTTATGCGTTATGCGTTATGGGTTATGCGTTATGCGTTATGCGTTATGCGTTATGCGTTATGCGTTATGCGTTATGAGTAATGCGTGATCCGTTATGCGTTATGCGTTATGCGTTATGCGTTATGCGTTGTGCGTTATCCGCTATGCGTTATGCGTTTTGCGTTATGGGTTATGCGTTATGCGTTGTGCGTTATGCGTTATGCGTTATAGGTTATGCGTTATGTGTCATGCGTTATGCGTTTTGCGTTATGCGTTATGCGTTATGCGTTATGCATTATGCGTTATGCGTTATGCTTTATGCGTTATGCGTTATAAGTAATGCGTGATCCGTTATGTGTTATGCGTTATGCGTTATGCGTTAGGCGTTTTGCGTTATGCGTTATGCCTTATGCGTTATGCGTTATGCGTTATGCGTTATGCGTTATGCGTTATGCGTTATGCGTTATGCGTTATGCGTTATGCGTTATGCGTTATGCGTTATGCGTTATGCGTTATGCGTTATGCGTTATGCGTTATGCGTTATGCGTTATGCGTTATGCGTTATGCGTTATGCGTTATGCGTTATGCGTTATGCGTTATGCGTTATGAGAAATGCGTGATCCGTTATGCGTTATGCGTTATGCGTTATGCGTTATGCGTTATGCGTTATGCGTTATGCGTTATGTGTTATGCGTTATGCGTTATGCGTTATGCGTTATGCGTTATGCGTTATGCGTTATGCGTTATGAGTAATGCGTGATCCGTTATCCGTTATGCGTTATGCGTTATGCGATATGCGTTATGCGTTATGCGTTATGCGTTATGCGTTATGCGTTATGCGTTATGCGTTATGCGTTATGCGTTATGCGTTATGCGTTATGCGTTATGCGTTATGCGTTATGCGTTATGCGTTATGCGTTATGCGTTATGCGTTATGCGTTATGCGTTATGCGTTATGCGTTATGCGTTATGCGTTATGCGTTATGCGTTATGCGTTATGCGTTATGCGTTATGCGTTATGCGTTATGCGTTATGCGTTATGCGTTATGTGTTATCCGTTATGAGTTATGAGTAATGCGTGATCCGTTATGCGTTATGCGTTATGAGTAATGCGTGATCCGTTATGCGTTATGCGTTATGAGTAATGCTTTATCCGTTACGCGTTATGCGTTATGCGTTATGCGTTATGCGTTATGGGTTATGCGTTATGTGTTATGAGTTATGCGTTATGCGTTATGCGTTATGCGTTATGCGTTATGGGTTATGAGTAATGCGTGATCCGTTATGCGTTATGCTTTATGCGTTATGAGTTACGCGTAATGCGTTATGCGTTATGGGTTATGCGTTATGTGTTATGAGTTATGCGTTATGCGTTATGCGTTATGCGTTATGCGTTATGCGTTATGCGTGATCCGTTATGCGTTATGCTTTATGCGTTATGAGTTACGCGTAATGCGTTATGCGTTATGGGTTATGCGTTATGTGTTATGAGTTATGCGTTATGCGTTATGCGTTATGCGTTATGCGTTATGCGTTATGCGTTATGCGTTATGGGTTATGCGTTATGCGTTATGCGTTATGCGTTATGCGTTATGTCTTATGCGTTATGAGTAATGCGTGATCCGTTATGCGTTATGCGTTATGCGTTATGCGTTGTGCGTTATCCGCTATGCGTTATGCGTTTTGCGTTATGGGTTATGCGTTATGCGTTGTGCGTTATGCGTTATGCGTTATAGGTTATGCGTTATGTGTCATGCGTTATGCGTTTTGCGTTATGCGTTATGCGTTATGCGTTATGCATTATGCGTTATGCGTTATGCTTTATGCGTTATGCGTTATAAGTAATGCGTGATCCGTTATGTGTTATGCGTTATGCGTTATGCGTTAGGCGTTTTGCGTTATGCGTTATGCCTTATGCGTTATGCGTTATGCGTTATGCGTTATGCGTTATGCGTTATGCGTTATGCGTTATGCGTTATGCGTTATGCGTTATGCGTTATGCGTTATGCGTTATGCGTTATGCGTTATGCGTTATGCGTTATGCGTTATGCGTTATGCGTTATGCGTTATGAGAAATGCGTGATCCGTTATGCGTTATGCGTTATGCGTTATGCGTTATGCGTTATGCGTTATGCGTTATGCGTTATGTGTTATGCGTTATGCGTTATGCGTTATGCGTTATGCGTTATGCGTTATGCGTTATGAGTAATGCGTGATCCGTTATCCGTTATGCGTTATGCGTTATGCGATATGCGTTATGCGTTATGCGTTATGCGTTATGCGTTATGCGTTATGCGTTATGCGTTATGCGTTATGCGTTATGCGTTATGCGTTATGCGTTATGCGTTATGCGTTATGCGTTATGCGTTATGCGTTATGCGTTATGCGTTATGCGTTATGCGTTATGCGTTATGCGTTATGCGTTATGCGTTATGCGTTATGCGTTATGCGTTATGCGTTATGCGTTATGCGTTATGCGTTATGCGTTATGCGTTATGCGTTATGCGTTATGCGTTATGCGTTATGCGTTATGCGTTATGCGTTATGCGTTATGCGTTATGCGTTATGCGTTATGTGTTATCCGTTATGTGTCATGCGTTATGCGTTTTGCGTGATCCGTTATGCGTTATGCGTTATGAGTAATGCGTGATCCGTTATGCGTTATGCGTTATGCGTTATGCGTTATGGGTTATGCGTTATGTGTTATGCGTTATGCGTTATGCGTTATGCGTTATGGGTTATGAGTAATGCGTGACCCGTTATGCGTTATGCTTTATGCGTTATGAGTTAAGCGTAATGCGTTATGCGCTATGGGTCATGCGTTAAGCGTTATGCGTTATGCGTTATGCGTTATGGGTTATGCGTTATGCGTTATGCGTTATGCGTTATGCGTTATGCCTTATGCGTTATGAGTAATGCGTGATCCGTTATGCGTTATGCGTTATGCGTTATGCGTTATGCGTTGTGCGTTATCCGCTATGCGTTATGCGTTTTGCGTTATGGGTTATGCGTTATGCGTTGTGCGTTATGCGTTATGCGTTATAGGTTATGCGTTATGTGTCATGCGTTATGCGTTTTGCGTTATGCGTTATGCGTTATGCGTTATGCATTATGCGTTATGCGTTATGCTTTATGCGTTATGCGTTATAAGTAATGCGTGATCCGTTATGTGTTATGCGTTATGCGTTATGCGTTAGGCGTTTTGCGTTATGCGTTATGCCTTATGCGTTATGCGTTATGCGTTATGCGTTATGCGTTATGCGTTATGCGTTATGCGTTATGCGTTATGCGTTATGCGTTATGCGTTATGCGTTATGCGTTATGCGTTATGCGTTATGCGTTATGCGTTATGCGTTATGCGTTATGCGTTATGCGTTATGCGTTATGCGTTATGTGTTATCCGTTATGTGTCATGCGTTATGCGTTTTGCGTGATCCGTTATGCGTTATGCGTTATGAGTAATGCGTGATCCGTTATGCGTTATGCGTTATGCGTTATGCGTTATGGGTTATGCGTTATGTGTTATGCGTTATGCGTTATGCGTTATGCGTTATGGGTTATGAGTAATGCGTGACCCGTTATGCGTTATGCTTTATGCGTTATGAGTTAAGCGTAATGCGTTATGCGCTATGGGTCATGCGTTAAGCGTTATGCGTTATGCGTTATGCGTTATGGGTTATGCGTTATGCGTTATGCGTTATGCGTTATGCGTTATGCCTTATGCGTTATGAGTAATGCGTGATCCGTTATGCGTTATGCGTTATGCGTTATGCGTTATGCGTTGTGCGTTATCCGCTATGCGTTATGCGTTTTGCGTTATGGGTTATGCGTTATGCGTTGTGCGTTATGCGTTATGCGTTATAGGTTATGCGTTATGTGTCATGCGTTATGCGTTTTGCGTTATGCGTTATGCGTTATGCGTTATGCATTATGCGTTATGCGTTATGCTTTATGCGTTATGCGTTATAAGTAATGCGTGATCCGTTATGTGTTATGCGTTATGCGTTATGCGTTAGGCGTTTTGCGTTATGCGTTATGCCTTATGCGTTATGCGTTATGCGTTATGCGTTATGCGTTATGCGTTATGCGTTATGCGTTATGCGTTATGCGTTATGCGTTATGCGTTATGCGTTATGCGTTATGCGTTATGCGTTATGCGTTATGCGTTATGCGTTATGCGTTATGCGTTATGCGTTATGAGAAATGCGTGATCCGTTATGCGTTATGCGTTATGCGTTATGCGTTATGCGTTATGCGTTATGCGTTATGCGTTATGTGTTATGCGTTATGCGTTATGCGTTATGCGTTATGCGTTATGCGTTATGAGTAATGCGTGATCCGTTATCCGTTATGCGTTATGCGTTATGCGATATGAGTTATGCGTTATGCGTTATGCGTTATGCGTTATGCGTTATGCGTTATGCGTTATGCGTTATGCGTTATGCGTTATGCGTTATGCGTTATGCGTTATGCGTTATGCGTTATGCGTTATGCGTTATGCGTTATGCGTTATGCGTTATGCGTTATGCGTTATGCGTTATGCGTTATGCGTTATGCGTTATGCGTTATGCGTTATGCGTTATGCGTTATGCGTTATGCGTTATGCGTTATGCGTTATGCGTTATGCGTTATGCGTTATGTGTTATCCGTTATGAGTTATGAGTAATGCGTGATCCGTTATGCGTTATGCGTTATGAGTAATGCGTGATCCGTTATGCGTTATGCGTTATGAGTAATGCTTGATCCGTTACGCGTTATGCGTTATGCGTTATGCGTTATGCGTTATGGGTTATGCGTTATGTGTTATGAGTTATGCGTTATGCGTTATGCGTTATGCGTTATGCGTTATGGGTTATGAGTAATGCGTGATCCGTTATGCGTTATGCTTTATGCGTTATGAGTTACGCGTAATGCGTTATGCGTTATGGGTTATGCGTTATGTGTTATGAGTTATGCGTTATGCGTTATGCGTTATGCGTTATGCGTTATGCGTTATGCGTTATGCGTTATGCGTTATGCGTTATGCGTTATGCGTTATGCGTTATGCGTTATGCGTTATGCGTTATGCGTTATGCGTTATGCGTTATGCGTTATGCGTTATGCGTTATGCGTTATGCGTTATGCGTTATGCGTTATGCGTTATGTGTTATCCGTTATGTGTCATGCGTTATGCGTTTTGCGTGATCCGTTATGCGTTATGCGTTATGAGTAATGCGTGATCCGTTATGCGTTATGCGTTATGCGTTATGCGTTATGGGTTATGCGTTATGTGTTATGCGTTATGCGTTATGCGTTATGCGTTATGGGTTATGAGTAATGCGTGACCCGTTATGCGTTATGCGTTATGCGTTATGAGTTAAGCGTAATGCGTTATGCGCTATGGGTCATGCGTTAAGCGTTATGCGTTATGCGTTATGCGTTATGGGTTATGCGTTATGCGTTATGCGTTATGCGTTATGCGTTATGCCTTATGCGTTATGAGTAATGCGTGATCCGTTATGCGTTATGCGTTATGCGTTATGCGTTATGCGTTGTGCGTTATCCGCTATGCGTTATGCGTTTTGCGTTATGGGTTATGCGTTATGCGTTGTGCGTTATGCGTTATGCGTTATAGGTTATGCGTTATGTGTCATGCGTTATGCGTTTTGCGTTATGCGTTATGCGTTATGCGTTATGCATTATGCGTTATGCGTTATGCTTTATGCGTTATGCGTTATAAGTAATGCGTGATCCGTTATGTGTTATGCGTTATGCGTTATGCGTTAGGCGTTTTGCGTTATGCGTTATGCGTTATGCGTTATGCGTTATGCGTTATGCGTTATGCGTTATGCGTTATGCGTTATGCGTTATGCGTTATGCGTTATGCGTTATGCGTTATGCGTTATGCGTTATGCGTTATGCGTTATGCGTTATGCGTTATGCGTTATGCGTTATGCGTTATGCGTTATGAGAAATGCGTGATCCGTTATGCGTTATGCGTTATGCGTTATGCGTTATGCGTTATGCGTTATGCGTTATGCGTTATGTGTTATGCGTTATGCGTTATGCGTTATGCGTTATGCGTTATGCGTTATGAGTAATGCGTGATCCGTTATCCGTTATGCGTTATGCGTTATGCGATATGCGTTATGCGTTATGCGTTATGCGTTATGCGTTATGCGTTATGCGTTATGCGTTATGCGTTATGCGTTATGCGTTATGCGTTATGCGTTATGCGTTATGCGTTATGCGTTATGCGTTATGCGTTATGCGTTATGCGTTATGCGTTATGCGTTATGCGTTATGCGTTATGCGTTATGCGTTATGCGTTATGCGTTATGCGTTATGCGTTATGCGTTATGCGTTATGCGTTATGCGTTATGCGTTATGCGTTATGCGTTATGCGTTATGCGTTATCCGTTATGAGTTATGAGTAATGCGTGATCCGTTATGCGTTATGCGTTATGAGTAATGCGTGATCCGTTATGCGTTATGCGTTATGAGTAATGCTTGATCCGTTACGCGTTATGCGTTATGCGTTATGCGTTATGCGTTATGGGTTATGCGTTATGTGTTATGAGTTATGCGTTATGCGTTATGCGTTATGCGTTATGCGTTATGGGTTATGAGTAATGCGTGATCCGTTATGCGTTATGCTTTATGCGTTATGAGTTACGCGTAATGCGTTATGCGTTATGGGTTATGCGTTATGTGTTATGAGTTATGCGTTATGCGTTATGCGTTATGCGTTATGCGTTATGCGTTATGCGTGATCCGTTATGCGTTATGCTTTATGCGTTATGAGTTACGCGTAATGCGTTATGCGTTATGGGTTATGCGTTATGTGTTATGAGTTATGCGTTATGCGTTATGCGTTATGCGTTATGCGTTATGCGTTATGCGTTATGCGTTATGGGTTATGCGTTATGCGTTATGCGTTATGCGTTATGCGTTATGCCTTATGCGTTATGAGTAATGCGTGATCCGTTATGCGTTATGCGTTATGCGTTATGCGTTGTGCGTTATCCGCTATGCGTTATGCGTTTTGCGTTATGGGTTATGCGTTATGCGTTGTGCGTTATGCGTTATGCGTTATAGGTTATGCGTTATGTGTCATGCGTTATGCGTTTTGCGTTATGCGTTATGCGTTATGCGTTATGCATTATGCGTTATGCGTTATGCTTTATGCGTTATGCGTTATAAGTAATGCGTGATCCGTTATGTGTTATGCGTTATGCGTTATGCGTTAGGCGTTTTGCGTTATGCGTTATGCCTTATGCGTTATGCGTTATGCGTTATGCGTTATGCGTTATGCGTTATGCGTTATGCGTTATGCGTTATGCGTTATGCGTTATGCGTTATGCGTTATGCGTTATGCGTTATGCGTTATGCGTTATGCGTTATGCGTTATGCGTTATGCGTTATGCGTTATGCGTTATGAGAAATGCGTGATCCGTTATGCGTTATGCGTTATGCGTAATGCGTTATGCGTTATGCGTTATGCGTTATGCGTTATGTGTTATGCGTTATGCGTTATGCGTTATGCGTTATGCGTAATGCGTTATGCGTTATGCGTTATGAGTAATGCGTGATCCGTTATCCGTTATGCGTTATGCGTTATGCGATATGCGTTATGCGTTATGCGTTATGCGTTATGCGTTATGCGTTATGCGTTATGCGTTATGCGTTATGCGTTATGCGTTATGCGTTATGCGTTATGCGTTATGCGTTATGCGTTATGCGTTATGCGTTATGCGTTATGCGTTATGCGTTATGCGTTATGCGTTATGCGTTATGCGTTATGCGTTTTGCGTTATGCGTTATGCGTTATGCGTTATGCGTTATGCGTTATGCGTTATGCGTTATGCGTTATGCGTTATGTGTTATCCGTTATGAGTTATGAGTAATGCGTGATCCGTTATGCGTTATGCGTTATGAGTAATGCGTGATCCGTTATGCGTTATGCGTTATGAGTAATGCTTGATCCGTTACGCGTTATGCGTTATGCGTTATGCGTTTTGCGTTATGGGTTATGCGTTATGTGTTATGCGTTATGCGTTATGCGTTATGCGTTATGCGTTATGCGTTATGCGTTATGCGTTATGAGTAATGCGTGATCCGTTATCCGTTATGCGTTATGCGTTATGCGATATGCGTTATGCGTTATGCGTTATGCGTTATGCGTTATGGGTTATGAGTAATGCGTGATCCGTTATGCGTTATGCTTTATGCGTTATGAGTTACGCGTAATGCGTTATGCGTTATGGGTTATGCGTTATGTGTTATGAGTTATGCGTTATGCGTTATGCGTTATGCGTTATGCGTTATGCGTTATGCGTTATGCGTTATGCGTTATGAGTTATGAGTTATGCGTTATGCGTTATGCGTTATGCGTTATGGGTTATCCGTTATGCGTTATCCGTTATGAGTTTTGCGTTATGCGTTATGCGTTATGAGTTGAGCGTTATGCGTTATGCGTTATGCGTTATGCGTTATGCGTTATGCGTTATGCGTTATGCGTTATGCGTTATGCGTTATGAGTTGAGCGTTATGCGTTATGCGTTATGCGTTATGCGTTATGCGTTATGCGTTATGCGTTATGCGTTATGAGTAATGCTTGATCCGTTACGCGTTATGCGTTATGCGTTATGCATTATGGGTTATGCGTTATGTGTTATGAGTTATGCGTTATGCGTTATGCGTTATGCGTTATGCGTTATGGGTTATGAGTAATGCGTGATCCGTTATGCGTTATGCTTTATGCGTTATGAGTTACGCGTAATGCGTTATGCGTTATGCGTTATGGGTTATGAGTAATGCGTTATGTGTTATGCGTTATGCGTTATGCGTTATGCGTTATGCGTTATGAGAAATGCGTGATCCGTTATGCGTTATGCGTTATGCGTTATGCGTTATGCGTTATGCGTTATGCGTTATGCGTTATGCGTTATGTGTTATGCGTTATGCGTTATGCGTTATGCGATATGCGTTATGCATTATGCGTTATGCGTTATGCGTTATGCGTTATGCGTTATGCGTTATGCGTTATGCGTTATGCGTTATGCGTTATGCGTTATGCGTTATGCGTTATGCGTTATGAGAAATGCGTGATCCGTTATGCGTTATGCGTTATGCGTTATGCGTTATGCGTTATGCGTTATGCGTTATGCGTTATGTGTTATGCGTTATGCGTTATGCGTTATGCGATATGCGTTATGCGTTATGCGTTATGCGTTATGCGTTATGCGTTATGCGTTATGCGTTATGCGTTATGCGTTATGCGTTATGCGTTATGCGTTATGAGTAATGCGTGATCCGTTATCCGTTATGCGTTATGCGTTATGCGATATGCGTTATGCGTTATGCGTTATGCGTTATGCGTTATGCGTTATGCGTTATGCGTTATGCGTTATGCGTTATGCGTTATGCGTTATGCGTTATGCGTTATGCGTTATGCGTTATGCGTTATGCGTTATGCGTTATGCGTTATGCGTTATGTGTTATGCGTTATGCGTTATGCGTTATGCGTTATGCGTTATGCGTTATGTGTTATCCGTTATGAGTTATGAGTAATGCGTGATCCGTTATGCGTTATGCGTTATGAGTAATGCGTGATCCGTTATGCGTTATGCGTTATGAGTAATGCTTGATCCGTTACGCGTTATGCGTTATGCGTTATGCGTTATGCGTTATGGGTTATGCGTTATGTGTTATGCGTTATGAGTTACGCGTAATGCGTTATGCGTTATGCGTTATGGGTTATGAGTAATGCGTGATCCGTTATGCGTTATGCGTTATGCGTTATGCGTTATGCGTTATGAGAAATGCGTGATCCGTTATGCGTTATGCGTTATGCGTTATGCGTTATGCGTTATGCGTTATGCGTTATGCGTTATGTGTTATGCGTTATGCGTTATGCGTTATGCGATATGCGTTATGCATTATGCGTTATGCGTTATGCGTTATGCGTTATGCGTTATGCGTTATGCGTTATGCGTTATGCGTTATGCGTTATGCGTTATGAGTAATGCGTGATCCGTTATCCGTTATGCGTTATGCGTTATGCGATATGCGTTATGCGTTATGCGTTATGCGTTATGCGTTATGGGTTATGAGTAATGCGTGATCCGTTATGCGTTATGCTTTATGCGTTATGAGTTACGCGTAATGCGTTATGCGTTATGGGTTATGCGTTATGTGTTATGAGTTATGCGTTATGCGTTATGCGTTATGCGTTATGCGTTATGCGTTATGCGTTATGCGTTATGCGTTATGAGTTAAGAGTTATGCGTTATGCGTTATGCGTTATGCGTTATGGGTTATCCGTTATGCGTTATCCGTTATGAGTTTTGCGTTATGCGTTATGCGTTATGAGTTGAGCGTTATGCGTTATGCGTTATGCGTTATGCGTTATGCGTTATGCGTTATGCGTGATCCGTTATGCGTTATGCGTTATGCGTTATGCGTTATGCGTTATGCGTTATGCGTTATGCGTTATGCGTTATGCGTTATGTGTTATGCGTTATGCGTTATGCGTTATGCGATATGCGTTATGCATTATGCGTTATGCGTTATGCGTTATGCGTTATGCGTTATGCGTTATGCGTTATGCGTTATGCGTTATGCGTTATGCGTTATGCGTTATGAGTAATGCGTGATCCGTTATCCGTTATGCGTTATGCGTTATGCGATATGCGTTATGCGTTATGCGTTATGCGTTATGCGTTATGCGTTATGCGTTATGCGTTATGCGTTATGCGTTATGCGTTATGCGTTATGCGTTATGCGTTATGCGTTATGCGTTATGCGTTATGCGTTATGCGTTATGCGTTATGTGTTATGCGTTATGCGTTATGCGTTATGCGTTATGCGTTATGCGTTATGTGTTATCCGTTATGAGTTATGAGTAATGCGTGATCCGTTATGCGTTATGCGTTATGAGTAATGCGTGATCCGTTATGCGTTATGCGTTATGAGTAATGCTTGATCCGTTACGCGTTATGCGTTATGCGTTATGCGTTATGCGTTATGGGTTATGCGTTATGTGTTATGAGTTATGCGTTATGCGTTATGGGTTATGAGTAATGCGTGATCCGTTATGCGTTATGCTTTATGCGTTATGAGTTACGCGTAATGCGTTATGCGTTATGCGTTATGGGTTATGAGTAATGCGTGATCCGTTATGCGTTATGCGTTATGCGTTATGCGTTATGCGTTATGAGAAATGCGTGATCCGTTATGCGTTATGCGTTATGCGTTATGCGTTATGCGTTATGCGTTATGCGTTATGCGTTATGTGTTATGCGTTATGCGTTATGCGTTATGCGATATGCGTTATGCATTATGCGTTATGCGTTATGCGTTATGCGTTATGCGTTATGCGTTATGCGTTATGCGTTATGCGTTATGCGTTATGCGTTATGAGTAATGCGTGATCCGTTATCCGTTATGCGTTATGCGTTATGCGATATGCGTTATGCGTTATGCGTTATGCGTTATGCGTTATGGGTTATGAGTAATGCGTGATCCGTTATGCGTTATGCTTTATGCGTTATGAGTTACGCGTAATGCGTTATGCGTTATGGGTTATGCGTTATGTGTTATGAGTTATGCGTTATGCGTTATGCGTTATGCGTTATGCGTTATGCGTTATGCGTTATGCGTTATGCGTTATGAGTTATGAGTTATGCGTTATGCGTTATGCGTTATGCGTTATGGGTTATCCGTTATGCGTTATCCGTTATGAGTTTTGCGTTATGCGTTATGCGTTATGAGTTGAGCGTTATGCGTTATGCGTTATGCGTTATGCGTTATGCGTTATGCGTTATGCGTTATGCGTTATGCATTATGGGTTATGCGTTATGTGTTATGAGTTATGCGTTATGCGTTATGCGTTATGCGTTATGCGTTATGGGTTATGAGTAATGCGTGATCCGTTATGCGTTATGCTTTATGCGTTATGAGTTACGCGTAATGCGTTATGCGTTATGCGTTATGGGTTATGAGTAATGCGTGATCCGTTATGCGTTATGCGTTATGCGTTATGCGTTATGCGTTATGAGAAATGCGTGATCCGTTATGCGTTATGCGTTATGCGTTATGCGTTATGCGTTATGCGTTATGCGTTATGCGTTATGCGTTATGTGTTATGCGTTATGCGTTATGCGTTATGCGATATGCGTTATGCATTATGCGTTATGCGTTATGCGTTATGCGTTTTGCGTTATGCGTTATGCGTTATGCGTTATGCGTTATGCGTTATGCGTTATGCGTTATGAGTAATGCGTGATCCGTTATCCGTTATGCGTTATGCGTTATGCGATATGCGTTATGCGTTATGCGTTATGCGTTATGCGTTATGCGTTATGCGTTATGCGTTATGCGTTATGCGTTATGCGTTATGCGTTATGCGTTATGCGTTATGAGTTATGCGTTATGCGTTATGCGTTATGCGTTATGCGTTATGCGTTATGCGTTATGCGTTATGCGTTATGCGTTATGCGTTATGCGTTATGCGTTATGCGATATGCGTTATGCGTTATGCGTTATGCGTTATGCGTTATGCGTTATGCGTTATGCGTTATGCGTTATGCGTTATGCGTTATGCGTTATGCGTTATGCGTGATCCGTTATCCGTTATGCGTTATGAGTAATGCGTGATCCGTTATCCGTTATGCGTTATGCGTTATGCGATATGCGTTATGCGTTATGCGTTATGCGTTATGCGTTATGCGTTATGCGTTATGCGTTATGCGTTATGCGTTATGCGTTATGCGTTATGCGTTATGCGTTATGCGTTATGCGTTATGCGTTATGCGTTATGCGTTATGCGTTATGCGTTATGCGTTATGCGTTATGCGTTATGCGTTATGCGTTATGCGTTATGCGTTATGCGTTATGCGTTATGCGTTATGCGTTATGCGTTATGCGTTATGCGTTATGTGTTATCCGTTATGAGTTATGAGTAATGCGTGATCCGTTATGCGTTATGCGTTATGAGTAATGCGTGATCCGTTATGCTTTATGCGTTATGAGTAATGCTTGATCCGTTACGCGTTATGCGTTATGCGTTATGCGTTATGCGTTATGGGTTATGCGTTATGTGTTATGAGTTATGCGTTATGCGTTATGCGTTATGCGTTATGCGTTATGGGTTATGAGTAATGCGTGATCCGTTATGCGTTATGCTTTATGCGTTATGAGTTACGCGTAATGCGTTATGCGTTATGGGTTATGCGTTATGTGTTATGAGTTATGCGTTATGCGTTATGCGTTATGCGTTATGCGTTATGCGTTATGCGTTATGCGTTATCGGTTATGAGTAATGCGTGATCCGTTATGCGTTATGCTTTATGCGTTATGAGTTACGCGTAATGCGTTATGCGTTATGCGTTATGGGTTATGCGTTATGTGTTATGAGTTATGAGTTATGCGTTATGCGTTATGCGTTATGCGTTATGGGTTATCCGTTATGCGTTATCCGTTATGAGTTTTGCGTTATGCGTTATGCGTTATGAGTTGTGCGTTATGCGTTATGCGTTATGCGTTATGCGTTATGCGTTATGCGTTATGCGTTATGCGTTATGCGTTATGCGTTATGCGTTATGAGTAATGCTTGATCCGTTACGCGTTATGCGTTATGCGTTATGCATTATGGGTTATGCGTTATGTGTTATGAGTTATGCGTTATGCGTTATGCGTTATGCGTTATGCGTTATGCGTTATGGGTTATGAGTAATGCGTCATCCGTTATGCGTTATGCTTTATGCGTTATGAGTTACGCGTAATGCGTTATGCGTTATGCGTTATGGGTTATGAGTAATGCGTGATCCGTTATGCGTTATGCTTTATGCGTTATGAGTTACTCGTAATGCGTTATGCGCTATGGGTCATGCGTTAAGCGTTATGCGTTATGCGTTATGCGTTTGGGTTATGCGTTATGGGTTATGAGTAATGCGTGATCCGTTATGCGTTATGCTTTATGCGTTATGAGTTACGCGTAATGCGTTATGCGCTATGGGTCATGCGTTAAGCGTTATGCGTTATGCGTTATGCGTTATGGGTTATGCGTTATGTGTTATGAGTTATGCGTTATGCGTTATGCGTTATGCGTTATGCGTTATGGGTTATCCGTTATGCGTTATCCGTTATGAGTTTTGCGTTATGCGTTATGCGTTATGAGTTGTGCGTTATGCGTTATGCGTTATGCGTTATGCGTTGTGCGTTATGCGTTATGCGTTATAGGTTATGCGTTATGTGTCATGCGTTATGCGTTTTGCGTTATGCGTTATGCGTTATGCGTTATGCGTTATGCATTATGCGTTATGCGTTATGCTTTATGCGTTATGCGTTATAAGTAATGCGTGATCCGTTATGTGTTATGCGTTATGCGTTATGCGTTTTGCGTTATGCGTTATGCCTTATGCGTTATGCGTTATGCGTTATGCGTTATGCGTTATGCGTTATGCGTTATGCGTTATGCGTTATGCGTTATGCGTTATGCGTTATGCGTTATGCGTTATGTGTTATGCGTTATGCGTTATGCGTTATGCGTTATGCGTTATGCGTTATGGGTTATCCGTTATGCGTTATCCGTTATGCGTTATGCGTTATGCGTTATGCGTTATGCGTTATGCGATATGCGTTATGCGTTATGCGTTATGCGTTATGCGTTATGCGTTATGCGTTATGCGTTATGCGTTATGCGTTATGCGATATGCGTTATGCATTATGCGTTATGCGTTATGCGTTATGCGTTATGCGTTATGCGTTATGCGTTATGCGTTATGCGTTATGCGTTATGCGTTATGAGTAATGCGTGATCCGTTATCCGTTATGCGTTATGCGTTATGCGATATGCGTTATGCGTTATGCGTTATGCGTTATGCGTTATGCGTTATGCGTTATGCGTTATGCGTTATGCGTTATGCGTTATGCGTTATGCGTTATGCGTTATGCGTTATGCGTTATGCGTTATGCGTTATGCGTTATGCGTTATGCGTTATGCGTTATGCGTTATGCGTTATGCGTTATGCGTTATGCGTTATGCGTTATGCGTTATGCGTTATGCGTTATGCGTTATGCGTTATGCGTTATGCGTTATGCGTTATGCGTTATGCGTTATGCGTTATGCGTTATGCGTTATGCGTTATGCGTTATGTGTTATCCGTTATGAGTTATGAGTACTGCGTGATCCGTTATGCGTTATGCGTTATGAGTAATGCGTGATCCGTTATGCGTTATGCGTTATGAGTAATGCTTGATCCGTTACGCGTTATGCGTTATGCGTTATGCGTTATACGTTATGGGTTATGCGTTATGTGTTATGAGTTATGCGTTATGCGTTATGCGTTATGCTTTATGCGTTATGAGTTACGCGTAATGCGTTATGCGTTATGCGTTATGGGTTATGCGTTATGTGTTATGAGTTATGCGTTATGCGTTATGCGTTATGCGTTATGTGTTATCCGTTATGAGTTATGAGTACTGCGTGATCCGTTATGCGTTATGCGTTATGAGTAATGCGTGATCCGTTATGCGTTATGCGTTATGAGTAATGCTTGATCCGTTACGCGTTATGCGTTATGCGTTATGCGTTATACGTTATGGGTTATGCGTTATGTGTTATGAGTTATGCGTTATGCGTTATGCGTTATGCGTTATGGGTTATGAGTAATGCGTGATCCGTTATGCGTTATGCTTTATGCGTTATGAGTTACGCGTAATGCGTTATGCGTTATGCGTTATGGGTTATGCGTTATGTGTTATGAGTTATGCGTTATGCGTTATGCGTTATGCGTTATGCGTTATGGGTTATGAGTAATGCGTGATCGGTTATGCGTTATGCTTTCTGCGTTATGAGTTACGCGTAATGCGTTATGCGTTATGCGTTATGGGTTATGAGTAATGCGTGATCCGTTATGCGTTATGCTTTATGCGTTATGAGTTACTCGTAATGCGTTATGCGCTATGGGTCATGCGTTAAGCGTTATGCGTTATGCGTTATGCGTTTGGGTTATGCGTTATGGGTTATGAGTAATG
The DNA here is from genome assembly GCA_916610235.2 of Lasioglossum morio. Taxonomy (NCBI): domain Eukaryota; kingdom Metazoa; phylum Arthropoda; class Insecta; order Hymenoptera; family Halictidae; genus Lasioglossum; species Lasioglossum morio. Next base: position 3,247,050 of record CAKAJA020001042.1, on the reverse strand, counting down.
CGTGATCCGTTATGCGTTATGCTTTATGCGTTATGAGTTACGCGTAATGCGTTATGCGCTATGGGTCATGCGTTAAGCGTTATGCGTTATGCGTTATGCGTTATGGGTTATGCGTTATGTGTTATGAGTTATGCGTTATGCGTTATGCGTTATGCGTTATGCGTTATGGGTTATCCGTTATGCGTTATCCGTTATGAGTTTTGCGTTATGCGTTATGCGTTATAAGTTGTGCGTTATGCGTTATGCGTTATGCGTTATGCGTTATGCGTTATGCGTTATGCGTTATGCGTTATGAGTAATGCGTGATCCGTTATGCGTTATGCGTTATGCGTTATGCGTTATGGGTTATGCGTTATGTGTTATGCGTTATGCGTTATGCGTTATGCGTTATGCGTTATGGGTTATGAGTAATGCGTGACCCGTTATGCGTTATGCTTTATGCGTTATGAGTTACGCGTAATGCGTTATGCGCTATGGGTCATGCGTTAAGCGTTATGCGTTATGCGTTATGCGTTATGGGTTATGCGTTATGCGTTATGCGTTATGCGTTATGCGTTATGAGAAATGCGTGATCCGTTATGCGTTATGCGTTATGAGTAATGCGTGATCCGTTATGCGTTATGCGTTATGCGTTATGCGTTATGCGTTATGCGTTATGGGTATGCGTTATGTGTTATGCGTTATGCGTTATGCGTTATGCGTTATGCGTTATGCTTTATGCGTTATGGGTTATGAGTAATGCGTGATCCGTTATGCGTTATGCTTTATGCGTTATGAGTTACGCGTAATGCGTTATGCGTTATGCGTTATGGGTTATGAGTAATGCGTGATCCGTTATGCGTTATGCTTTATGCGTTATGAGTTACTCGTAATGCGTTATGCGCTATGGGTCATGCGTTAAGCGTTATGCGTTATGCGTTATGCGTTTGGGTTATGCGTTATGGGTTATGAGTAATGCGTGATCCGTTGTGCGTTATGCTTTATGCGTTATGAGTTACGCGTAATGCGTTATGCGCTATGGGTCATGCGTTAAGCGTTATGCGTTATGCGTTATGCGTTATGGGTTATGCGTTATGTGTTATGAGTTATGCGTTATGCGTTATGCGTTATGCGTTATGCGTTATGGGTTATCCGTTATGCGTTATCCGTTATGAGTTTTGCGTTATGCGTTATGCGTTATGCTTTATGCGTTATGAGTTACGCGTAATGCGTTATGCGCTATGGGTCATGCGTTAAGCGTTATGCGTTATGCGTTATGCGTTATGGGTTATGCGTTATGCGTTATGCGTTATGCGTTATGCCTTATGCGTTATGAGTAATGCGTGATCCGTTATGCGTTATGCGTTATGCGTTATGCGTTATGCGTTGTGCGTTATCCGCTATGCGTTATGCGTTTTGCGTTATGGGTTATGCGTTATGCGTTGTGCGTTATGCGTTATGCGTTATAGGTTATGCGTTATGTGTCATGCGTTATGCGTTTTGCGTTATGCGTTATGCGTTATACGTTATGCATTATGCGTTATGCGTTATGCTTTATGCGTTATGCGTTATAAGTAATGCGTGATCCGTTATGTGTTATGCGTTATGCGTTATGCGTTTTGCGTTATGCGTTATGCCTTATGCGTTATGCGTTATGCGTTATGCGTTATGCGTTATGCGTTATGCGTTATGCGTTATGCGTTATGCGTTATGCGTTATGCGTTATGCGTTATGCGTTATGCGTTATGTGTTATGCGTTATGCGTTATGCGTTATGCCTTATGCGTTATGCGTTATGGGTTATCCGTTATGCGTTATCCGTTATGCGTTATGCGTTATGCGTTATGCGTTATGCGTTATGCGATATGCGTTATGCGTTATGCGTTATGCGTTATGCGTTATGCGTTATGCGTTATGCGTTATGAGTAATGCGTGATCCGTTATCCGTTATGCGTTATGCGTTATGCGATATGCGTTATGCGTTATGCGTTATGCGTTATGCGTTATGCGTTATGCGTTATGCGTTATGCGTTATGCGTTATGCGTTATGCGTTATGCGTTATGCGTTATGCGTTATGCGTTATGCGTTATGCGTTATGCGTTATGCGTTATGCGTTATGCGTTATGCGTTATGCGTTATGCGTTATGCGTTATGCGTTATGTGTTATCCGTTATGAGTTATGAGTACTGCGTGATCCGTTATGCGTTATGCGTTATGAGTAATGCGTGATCCGTTATGCGTTATGCGTTATGAGTAATGCTTGATCCGTTACGCGTTATGCGTTATGCGTTATGCGTTATACGTTATGGGTTATGCGTTATGTGTTATGAGTTATGCGTTATGCGTTATGCGTTATGCGTTATGCGTTATGGGTTATGAGTAATGCGTGATCCGTTATGCGTTATGCTTTATGCGTTATGAGTTACGCGTAATGCGTTATGCGTTATGCGTTATGGGTTATGCGTTATGTGTTATGAGTTATGCGTTATGCGTTATGCGTTATGCGTTATGTGTTATCCGTTATGAGTTATGAGTACTGCGTGATCCGTTATGCGTTATGCGTTATGAGTAATGCGTGATCCGTTATGCGTTATGCGTTATGAGTAATGCTTGATCCGTTACGCGTTATGCGTTATGCGTTATGCGTTATACGTTATGGGTTATGCGTTATGTGTTATGAGTTATGCGTTATGCGTTATGCGTTATGCGTTATGGGTTATGAGTAATGCGTGATCCGTTATGCGTTATGCTTTATGCGTTATGAGTTACGCGTAATGCGTTATGCGTTATGCGTTATGGGTTATGCGTTATGTGTTATGAGTTATGCGTTATGCGTTATGCTTTGTGCGTTATGCGTTATGCGTTATGCGTTATCGGTTATGAGTAATGCGTGATCCGTTATGCGTTATGCTTTATGCGTTATGAGTTACGCGTAATGCGTTATGCGTTATGCGTTATGGGTTATGCGTTATGTGTTATGAGTTATGCGTTATGCGTTATGCGTTATGCGTTATGCGTTATGGGTTATCCGTTATGCGTTATCCGTTATGAGTTTTGCGTTATGCGTTATGAGTTGTGCGTTATGCGTTATGCGTTATACGTTATGCGTTATGCGTTATGCGTTATGCGTTATGCGTTATGCGTTATGCGTTATGAGTAATGCTTGATCCGTTACGCGTTATGCGTTATGCGTTATGCATTATGGGTTATGCGTTATGTGTTATGAGTTATGCGTTATGCGTTATGCGTTATGCGTTATGCGTTATGGGTTATGAGTAATGCGTGATCGGTTATGCGTTATGCTTTATGCGTTATGAGTTACGCGTAATGCGTTATGCGTTATGCGTTATGGGTTATGAGTAATGCGTGATCCGTTATGCGTTATGCTTTATGCGTTATGAGTTACTCGTAATGCGTTATGCGCTATCGGTCATGCGTTAAGCGTTATGCGTTATGCGTTATGCGTTTGGGTTATGCGTTATGGGTTGTGAGTAATGCGTGATCCGTTATGCGTTATGCTTTATGCGTTATGAGTTACGCGTAATGCGTTATGCGCTATGGGTCATGCGTTAAGCGTTATGCGTTATGCGTTATGCGTTATGGGTTATGCGTTATGTGTTATGAGTTATGCGTTATGCGTTATGCGTTATGCGTTATGCGTTATGGGTTATCCGTTATGCGTTATCCGTTATGAGTTTTGCGTTATGCGTTATGCGTTATGAGTTGTGCGTTATGCGTTATGCGTTATGCGTTATGCGTTATGCGTTATGCGTTATGCGTTACGCAATATGCGTTATGCGTTATGCGTTATGCGTTATGCGTTATGCGTTATGCGTTATGCGTTATGCGTTATGCGTTATGCGTGATCCGTTATGCGTTATGCGTTATGAGTAATGCGTGATCCGTTATGCGTTATGCGTTATGCGTTATGCGTTATGGGTTATGCGTTATGTGTTATGCGTTATGCGTTATGCGTTATGCGTTATGCGTTATGGGTTATGAGTAATGCGTGACCCGTTATGCGTTATGCTTTATGCGTTATGAGTTACGCGTAATGCGTTATGCGCTATGGGTCATGCGTTAAGCGTTATGCGTTATGCGTTATGCGTTATGGGTTATGAGTAATGCGTTATCCGTTATGCGTTATGCTTTATGCGTTATGAGTTACGCGTAATGCGTTATGCGTTATGCGTTATGGGTTATGAGTAATGCGTGATCCGTTATGCGTTATGCTTTATGCGTTATGAGTTACTCGTAATGCGTTATGCGCTATGGGTCATGCGTTAAGCGTTATGCGTTATGCGTTATGCGTTTGGGTTATGCGTTATGGGTTATGAGTAATGCGTGATCCGTTATGCGTTATGCTTTATGCGTTATGAGTTACGCGTAATGCGTTATGCGCTATGGGTCATGCGTTAAGCGTTATGCGTTATGCGTTATGCGTTATGGGTTATGCGTTATGTGTTATGAGTTATGCGTTATGCGTTATGCGTTATGCGTTATGCGTTATGGGTTATCCGTTATGCGTTATCCGTTATGAGTTTTGCGTTATGCGTTATGCGTTATGAGTTGTGCGTTATGCGTTATGCGTTATGCGTTATGCGTTATGCGTTATGCGTTATGCGTTATGCGTTACGCAATATGCGTTATGCGTTATGCGTTATGCGTTATGCGTTATGCGTTATGCGTTATGCGTTATGCGTTATGCGTGATCCGTTATTCGTTATGCGTTATGAGTAATGCGTGATCCGTTATGCGTTATGCGTTATGCGTTATGCGTTATGGGTTATGCGTTATGTGTTATGCGTTATGCGTTATGCGTTATGCGTTATGCGTTATGGGTTATGAGTAATGCGTGACCCGTTATGCGTTATGCTTTATGCGTTATGAGTTACGCGTAATGCGTTATGCGCTATGGGTCATGCGTTAAGCGTTATGCGTTATGCGTTATGCGTTATGAGTTGTGCGTTATGCGTTATGCGTTATGCGTTATGCGTTATGCGTTAGGCGTTATGCGTTATGCGTTACGCAATATGCGTTATGCGTTATGCGTTATGCGTTATGCGTTATGCGTTATGCGTTATGCGTTATGCGTTATGCGTTATGCGTTATGCGTTATGCGTTATGCGTTATGCGTTATGCGTGATCCGTTATGCGTTATGCGTTATGAGTAATGCGTGATCCGTTATGCGTTATGCGTTATGCGTTATGCGTTATGGGTTATGCGTTATGTGTTATGCGTTATGCGTTATGCGTTATGCGTTATGCGTTATGCGTTATGGGTTATGAGTAATGCGTGACCCGTTATGCGTTATGCTTTATGCGTTATGAGTTACGCGTAATGCGTTATGCGCTATGGGTCATGCGTTAAGCGTTATGCGTTATGCGTTATGCGTTATGGGTTATGCGTTATGCGTTATGCGTTATGCGTTATGCCTTATGCGTTATGAGTAATGCGTGATCCGTTATGCGTTATGCGTTATGCGTTATGCGTTGTGCGTTATCCGCTATGCGTTATGCGTTTTGCGTTATGGGTTATGCGTTATGCGTTGTGCGTTATGCGTTATGCGTTATAGGTTATGCGTTATGTGTCATGCGTTATGCGTTTTGCGTTATGCGTTATGCGTTATGCGTTATGCATTATGCGTTATGCGTTATGCTTTATGCGTTATGCGTTATAAGTAATGCGTGATCCGTTATGTGTTATGCGTTATGCGTTATGCGTTTTGCGTTATGCGTTATGCCTTATGCGTTATGCGTTATGCGTTATGCGTTATGCGTTATGCGTTATGCGTTATGCGTTATGCGTTATGCGTTATGCGTTATGCGTTATGCGTTATGCGTTATGTGTTATGCGTTATGCGTTATGCGTTATGCGTTATGCGTTATGCGTTATGGGTTATCCGTTATGCGTTATCCGTTATGCGTTATGCGTTATGCGTTATGCGTTATGCGTTATGCGATATGCGTTATGCGTTATGCGTTATGCGTTATGCGTTATGCGTTATGCGTTATGCGTTATGCGTTATGCGTTATGCGTTATGCGATATGCGTTATGCGTTATGCGTTATGCGTTATGCGTTATGCGTTATGCGTTATGCGTTATGCGTTATGCGTTATGCGTTATGCGTTATGCGTTATGCGTTATGAGTAATGCGTGATCCGTTATCCGTTATGCGTTATGCGTTATGCGATATGCGTTATGCGTTATGCGTTATGCGTTATGCGTTATGCGTTATGCGTTACGCGTTATGCGTTATGCGTTATGCGTTATGCGTTATGCGTTATGCGTTATGCGTTATGCGTTATGCGTTATGCGTTATGCGTTATGCGTTATGCGTTATGCGTTATGCGTTATGCGTTATGCGTTATGCGTTATGCGTTATGCGTTATGCGTTATGCGTTATGCGTTATGCGTTATGCGTTATGCGTTATGCGTTATGCGTTATGCGTTATGCGTTATGCGTTATGCGTTATGTGTTATCCGTTATGTGTTATGAGTACTGCGTGATCCGTTATGCGTTATGCGTTATGAGTAATGCGTGATCCGTTATGCGTTATGCGTTATGAGTAATGCTTGATCCGTTACGCGTTATGCGTTATGCGTTATGCGTTATACGTTATGGGTTATGCGTTATGTGTTATGAGTTATGCGTTATGCGTTATGCGTTATGCGTTATGCGTTATGGGTTATGCGTTATGCGTTGTGCGTTATGCGTTATGCGTTATGCGTTATCGGTTATGAGTAATGCGTGATCCGTTATGCGTTATGCTTTATGCGTTATGAGTTACGCGTAATGCGTTATGCGTTATGCGTTATGGGTTATGCGTTATGTGTTATGAGTTATGCGTTATGCGTTATGCGTTATGCGTTATGCGTTATGGGTTATCCGTTATGCGTTATCCGTTATGAGTTTTGCGTTATGCGTTATGAGTTGTGCGTTATGCGTTATGCGTTATGCGTTATGCGTTATGCGTTATGCGTTATGCGTTATGCGTTATGCGTTATGCGTTATGCGTTATGAGTAATGCTTGATCCGTTACGCGTTATGCGTTATGCGTTATGCATTATGGGTTATGCGTTATGTGTTATGAGTTATGCGTTATGCGTTACGCGTTATGCGTTATGCGTTATGGGTTATGAGTAATGCGTGATCGGTTATGCGTTATGCTTTCTGCGTTATGAGTTACGCGTAATGCGTTATGCGTTATGCGTTATGGGTTATGAGTAATGCGTGATCCGTTATGCGTTATGCTTTATGCGTTATGAGTTACTCGTAATGCGTTATGCGCTATGGGTCATGCGTTAAGCGTTATGCGTTATGCGTTATGCGTTTGGGTTATGCGTTATGGGTTATGAGTAATGCGTGATCCGTTATGCGTTATGCTTTATGCGTTATGAGTTACGCGTAATGCGTTATGCGCTATGGGTCATGCGTTAAGCGTTATGCGTTATGCGTTATGCGTTATGGGTTATGCGTTATGTGTTATGAGTTATGCGTTATGCGTTATGCGTTATGCGTTATGCGTTATGCGTTATGGGTTATCCGTTATGCGTTATCCGTTATGAGTTTTGCGTTATGCGTTATGCGTTATGAGTTGTGCGTTATGCGTTATGCGTTATGCGTTATGCGTTATGCGTTATGTGTTATGCGTTATGCGTTACGCAATATGCGTTATGCGTTATGCGTTATGCGTTATGCGTTATGCGTTATGCGTTATGCGTTATGCGTTATGCGTTATGCGTTATGCGTTATGCGTGATCCGTTATGCGTTATGCGTTATGAGTAATGCGTGATCCGTTATGCGTTATGCGTTATGCGTTATGCGTTATGGGTTATGCGTTATGTGTTATGCGTTATGCGTTATGCGTTATGCGTTATGCGTTATGGGTTATGAGTAATGCGTGACCCGTTATGCGTTATGCTTTATGCGTTATGAGTTACGCGTAATGCGTTATGCGCTATGGGTCATGCGTTAAGCGTTATGCGTTATGCGTTATGCGTTATGGGTTATGCGTTATGCGTTATGCGTTATGCGTTATGCGTTATGCCTTATGCGTTATGAGTAATGCGTGATCCGTTATGCGTTATGCGTTATCCGCTATGCGTTATGCGTTTTGCGTTATGGGTTATGCGTTTTGCGTTATGCGTTATGCGTTATGCGTTATGCATTATGCGTTATGCGTTATGCTTTATGCGTTATGCGTTATAAGTAATGCGTGATCCGTTATGTGTTATGCGTTATGCGTTATGCGTTATGCGTTTTGCGTTATGCGTTATGCCTTATGCGTTATGCGTTATGCGTTATGCGTTATGCGTTATGCGTTATGCGTTATGCGTTATGCGTTATGCGTTATGCGTTATGAGAAATGCGTGATCCGTTATGCGTTATGCGTTATGAGTAATGCGTGATCCGTTATGCGTTATGCGTTATGCGTTATGCGTTATGCGTTATGCGTTATGGGTATGTGTTATGTGTTATGCGTTATGCGTTATGCGTTATGCGTTATGCGTTATGCGTTATGCGTTATGCGTTATGGGTTATGAGTAATGCGTGATCCGTTATGCGTTATGCTTTATGCGTTATGAGTTACGCGTAATGCGTTATGCGTTATGCGTTATGGGTTATGAGTAACGCGTGATCCGTTATGCGTTATGCTTTATGCGTTATGAGTTACTCGTAATGCGTTATGCGCTATGGGTCATGCGTTAAGCGTTATGCGTTATGCGTTATGCGTTTGGGTTATGCGTTATGGGTTATGAGTAATGCGTGATCCGTTATGCGTTATGCGTTATGCGTTATGCGTTATGCGTTATGCGTTATGGGTATGTGTTATGTGTTATGCGTTATGCGTTATGCGTTATGCGTTATGCGTTATGCGTTATGCGTTATGGGTTATGAGTAATGCGTGATCCGTTATGCGTTATGGGTTATGCGTTATGTGTTATGAGTTATGCGTTATGCGTTATGCGTTATGCGTTATGCGTTATGGGTTATCCGTTATGCGTTATCCGTTATGAGTTTTGCGTTATGCGTTATGCGTTATGCTTTATGCGTTATGAGTTACGCGTAATGCGTTATGCGCTATGGGTCATGCGTTAAGCGTTATGCGTTATGCGTTATGCGTTATGGGTTATGCGTTATGCGTTATGCGTTATGCGTTATGCCTTATGCGTTATGAGTAATGCGTGATCCGTTATGCGTTATGCGTTATGCGTTATGCGTTATGCGTTGTGCGTTATCCGCTATGCGTTATGCGTTTTGCGTTATGGGTTATGCGTTATGCGTTGTGCGTTATGCGTTATGCGTTATAGGTTATGCGTTATGTGTCATGCGTTATGCGTTTTGCGTTATGCGTTATGCGTTATACGTTATGCATTATGCGTTATGCGTTATGCTTTATGCGTTATGCGTTATAAGTAATGCGTGATCCGTTATGTGTTATGCGTTATGCGTTATGCGTTTTGCGTTATGCGTTATGCCTTATGCGTTATGCGTTATGCGTTATGCGTTATGCGTTATGCGTTATGCGTTATGCGTTATGCGTTATGCGTTATGCGTTATGCGTTATGCGTTATGCGTTATGCGTTATGTGTTATGCGTTATGCGTTATGCGTTATGCGTTATGCGTTATGCGTTATGGGTTATCCGTTATGCGTTATCCGTTATGCGTTATGCGTTATGCGTTATGCGTTATGCGTTATGCGATATGCGTTATGCGTTATGCGTTATGCGTTATGCGTTATGCGTTATGCGTTATGCGTTATGCGTTATGCGTTATGCGTTATGCGTTATGCGATATGCGTTATGCATTATGCGTTATGCGTTATGCGTTATGCGTTATGCGTTATGCGTTATGCGTTATGCGTTATGCGTTATGCGTTATGAGTAATGCGTGATCCGTTATCCGTTATGCGTTATGCGTTATGCGATATGCGTTATGCGTTATGCGTTATGCGTTATGCGTTATGCGTTATGCGTTATGCGTTATGCGTTATGCGTTATGCGTTATGCGTTATGCGTTATGCGTTATGCGTTATGCGTTATGCGTTATGCGTTATGCGTTATGCGTTATGCGTTATGCGTTATGCGTTATGCGTTATGCGTTATGCGTTATGCGTTATGCGTTATGCGTTATGCGTTATGCGTTATGCGTTATGCGTTATGCGTTATGCGTTATGCGTTATGTGTTATCCGTTATGAGTTATGAGTACTGCGTGATCCGTTATGCGTTATGCGTTATGAGTAATGCGTGATCCGTTATGCGTTATGCGTTATGAGTAATGCTTGATCCGTTACGCGTTATGCGTTATGCGTTATGCGTTATGAGTTATGCGTTATGCGTTATGCGTTATGCGTTATGCGTTATGGGTTATGAGTAATGCGTGATCCGTTATGCGTTATGCTTTATGCGTTATGAGTTACGCGTAATGCGTTATGCGTTATGCGTTATGGGTTATGCGTTATGTGTTATGAGTTATGCGTTATGCGTTATGCGTTATGCGTTATGTGTTATCCGTTATGAGTTATGAGTACTGCGTGATCCGTTATGCGTTATGCGTTATGAGTAATGCGTGATCCGTTATGCGTTATGCGTTATGAGTAATGCTTGATCCGTTACGCGTTATGCGTTATGCGTTATGCGTTATACGTTATGGGTTATGCGTTATGTGTTATGAGTTATGCGTTATGCGTTATGCGTTATGCGTTATGGGTTATGAGTAATGCGTGATCCGTTATGCGTTATGCTTTATGCGTTATGAGTTACGCGTAATGCGTTATGCGTTATGCGTTATGGGTTATGCGTTATGTGTTATGAGTTATGCGTTATGCGTTATGCGTTGTGCGTTATGCGTTATGCGTTATGCGTTATCGGTTATGAGTAATGCGTGATCCGTTATGCGTTATGCTTTATGCGTTATGAGTTACGCGTAATGCGTTATGCGTTATGCGTTATGGGTTATGCGTTATGTGTTATGAGTTATGCGTTATGCGTTATGCGTTATGCGTTATGCGTTATGGGTTATCCGTTATGCGTTATCCGTTATGAGTTTTGCGTTATGCGTTATGAGTTGTGCGTTATGCGTTATGCGTTATGCGTTATGCGTTATGCGTTATGCGTTATGCGTTATGCGTTATGCGTTATGCGTTATGAGTAATGCTTGATCCGTTACGCGTTATGCGTTATGCGTTATGCATTATGGGTTATGCGTTATGTGTTATGAGTTATGCGTTATGCGTTATGCGTTATGCGTTATGCGTTATGCGTTATGGGTTATGAGTAATGCGTGATCCGTTATGCGTTATGCTTTATGCGTTATGAGTTACTCGTAATGCGTTATGCGCTATGGGTCATGCGTTAAGCGTTATGCGTTATGCGTTATGCGTTTGGGTTATGCGTTATGGGTTGTGAGTAATGCGTGATCCGTTATGCGTTATGCTTTATGCGTTATGAGTTACGCGTAATGCGTTATGCGCTATGGGTCATGCGTTAAGCGTTATGCGTTATGCGTTATGCGTTATGGGTTATGCGTTATGTGTTATGAGTTATGCGTTATGCGTTATGCGTTATGCGTTATGCGTTATGGGTTATCCGTTATGCGTTATCCGTTATGAGTTTTGCGTTATGCGTTATGCGTTATGAGTTGTGCGTTATGCGTTATGCGTTATGCGTTATGCGTTATGCGTTATGCGTTATGCGTTATGCGTTACGCAATATGCGTTATGCGTTATGCGTTATGCGTTATGCGTTATGCGTTATGCGTTATGCGTTATGCGTTATGCGTGATCCGTTATGCGTTATGCGTTATGAGTAATGCGTGATCCGTTATGCGTTATGCGTTATGCGTTATGCGTTATGGGTTATGCGTTATGTGTTATGCGTTATGCGTTATGCGTTATGCGTTATGCGTTATGGGTTATGAGTAATGCGTGACCCGTTATGCGTTATGCTTTATGCGTTATGAGTTACGCGTAATGCGTTATGCGCTATGGGTCATGCGTTAAGCGTTATGCGTTATGCGTTATGCGTTATGGGTTATGCGTTATGCGTTATGCGTTATGCGTTATGCGTTATGCCTTATGCGTTATGAGTAATGCGTGATCCGTTATGCGTTATGCGTTATCCGCTATGCGTTATGCGTTTTGCGTTATGGGTTATGCGTTTTGCGTTATGCGTTATGCGTTATGCATTATGCGTTATGCGTTATGCTTTATGCGTTATGCGTTATAAGTAATGCGTGATCCGTTATGTGTTATGCGTTATGCGTTATGCGTTATGCGTTTTGCGTTATGCGTTATGCCTTATGCGTTATGCGTTATGCGTTATGCGTTATGCGTTATGCGTTATGCGTTATGCGTTATGCGTTATGCGTTATGCGTTATGAGTTATGCGTTATGCGTTATGAGAAATGCGTGATCCGTTATGCGTTATGCGTTATGAGTAATGCGTGATCCGTTATGCGTTATGCGTTATGGGTTATGAGTAATGCGTGACCCGTTATGCGTTATGCTTTATGCGTTATGAGTTACGCGTAATGCGTTATGCGCTATGGGTCATGCGTTAAGCGTTATGCGTTATGCGTTATGCGTTATGGGTTATGCGTTATGCGTTATGCGTTATGCGTTATGCGTTATGCCTTATGCGTTATGAGTAATGCGTGATCCGTTATGCGTTATGCGTTATGCGTTATGCGTTATGCGTTGTGCGTTATCCGCTATGCGTTATGCGTTTTGCGTTATGGGTTATGCGTTATGCGTTGTGCGTTATGCGTTATGCGTTATAGGTTATGCGTTATGTGTCATGCGTTATGCGTTTTGCGTTATGCGTTATGCTTTATGCGTTATGCGTTATGCGTTATGCGTTATGCGTTATGCGTTATGAGTTACGCGTAATGCGTTATGCGCTATGGGTCATGCGTTAAGCGTTATGCGTTATGCGTTATGCGTTATGGGTTATGCGTTATGTGTTATGAGTTATGCGTTATGCGTTATGCGTTATGCGTTATGCGTTATGGGTTATCCGTTATGCGTTATCCGTTATGAGTTTTGCGTTATGCGTTATGCGTTATGAGTTGTGCGTTATGCGTTATGCGTTATGCGTTATGCGTTATGCGTTATGCGTTATGCGTTATGCGTTACGCAATATGCGTTATGCGTTATGCGTTATGCGTTATGCGTTATGCGTTATGCGTTATGCGTTATGCGTTATGCGTGATCCGTTATGCGTTATGCGTTATGAGTAATGCGTGATCCGTTATGCGTTATGCGTTATGCGTTATGCGTTATGGGTTATGCGTTATGTGTTATGCGTTATGCGTTATGCGTTATGCGTTATGCGTTATGGGTTATGAGTAATGCGTGACCCGTTATGCGTTATGCTTTATGCGTTATGAGTTACGCGTAATGCGTTATGCGCTATGGGTCATGCGTTAAGCGTTATGCGTTATGCGTTATGCGTTATGGGTTATGCGTTATGCGTTATGCGTTATGCGTTATGCGTTATACCTTATGCGTTATGAGTAATGCGTGATCCGTTATGCGTTATGCGTTATCCGCTATGCGTTATGCGTTTTGCGTTATGGGTTATGCGTTTTGCGTTATGCGTTATGCGTTATGCATTATGCGTTATGCGTTATGCTTTATGCGTTATGCGTTATAAGTAATGCGTGATCCGTTATGTGTTATGCGTTATGCGTTATGCGTTATGCGTTTTGCGTTATGCGTTATGCCTTATGCGTTATGCGTTATGCGTTATGCGTTATGCGTTATGCGTTATGCGTTATGCGTTATGCGTTATGCGTTATGCGTTATGCGTTATGCGTTATGCGTTATGAGAAATGCGTGATCCGTTATGCGTTATGCGTTATGAGTAATGCGTGATCCGTTATGCGTTATGCGTTATGCGTTATGCGTTATGCGTTATGGGTATGCGTTATGTGTTATGCGTTATGCGTTATGCGTTATGCGTTATGCGTTATGCGTTATGCGTTATGGGTTATGAGTAATGCGTGATCCGTTATGCGTTATGCTTTATGCGTTATGAGTTACGCGTAATGCGTTATGCGTTATGGGTATGCGTTATGTGTTATGCGTTATGCGTTATGCGTTATGCGTTATGCGTTATGCGTTATGCGTTATGGGTTATGAGTAATGCGTGATCCGTTATGCGTTATGCTTTATGCGTTATGAGTTACGCGTAATGCGTTATGCGTTATGCGTTATGGGTTATGAGTAATGCGTGATCCGTTATGCGTTATGCTTTATGCGTTATGAGTTACTCGTAATGCGTTATGCGCTATGGGTCATGCGCTAAGCGTTATGCGTTATGCGTTATGCGTTTGGGTTATGCGTTATGGGTTATGAGTAATGCGTGATCCGTTATGCGTTATGCTTTATGCGTTATGAGTTACGCGTAATGCGTTATGCGCTATGGGTCATGCGTTAAGCGTTATGCGTTATGCGTTATGCGTTATGGGTTATGCGTTATGTGTTATGAGTTATGCGTTATGCGTTATGCGTTATGCGTTATGCGTTATGGGTTATCCGTTATGCGTTATCCGTTATGAGTTTTGCGTTATGCGTTATGCGTTATGAGTTGTGCGTTATGCGTTATGCGTTATGCGTTATGCGTTATGCGTTATGCGTTATGCGTTACGCAATATGCGTTATGCGTTATGCGTTATGCGTTATGCGTTATGCGTTATGCGTTATGCGTTATGCGTGATCCGTTATGCGTTATGCGTTATGAGTAATGCGTGATCCGTTATGCGTTATGCGTTATGCGTTATGCGTTATGGGTTATGCGTTATGTGTTATGCGTTATGCGTTATGCGTTATGCGTTATGCGTTATGGGTTATGAGTAATGCGTGACCCGTTATGCGTTATGCTTTATGCGTTATGAGTTACGCGTAATGCGTTATGCGCTATGGGTCATGCGTTAAGCGTTATGCGTTATGCGTTATGCGTTATGGGTTATGCGTTATGCGTTATGCGTTATGCGTTATGCGTTATGCCTTATGCGTTATGAGTAATGCGTGATCCGTTATGCGTTATGCGTTATGCGTTATGCGTTATGCGTTGTGCGTTATCCGCTATGCGTTATGCGTTTTGCGTTATGGGTTATGCGTTATGCGTTGTGCGTTATGCGTTATGCGTTATAGGTTATGCGTTATGTGTCATGCGTTATGCGTTTTGCGTTGTGCGTTATGCGTTATGCATTATGCGTTATGCGTTATGCTTTATGCGTTATGCGTTATAAGTAATGCGTGATCCGTTATGTGTTATGCGTTATGCGTTATGCGTTATGCGTTTTGCGTTATGCGTTATGCCTTATGCGTTATGCGTTATGCGTTATGCGTTATCCGTTATGCGTTATGCGTTATGCGATATGCGTTATGCGTTATGCGTTATGCGTTATGCGTTATGCGTTATGCGTTATGCGTTATGCGTTATGCGTTATGCGTTATGCGTTATGCGTTATGCGTTATGCGTTATGCGTTATGCGTTATGCGTTATGCGTTATGCGTTATGCGTTATGCGTTATGCGTTATGCGTTATGCGTTATGCGTTATGCGTTATGCGTTATGCGTTATGCGTTATGCGTTATGCGTTATGCGTTATGCGTTATGCGTTATGTGTTATCCGTTATGAGTTATGAGTAATGCGTGATCCGTTATGCGTTATGCGTTATGAGTAATGCGTGATCCGTTAAGCGTTATGCGTTATGAGTAATGCTTGATCCGTTACGCGTTATGCGTTATGCGTTATGCGTTATGCGTTATGGGTTATGCGTTATGTGTTATGAGTTATGCGTTATGCGTTATGCGTTATGCGTTATGCGTTATGGGTTATGAGTAATGCGTGATCCGTTATGCGTTATGCTTTATGCGTTATGAGTTACGCGTAATGCGTTATGCGTTATGCGTTATGGGTTATGCGTTATGTGTTATGAGTTATGCGTTATGCGTTATGCGTTATGCGTTATGCGTTATGCGTTATGCGTTATGCGTTATCGGTTATGAGTAATGCGTGATCCGTTATGCGTTATGCTTTTTGCGTTATGAGTTACGCGTAATGCGTTATGCGTTATGCGTTATGGGTTATGCGTTATGTGTTATGAGTTATGCGTTATGCGTTATGCGTTATGCGTTATGGGTTATCCGTTATGCGTTATCCGTTATGAGTTTTGCGTTATGCGTTATGCGTTATGAGTTGTGCGTTATGCGTTATGCGTTATGCGTTATGCGTTATGCGTTATGCGTTATGCGTTATGCGTTATGAGTAATGCTTGATCCGTTACGCGTTATGCGTTATGCATTATGGGTTATGCGTTATGTGTTATGAGTTATGCGTTATGCGTTATGCGTTAAGCGTTATGCGTTATGGGTTATGAGTAATGCGTGATCCGTTATGCGTTATGCTTTATGCGTTATGAGTTACGCGTAATGCGTTATGCGTTATGCGTTATGGGTTATGAGTAATGCGTGATCCGTTATGCGTTATGCTTTATGCGTTATGAGTTACTCGTAATGCGTTATGCGCTATGGGTCATGCGTTAAGCGTTATGCGTTATGCGTTATGCGTTATGGGTTATGCGTTATGTGTTATGAGTTATGCGTTATGCGTTATGCGTTATGCGTTATGCGTTATGGGTTATCCGTTATGCGTTATCCGTTATGAGTTTTGCGTTATGCGTTATGCGTTATGAGTTGTGCGTTATGCGTTATGCGTTATGCGTTATGCGTTATGCGTTATGCGTTATGCGTTATGCGTTACGCAATATGCGTTATGCGTTATGCGTTATGCGTTATGCGTTATGCGTTATGCGTTATGCGTTATGCGTTATGCGTTATGCGTTATGCGTGATCCGTTATGCGTTATGCGTTATGAGTAATGCGTGATCCGTTATGCGTTATGCGTTATGCGTTATGCGTTATGGGTTATGCGTTATGTGTTATGCGTTATGCGTTATGCGTTATGCGTTTTGCGTTATGCGTTATGCCTTATGCGTTATGCGTTATGCGTTATGCGTTATCCGTTATGCGTTATGCGTTATGCGATATGCGTTATGCGTTATGCGTTATGCGTTATGCGTTATGCGTTATGCGTTATGCGTTATGCGTTATGCGTTATGCGTTATGCGTTATGCGTTATGCGTTATGCGTTATGCGTTATGCGTTATGCGTTATGCGTTATGCGTTATGCGTTATGCGTTATGCGTTATGCGTTATGCGTTATGCGTTATGCGTTATGCGTTATGCGTTATGCGTTATGCGTTATGCGTTATGCGTTATGCGTTATGCGTTATGCGTTATGCGTTATGTGTTATCCGTTATGAGTTATGAGTAATGCGTGATCCGTTATGCGTTATGCGTTATGAGTAATGCGTGATCCGTTAAGCGTTATGCGTTATGAGTAATGCTTGATCCGTTACGCGTTATGCGTTATGCGTTATGCGTTATGCGTTATGGGTTATGCGTTATGTGTTATGAGTTATGCGTTATGCGTTATGCGTTATGCGTTATGCGTTATGGGTTATGAGTAATGCGTGATCCGTTATGCGTTATGCTTTATGCGTTATGAGTTACGCGTAATGCGTTATGCGTTATGCGTTATGGGTTATGCGTTATGTGTTATGAGTTATGCGTTATGCGTTATGCGTTATGCGTTATGCGTTATGCGTTATGCGTTATCGGTTATGAGTAATGCGTGATCCGTTATGCGTTATGCTTTATGCGTTATGAGTTACGCGTAATGCGTTATGCGTTATGCGTTATGGGTTATGCGTTATGTGTTATGAGTTATGCGTTATGCGTTATGCGTTATGCGTTATGGGTTATCCGTTATGCGTTATCCGTTATGAGTTTTGCGTTATGCGTTATGCGTTATGAGTTGTGCGTTATGCGTTATGCGTTATGCGTTATGCGTTATGCGTTATGCGTTATGCGTTATGCGTTATGCGTTATGAGTAATGCTTGATCCGTTACGCGTTATGCGTTATGCGTTATGCATTATGGGTTATGCGTTATGTGTTATGAGTTATGCGTTATGCGTTATGCGTTAAGCGTTATGCGTTATGGGTTATGAGTAATGCGTGATCCGTTATGCGTTATGCTTTATGCGTTATGAGTTACGCGTAATGCGTTATGCGTTATGCGTTATGGGTTATGAGTAATGCGTGATCCGTTATGCGTTATGCTTTATGCGTTATGAGTTACTCGTAATGCGTTATGCGCTATGGGTCATGCGTTAAGCGTTATGCGTTATGCGTTATGCGTTATGCGTTATGCGTTATGTGTTATGAGTTATGCGTTATGCGTTATGCGTTATGCGTTATGCGTTATGGGTTATCCGTTATGCGTTATCCGTTATGAGTTTTGCGTTATGCGTTATGCGTTATGAGTTGTGCGTTATGCGTTATGCTTTATGCGTTATGCGTTATGCGTTATGCGTTATGCGTTATGCGTTACGCAATATGCGTTATGCGTTATGCGTTATGCGTTATGCGTTATGCGTTATGCGTTATGCGTTATGCGTTATGCGTTATGCGTTATGCGTGATCCGTTATGCGTTATGCGTTATGAGTAATGCGTGATCCGTTATGCGTTATGCGTTATGCGTTATGCGTTATGGGTTATGCGTTATGTGTTATGCGTTATGCGTTATGCGTTATGCGTTATGCGTTATGCGTTATGCGTTATGGGTTATGAGTAATGCGTGACCCGTTATGCGTTATGCGTTATGGGTTATCCGTTATGCGTTATCCGTTATGAGTTTTGCGTTATGCGTTATGCGTTATGAGTTGTGCGTTATGCGTTATGCTTTATGCGTTATGCGTTATGCGTTATGCGTTATGCGTTATGCGTTATGCGTTACGCAATATGCGTTATGCGTTATGCGTTATGCGTTATGCGTTATGCGTTATGCGTTATGCGTTATGCGTTATGCGTTATGCGTTATGCGTTATGCGTGATCCGTTATGCGTTATGCGTTATGCGTTATGCGTTATGCGTTGTGCGTTATCCGCTATGCGTTATGCGTTTTGCGTTATGGGTTATGCGTTATGCGTTGTGCGTTATGCGTTATGCGTTATAGGTTATGCGTTATGTGTCATGCGTTATGCGTTTTGCGTTATGCGTTATGCGTTATGCGTTATGCGTTATGCGTTATGCGTTATGCGTTATGCGTTATGCTTTATGCGTTATGCGTTATAAGTAATGCGTGATCCGTTATGTGTTATGCGTTATGCGTTATGCGTTATGCGTTTTGCGTTATGCGTTATGCCTTATGCGTTATGCGTTATGCGTTATGCGTTATGCGTTATGCGTTATGCGTTATGCGTTATGCGTTATGCGTTATGCGTTATGCGTTCTGCGTTATGCGTTATGCGTTATGCGTTATGCGTTATGCGTTATGAGAAATGCGTGATCCGTTATGCGTTATGCGTTATGCGTTATGCGTTATGCGTTATGCGTTATGCGTTATGCGTTATGCGTTATGCGTTATGGGTTATGCGTTATGTGTTATGCGTTATGCGTTATGCGTTATGCGTTATGCGTTATGCGTTATGCGTTATGCGTTATGCGTTATGCGTTATGAGTTATGCGTTATGCGTTATGCGTTATGTGTTATCCGTTATGAGTTATGAGTAATTCGTGATCCGTTATGCGTTATGCGTTATGCGTTATGCGTTATGCGTTATGGGTATGCGTTATGTGTTATGCGTTATGCGTTATGCGTTATGCGTTATGCGTTATGCGTTATGCGTTATGGGTTATGAGTAATGCGTGACCCGTTATGCGTTATGCTTTATGCGTTATGAGTTACGCGTAATGCGTTATGCGCTATGGGTCATGCGTTAAGCGTTATGCGTTATGCGTTATGCGTTATGGGTTATGCGTTATGCGTTATGCGTTATGCGTTATGCGTTATGCCTTATGCGTTATGAGTAATGCGTGATCCGTTATGCGTTATGCGTTATCCGCTATGCGTTATGCGTTTTGCGTTATGGGTTATGCGTTTTGCGTTATGCGTTATGCGTTATGCATTATGCGTTATGCGTTATGCTTTATGCGTTATGCGTGATCCGTTATAAGTAATGCGTGATCCGTTATGTGTTATGCGTTATGCGTTATGCGTTATGCGTTTTGCGTTATGCGTTATGCCTTATGCGTTATGCGTTATGCGTTATGCGTTATGCGTTATGCGTTATGCGTTATGCGTTATGCGTTATGCGTTATGCGTTATGCGTTATGAGAAATGCGTGATCCGTTATGCGTTATGCGTTATGAGTAATGCGTGATCCGTTATGCGTTATGCGTTATGCGTTATGCGTTATGCGTTATGGGTATGCGTTATGTGTTATGCGTTATGCGTTATGCGTTATGCGTTATGCGTTATGCGTTATGCGTTATGGGTTATGAGTAATGCGTGATCCGTTATGCGTTATGCTTTATGCGTTATGAGTTACGCGTAATGCGTTATGCGTTATGCGTTATGGGTTATGAGTAATGCGTGATCCGTTATGCGTTATGCTTTATGCGTTATGAGTTACTCGTAATGCGTTATGCGCTATGGGTCATGCGTTAAGCGTTATGCGTTATGCGTTATGCGTTATGGGTTATCCGTTATGCGTTATCCGTTATGAGTTTTGCGTTATGCGTTATGCGTTATGAGTTGTGCGTTATGCGTTATGCGTTATGCGTTATGCGTTATGCGTTATGCGTTATGCGTTACGCAATATGCGTTATGCGTTATGCGTTATGCGTTATGCGTTATGCGTTATGCGTTATGCGTTATGCGTTATGCGTTATGCGTGATCCGTTATGCGTTATGCGTTATGAGTAATGCGTGATCCGTTATGCGTTATGCGTTATGCGTTATGCGTTATGGGTTATGCGTTATGTGTTATGCGTTATGCGTTATGCGTTATGCGTTATGCGTTATGGGTTATGAGTAATGCGTGACCCGTTATGCGTTATGCTTTATGCGTTATGAGTTACGCGTAATGCGTTATGCGCTATGGGTCATGCGTTAAGCGTTATGCGTTATGCGTTATGCGTTATGGGTTATGCGTTATGCGTTATGCGTTATGCGTTATGCGTTATGCCTTATGCGTTATGAGTAATGCGTGATCCGTTATGCGTTATGCGTTATGCGTTATGCGTTATGCGTTGTGCGTTATCCGCTATGCGTTATGCGTTTTGCGTTATGGGTTATGCGTTATGCGTTGTGCGTTATGCGTTATGCGTTATAGGTTATGCGTTATGTGTCATGCGTTATGCGTTTTGCGTTATGCGTTATGCGTTATGCATTATGCGTTATGCGTTATGCTTTATGCGTTATGCGTTATAAGTAATGCGTGATCCGTTATGTGTTATGCGTTATGCGTTATGCGTTATGCGTTTTGCGTTATGCGTTATGCCTTAAGCGTTATGCGTTATGCGTTATGCGTTATCCGTTATGCGTTATGCGTTATGCGATATGCGTTATGCGTTATGCGTTATGCGTTATGCGTTATGCGTTATGCGTTATGCGTTATGCGTTATGCGTTATGCGTTATGCGTTATGCGTTATGCGTTATGCGTTATGCGTTATGCGTTATGCGTTATGCGTTATGCGTTATGCGTTATGCGTTATGCGTTATGCGTTATGCGTTATGCGTTATGCGTTATGCGTTATGCGTTATGCGTTATGCGTTATGCGTTATGCGTTATGCGTTATGCGTTATGCGTTATGCGTTATCCGTTATGAGTTATGAGTAATGCGTGATCCGTTATGCGTTATGCGTTATGAGTAATGCGTGATCCGTTAAGCGTTATGCGTTATGAGTAATGCTTGATCCGTTACGCGTTATGCGTTATGCGTTATGCGTTATGCGTTATGGGTTATGCGTTATGTGTTATGAGTTATGCGTTATGCGTTATGCGTTATGCGTTATGCGTTATGGGTTATGAGTAATGCGTGATCCGTTATGCGTTATGCTTTATGCGTTATGAGTTACGCGTAATGCGTTATGCGTTATGCGTTATGGGTTATGCGTTATGTGTTATGAGTTATGCGTTATGCGTTATGCGTTATGCGTTATGCGTTATGCGTTATGCGTTATCGGTTATGAGTAATGCGTGATCCGTTATGCGTTATGCTTTATGCGTTATGAGTTACGCGTAATGCGTTATGCGTTATGCGTTATGGGTTATGCGTTATGTGTTATGAGTTATGCGTTATGCGTTATGCGTTATGCGTTATGCGTTATGGGTTATCCGTTATGCGTTATCCGTTATGAGTTTTGCGTTATGCGTTATGCGTTATGCGTTATGAGTTGTGCGTTATGCGTTATGCGTTATGCGTTATGCGTTATGCGTTATGCGTTATGCGTTATGCGTTATGCGTTATGCGTTATGAGTAATGCTTGATCCGTTACGCGTTATGCGTTATGCGTTATGCATTATGGGTTATGCGTTATGTGTTATGAGTTATGCGTTATGCGTTATGCGTTAAGCGTTATGCGTTATGGGTTATGAGTAATGCGTGATCCGTTATGCGTTATGCTTTATGCGTTATGAGTTACGCGTAATGCGTTATGCGTTATGCGTTATGGGTTATGAGTAATGCGTGATCCGTTATGCGTTATGCTTTATGCGTTATGAGTTACTCGTAATGCGTTATGCGCTATGGGTCATGCGTTAAGCGTTATGCGTTATGCGTTATGCGTTATGGGTTATGCGTTATGTGTTATGAGTTATGCGTTATGCGTTATGCGTTATGCGTTATGCGTTATGGGTTATCCGTTATGCGTTATCCGTTATGAGTTTTGCGTTATGCGTTATGCGTTATGAGTTGTGCGTTATGCGTTATGCGTTATGCGTTATGCGTTATGCGTTATGCGTTATGCGTTATGCGTTACGCAATATGCGTTATGCGTTATGCGTTATGCGTTATGCGTTATGCGTTATGCGTTATGCGTTATGCGTTATGCGTTATGCGTGATCCGTTATGCGTTATGCGTTATGAGTAATGCGTGATCCGTTATGCGTTATGCGTTATGCGTTATGCGTTATGGGTTATGCGTTATGTGTTATGCGTTATGCGTTATGCGTTATGCGTTATGCGTTATGCGTTATGCGTTATGGGTTATGAGTAATGCGTGACCCGTTATGCGTTATGCGTTATGGGTTATCCGTTATGCGTTATCCGTTATGAGTTTTGCGTTATGCGTTATGCGTTATGAGTTGTGCGTTATGCGTTATGCGTTATGCGTTATGCGTTATGCGTTATGCGTTATGCGTTATGCGTTACGCAATATGCGTTATGCGTTATGCGTTATGCGTTATGCGTTATGCGTTATGCGTTATGCGTTATGCGTTATGCGTTATGCGTTATGCGTTATGCGTTATGCGTTATGCGTGATCCGTTATGCGTTATGCGTTATGCGTTATGCGTTATGCGTTGTGCGTTATCCGCTATGCGTTATGCGTTTTGCGTTATGGGTTATGCGTTATGCGTTGTGCGTTATGCGTTATGCGTTATAGGTTATGCGTTATGTGTCATGCGTTATGCGTTTTGCGTTATGCGTTATGCGTTATGCGTTATGCGTTATGCGTTATGCATTATGCGTTATGCGTTATGCTTTATGCGTTATGCGTTATGAGTAATGCGTGATCCGTTATGTGTTATGCGTTATGCGTTATGCGTTATGCGTTTTGCGTTATGCGTTATGCCTTATGCGTTATGCGTTATGCGTTATGCGTTATGCGTTATGCGTTATGCGTTATGCGTTATGCGTTATGCGTTATGCGTTATGCGTTATGCGTTCTGCGTTATGCGTTATGCGTTATGCGTTATGCGTTATGCGTTATGAGAAATGCGTGATCCGTTATGCGTTATGCGTTATGCGTTATGCGTTATGCGTTATGCGTTATGCGTTATGCGTTATGCGTTATGCGTTATGGGTTATGCGTTATGTGTTATGCGTTATGCGTTATGCGTTATGCGTTATGCGTTATGCGTTATGCGTTATGCGTTATGCGTTATGCGTTATGCGTTATGCGTTATGCGTTATGCGTTATGCGTTATGCGTTATGTGTTATCCGTTATGAGTTATGAGTAATTCGTGATCCGTTATGCGTTATGCGTTATGAGTAATGCGTGATGCGTTATGCGTTATGCGTTATGAGTAATGCTTGATCCGTTACGCGTTATGCGTTATGCGTTATGCGTTATGGGTTATGCGTTATGTGTTATGAGTTATGCGTTATGCGTTATGCGTTATGCGTTATGCGTTATGGGTTATGAGTAATGCGTGATCCGTTATGCGTTATGCTTTATGCGTTATGAGTTACGCGTAATGCGTTATGCGTTATGGGTTATGCGTTATGTGTTATGAGTTATGCGTTATGCGTTATGCGTTATGCGTTATGCGTTATGCGTTATGCGTTATGAGTAATGCGTGATCCGTTATGCGTTATGCGTTATGCGTTATGCGTTATGTGTTATGCGTTGTGCGTTATGCGTTATGCGTTATGCGTTATGCGTTATGCGTTATGCGTTATGCGTTATGCGTTATGCGTTATAAGTAATGCTTGATCCGTTACGCGTTATGCGTAATGCGTTATGCATTATGGGTTGTGCCTTATGTGTTATGAGTTATGCGTTATGCGTTATGCGTTATGCGTTATGGGTTATGAGTAATGCGTGATCCGTTATGCGTTATGCTTTATGCGTTATGAGTTACGCGTAATGCGTTATGCGTTATGCGTTATGGGTTATGCTTTATGCGTTATGCGTTATAAGTAATGCGTGATCCGTAATGTGTTATGCGTTATGCGTTATGCGTTATGTGTTATGCGTTGTGCGTTATCCGCTATGCGTTATGCGTTTTGCGTTATGCGTTATGCGTTATGCGTTGTGCGTTATGCGTTATGCGTTATAGGTTATGCGTTATGTGTCATGCGTTATGCGTTATGCGTTATGCGTTATGCGTTATGCGTTATGCGTTATGCGTTATGCGTTATGCGTTATGCGTTATGCGTTATGCGTTATGCGTTATGCGTTATGCATTATGCGTTATGCGTTATGCTTTATGCGTTATGCGTTATAAGTAATGCGTGATCCGTTATGTGTTATGCGTTATGCGTTATGCGTTATGTGTTATGCGTTGTGCGTTATCCGCTATGCGTTATGCGTTTTGCGATATGCGTTATGCGTTATGCGTTATGCGTTATGCGTTATGCGTTATGGGTTATGCGTTATGGGTTATGAGTAATGCGTGATCCGTTATGCGTTATGCTTTATGCGTTATGAGTTACGTGTAATGCGTTATGCGCTAATGGTCATGCGTTAAGCGTTATGCGTTATGCGTTATGCGTTATGGGTTATGTGTTATGCGTTATGCGTTATGCGTTATGCGTTATGCGTTATGCGTTATGGGATATCCGTTATGCGTTATCCGTTATGCGTTATGCGTTATGCGTTATGCGTTATGCGTTATGCGTTATGAGTAATGCGTGATCCGTTATGCGTTATGCTTTATGCGTTATGAGTTACGCGTAATGCGTTATGCGCTATGGGTCATGCGTTAAGCATTATGCGTTATGCGTTATGCGTTATGCGTTATGGGTTATGCGTTATGTGTTATGAGTTATGCGTTATGCGTTATGCGTTATGCGTTATGCGTTATGGGTTATCCGTTATGCGTTATCCGTTATGAGTTTTGCGTTATGCGTTATGCGTTATGAGTTGTGCGTTATGCGTTATGCGTTATGCGTTATGCTTTATGCGTTATGCGTTATGCGTTATGCGTTATGCGTTATGCGTTATGCGTTATGCGTTATGAGTAATGCGTGATCCGTTATCCGTTATGCGTTATGCGTTATGCGTTATGCGTTATGCGATATGCGTTATGCGTTATGCGTTATGCGTTATGCGTTATGCCTTATGCGTTATGCGTTATGCGTTATGCGTTATGCGTTATGCGTTATGCGTTATGCGTTATGCGTTATGCGTTATGCGTTATGAGTAATGCGTGATCCGTTATCCGTTATGCGTTATGCGTTATGCGTTATGCGTTATGCGTTATGCGTTATGCGTTATGCGTTATGCGTTATGCGTTATGCGTTATGCGTTATGCGTTATGCGTTATGCGTTATGCGTTATGCGTTATGCGTTATGCGTTATGCGTTATGCGTTATGGGTTATGAGTAATGCGTGACCCGTTATGCGTTATGCGTTATGGGTTATCCGTTATGCGTTATCCGTTATGAGTTTTGCGTTATGCGTTATGCGTTATGAGTTGTGCGTTATGCGTTATGCGTTATGCGTTATGCGTTATGCGTTATGCGTTATGCGTTATGCGTTATGCGTTACGCAATATGCGTTATGCGTTATGCGTTATGCGTTATGCGTTATGCGTTATGCGTTATGCGTTATGCGTTATGCGTTATGCGTTATGCGTTATGCGTTATGCGTTATGCGTGATCCGTTATGCGTTATGCGTTATGCGTTATGCGTTATGCGTTGTGCGTTATCCGCTATGCGTTATGCGTTTTGCGTTATGGGTTATGCGTTATGCGTTGTGCGTTATGCGTTATGCGTTATAGGTTATGCGTTATGTGTCATGCGTTATGCGTTTTGCGTTATGCGTTATGCGTTATGCGTTATGCGTTATGCGTTATGCATTATGCGTTATGCGTTATGCTTTATGCGTTATGCGTTATAAGTAATGCGTGATCCGTTATGTGTTATGCGTTATGCGTTATGCGTTATGCGTTTTGCGTTATGCGTTATGCCTTATGCGTTATGCGTTATGCGTTATGCGTTATGCGTTATGCGTTATGCGTTATGCGTTATGCGTTATGCGTTATGCGTTATGCGTTATGCGTTCTGCGTTATGCGTTATGCGTTATGCGTTATGCGTTATGCGTTATGAGAAATGCGTGATCCGTTATGCGTTATGCGTTATGCGTTATGCGTTATGCGTTATGCGTTATGCGTTATGCGTTATGCGTTATGCGTTATGGGTTATGCGTTATGTGTTATGCGTTATGCGTTATGCGTTATGCGTTATGCGTTATGCGTTATGCGTTATGCGTTATGCGTTATGCGTTATGCGTTATGCGTTATGCGTTATGCGTTATGTGTTATCCGTTATGAGTTATGAGTAATTCGTGATCCGTTATGCGTTATGCGTTATGAGTAATGCGTGATGCGTTATGCGTTATGCGTTATGAGTAATGCTTGATCCGTTACGCGTTATGCGTTATGCGTTATGCGTTATGGGTTATGCGTTATGTGTTATGAGTTATGCGTTATGCGTTATGCGTTATGCGTTATGCGTTATGGGTTATGAGTAATGCGTGATCCGTTATGCGTTATGCTTTATGCGTTATGAGTTACGCGTAATGCGTTATGCGTTATGGGTTATGCGTTATGTGTTATGAGTTATGCGTTATGCGTTATGCGTTATGCGTTATGCGTTATGCGTTATGCGTTATGAGTAATGCGTGATCCGTTATGCGTTATGCGTTATGCGTTATGCGTTATGTGTTATGCGTTGTGCGTTATGCGTTATGCGTTATGCGTTATGCGTTATGCGTTATGCGTTATGCGTTATGCGTTATAAGTAATGCTTGATCCGTTACGCGTTATGCGTAATGCGTTATGCATTATGGGTTATGCCTTATGTGTTATGAGTTATGCGTTATGCGTTATGCGTTATGCGTTATGGGTTATGAGTAATGCGTGATCCGTTATGCGTTATGCTTTATGCGTTATGAGTTACGCGTAATGCGTTATGCGTTATGCGTTATGGGTTATGCTTTATGCGTT
Source organism: Lasioglossum morio (assembly GCA_916610235.2). Lineage (NCBI taxonomy): Eukaryota > Metazoa > Arthropoda > Insecta > Hymenoptera > Halictidae > Lasioglossum > Lasioglossum morio. Next base: position 3,219,242 of record CAKAJA020001042.1, on the reverse strand, counting down.
ATGCGTTATAAGTAATGCGTGATCCGTAATGTGTTATGCGTTATGCGTTATGCGTTATGTGTTATGCGTTGTGCGTTATCCGCTATGCGTTATGCGTTTTGCGTTATGCGTTATGCGTTATGCGTTGTGCGTTATGCGTTATGCGTTATAGGTTATGCGTTATGTGTCATGCGTTATGCGTTATGCGTTATGCGTTATGCGTTATGCGTTATGCGTTATGCGTTATGCGTTATGCGTTATGCGTTATGCGTTATGCGTTATGCGTTATGCGTTATGCATTATGCGTTATGCGTTATGCTTTATGCGTTATGCGTTATAAGTAATGCGTGATCCGTTATGTGTTATGCGTTATGCGTTATGCGTTATGTGTTATGCGTTGTGCGTTATCCGCTATGCGTTATGCGTTTTGCGATATGCGTTATGCGTTATGGGTTATGCGTTATGCGTTATGCGTTATGGGTTATGCGTTATGGGTTATGAGTAATGCGTGATCCGTTATGCGTTATGCTTTATGCGTTATGAGTTACGTGTAATGCGTTATGCGCTAATGGTCATGCGTTAAGCGTTATGCGTTATGCGTTATGCGTTATGGGTTATGTGTTATGCGTTATGCGTTATGCGTTATGCGTTATGCGTTATGCGTTATGGGATATCCGTTATGCGTTATCCGTTATGCGTTATGCGTTATGCGTTATGCGTTATGCGTTATGCGTTATGAGTAATGCGTGATCCGTTATGCGTTATGCTTTATGCGTTATGAGTTACGCGTAATGCGTTATGCGCTATGGGTCATGCGTTAAGCATTATGCGTTATGCGTTATGCGTTATGGGTTATGCGTTATGTGTTATGAGTTATGCGTTATGCGTTATGCGTTATGCGTTATGCGTTATGGGTTATCCGTTATGCGTTATCCGTTATGAGTTTTGCGTTATGCGTTATGCGTTATGAGTTGTGCGTTATGCGTTATGCGTTATGCGTTATGCTTTATGCGTTATGCGTTATGCGTTATGCGTTATGCGTTATGCGTTATGCGTTATGCGTTATGAGTAATGCGTGATCCGTTATCCGTTATGCGTTATGCGTTATGCGTTATGCGTTATGCGATATGCGTTATGCGTTATGCGTTATGCGTTATGCGTTATGCCTTATGCGTTATGCGTTATGCGTTATGCGTTATGCGTTATGCGTTATGCGTTATGCGTTATGCGTTATGCGTTATGCGTTATGAGTAATGCGTGATCCGTTATCCGTTATGCGTTATGCGTTATGCGTTATGCGTTATGCGTTATGCGTTATGCGTTATGCGTTATGCGTTATGCGTTATGCGTTATGCGTTATGCGTTATGCGTTATGCGTTATGCGTTATGCGTTATGCGTTATGCGTTATGCGTTATGCGTTATGCGTTATGCGTTATGCGTTATGCGTTATGCGTTATGCGTTATGCGTTATGCGTTATGCGTTATGCGTTATGCGTTATGCGTTATGCGTTATGCGTTATGCGTTATGCGTTATGCGTTATGAGTAATGCGTGATCCGTTATGCGTTATGCGTTATGAGTAATGCTTGATCCGTTACGCGTTATGCGTTATGCGTTATGCGTTATGCGATATGGGTTATGCGTTATGTGTTATGAGTTATGCGTTATGCGATATGCGTTATGCATTATGCGTTATGCGTTATGCGTTATGCGTTATGCGTTATGCGTTATGCGTTATGCGTTATGCGTTATGCGTTATGCGTTATGCGTTATGCGTTATGAGTAATGCGTGATCCGTTATCCGTTATGCGTTATGCGTTATGCGTTATGCGTTATGCGATATGCGTTATGCGTTATGCGTTATGCGTTATGCGTTATGCCTTATGCGTTATGCGTTATGCGTTATGCGTTATGCGTTATGCGTTATGCGTTATGCGTTATGCGTTATGCGTTATGCGTTATGCGTTATGCGTTATGCGTTATGCGTTATGCGTTATGCGTTATGCGTTATGCGTTATGCGTTATGCGTTATGCGTTATGCGTTATGCGTTATGCGTTATGCGTTATGCGTTATGCGTTATGCGTTATGCGTTATGCGTTATGCGTTATGCGTTATGCGTTATGAGTAATGCGTGATCCGTTATCCGTTATGCGTTATGCGTTATGCGTTATGCGTTATGCGATATGCGTTATGCGTTATGCGTTATGCGTTATGCGTTATGCCTTATGCGTTATGCGTTATGCGTTATGCGTTATGCGTTATGCGTTATGCGTTATGCGTTATGCGTTATGCGTTATGCGTTATGCGTTATGCGTTATGCGTTATGCGTTATGCGTTATGCGTTATGCGTTATGCGTTATGCGTTATGCGTTATGCGTTATGCGTTATGCGTTATGCGTTATGCGTTATGCGTTATGTGTTATCCGTTATGAGTTATGAGTAATGCGTGATCCGTTATGCGTTATGCGTTATGCGTTATGGGTTATGAGTAATGCGTGACTCGTTATGCGTTATGCTTTTTGCGTTATGAGTTACGCGTAATGCGTTATGCGCTATGGGTCATGCGTTAAGCGTTATGCGTTATGCGTTATGCGTTATGGGTTATGCGTTATGTGTTATGCGTTATGCGTTATGCGTTATGCGTTATGCGTTATGCGATATGCGTTATGCGTTATGCGTTATGCGTTATGCGTTATGCGTTATGCGTTATGCGTTATGCGATATGCGTTATGCATTATGCGTTATGCGTTATGCGTTATGCGTTATGCGTTATGCGTTATGCGTTATGCGTTATGCGTTATGCGTTCTGCGTTATGCGTTATGCGTTATGCGTTATGCGTTACGCGTAATGCGTTATGCGTTATGCGTTATGGGTTATGCGTTATGTGTTATGAGTTATGCGTTATGCGTTATGCGTTATGCGTTATGCGTTATGCGTTATGGGTTATGAGTAATGGGTGATCCGTTATGCGTTATGCTTTATGCGTTATGAGTTACGCGTAATGCGTTATGCGTTATGCGTTATGGGTTATGCGTTATGTGTTATGAGTTATGCGTTATGCGTTATGCGTTATGCGTTATGCGTTATGGGTTATCCGTTATGCGTTATCCGTTATGAGTTTTGCGTTATGCGTTATGCGTTATGAGTTGTGCGTTATGCGTTATGCGTTATGCGTTATGCGTTATGAGTAATGCGTGATCCGTTATGCGTTATGCGTTATGCGTTATGCGTTATGCGTTATGCGTTATGCGTTATGAGTTATGCGATATGCGTTATGCGTTATGCGTTATGCGTTATGCGTTATGGGTTATGAGTAATGCGTGATCCGTTATGCGTTATGCTTTATGCGTTATGAGTTACGCGTAATGCGTTATGCGTTATGCGTTATGGGTTATGAGTAATGCGTTATGCGTTATGCGTTATGCGTTATGCGTTATGCGTTATGCGTGATCCGTTATGCGTTATGCGTTATGAGTAATGCGTGATCCGTTATGCGTTATGCGTTATGCGTTATGCGTTATGCGTTATGCGTTATGCGTTATGCGTTATGCGTTATGCGTGATCCGTTATGCGTTATGCGTTATGAGTAATGCGTGATCCGTTATGCGTTATGCGTTATGCGTTATGCGTTATGCGTTATGCGTTATGCGTTATGCGTTATGGGTATGCGTTATGTGTTATGCGTTATGCGTTATGCGTTATGCGTTATGCGTTATGGGTTATGAGTAATGCGTGACTCGTTATGCGTTATGCTTTTTGCGTTATGAGTTACGCGTAATGCGTTATGCGCTATGGGTCATGCGTTAAGCGTTATGCGTTATGCGTTATGCGTTATGGGTTATGCGTTATGTGTTATGCGTTATGCGTTATGCGTTATGCGTTATGCGTTATGCGTTATGCGTTATGCGTTATGCGTTATGCGTTATGGGTTATCCGTTATGCGTTATCCGTTATGCGTTATGCGTTATGCGTTATGCGTTATGCGATATGCGTTATGCGTTATGCGATATGCGTTATGCGTTATGCGTTATGCGTTATGCGTTATGCGTTATGCGTTATGCGTTATGCGTTATGCGATATGCGTTATGCATTATGCGTTATGCGTTATGCGTTATGCGTTATGCGTTATGCGTTATGCGTTATGCGTTATGCGTTTTGCGTTATGCGTTATGCGTTATGCGTTATGCGTTACGCGTAATGCGTTATGCGTTATGCGTTATGGGTTATGCGTTATGTGTTATGAGTTATGCGTTATGCGTTATGCGTTATGGGTTATGAGTAATGCGTGATCCGTTATGCGTTATGCTTTATGCGTTATGAGTTACGCGTAATGCGTTATGCGTTATGCATTATGGGTTATGAGTAATGGGTGATCCGTTATGCGTTATGCTTTATGCGTTATGAGTTACGCGTAATGCGTTATGCGTTATGCGTTATGGGTTATGCGTTATGTGTTATGAGTTATGCGTTATGCGTTATGCGTTATGCGTTATGCGTTATGGGTTATCCGTTATGCGTTATCCGTTATGAGTTTTGCGTTATGCGTTATGCGTTATGAGTTGTGCGTTATGCGTTATGCGTTATGCGTTATGCGTTATGCGTTATGCGTTATGCGTTATGCGTTATGCGTTATGCGTTATGCGTTATGCGTTATGCGTTATGCGTTATGCGTTATGCGTTATGAGTAATGCTTGATCCGTTACGCGTTATGCGTTATGCATTATGGGTTATGCGTTATGTGTTATGAGTTATGCGTTATGCGTTATGCGTTATGCGTTATGCGTTATGCGTTATGCGTTATGGGTTATGAGTAATGCGTGATCCGTTATGCGTTATGCTTTATGCGTTATGAGTTACGCGTAATGCGTTATGCGTTATGCGTTATGGGTTATGAGTAATGCGTTGTGCGTTATGCGTTATGCGTTATGCGTTATGCGTTATGCGTGATCCGTTATGCGTTATGCGTTATGCGTTATGCGTTATGCGTTATGCGTTATGCGTTATGCGTTATGCGTTATGCGTTATGCGTTATGTGTTATCCGTTATGAGTTATGAGTAATGCGTGATCCGTTATGCGTTATGCGTTATGAGTAATGCGTGATCCGTTATGCGTTATGCGTTATGAGTAATGCTTGATCCGTTACGCGTTATGCGTTATGCGTTATGCGTTATGCGTTATGGGTTATGCGTTATGTGTTATGAGTTATGCGTTATGCGATATGCGTTATGCATTATGCGTTATGCGTTATGCGTTATGCGTTATGCGTTATGCGTTATGCGTTATGCGTTATGCGTTATGAGTAATGCGTGATCCGTTATCCGTTATGCGTTATGCGTTATGCGTTATGCGTTATGCGATATGCGTTATGCGTTATGCGTTATGCGTTATGCGTTATGCGTTATGCGTTATGCGTTATGCGATATGCGTTATGCATTATGCGTTATTCGTTATGCGTTATGCGTTATGCGTTATGCGTTATGCGTTCTGCGTTATGCGTTATGCGTTATGCGTTATGCGTTACGCGTAATGCGTTATGCGTTATGCGTTATGCGTTATGAGTAATGCGTTATGAGAAATGCGTGATCCGTTATGCGTTATGCGTTATGCGTTATGCGTTATGCGTTATGCGTTATGGGTTATGCGTTATGTGTTATGCGTTATGCGTTATGCGTTATGCGTTATGCGTTATGCGTTATGCGTTATGCGTTATGCGTTATGTGTTATGAGTTATGCGTTGTGCGTTATGCGTTATGCGTTATGCGTTATGGGTTATGAGTAATGGGTGATCCGTTATGCGTTATGCTTTATGCGTTATGAGTTACGCGTAATGCGTTATGCGTTATGCGTTATGGGTTATGCGTTATGTGTTATGAGTTATGCGTTATGCGTTATGCGTTATGCGTTATGGGTTATCCGTTATGCGTTATCCGTTATGAGTTTTGCGTTATGCGTTATGCGTTATGAGTTGTGCGTTATGCGTTATGCGTTATGCGTTATGCGTTATGCGTTATGCGTTATGCGTTATGCGTTATGAGTAATGCTTGATCCGTTACGCGTTATGCGTTATGCGTTATGCATTATGGGTTATGCGTTATGTGTTATGAGTTATGCGTTATGCGTTATGCGTTATGCGTTATGCGTTATGCGTTATGAGTAATGCGTGATCCGTTATCCGTTATGCGTTATGCGTTATGCGTTATGCGTTATGCGATATGCGTTATGCGTTATGCGTTATGCGTTATGCGTTATGCGTTATGCGTTATGCGTTATGCGTTATGCGTTATGCGTTATGCGTTATGCGTTATGCGTTATGCGTTATGCGTTATGCGTTATGCGTTATGCGTTATGCGTTATGCGTTATGCGTTATGCGTTATGCGTTATGCGTTATGCGTTATGCGTTATGCGTTATGCGTTATGCGTTATGCGTTATGCGTTATGCGTTATGCGTTATGCGTTATGCGTTATGTGTTATCCGTTATGAGTTATGAGTAATGCGTGATCCGTTATGCGTTATGCGTTATGAGTAATGCGTGATCCGTTATGCGTTATGCGTTATGAGTAATGCTTGATCCGTTACGCGTTATGCGTTATGCGTTATGCGTTATGCGTTATGGGTTATGCGTTATGCGTTATGTGTTATGAGTTATGCGTTATGCGTTATGCGTTATGCGTTATGCGTTATGCGTTATGCGATATGCGTTATGCGTTATGCGTTATGAGTAATGCGTGATCCGTTATGCGTTATGCGTTATGCGTTATGCGTTATGCGTTGTGCGTTATCCGCTATGCGTTATGCGTTTTGCGTTATGGGTTATGCGTTATGCGTTGTGCGTTATGCGTTATGCGTTATAGGTTATGCGTTATGTGTCATGCGTTATGCGTTTTGCGTTATGCGTTATGCGTTATGCGTTATGCGTTATGCGTAATGCGTTATGCGTTATGCGTAATGCGTTATGCGTTATGCGTTATGCGTTATGCGTTATGCGTTATGCGTTATGCGTTATGCGTTATGCGTTATGCGTTATGCGTTATGCGTTATGTGTTATCCGTTATGAGTTATGAGTAATTCGTGATCCGTTATGCGTTATGCGTTATGAGTAATGCGTGATGCGTTATGCGTTATGCGTTATGAGTAATGCTTGATCCGTTACGCGTTATGCGTTATGCGTTATGCGTTATGGGTTATGCGTTATGTGTTATGAGTTATGCGTTATGCGTTATGCGTTATGCGTTATGCGTTATGGGTTATGAGTAATGCGTGATCCGTTATGCGTTATGCTTTATGCGTTATGAGTTACGCGTAATGCGTTATGCGTTATGCGTTATGGGTTATGCGTTATGTGTTATGAGTTATGCGTTATGCGTTATGCGTTATGCGTTATGAGTAATGCGTGATCCGTTATGCGTTATGCGTTATGCGTTATGCGTTATGCGTTATGCGTTATGCGTTATGCGTTATGCGTTATGCGTTATGCGTTATGCGTTATGAGTAATGCGTGATCCGTTATGCGTTATGCGTTATGCGTTATGCGTTATGTGTTATGCGTTGTGCGTTATCCGCTATGCGTTATGCGTTTTGCGTTATGCGTTATGCGTTATGCGTTGTGCGTTATGCGTTATGCGTTATAGGTTATGCGTTATGTGTCATGCGTTAAGCGTTATGCGTTATGCGTTATGCGTTATGCGTTATGCGTTATGCGTTATGCGTTATGCGTTATGCGTTATGCATTATGCGTTATGCGTTATGCTTTATGCGTTATGCGTTATAAGTAATGCGTGATCCGTTATGTGTTATGCGTTATGCGTTATGCGTTATGTGTTATGCGTTGTGCGTTATCCGCTATGCGTTATGCGTTTTGCGATATGCGTTATGCGTTATGCGTTATGCGTTATGCGTTATGCGTTATGGGTTATGCGTTATGGGTTATGAGTAATGCGTGATCCGTTATGCGTTATGCTTTATGCGTTATGAGTTACGTGTAATGCGTTATGCGCTAATGGTCATGCGTTAAGCGTTATGCGTTATGCGTTATGCGTTATGGGTTATGTGTTATGCGTTATGCGTTATGCGTTATGCGTTATGCGTTATGCGTTATGGGATATCCGTTATGCGTTATCCGTTATGCGTTATGCGTTATGCGTTATGCGTTATGCGTTATGCGTTATGCGTTATGAGTAATGCGTGATCCGTTATGCGTTATGCTTTATGCGTTATGAGTTACGCGTAATGCGTTATGCGCTATGGGTCATGCGTTAAGCATTATGCGTTATGCGTTATGCGTTATGGGTTATGCGTTATGTGTTATGAGTTATGCGTTATGCGTTATGCGTTATGCGTTATGCGTTATGGGTTATCCGTTATGCGTTATCCGTTATGAGTTTTGCGTTATGCGTTATGCGTTATGAGTTGTGCGTTATGCGTTATGCGTTATGCGTTATGCTTTATGCGTTATGCGTTATGCGTTATGCGTTATGCGTTATGCGTTATGCGTTATGCGTTATGAGTAATGCGTGATCCGTTATCCGTTATGCGTTATGCGTTATGCGTTATGCGTTATGCGATATGCGTTATGCGTTATGCGTTATGCGTTATGCGTTATGCCTTATGCGTTACGCGTTATGCGTTATGCGTTATGCGTTATGCGTTATGCGTTATGCGTTATGCGTTATGCGTTATGCGTTATGAGTAATGCGTGATCCGTTATCCGTTATGCGTTATGCGTTATGCGTTATGCGTTATGCGTTATGCGTTATGCGTTATGCGTTATGCGTTATGCGTTATGCGTTATGCGTTATGCGTTATGCGTTATGCGTTATGCGTTATGCGTTATGCGTTATGCGTTATGCGTTATGCGTTATGCGTTATGCGTTATGCGTTATGCGTTATGCGTTATGCGTTATGCGTTATGAGTAATGCGTGATCCGTTATGCGTTATGCGTTATGAGTAATGCTTGATCCGTTACGCGTTATGCGTTATGCGTTATGCGTTATGCGTTATGCGTTATGGGTTATGCGTTATGTGTTATGAGTTATGCGTTATGCGATATGCGTTATGCATTATGCGTTATGCGTTATGCGTTATGCGTTATGCGTTATGCGTTATGCGTTATGCGTTATGCGTTATGCGTTATGCGTTATGCGTTATGAGTAATGCGTGATCCGTTATCCGTTATGCGTTATGCGTTATGCGTTATGCGTTATGCGATATGCGTTATGCGTTATGCGTTATGCGTTATGCGTTATGCCTTATGCGTTATGCGTTATGCGTTATGCGTTATGCGTTATGCGTTATGCGTTATGCGTTATGCGTTATGCGTTATGCGTTATGCGTTATGCGTTATGCGTTATGCGTTATGCGTTATGCGTTATGCGTTATGCGTTATGCGTTATGCGTTATGCGTTATGCGTTATGCGTTATGCGTTATGCGTTATGCGTTATGCGTTACGCGTTATGCGTTATGCGTTATGCGTTATGCGTTATGCGTTATGCGTTATGAGTAATGCGTGATCCGTTATCCGTTATGCGTTATGCGTTATGCGTTATGCGATATGCGTTATGCGTTATGCGTTATGCGTTATGCGTTATGCCTTATGCGTTATGCGTTATGCGTTATGCGTTATGCGTTATGCGTTATGCGTTATGCGTTATGCGTTATGCGTTATGCGTTATGCGTTATGCGTTATGCGTTATGCGTTATGCGTTATGCGTTATGCGTTATGCGTTATGCGTTATGCGTTATGCGTTATGCGTTATGCGTTATGCGTTATGCGTTATGCGTTATGCGTTATGCGTTATGTGTTATCCGTTATGAGTTATCCGTTATGCGTTATGCGTTATGCGTTATGGGTTATGAGTAATGCGTGACTCGTTATGCGTTATGCTTTTTGCGTTATGAGTTACGCGTAATGCGTTATGCGCTATGGGTCATGCGTTAAGCGTTATGCGTTATGCGTTATGCGTTATGGGTTATGCGTTATGTGTTATGCGTTATGCGTTATGCGTTATGCGTTATGCGTTATGCGATATGCGTTATGCGTTATGCGTTATGCGTTATGCGTTATGCGTTATGCGTTATGCGTTATGCGTTATGCGATATGCGTTATGCATTATGCGTTATGCGTTATGCGTTATGCGTTATGCGTTATGCGTTATGCGTTATGCGTTATGCGTTATGCGTTATGCGTTCTGCGTTATGCGTTATGCGTTATGCGTTATGCGTTACGCGTAATGCGTTATGCGTTATGCGTTATGGGTTATGCGTTATGTGTTATGAGTTATGCGTTATGCGTTATGCGTTATGCGTTATGCGTTATGGGTTATGAGTAATGGGTGATCCGTTATGCGTTATGCTTTATGCGTTATGAGTTACGCGTAATGCGTTATGCGTTATGCGTTATGGGTTATGCGTTATGTGTTATGAGTTATGCGTTATGCGTTATGCGTTATGCGTTATGCGTTATGGGTTATCCGTTATGCGTTATCCGTTATGAGTTTTGCGTTATGCGTTATGCGTTATGAGTTGTGCGTTATGCGTTATGCGTTATGCGTTATGCGTTATGAGTAATGCGTGATCCGTTATGCGTTATGCGTTATGCGTTATGCGTTATGCGTTATGCGTTATGTGTTATGAGTTATGCGATATGCGTTATGCGTTATGCGTTATGCGTTATGCGTTATGGGTTATGAGTAATGCGTGATCCGTTATGCGTTATGCTTTATGCGTTATGAGTTACGCGTAATGCGTTATGCGTTATGCGTTATGGGTTATGAGTAATGCGTTATGCGTTATGCGTTATGCGTTATGCGTTATGCGTTATGCGTGATCCGTTATGCGTTATGCGTTATGAGTAATGCGTGATCCGTTATGCGTTATGCGTTATGCGTTATGCGTTATGCGTTATGCGTTATGCGTTATGCGTTATGCGTGATCCGTTATGCGTTATGCGTTATGAGTAATGCGTGATCCGTTATGCGTTATGCGTTATGCGTTATGCGTTATGCGTTATGCGTTATGCGTTATGCGTTATGGGTATGCGTTATGTGTTATGCGTTATGCGTTATGCGTTATGCGTTATGCGTTATGGGTTATGAGTAATGCGTGACTCGTTATGCGTTATGCTTTTTGCGTTATGAGTTACGCGTAATGCGTTATGCGCTATGGGTCATGCGTTAAGCGTTATGCGTTATGCGTTATGCGTTATGGGTTATGCGTTATGTGTTATGCGTTATGCGTTATGCGTTATGCGTTATGCGTTATGCGTTATGCGTTATGCGTTATGCGTTATGCGTTATGGGTTATCCGTTATGCGTTATCCGTTATGCGTTATGCGTTATGCGTTATGCGTTATGCGATATGCGATATGCGTTATGCGTTATGCGATATGCGTTATGCGTTATGCGTTATGCGTTATGCGTTATGCGTTATGCGTTATGCGTTATGCGTTATGCGATATGCGTTATGCATTATGCGTTATGCGTTATGCGTTATGCGTTATGCGTTATGCGTTATGCGTTATGCGTTATGCGTTTTGCGTTATGCGTTATGCGTTATGCGTTATGCGTTACGCGTAATGCGTTATGCGTTATGCGTTAAGGGTTATGCGTTATGTGTTATGAGTTATGCGTTATGCGTTATGCGTTATGCGTTATGCATTATGGGTTATGAGTAATGGGTGATCCGTTATGCGTTATGCTTTATGCGTTATGAGTTACGCGTAATGCGTTATGCGTTATGCGTTATGGGTTATGCGTTATGTGTTATGAGTTATGCGTTATGCGTTATGCGTTATGCGTTATGCGTTATGGGTTATCCGTTATGCGTTATCCGTTATGAGTTTTGCGTTATGCGTTATGCGTTATGAGTTGTGCGTTATGCGTTATGCGTTATGCGTTATGCGTTATGAGTAATGCGTGATCCGTTATGCGTTATGCGTTATGCGTTATGCGTTATGCGTTATGCGTTATGTGTTATGAGTTATGCGATATGCGTTATGCGTTATGCGTTATGCGTTATGCGTTATGGGTTATGAGTAATGCGTGATCCGTTATGCGTTATGCTTTATGCGTTATGAGTTACGCGTAATGCGTTATGCGTTATGCGTTATGGGTTATGAGTAATGCGTTATGCGTTATGCGTTATGCGTTATGCGTTATGCGTTATGCGTGATCCGTTATGCGTTATGCGTTATGAGTAATGCGTGATCCGTTATGCGTTATGCGTTATGCGTTATGCGTTATGCGTTATGCGTTATGCGTTATGCGTTATGCGTTATGCGTGATCCGTTATGCGTTATGCGTTATGAGTAATGCGTGATCCGTTATGCGTTATGCGTTATGCGTTATGCGTTATGCGTTATGCGTTATGCGTTATGCGTTATGGGTATGCGTTATGTGTTATGCGTTATGCGTTATGCGTTATGCGTTATGCGTTATGGGTTATGAGTAATGCGTGACTCGTTATGCGTTATGCTTTTTGCGTTATGAGTTACGCGTAATGCGTTATGCGCTATGGGTCATGCGTTAAGCGTTATGCGTTATGCGTTATGCGTTATGGGTTATGCGTTATGTGTTATGCGTTATGCGTTATGCGTTATGCGTTATGCGTTATGCGTTATGCGTTATGCGTTATGCGTTATGCGTTATGGGTTATCCGTTATGCGTTATCCGTTATGCGTTATGCGTTATGCGTTATGCGTTATGCGATATGCGATATGCGTTATGCGTTATGCGATATGCGTTATGCGTTATGCGTTATGCGTTATGCGTTATGCGTTATGCGTTATGCGTTATGCGTTATGCGATATGCGTTATGCATTATGCGTTATGCGTTATGCGTTATGCGTTATGCGTTATGCGTTATGCGTTATGCGTTATGCGTTTTGCGTTATGCGTTATGCGTTATGCGTTATGCGTTACGCGTAATGCGTTATGCGTTATGCGTTATGGGTTATGCGTTATGTGTTATGAGTTATGCGTTATGCGTTATGATTATGCGTTATGCATTATGGGTTATGAGTAATGGGTGATCCGTTATGCGTTATGCTTTATGCGTTATGAGTTACGCGTAATGCGTTATGCGTTATGCGTTATGGGTTATGCGTTATGTGTTATGAGTTATGCGTTATGCGTTATGCGTTATGCGTTATGCGTTATGGGTTATCCGTTATGCGTTATCCGTTATGAGTTTTGCGTTATGCGTTATGCGTTATGAGTTGTGCGTTATGCGTTATGCGTTATGCGTTATGCGTTATGCGTTATGCGTTATGCGTTATGCGTTATGCGTTATGCGTTATGCGTTATGCGTTATGCGTTATGCGTTATGCGTTATGAGTAATGCTTGATCCGTTACGCGTTATGCGTTATGCATTATGGGTTATGCGTTATGTGTTATGAGTTATGCGTTATGCGTTATGCGTTATGCGTTATGCGTTATGCGTTATGCGTTATGGGTTATGAGTAATGCGTGATCCGTTATGCGTTATGCTTTATGCGTTATGAGTTACGCGTAATGCGTTATGCGTTATGCGTTATGGGTTATGAGTAATGCGTTGTGCGTTATGCGTTATGCGTTATGCGTTATGCGTTATGCGTGATCCGTTATGCGTTATGCGTTATGCGTTATGCGTTATGCGTTATGCGTTATGCGTTATGCGTTATGCGTTATGCGTTATGCGTTATGCGTTATGTGTTATCCGTTATGAGTTATGAGTAATGCGTGATCCGTTATGCTTTATGCGTTATGAGTAATGCGTGATCCGTTATGCGTTATGCGTTATGAGTAATGCTTGATCCGTTACGCGTTATGCGTTATGCGTTATGCGTTATGCGTTATGGGTTATGCGTTATGTGTTATGAGTTATGCGTTATGCGATATGCGTTATGCATTATGCGTTATGCGTTATGCGTTATGCGTTATGCGTTATGCGTTATGCGTTATGCGTTATGCGTTATGCGTTATGAGTAATGCGTGATCCGTTATCCGTTATGCGTTATGCGTTATGCGTTATGCGTTATGCGATATGCGTTATGCGTTATGCGTTATGCGTTATGCGTTATGCGTTATGCGTTATGCGTTATGCGTTATGCGATATGCGTTATGCATTATGCGTTATTCGTTATGCGTTATGCGTTATGCGTTTTGCGTTATGCGTTCTGCGTTATGCGTTATGCGTTATGCGTTATGCGTTACGCGTAATGCGTTATGCGTTATGCGTTATGCGTTATGAGTAATGCGTTATGAGAAATGCGTGATCCGTTATGCGTTATGCGTTATGCGTTATGCGTTATGCGTTATGCGTTATGCGTTATGGGTTATGCGTTATGTGTTATGCGTTATGCGTTATGCGTTATGCGTTATGCGTTATGCGTTATGCGTTATGCGTTATGTGTTATGAGTTATGCGTTGTGCGTTATGCGTTATGCGTTATGCGTTATGGGTTATGAGTAATGGGTGATCCGTTATGCGTTATGCTTTATGCGTTATGAGTTACACGTAATGCGTTATGCGTTATGCGTTATGGGTTATGCGTTATGTGTTATGAGTTATGCGTTATGCGTTATGCGTTATGCGTTATGGGTTATCCGTTATGCGTTATCCGTTATGAGTTTTGCGTTATGCGTTATGCGTTATGAGTTGTGCGTTATGCGTTATGCGTTATGCGTTATGCGTTATGCGTTATGCGTTATGCGTTATGCGTTATGAGTAATGCTTGATCCGTTACGCGTTATGCGTTATGCGTTATGCATTATGGGTTATGCGTTATGTGTTATGAGTTATGCGTTATGCGTTATGCGTTATGCGTTATGCGTTATGCGTTATGCGTTATGAGTAATGCGTGATCCGTTATCCGTTATGCGTTATGCGTTATGCGTTATGCGTTATGCGATATGCGTTATGCGTTATGCGTTATGCGTTATGCGTTATGCGTTATGCGTTATGCGTTATGCGTTATGCGTTATGCGTTATGCGTTATGCGTTATGCGTTATGCGTTATGCGTTATGCGTTATGCGTTATGCGTTATGCGTTATGCGTTATGCGTTATGCGTTATGCGTTATGCGTTATGCGTTATGCGTTATGCGTTATGCGTTATGCGTTATGCGTTATGCGTTATGTGTTATCCGTTATGAGTTATGAGTAATGCGTGATCCGTTATGCGTTATGCGTTATGAGTAATGCGTGATCCGTTATGCGTTATGCGTTATGAGTAATGCTTGATCCGTTACGCGTTATGCGTTATGCGTTATGCGTTATGCGTTATGCGTTATGGGTTATGCGTTATGCGTTATGTGTTATGAGTTATGCGTTATGCGTTATGCGTTATGCGTTATGCGTTATGCGTTATGCGATATGCGTTATGCGTTATGCGTTATGAGTAATGCGTGATCCGTTATGCGTTATGCGTTATGCGTTATGCGTTATGCGTTGTGCGTTATCCGCTATGCGTTATGCGTTTTGCGTTATGGGTTATGCGTTATGCGTTGTGCGTTATGCGTTATGCGTTATAGGTTATGCGTTATGTGTCATGCGTTATGCGTTTTGCGTTATGCGTTATGCGTTATGCGTTATGCGTTATGCGTAATGCGTTATGCGTTATGCGTTATGCGTTATGCGTTATGCGTTATGCGTTATGCGTTATGCGTTATGCGTTATGCGTTATGCGTTATGCGTTATGCGTTATGCGTTATGCGTTATGCGTTATGCGTTATGCGTTATGCGTTATGTGTTATCCGTTATGAGTTATGAGTAATTCGTGATCCGTTATGCGTTATGCGTTATGAGTAATGCGTGATGCGTTATGCGTTATGCGTTATGAGTAATGCTTGATCCGTTACGCGTTATGCGTTATGCGTTATGCGTTATGGGTTATGCGTTATGTGTTATGAGTTATGCGTTATGCGTTATGCGTTATGCGTTATGCGTTATGGGTTATGAGTAATGCGTGATCCGTTATGCGTTATGCTTTATGCGTTATGAGTTACGCGTAATGCGTTATGCGTTATGCGTTATGGGTTATGCGTTATGTGTTATGAGTTATGCGTTATGCGTTATGCGTTATGCGTTATGAGTAATGCGTGATCCGTTATGCGTTATGCGTTATGCGTTATGCGTTATGCGTTATGCGTTATGCGTTATGCGTTATGCGTTATGCGTTATGCGTTATGAGTAATGCGTGATCCGTTATGCGTTATGCGTTATGCGTTATGCGTTATGTGTTATGCGTTGTGCGTTATCCGCTATGCGTTATGCGTTTTGCGTTATGCGTTATGCGTTATGCGTTGTGCGTTATGCGTTATGCGTTATGCGTTATAGGTTATGCGTTATGTGTCATGCGTTATGCGTTATGCGTTATGCGTTATGCGTTATGCGTTATGCATTATGCGTTATGCTTTATGCGTTATGCGTTATGCGTTATGCGTTATGCGTTATGCGTTATGCGTTATGCGTTATGCGTTATGCGTTATGCGTTATGCGTTATGCGTTATGCGTTATGCGTTATGCGTTATGTGTTATCCGTTATGAGTTATGAGTAATGCGTGATCCGTTATGCGTTATGCGTTATGCGTTATGGGTTATGAGTAATGCGTGACTCGTTATGCGTTATGCTTTTTGCGTTATGAGTTACGCGTAATGCGTTATGCGCTATGGGTCATGCGTTAAGCGTTATGCGTTATGCGTTATGCGTTATGGGTTATGCGTTATGTGTTATGCGTTATGCGTTATGCGTTATGCGTTATGCGTTATGCGATATGCGTTATGCGTTATGCGTTATGCGTTATGCGTTATGCGTTATGCGTTATGCGTTATGCGTTATGCGATATGCGTTATGCGTTATGCGTTATGCGTTATGCGTTATGCGTTATGCGTTATGCGTTATGCGTTATGCGTTATGCGTTATGCGTTATGCGTTCTGCGTTATGCGTTATGCGTTATGCGTTATGCGTTACGCGTAATGCGTTATGCGTTATGCGTTATGGGTTATGCGTTATGTGTTATGAGTTATGCGTTATGCGTTATGCGTTATGCGTTATGCGTTATGCGTTATGGGTTATGAGTAATGGGTGATCCGTTATGCGTTATGCTTTATGCGTTATGAGTTACGCGTAATGCGTTATGCGTTATGCGTTATGGGTTATGCGTTATGTGTTATGAGTTATGCGTTATGCGTTATGCGTTATGCGTTATGCGTTATGGGTTATCCGTTATGCGTTACCCGTTATGAGTTTTGCGTTATGCGTTATGCGTTATGAGTTGTGCGTTATGCGTTATGCGTTATGCGTTATGCGTTATGAGTAATGCGTGAACCGTTATGCGTTATGCGTTATGCGTTATGCGTTATGCGTTATGCGTTATGTGTTATGAGTTATGCGATATGCGTTATGCGTTATGCGTTATGCGTTATGCGTTATGGGTTATGAGTAATGCGTGATCCGTTATGCGTTATGCTTTATGCGTTATGAGTTACGCGTAATGCGTTATGCGTTATGCGTTATGGGTTATGAGTAATGCGTTATGCGTTATGCGTTATGCGTTATGCGTTATGCGTTATGCGTGATCCGTTATGCGTTATGCGTTATGAGTAATGCGTGATCCGTTATGCGTTATGCGTTATGCGTTATGCGTTATGCGTTATGCGTTATGCGTTATGCGTTATGCGTGATCCGTTATGCGTTATGCGTTGTGAGTAATGCGTGATCCGTTATGCGTTATGCGTTATGCGTTATGCGTTATGCGTTATGCGTTATGCGTTATGCGTTATGGGTATGCGTTATGTGTTATGCGTTATGCGTTATGCGTTATGCGTTATGCGTTATGGGTTATGAGTAATGCGTGACTCGTTATGCGTTATGCTTTTTGCGTTATGAGTTACGCGTAATGCGTTATGCGCTATGGGTCATGCGTTAAGCGTTATGCGTTATGCGTTATGCGTTATGGGTTATGCGTTATGTGTTATGCGTTATGCGTTATGCGTTATGCGTTATGCGTTATGCGTTATGCGTTATGCGTTATGCGTTATGCGTTATGCGTTATGGGTTATCCGTTATGCGTTATCCGTTATGCGTTATGCGTTATGCGTTATGCGTTATGCGATATGCGTTATGCGTTATGCGATATGCGTTATGCGTTATGCGTTATGCGTTATGCGTTATGCGTTATGCGTTATGCGTTATGCGTTATGCGATATGCGTTATGCATTATGCGTTATGCGTTATGCGTTATGCGTTATGCGTTATGCGTTATGCGTTATGCGTTATGCGTTTTGCGTTATGCGTTATGCGTTATGCGTTATGCGTTACGCGTAATGCGTTATGCGTTATGCGTTATGGGTTATGCGTTATGTGTTATGAGTTATGCGTTATGCGTTATGCGTTATGCGTTATGCATTATGGGTTATGAGTAATGGGTGATCCGTTATGCGTTATGCTTTATGCGTTATGAGTTACGCGTAATGCGTTATGCGTTATGCGTTATGGGTTATGCGTTATGTGTTATGAGTTATGCGTTATGCGTTATGCGTTATGCGTTATGCGTTATGGGTTATCCGTTATGCGTTATCCGTTATGAGTTTTGCGTTATGCGTTATGCGTTATGAGTTGTGCGTTATGCGTTATGCGTTATGCGTTAAGCGTTATGCGTTATGCGTTATGCGTTATGGGTTATGCGTTATGTGTTATGCGTTATGCGTTATGCGTTATGCGTTATGCGTTATGCGTTATGCGTTATGCGTTATGCGTTATGCGTTATGCGTTATGGGTTATCCGTTATGCGTTATCCGTTATGCGTTATGCGTTATGCGTTATGCGTTATGCGATATGCGTTATGCGTTATGCGATATGCGTTATGCGTTATGCGTTATGCGTTATGCGTTTTGCGTTATGCGTTATGCGTTATGCGTTATGCGATATGCGTTATGCATTATGCGTTATGCGTTATGCGTTATGCGTTATGCGTTATGCGTTATGCGTTATGCGTTATGCGTTTTGCGTTATGCGTTATGCGTTATGCGTTATGCGTTACGCGTAATGCGTTATGCGTTATGCGTTATGGGTTATGCGTTATGTGTTATGAGTTATGCGTTATGCGTTATGCGTTATGCGTTATGCATTATGGGTTATGAGTAATGGGTGATCCGTTATGCGTTATGCTTTATGCGTTATGAGTTACGCGTAATGCGTTATGCGTTATGCGTTATGGGTTATGCGTTATGTGTTATGAGTTATGCGTTATGCGTTATGCGTTATGCGTTATGCGTTATGCGTTATCCGTTATGCGTTATGCGTTATGAGTTTTGCGTTATGCGTTATGCGTTATGAGTTGTGCGTTATGCGTTATGCGTTATGCGTTATGCGTTATGCGTTATGCGTTATGCGTTATGCGTTATGCGTTATGCGTTATGCGTTATGCGTTATGCGTTATGCGTTATGCGTTATGCGTTATGAGTAATGCTTGATCCGTTACGCGTTATGCGTTATGCATTATGGGTTATGCGTTATGTGTTATGAGTTATGCGTTATGCGTTATGCGTTATGCGTTATGCGTTATGCGTTATGCGTTATGGGTTATGAGTAATGCGTGATCCGTTATGCGTTATGCTTTATGCGTTATGAGTTACGCGTAATGCGTTATGCGTTATGCGTTATGGGTTATGAGTAATGCGTTGTGCGTTATGCGTTATGCGTTATGCGTTATGCGTTATGCGTGATCCGTTATGCGTTATGCGTTATGCGTTATGCGTTATGCGTTATGCGTTATGCGTTATGCGTTATGCGTTATGCGTTATGCGTTATGCGTTATGTGTTATCCGTTATGAGTTATGAGTAATGCGTGATCCGTTATGCGTTATGCGTTATGAGTAATGCGTGATCCGTTATGCGTTATGCGTTATGAGTAATGCTTGATCCGTTACGCGTTATGCGTTATGCGTTATGCGTTATGCGTTATGGGTTATGCGTTATGTGTTATGAGTTATGCGTTATGCGATATGCGTTATGCATTATGCGTTATGCGTTATGCGTTATGCGTTATGCGTTATGCGTTATGCGTTATGCGTTATGCGTTATGAGTAATGCGTGATCCGTTATCCGTTATGCGTTATGCGTTATGCGTTATGCGTTATGCGATATGCGTTATGCGTTATGCGTTATGCGTTATGCGTTATGCGTTATGCGTTATGCGTTATGCGTTATGCGATATGCGTTATGCATTATGCGTTATTCGTTATGCGTTATGCGTTATGCGTTATGCGTTATGCGTTCTGCGTTATGCGTTATGCGTTATGCGTTATGCGTTACGCGTAATGCGTTATGCGTTATGCGTTATGCGTTATGAGTAATGCGTTATGAGAAATGCGTGATCCGTTATGCGTTATGCGTTATGCGTTATGCGTTATGCGTTATGCGTTATGCGTTATGGGTTATGCGTTATGTGTTATGCGTTATGCGTTATGCGTTATGCGTTATGCGTTATGCGTTATGCGTTATGCGTTATGTGTTATGAGTTATGCGTTGTGCGTTATGCGTTATGCGTTATGCGTTATGGGTTATGAGTAATGGGTGATCCGTTATGCGTTATGCTTTATGCGTTATGAGTTACGCGTAATGCGTTATGCGTTATGCGTTATGGGTTATGCGTTATGTGTTATGAGTTATGCGTTATGCGTTATGCGTTATGCGTTATGGGTTATCCGTTATGCGTTATCCGTTATGAGTTTTGCGTTATGCGTTATGCGTTATGAGTTGTGCGTTATGCGTTATGCGTTATGCGTTATGCGTTATGCGTTATGCGTTATGCGTTATGCGTTATGAGTAATGCTTGATCCGTTACGCGTTATGCGTTATGCGTTATGCATTATGGGTTATGCGTTATGTGTTATGAGTTATGCGTTATGCGTTATGCGTTATGCGTTATGCGTTATGCGTTATGCGTTATGAGTAATGCGTTATGCGTTATGCGTTATGCGTTATGCGTTATGCGTTATGCGTTATGCGTTATGCGTTATGCGTTATGCGTTATGCGTTATGCGTTATGCGTTATGCGTTATGCGTTATGCGTTATGCGTTATGCGTTATGCGTTATGCGTTATGCGTTATGTGTTATCCGTTATGAGTTATGAGTAATGCGTGATCCGTTATGCGTTATGCGTTATGAGTAATGCGTGATCCGTTATGCGTTATGCGTTATGCGTTATGCGTTATGCGTTATGCGTTATGCGTTATGCGTTATGCGTTATGCGTTATGCGTTATGCGTTATGCGTTATGCGTTATGCGTTATGCGTTATGAGTAATGCGTTATGCGTTATGCGTTATGCGTTATGCGTTATGCGTTATGCGTTATGCGTTATGCGTTATGCGTTATGCGTTATGCGTTATGCGTTATGAGTAATGCGTTATGCGTTATGCGTTATGCGTTATGCGTTATGCGTTATGCGTTATGCGTTATGCGTTATGCGTTATGCGTTATGAGTAATGCTTGATCCGTTACGCGTTATGCGTTATGCGTTATGCATTATGGGTTATGCGTTATGTGTTATGAGTTATGCGTTATGCGTTATGCGTTATGCGTTATGCGTTATGCGTTATGCGTTATGAGTAATGCGTTATGCGTTATGCGTTATGCGTTATGCGTTATGCGTTATGCGTTATGCGTTATGCGTTATGCGTTATGCGTTATGCGTTATGCGTTATGCGTTATGCGTTATGCGTTATGCGTTATGCGTTATGCGTTATGCGTTATGCGTTATGCGTTATGCGTTATGCGTTATGCGTTATGCGTTATGCGTTATGCGTTATGAGTAATGCGTTATGCGTTATGCGTTATGCGTTATGCGTTATGCGTTATGCGTTATGCGTTATGCGTTATGCGTTATGCGTTATGCGTTATGCGTTATGCGTTATGCGTTATGCGTTATGCGTTATGCGTTATGCGTTATGCGTTATGTGTTATCCGTTATGAGTTATGAGTAATGCGTGATCCGTTATGCGTTATGCGTTATGAGTAATGCGTGATCCGTTATGCGTTATGCGTTATGAGTAATGCTTGATCCGTTACGCGTTATGCGTTATGCGTTATGCGTTATGCGTTATGGGTTATGCGTTATGCGTTATGTGTTATGAGTTATGCGTTATGCGTTATGCGTTATGCGTTATGCGTTATGCGTTATGCGATATGCGTTATGCGTTATGCGTTATGAGTAATGCGTGATCCGTTATGCGTTATGCGTTATGCGTTATGCGTTATGCGTTGTGCGTTATCCGCTATGCGTTATGCGTTTTGCGTTATGGGTTATGCGTTATGCGTTGTGCGTTATGCGTTATGCGTTATAGGTTATGCGTTATGTGTCATGCGTTATGCGTTTTGCGTTATGCGTTATGCGTTATGCGTTATGCGTAATGCGTTATGCGTTATGCGTTATGCGTTATGCGTTATGCGTTATGCGTTATGCGTTATGCGTTATGCGTTATGCGTTATGCGTTATGCGTTATGCGTTATGCGTTATGCGTTATGCGTTATGCGTTATGCGTTATGCGTTATGTGTTATCCGTTATGAGTTATGAGTAATTCGTGATCCGTTATGCGTTATGCGTTATGAGTAATGCGTGATGCGTTATGCGTTATGCGTTATGAGTAATGCTTGATCCGTTACGCGTTATGCGTTATGCGTTATGCGTTATGGGTTATGCGTTATGTGTTATGAGTTATGCGTTATGCGTTATGCGTTATGCGTTATGCGTTATGGGTTATGAGTAATGCGTGATCCGTTATGCGTTATGCTTTATGCGTTATGAGTTACGCGTAATGCGTTATGCGTTATGCGTTATGGGTTATGCGTTATGTGTTATGAGTTATGCGTTATGCGTTATGCGTTATGCGTTATGAGTAATGCGTGATCCGTTATGCGTTATGCGTTATGCGTTATGCGTTATGCGTTATGCGTTATGCGTTATGCGTTATGCGTTATGCGTTATGCGTTATGAGTAATGCGAGATCCGTTATGCGTTATGCGTTATGTGTTATGCGTTGTGCGTTATCCGCTATGCGTTATGCGTTTTGCGTTATGCGTTATGCGTTATGCGTTGTGCGTTATGCGTTATGCGTTATGCGTTATAGGTTATGCGTTATGTGTCATGCGTTATGCGTTATGCGTTATGCGTTATGCGTTATGCGTTATGCATTATGCGTTATGCTTTATGCGTTATGCGTTATAAGTAATGCGTGATCCGTTATGTGTTATGTGTTATGCGTTATGCGTTATGTGTTATGCGTTGTGCGTTATCCGCTATGCGTTATGCGTTTTGCGTTATGCGTTATGCGTTATGCGTTGTGCGTTATGCGTTATGCGCTATAGGTTATGCGTTATGTGTCATGCGTTATGCGTTATGCGTTATGCGTTATGCGTTATGCGTTATGCGTTATGCGTTATGCGTTATGCATTATGCGTTATGCGTTATGCTTTATGCGTTATGCGTTATCCGCTATGCGTTATGCGTTTTGCGATATGCGTTATGCGTTATGCGTTATGCGTTATGGGTTATGCGTTATGGGTTATGAGTAATGCGTGATCCGTTATGCGTTATGCTTTATGCGTTATGAGTTACGCGTAATGCGTTATGCGCTAATGGTCATGCGTTAAGCGTTATGCGTTATGCGTTATGCGTTATGGGTTATGTGTTATGCGTTATGCGTTATGCGTTATGCGTTATGCGTTATGCGTTATGGGATATCCGTTATGCGTTATCCGTTATGCGTTATGCGTTATGCGTTATGCGTTATGCGTTATGCGTTATGCGTTATGCGTTATGCGTTATGCGTTATGCGTTATGCGTTATGCGTTATGCGTTATGCGTTATGCGTTATGCGTTATGCGTTATGCGTTATGCGTTATGAGTAATGCGTGATCCGTTATGCGTTATGCTTTATGCGTTATGAGTTACGCGTAATGCGTTATGCGCTATGGGTCATGCGTTAAGCGTTATGCGTTATGCGTTATGCGTTATGGGTTATGCGTTATGTGTTATGAGTTATGCGTTATGCGTTATGCGTTATGCGTTATGCGTTATGCGTTATGGGTTATCCGTTATGCGTTATGCGTTATGCGTTATGCGTTATGCGTTATGCGTTATGCGTTATGCGTTATGCGTTATGAGTAATGCGTGATCCGTTATGCGTTATGCTTTATGCGTTATGCGTTATGCGTTATGCGTTATGCGTTATGGGTTATGCGTTATGGGTTATGAGTAATGCGTGATCCGTTATGCGTTATGCTTTATGCGTTATGAGTTACGCGTAATGCGTTATGCGCTAATGGTCATGCGTTAAGCGTTATGCGTTATGCGTTATGCGTTATGGGTTATGTGTTATGCGTTATGCGTTATGCGTTATGCGTTATGCGTTATGCGTTATGGGATATCCGTTATGCGTTATCCGTTATGCGTTATGCGTTATGCGTTATGCGTTATGCGTTATGCGTTATGCGTTATGCGTTATGCGTTATGCGTTATGCGTTATGCGTTATGCGTTATGCGTTATGCGTTATGCGTTATGCGTTATGCGTTATGCGTTATGCGTTATGCGTTATGCGTTATGCGTTATGAGTAATGCGTGATCCGTTATGCGTTATGCTTTATGCGTTATGAGTTACGCGTAATGCGTTATGCGCTATGGGTCATGCGTTATGCGTTATGCGTTATGCGTTATGCGTTATGCGTTACGCAATATGCGTTATGCGTTATGCGTTATGGGTTATGCGTTATGCGTTATGCGTTATGGGTTATGCGTTATGTGTTATGCGTTATGCGTTATGCGTTATGCGTTATGCGTTATGGGTTATCCGTTATGTGTTATGCGTTATGAGTTACGCGTAATGCGTTATGCGCTATGGGTCATGCGTTAAGCGTTATGCGTTATGCGTTATGCGTTATGGGTTATGCGTTATGTGTTATGCGTTATGCGTTATGCGTTATGCGTTATGCGTTATGCGTTATGGGTTATCCGTTATGTGTTATGCGTTATGCGTTATGCGTTATGCGTTATGCGTTATGCGTTATGCGTTATGCGTTGTGCGTTATCCGCTATGCGTTATGCGTTTTGCGTTATGGGTTATGCGTTATGCGTTGTGCGTTATGCGTTATGCGTTATAGGTTATGCGTTATGTGTCATGCGTTATGCGTTTTGCGTTATGCGTTATGCGTTATGCGTTATGCATTATGCGTTATGCGTTATGCTTTATGCGTTATGCGTTATAAGTAATCCGTGATCCGTTATGTGTTATGCGTTATGCGTTATGCGTTATGCGTTTTGCGTTATGCGTTATGCCTTATGCCTTATGCGTTATGCGTTATGCGTTATGCGTTATGCGTAATGCGTTATGCGTTATGCGTTATGCGTTATGCGTTATGCGTTATGCGTTATGCGTTATGCGTTCTGCGTTATGCGTTATGCGTTATGCGTTATGCGTTATGCGTTATGAGAAATGCGTGATCCGTTATGCGTTATGCGTTATGCGTTATGCGTTATGCGTTATGCGTTATGGGTTATGCGTTATGTGTTATGCGTTATGCGTTATGCGTTATGCGTTATGCGTTATGAGTAATGCGTGATCCGTTATGCGTTATGCTTTATGCGTTATGAGTTACGCGTAATGCGTTATGCGCTATGGGTCATGCGTTAAGAGTTATGCGTTATGCGTTATGCGTTATGCGTTATGGGTTATGCGTTATGTGTTATGAGTTATGAGTTATGAGTAATTCGTGATCCGTTATGCGTTATGCGTTATGAGTAATGCGTGATGCGTTATGCGTTATGCGTTATGAGTAATGCTTGATCCGTTACGCGTTATGCGTTATGCGTTATGCGTTATGCGTTATGCGATATGCGTTATGCGTTATGCGTTATGCGTTATGCGTTATGCGTTATGCGTTATGCGTTATGCGTTATGTGTTATGCGTTATGCGTTATGCGTTATGCGTTATGCGTTATGCGTTATGCGTTATGCGTTATGCGTTATGCGTTATGCGTTATGTGTTATCCGTTATGAGTTATGAGTAATTCGTGATCCGTTATGCGTTATGCGTTATGAGTAATGCGTGATGCGTTATGCGTTATGCGTTATGAGTAATGCTTGATCCGTTACGCGTTATGCGTTATGCGTTATGCGTTATGGGTTATGCGTTATGTGTTATGAGTTATGCGTTATGCGTTATGCGTTATGCGTTATGCGTTATGCGTTATGGGTTATGAGTAATGCGTGATCCGTTATGCGTTATGCTTTACGCGTTATGAGTTACGCGTAATGCGTTATGCGTTATGCGTTATGGGTTATGCGTTATGTGTTATGAGTTATGCGTTATGCGTTATGCGTTATGCGTTATGAGTAATGCGTGATCCGTTATGCGTTATGCGTTATGCGTTATGCGTTATGCGTTATGCGTTATGCGTTATGCGTTTTGCTTTATGCGTTATGCGTTATGCGTTATGCGTTATGCGTTATGCGTTACGCAATATGCGTTATGCGTTATGCGTTATGGGTTATGCGTTATGCGTTATGCGTTATGGGTTATGAGTAATGCGCGACCCGTTATGCGTTATGCTTTATGCGTTATGAGTTACGCGTAATGCGTTATGCGCTATGGGTCATGCGTTAAGCGTTATGCGTTATGCGTTATGCGTTATGGGTTATGCGTTATGTGTTATGCGTTATGCGTTATGCGTTATGGGTTATCCGTTATGTGTTATGCGTTATGCGTTATGCGTTATGCGTTATGCGTTATGCGTTATGCGTTATGCGTTGTGCGTTATCCGCTATGCGTTATGCGTTTTGCGTTATGGGTTATGCGTTATGCGTTGTGCGTTATGCGTTATGCGTTATAGGTTATGCGTTATGTGTCATGCGTTATGCGTTTTGCGTTATGCGTTATGCGTTATGCGTTATGCATTATGCGTTATGCGTTATGCTTTATGCGTTATGCGTTATAAGTAATGCGTGATCCGTTATGTGTTATGCGTTATGCGTTATGCGTTATGCGTTTTGCGTTATGCGTTATGCCTTATGCCTTATGCGTTATGCGTTATGCGTTATGCGTTATGCGTAATGCGTTATGCGTTATGCGTTATGCGTTATGCGTTATGCGTTATGCGTTATGCGTTATGCGTTATGCGTTATGCGTTATGAGTAATGCGTTATGCGTTATGCGTTATGTGTTATGCGTTATGCTTTATGCGTTATGAGTTACGCGTAATGCGTTATGCGCTATGGGTCATGCGTTAAGCGTTATGCGTTATGCGTTATGCGTTATGGGTTATGCGTTATGTGTTATGAGTTATGAGTTATGAGTAATTCGTGATCCGTTATGCGTTATGCGTTATGAGTAATGCGTGATGCGTTATGCGTTATGCGTTATGAGTAATGCTTGATCCGTTACGCGTTATGCGTTATGCGTTATGCGTTATGCGTTATGCGATATGCGTTATGCGTTATGCGTTATGCGTTATGCGTTATGCGTTATGCGTTATGCGTTATGTGTTATGCGTTATGCGTTATGCGTTATGCGTTATGCGTTATGCGTTATGCGTTATGCGTTATGCGTTATGCGTTATGCGTTATGCGTTATGCGTTATGTGTTATGCGTTATGGGTTATGCGTTATGTGTTATGCGTTATGTGTTATGCGTTATGCGTTATGCGTTATGCGTTATGCGTTATGAGTAATGCGTGATCCGTTATGCGTTATGCTTTATGCGTTATGAGTTACGCGTAATGCGTTATGCGCTATGGGTCATGCGTTAAGCGTCATGCGTTATGCGTTATGCGTTATGGGTTATGCGTTATGTGTTATGAGTTATGAGTTATGAGTAATTCGTGATCCGTTATGCGTTATGCGTTATGAGTAATGCGTGATGCGTTATGCGTTATGCGTTATGAGTAATGCTTGATCCGTTACGCGTTATGCGTTATGCGTTATGCGTTATGCGTTATGCGATATGCGTTATGCGTTATGCGTTATGCGTTATGCGTTATGCGTTATGCGTTATGCGTTATGTGTTATGCGTTATGCGTTATGCGTTATGCGTTATGCGTTATGCGTTATGCGTTATGCGTTATGCGTTATGCGTTATGCGTTATGCGTTATGCGTTATGCGTTATGCGTTATGTGTTATCCGTTATGAGTTATGAGTAATTCGTGATCCGTTATGCGTTATGCGTTATGAGTAATGCGTGAAGCGTTATGCGTTATGCGTTATGAGTAATGCTTGATCCGTTACGCGTTATGCGTTATGCGTTATGCGTTATGGGTTATGCGTTATGTGTTATGAGTTATGCGTTATGCGTTATGCGTTATGCGTTATGCGTTATGGGTTATGAGTAATGCGTGATCCGTTATGCGTTATGCTTTATGCGTTATGAGTTACGCGTAATGCGTTATGCGTTATGCGTTATGGGTTATGCGTTATGTGTTATGAGTTATGCGTTATGCGTTATGCGTTATGCGTTATGCGTTATGAGTAATGCGTGATCCGTTATGCGTTATGCGTTATGCGTTATGCGTTATGCGTTATGCGTTATGCGTTTTGCTTTATGCGTTATGCGTTATGCGTTATGCGTTATGCGTTATGCGTTACGCAATATGCGTTATGCGTTATGCGTTATGGGTTATGCGTTATGCGTTATGCGTTATGGGTTATGAGTAATGCGCGACCCGTTATGCGTTATGCTTTATGCGTTATGAGTTACGCGTAATGCGTTATGCGCTATGGGTCATGCGTTAAGCGTTATGCGTTATGCGTTATGCGTTATGGGTTATGCGTTATGTGTTATGCGTTATGCGTTATGCGTTATGCGTTATGCGTTATGCGTTATGGGTTATCCGTTATGTGTTATGCGTTATGCGTTATGCGTTATGCGTTATGCGTTATGCGTTATGCGTTGTGCGTTATCCGCTATGCGTTATGCGTTTTGCGTTATGGGTTATGCGTTATGCGTTGTGCGTTATGCGTTATGCGTTATAGGTTATGCGTTATGTGTCATGCGTTATGCGTTTTGCGTTATGCGTTATGCGTTATGCGTTATGCATTATGCGCTATGCGTTATGCTTTATGCGTTATGCGTTATAAGTAATGCGTGATCCGTTATGTGTTATGCGTTATGCGTTATGCGTTATGCGTTTTGCGTTATGCGTTATGCCTTATGCCTTATGCGTTATGCGTTATGCGTTATGCGTTATGCGTAATGCGTTATGCGTTATGCGTTATGCGTTATGCGTTATGCGTTATGCGTTATGCGTTATGCGTTCTGCGTTATGCGTTATGCGTTATGCGTTATGCGTTATGCGTTATGAGAAATGCGTGATCCGTTATGCGTTATGCGTTATGCGTTATGCGTTATGCGTTATGCGTTATGCGTTATGGGTTATGCGTTATGTGTTATGCGTTATGCGTTATGCGTTATGCGTTATGCGTTATGAGTAATGCGTGATCCGTTATGCGTTATGCTTTATGCGTTATGAGTTACGCGTAATGCGTTATGCGCTATGGGTCATGCGTTAAGCGTTATGCGTTATGCGTTATGCGTTATGGGTTATGCGTTATGTGTTATGAGTTATGAGTTATGAGTAATTCGTGATCCGTTATGCGTTATGCGTTATGCGTTATGCGTTATGCGTTATGCGTTATGCGTTATGCGTTATGCGTTATGCGTTATGCGTTATGCGTTATGCGTTATGCGTTATGCGTTATGCGTTATGCGTTATGCGTTATGCGTTATGTGTTATCCGTTATGAGTTATGAGTAATTCGTGATCCGTTATGCGTTATGCGTTATGAGTAATGCGTGATGCGTTATGCGTTATGCGTTATGAGTAATGCTTGATCCGTTACGCGTTATGCGTTATGCGTTATGCGTTATGGGTTATGCGTTATGTGTTATGAGTTATGCGTTATGCGTTATGCGTTATGCGTTATGCGTTATGGGTTATGAGTAATGCGTGATCCGTTATGCGTTATGCTTTATGCGTTATGAGTTACGCGTAATGCGTTATGCGTTATGCGTTATGGGTTATGCGTTATGTGTTATGAGTCATGCGTTATGCGTTATGCGTTATGCGTTATGCGTTATGCGTTATGCGTTATGAGTAATGCGTGATCCGTTATGCGTTATGCGTTATGCGTTATGCGTTATGCGTTATGCGTTATGCGTTATGCGTTATGCGTTATGCGTTATGCGTTATGCGTTATGCGTTATACGTTATGCGTTATGAGTAATGCGTGATCCGTTATGCGTTATGCGTTATGCGTTATGCGTTATGTGTTATGCGTTGTGCGTTATCCGCTATGCGTTATGCGTTTTGCGTTATGCGTTATGCGTTATGCGTTGTGCGTTATGCGTTATGCGTTATGCGTTATAGGTTATGCGTTATGTGTCATGCGTTATGCGTTATGCGTTATGCGTTATGCGTTATGCGTTATGCATTATGCGTTATGCGTTATGTTTTATGCGATATGCGTTATAAGTAATGCGTGATCCGTTATGTGTTATGCGTTATGCGTTATGCGTTATGTGTTATGCGTTGTGCGTTATCCGCTATGCGTTATGCGTTTTGCGTTATGCGTTATGCGTTATGCGTTGTGCGTTATGCGTTATAGGTTATGCGTTATGTGTCATGCGTTATGCGTTATGCGTTATGCGTTATGCGTTATGCGTTATGCGTTATGCGTTATGCGTTATGCGTTATGCATTATGCGTTATGCGTTATGCTTTATGCGTTATGCGTTATAAGTAATGCGTGATCCGTTATGTGTTATGCGTTATGCGTTATGCGTTATGTGTTATGCGTTGTGCGTTATCCGCTATGCGTTATGCGTTTTGCGATATGCGTTATGCGTTATGCGTTATGCGTTATGCGTTATGGGTTATGCGTTATGGGTTATGAGTAATGCGTGATCCGTTATGCGTTATGCTTTATGCGTTATGAGTTACACGTAATGCGTTATGCGCTAATGGTCATGCGTTAAGCGTTATGCGTTATGCGTTATGCGTTATGGGTTATGTGTTATGCGTTATGCGTTATGCGTTATGCGTTATGCGTTATGCGTTATGCGTTATGCGTTATGCATTATGCGTTATGCGTTATGCTTTATGCGTTATGCGTTATAAGTAATGCGTGATCCGTTATGTGTTATGCGTTATGCGTTATGCGTTATGTGTTATGCGTTGTGCGTTATCCGCTATGCGTTATGCGTTTTGCGATATGCGTTATGCGTTATGCGTTATGCGTTATGCGTTATGGGTTATGCGTTATGGGTTATGAGTAATGCGTGATCCGTTATGCGTTATGCTTTATGCGTTATGAGTTACGCGTAATGCGTTATGCGCTAATGGTCATGCGTTAAGCGTTATGCGTTATGCGTTATGCGTTATGGGTTATGTGTTATGCGTTATGCGTTATGCGTTATGCGTTATGCGTTATGCGTTATGGGATATCCGTTATGCGTTATCCGTTATGCGTTATGCGTTATGCGTTATGCGTTATGCGTTATGCGTTATGCGTTATGCGTTATGCGTTATGCGTTATGCGTTATGCGTTATGCGTTATGCGTTATGCGTTATGCGTTATGAGTAATGCGTGATCCGTTATGCGTTATGCTTTATGCGTTATGAGTTACGCGTAATGCGTTATGCGCTATGGGTCATGCGTTAAGCGTTATGCGTTATGCGTTATGCGTTATGGGTTATGCGTTATGTGTTATGAGTTATGCGTTATGCGTTATGTGTTATGAGTTATGCGTTATGCGTTATGCGTTATGCGTTATGAGTAATGCGTGATCCGTTATGCGTTATGCGTTATGCGTTATGCGTTATGCGTTATGCGTTATGCGTTATGCCTTATGCCTTATGCGTTATGCGTTATGCGTTATGCGTTATGCGTAATGCGTTATGCGTTATGCGTTATGCGTTATGCGTTATGCGTTATGCGTTATGCGTTATGCGTTCTGCGTTATGCGTTATGCGTTATGCGTTATGCGTTATGAGAAATGCGTGATCCGTTATGCGTTATGCGTTATGCGTTATGCGTTATGCGTTATGCGTTATGCGTTATGGGTTATGCGTTATGTGTTATGCGTTATGCGTTATGCGTTATGCGTTATGCGTTATGAGTAATGCGTGATCCGTTATGCGTTATGCTTTATGCGTTATGAGTTACGCGTAATGCGTTATGCGCTATGGGTCATGCGTTAAGCGTTATGCGTTATGCGTTATGCGTTATGGGTTATGCGTTATGTGTTATGAGTTATGAGTTATGAGTAATTCGTGATCCGTTATGCGTTATGCGTTATGCGTTATGCGTTATGCGTTATGCGTTATGCGTTATGCGTTATGCGTTATGCGTTATGCGTTATGCGTTATGCGTTATGCGTTATGCGTTATGCGTTATGCGTTATGCGTTATGTGTTATCCGTTATGAGTTATGAGTAATTCGTGATCCGTTATGCGTTATGCGTTATGAGTAATGCTTGATCCGTTACGCGTTATGCGTTATGCGTTATGCGTTATGGGTTATGCGTTATGTGTTATGAGTTATGCGTTATGCGTTATGCGTTATGCGTTATGCGTTATGGGTTATGAGTAATGCGTGATCCGTTATGCGTTATGCTTTATGCGTTATGAGTTACGCGTAATGCGTTATGCGTTATGCGTTATGGGTTATGCGTTATGTGTTATGAGTTATGCGTTATGCGTTATGCGTTATGCGTTATGCGTTATGCGTTATGAGTAATGCGTGATCCGTTATGCGTTATGCGTTATGCGTTATGCGTTATGCGTTATGCGTTATGCGTTATGCGTTATGCGTTATGCGTTATGCGTTATGCGTTATGCGTTATGCGTTATACGTTATGCGTTATGAGTAATGCGTGATCCGTTATGCGTTATGCGTTATGCGTTATGCGTTATGCGTTATGCGTTATGCGTTATAGGTTATGCGTTATGTGTTATGAGTTATGCGTTATGCGTTATGCGTTATGCGTTATGCGTTATGGGTTATCTGTTATGCGTTATCCGTTATGAGTTTTGCGTTATGCGTTATGCGTTATGAGTTGTGCGTTATGCGTTATGCGTTATGCGTTATGCTTTATGCGTTATGCGTTATGCGTTATGCGTTATGCGTTATGCGTTACGCAATATGCGTTATGCGTTATGCGTTATGCGTTATGCGTTATGCGTTATGCGTTATGCGTTATGCGTTATGCGTAATGCGTTATGCGTTATGCGTTATGCGTTATGCGTTATGCGTTATGCGTTATGGGTTATCCGTTATGCGTTATCCGTTATGCGTTATGCGTTATGCGTTATGCGTTATGCGTTATGCGTTATGCGATATGCGTTATGCGTTATGCGTTATGCGTTATGCGTTATGCGTTATGCGTTATGCGTTATGCGTTATGCGATATGCGTTTTGCGTTATGCGTTATGCGTTATGCGTTATGCGTTATGCGTTATGCGTTATGCGTTATGCGTTATGCGTTATGCGTTATGCGTTATGCGTTATGCGTTATGCGTTATGCGTTATGCGTTATGCGTTATGCGTTATGCGTTATGCCTTATGCGTTATGAGTAATGCGTGATCCGTTATGCGTTATGCGTTATGCGTTATGCGTTATGCGTTGTGCGTTATCCGCTATGCGTTATGCGTTTTGCGTTATGGGTTATGCGTTATGCGTTGTGCGTTATGCGTTATGCGTTATAAGTTATGCGTTATGTGTCATGCGTTATGCGTTTTGCGTTATGCGTTATGCGTTATGCGTTATGCATTATGCATTATGCGTTATGCTTTATGCGTTATGCGTTATAAGTAATGCGTGATCCGTTATGTGTTATGCGTTATGCGTTATGCGTTATGCGTTTTGCGTTATGCATTATGCCTTATGCCTTATGCGTTATGCGTTATGCGTTATGCGTTATGCGTAATGCGTTATGCGTTATGCGTTATGCGTTATGCGTTATGCGTTATGCGTTATGCGTTATGCGTTCTGCGTTATGCGTTATGCGTTATGCGTTATGCGTTATGCGTTATGCGTTATGAGAAATGCGTGATCCGTTATGCGTTATGCGTTATGCGTTATGCGTTATGCGTTATGCGTTATGGGTTATGCGTTATGTGTTATGCGTTATGCGTTATGGGTTATCCGTTATGCGTTATAGGTTATGCGTTATGCGTTATGCGTTATGCGTTATGCGTTATGCGTTATGCGTTATGCGTTATGCGTTATGCGTTATGCGTTATGCGTTATGCGATATGCGTTTTGCGTTATGCGATATGCGTTTTGCGTTATGCGTTATGCGTTATGCGTTATGCGTTATGCGTTATGCGTTATGCGTTATGCGTTATGCGTTATGCGTTATGCGTTATGCGTTATGCGTTATGCGTTATGCGTTATGCCTTATGCGTTATGAGTAATGCGTGATCCGTTATGCGTTATGCGTTATGCGTTATGCGTTATGCGTTGTGCGTTATCCGCTATGCGTTATGCGTTTTGCGTTATGGGTTATGCGTTATGCGTTGTGCGTTATGCGTTATGCGTTATAGGTTATGCGTTATGTGTCATGCGTTATGCGTTTTGCGTTATGCGTTATGCGTTATGCGTTATGCATTATGCATTATGCGTTATGCTTTATGCGTTATGCGTTATAAGTAATGCGTGATCCGTTATGTGTTATGCGTTATGCGTTATGCGTTATGCGTTTTGCGTTATGCGTTATGCCTTATGCCTTATGCGTTATGCGTTATGCGTTATGCGTTATGCGTTATGCGTTATGCGTTATGCGTAATGCGTTATGCGTTATGCGTTATGCGTTATGCGTTATGCGTTATGCGTTATGCGTTATGCGTTCTGCGTTATGCGTTATGCGTTATGCGTTATGCGTTATGCGTTATGAGAAATGCGTGATCCGTTATGCGTTATGCGTTATGCGTTATGCGTTATGCGTTATGCGTTATGGGTTATGCGTTATGTGTTATGCGTTATGCGTTATGCGTTATGCGTTATGCGTTATGCGTTATGCGTTATGCGTTATGCGTTATGCGTTATGCGTTATGCGTTATGCGTTATGCGTTATGCGTTATGCGTTATGCGTTATGCGTTATGTGTTATCCGTTATGAGTTATGAGTAATTCGTGATCCGTTATGCGTTATGCGTTATGAGTAATGAGTGATGCGTTATGCGTTATGCGTTATGAGTAATACTTGATCCGTTACGCGTTATGCGTTATGCGTTATGGGTTATGCGTTATGTGTTATGAGTTATGCGTTATGCGTTATGCGTTATGCGTTATGCGTTATGCGTTATGGGTTATGAGTAATGCGTGATCCGTTATGCGTTATGCTTTATGCGTTATGAGTTACGCGTAATGCGTTATGCGTTATGCGTTATGGGTTATGCGTTATGTGTTATGAGTTATGCGTTATGCGTTATGCGTTATGCGTTATGCGTTATGCGTTATGAGTAATGCGTGATCCGTTATGCGTTATGCGTTATGCGTTATGCGTTATGCGTTATGCGTTATGCGTTATGCGTTATGCGTTATGCGTTATGCGTTATGCGTTATGCGTTATGCGTTATGAGTAATGCGTGATCCGTTATGCGTTATGCGTTATGCGTTATGCGTTATGTGTTATGCGTTGTGCGTTATCCGCTATGCGTTATGCGTTTTGCGTTATGCGTTATGCGTTATGCGTTGTGCGTTATGCGTTATGCGTTATGCGTTATGCGTTATGAGAAATGCGTGATCCGTTATGCGTTATGCGTTATGCGTTATGCGTTATGCGTTATGCGTTATGCGTTATGCGTTATGCGTTATGCGTTATGCGTTATGCGTTATGCCTTATGCCTTATGCGTTATGCGTTATGCGTTATGCGTTATGCGTAATGCGTTATGCGTTATGCGTTATGCGTTATGCGTTATGCGTTATGCGTTATGCGTTATGCGTTCTGCGTTATGCGTTATGCGTTATGCGTTATGCGTTATGAGAAATGCGTGATCCGTTATGCGTTATGCGTTATGCGTTATGCGTTATGCGTTATGCGTTATGCGTTATGGGTTATGCGTTATGTGTTATGCGTTATGCGTTATGCGTTATGCGTTATGCGTTATGAGTAATGCGTGATCCGTTATGCGTTATGCTTTATGCGTTATGAGTTACGCGTAATGCGTTATGCGCTATGGGTCATGCGTTAAGCGTTATGCGTTATGCGTTATGCGTTATGGGTTATGCGTTATGTGTTATGAGTTATGAGTTATGAGTAATTCGTGATCCGTTATGCGTTATGCGTTATGCGTTATGCGTTATGCGTTATGCGTTATGCGTTATGCGTTATGCGTTATGCGTTATGCGTTATGCGTTATGCGTTATGCGTTATGCGTTATGCGTTATGTGTTATCCGTTATGAGTTATGAGTAATTCGTGATCCGTTATGCGTTATGCGTTATGAGTAATGCGTGATGCGTTATGCGTTATGCGTTATGAGTAATGCTTGATCCGTTACGCGTTATGCGTTATGCGTTATGCGTTATGGGTTATGCGTTATGTGTTATGAGTTATGCGTTATGCGTTATGCGTTATGCGTTATGCGTTATGGGTTATGAGTAATGCGTGATCCGTTATGCGTTATGCTTTATGCGTTATGAGTTACGCGTAATGCGTTATGCGTTATGCGTTATGGGTTATGCGTTATGTGTTATGAGTTATGCGTTATGCGTTATGCGTTATGCGTTATGCGTTATGCGTTATGAGTAATGCGTGATCCGTTATGCGTTATGCGTTATGCGTTATGCGTTATGCGTTATGCGTTATGCGTTATGCGTTATGCGTTATGCGTTATGCGTTATGCGTTATACGTTATGCGTTATGAGTAATGCGTGATCCGTTATGCGTTATGCGTTATGCGTTATGCGTTATGTGTTATGCGTTGTGCGTTATCCGCTATGCGTTATGCGTTTTGCGTTATGCGTTATGCGTTATGCGTTATGCGTTATGCGTTATGCGTTATGCGTTATAGGTTATGCGTTATGTGTTATGAGTTATGCGTTATGCGTTATGCGTTATGCGTTATGCGTTATGGGTTATCCGTTATGCGTTATCCGTTATGAGTTTTGCGTTATGCGTTATGCGTTATGAGTTGTGCGTTATGCGTTATGCGTTATGCGTTATGCTTTATGCGTTATGCGTTATGCGTTATGCGTTATGCGTTATGCGTTACGCAATATGCGTTATGCGTTATGCGTTATGCGTTATGCGTTATGCGTTATGCGTTATGCGTTATGCGTAATGCGTTATGCGTTATGCGTTATGCGTTATGCGTTATGCGTTATGGGTTATCCGTTATGCGTTATCCGTTATGCGTTATGCGTTATGCGTTATGCGTTATGCGTTATGCGATATGCGTTATGCGTTATGCGTTATGCGTTATGCGTTATGCGTTATGCGTTATGCGTTATGCGTTATGCGTTGTGCGTTATCCGCTATGCGTTATGCGTTTTGCGTTATGGGTTATGCGTTATGCGTTGTGCGTTATGCGTTATGCGTTATAAGTTATGCGTTATGTGTCATGCGTTATGCGTTTTGCGTTATGCGTTATGCGTTATGCGTTATGCATTATGCATTATGCGTTATGCTTTATGCGTTATGCGTTATAAGTAATGCGTGATCCGTTATGTGTTATGCGTTATGCGTTATGCGTTATGCGTTTTGCGTTATGCATTATGCCTTATGCCTTATGCGTTATGCGTTATGCGTTATGCGTTATGCGTAATGCGTTATGCGTTATGCGTTATGCGTTATGCGTTATGCGTTATGCGTTATGCGTTATGCGTTCTGCGTTATGCGTTATGCGTTATGCGTTATGCGTTATGCGTTATGCGTTATGAGAAATGCGTGATCCGTTATGCGTTATGCGTTATGCGTTATGCGTTATGCGTTATGCGTTATGCGTTATGGGTTATGCGTTATGTGTTATGCGTTATGCGTTATGGGTTATCCGTTATGCGTTATAGGTTATGCGTTATGCGTTATGCGTTATGCGTTATGCGTTATGCGTTATGCGTTATGCGTTATGCGTTATGCGTTATGCGTTATGCGTTATGCGTTATGCGATATGCGTTTTGCGTTATGCGATATGCGTTTTGCGTTATGCGTTATGCGTTATGCGTTATGCGTTATGCGTTATGCGTTATGCGTTATGCGTTATGCGTTATGCGTTATGCGTTATGCGTTATGCGTTATGCGTTATGCGTTATGCCTTATGCGTTATGAGTAATGCGTGATCCGTTATGCGTTATGCGTTATGCGTTATGCGGTATGCGTTGTGCGTTATCCGCTATGCGTTATGCGTTTTGCGTTATGGGTTATGCGTTATGCGTTGTGCGTTATGCGTTATGCGTTATAGGTTATGCGTTATGTGTCATGCGTTATGCGTTTTGCGTTATGCGTTATGCGTTATGCGTTATGCATTATGCATTATGCGTTATGCTTTATGCGTTATGCGTTATAAGTAATGCGTGATCCGTTATGTGTTATGCGTTATGCGTTATGCGTTATGCGTTTTGCGTTATGCGTTATGCCTTATGCCTTATGCGTTATGCGTTATGCGTTATGCGTTATGCGTTATGCGTTATGCGTTATGCGTAATGCGTTATGCGTTATGCGTTATGCGTTATGCGTTATGCGTTATGCGTTATGCGTTATGCGTTCTGCGTTATGCGTTATGCGTTATGCGTTATGCGTTATGCGTTATGAGAAATGCGTGATCCGTTATGCGTTATGCGTTATGCGTTATGCGTTATGCGTTATGGGTTATGCGTTATGTGTTATGCGTTATGCGTTATGCGTTATGCGTTATGCGTTATGCGTTATGCGTTATGCGTTATGCGTTATGCGTTATGCGTTATGCGTTATGCGTTATGCGTTATGCGTTATGCGTTATGCGTTATGCGTTATGCGTTATGCGTTATGTGTTATCCGTTATGAGTTATGAGTAATTCGTGATCCGTTATGCGTTATGCGTTATGAGTAATGCGTGATGCGTTATGCGTTATGCGTTATGAGTAATACTTGATCCGTTACGCGTTATGCGTTATGCGTTATGGGTTATGCGTTATGTGTTATGAGTTATGCGTTATGCGTTATGCGTTATGCGTTATGCGTTATGCGTTATGGGTTATGAGTAATGCGTGATCCGTTATGCGTTATGCTTTATGCGTTATGAGTTACGCGTAATGCGTTATGCGTTATGCGTTATGGGTTATGCGTTATGTGTTATGAGTTATGCGTTATGCGTTATGCGTTATGCGTTATGCGTTATGCGTTATGAGTAATGCGTGATCCGTTATGCGTTATGCGTTATGCGTTATGCGTTATGCGTTATGCGTTATGCGTTATGCGTTATGCGTTATGCGTTATGCGTTATGCGTTATGCGTTATGCGTTATGCGTTATGAGTAATGCGTGATCCGTTATGCGTTATGCGTTATGCGTTATGCGTTATGTGTTATGCGTTGTGCGTTATCCGCTATGCGTTATGCGTTTTGCGTTATGCGTTATGCGTTATGCGTTGTGCGTTATGCGTTATGCGTTATGCGTTATAGGTTATGCGTTATGTGTCATGCGTTATGCGTTATGCGTTATGCGTTATGCGTTATGCGTTATGCATTATGCGTTATGCGTTATGCTTTATGCGTTATGCGTTATAAGTAATGCGTGATCCGTTATGTGTTATGCGTTATGCGTTATGTGTTATGCGTTGTGCGTTATGCGCTATGCGTTATGCGTTTTGCGTTATGCGTTATGCGTTATGCGTTGTGCGTTATGCGTTATGCGTTATAGGTTATGCGTTATGTGTCATGCGTTATGCGTTATGCGTTATGCGTTATGCGTTATGCGTTATGCGTTATGCGTTATGCGTTATGCGTTATGCGTTATGCATTATGCGTTATGCGTTATGCTTTATGCGTTATGCGTTATAAGTAATGCGTGATCCGTTATGTGTTATGCGTTATGCGTTATGCGTTATGTGTTATGCGTTGTGCGTTATCCGCTATGCGTTATGCGTTTTGCGATATGCGTTATGCGTTATGCGTTATGCGTTATGCGTTATGCGTTATGGGTTATGCGTTATGGGTTATGAGTAATGCGTGATCCGTTATGCGTTATGCTTTATGCGTTATGAGTTACGCGTAATGCGTTATGCGCTAATGGTCATGCGTTAAGCGTTATGAGTTATGCGTTATGCGTTATGGGTTATGTGTTATGCGTTATGCGTTATGCGTTATGCGTTATGCGTTATGCGTTATGGGATATCCGTTATGCGTTATCCGTTATGCGTTATGCGTTATGCGTTATGCGTTATGCGTTATGCGTTATGCGTTATGCGTTATGCGTTATGCGTTATGCGTTATGCGTTATGCGTTATGCGTTATGCGTTATGCGTTATGCGTTATGCGTTATGCGTTATGCGTTATGCGTTATGAGTAATGCGTGATCCGTTATGCGTTATGAGTTACGCGTAATGCGTTATGCGCTATGGGTCATGCGTTAAGCGTTATGCGTTATGCGTTATGCGTTATGGGTTATGCGTTATGTGTTATGAGTTATGCGTTATGCGTTATGCGTTATGCGTTATGCGTTATGGGTTATCCGTTATGCGTTATCCGTTATGAGTTTTGCGTTATGCGTTATGCGTTATGAGTTGTGCGTTATGCGTTATGCGTTATGCGTTATGCTTTATGCGTTATGCGTTATGCGTTATGCGTTATGCGTTATGCGTTATGCGTTATGCGATATGCATTATGCGTTATGCGTTATGCGTTATGCGTTATGCGTTATGCGTTATGCGTTATGCGTTATGCGTTATGCGTTATGCGTTATGCGTTATGCGTTATACGTTATGCCTTATGCGTTATGAGTAATGCGTGATCCGTTATGCGTTATGCGTTATGCGTTATGCGTTATGCGTTGTGCGTTATCCGCTATGCGTTATGCGTTTTGCGTTATGGGTTATGCGTTATGCGTTGTGCGTTATGCGTTATGCGTTATAGGTTATGCGTTATGTGTCATGCGTTATGCGTTTTGCGTTATGCGTTATGCGTTATGCGTTATGCGTTATGCATTATGCGTTATGCGTTATGCTTTATGCGTTATGCGTTATAAGTAATGCGTGATCCGTTATGTGTTATGCGTTATGCGTTATGCGTTATGCG
Source organism: Lasioglossum morio (assembly GCA_916610235.2). Lineage (NCBI taxonomy): Eukaryota > Metazoa > Arthropoda > Insecta > Hymenoptera > Halictidae > Lasioglossum > Lasioglossum morio. The sequence continues at coordinate 3,178,019 of CAKAJA020001042.1, read as the reverse complement.
TTTTGCGTTATGCGTTATGCCTTATGCCTTATGCGTTATGCGTTATGCGTTATGCGTTATGCGTAATGCGTTATGCGTTATGCGTTATGCGTTATCCGTTATGCGTTATGCGTTATGCGTTATGCGTTATGCGTTATGCGTTATGCGTTATGCGTTATGTGTTATCCGTTATGAGTTATGAGTAATTCGTGATCCGTTATGCGTTATGCGTTATGAGTAATGCGTGATGCGTTATGCGTTATGCGTTATGAGTAATGCTTGATCCGTTACGCGTTATGCGTTATGCGTTATGCGTTATGCGTTCTGCGTTATGCGTTATGCGTTATGCGTTATGCGTTATGCGTTATGCGTTATGAGAAATGCGTGATCCGTTATGCGTTATGCGTTATGCGTTATGCGTTATGCGTTATGCGTTATGCGTTATGGGTTATGCGTTATGTGTTATGCGTTATGCGTTATGGGTTATCCGTTATGCGTTATAGGTTATGCGTTATGCGTTATGCGTTATGCGTTATGCGTTATGCGTTATGCGTTATGCGTTATGCGTTATGCGTTATGCGTTATGCGTTATGCGTTATGCGATATGCGTTTTGCGTTATGCGATATGCGTTTTGCGTTATGCGTTATGCGTTATGCGTTATGCGTTATGCGTTATGCGTTATGCGTTATGCGTTATGCGTTATGCGTTATGCGTTATGCGTTATGCGTTATGCGTTATGCGTTATGCCTTATGCGTTATGAGTAATGCGTGATCCGTTATGCGTTATGCGTTATGCGTTATGCGTTATGCGTTGTGCGTTATCCGCTATGCGTTATGCGTTTTGCGTTATGGGTTATGCGTTATGCGTTGTGCGTTATGCGTTATGCGTTATAGGTTATGCGTTATGTGTCATGCGTTATGCGTTTTGCGTTATGCGTTATGCGTTATGCGTTATGCATTATGCATTATGCGTTATGCTTTATGCGTTATGCGTTATAAGTAATGCGTGATCCGTTATGTGTTATGCGTTATGCGTTATGCGTTATGCGTTTTGCGTTATGCGTTATGCCTTATGCCTTATGCGTTATGCGTTATGCGTTATGCGTTATGCGTTATGCGTTATGCGTTATGCGTAATGCGTTATGCGTTATGCGTTATGCGTTATGCGTTATGCGTTATGCGTTATGCGTTATGCGTTCTGCGTTATGCGTTATGCGTTATGCGTTATGCGTTATGCGTTATGAGAAATGCGTGATCCGTTATGCGTTATGCGTTATGCGTTATGCGTTATGCGTTATGGGTTATGCGTTATGTGTTATGCGTTATGCGTTATGCGTTATGCGTTATGCGTTATGCGTTATGCGTTATGCGTTATGCGTTATGCGTTATGCGTTATGCGTTATGCGTTATGCGTTATGCGTTATGCGTTATGCGTTATGCGTTATGCGTTATGCGTTATGTGTTATCCGTTATGAGTTATGAGTAATTCGTGATCCGTTATGCGTTATGCGTTATGAGTAATGCGTGATGCGTTATGCGTTATGCGTTATGAGTAATACTTGATCCGTTACGCGTTATGCGTTATGCGTTATGGGTTATGCGTTATGTGTTATGAGTTATGCGTTATGCGTTATGCGTTATGCGTTATGCGTTATGCGTTATGCGTTATGGGTTATGAGTAATGCGTGATCCGTTATGCGTTATGCTTTATGCGTTATGAGTTACGCGTAATGCGTTATGCGTTATGCGTTATGGGTTATGCGTTATGTGTTATGAGTTATGCGTTATGCGTTATGCGTTATGCGTTATGCGTTATGCGTTATGAGTAATGCGTGATCCGTTATGCGTTATGCGTTATGCGTTATGCGTTATGCGTTATGCGTTATGCGTTATGCGTTATGCGTTATGCGTTATGCGTTATGCGTTATGCGTTATGCGTTATGCGTTATGAGTAATGCGTGATCCGTTATGCGTTATGCGTTATGCGTTATGCGTTATGTGTTATGCGTTGTGCGTTATCCGCTATGCGTTATGCGTTTTGCGTTATGCGTTATGCGTTATGCGTTGTGCGTTATGCGTTATGCGTTATGCGTTATAGGTTATGCGTTATGTGTCATGCGTTATGCGTTATGCGTTATGCGTTATGCGTTATGCGTTATGCATTATGCGTTATGCGTTATGCTTTATGCGTTATGCGTTATAAGTAATGCGTGATCCGTTATGTGTTATGCGTTATGCGTTATGTGTTATGCGTTGTGCGTTATCCGCTATGCGTTATGCGTTTTGCGTTATGCGTTATGCGTTATGCGTTGTGCGTTATGCGTTATGCGTTATAGGTTATGCGTTATGTGTCATGCGTTATGCGTTATGCGTTATGCGTTATGCGTTATGCGTTATGCGTTATGCGTTATGCGTTATGCGTTATGCGTTATGCATTATGCGTTATGCGTTATGCTTTATGCGTTATGCGTTATAAGTAATGCGTGATCCGTTATGTGTTATGCGTTATGCGTTATGCGTTATGTGTTATGCGTTGTGCGTTATCCGCTATGCGTTATGCGTTTTGCGATATGCGTTATGCGTTATGCGTTATGCGTTATGCGTTATGCGTTATGGGTTATGCGTTATGGGTTATGAGTAATGCGTGATCCGTTATGCGTTATGCTTTATGCGTTATGAGTTACGCGTAATGCGTTATGCGCTAATGGTCATGCGTTAAGCGTTATGAGTTATGCGTTATGCGTTATGCGTTATGTGTTATGCGTTATGCGTTATGCGTTATGCGTTATGCGTTATGCGTTATGGGATATCCGTTATGCGTTATCCGTTATGCGTTATGCGTTATGCGTTATGCGTTATGCGTTATGCGTTATGCGTTATGCGTTATGCGTTATGCGTTATGCGTTATGCGTTATGCGTTATGCGTTATGCGTTATGCGTTATGCGTTATGCGTTATGCGTTATGCGTTATGAGTAATGCGTGATCCGTTATGCGTTATGCTTTATGCGTTATGAGTTACGCGTAATGCGTTATGCGCTATGGGTCATGCGTTAAGCGTTATGCGTTATGCGTTATGCGTTATGGGTTATGCGTTATGTGTTATGAGTTATGCGTTATGCGTTATGCGTTATGCGTTATGCGTTATGGGTTATCCGTTATGCGTTATCCGTTATGAGTTTTGCGTTATGCGTTATGCGTTATGAGTTGTGCGTTATGCGTTATGCGTTATGCGTTATGCTTTATGCGTTATGCGTTATGCGTTATGCGTTATGCGTTATGCGTTATGCGTTATGCGATATGCATTATGCGTTATGCGTTATGCGTTATGCGTTATGCGTTATGCGTTATGCGTTATGCGTTATGCGTTATGCGTTATGCGTTATGCGTTATGCGTTATGCGTTATACGTTATGCCTTATGCGTTATGAGTAATGCGTGATCCGTTATGCGTTATGCGTTATGCGTTATGCGTTATGCGTTGTGCGTTATCCGCTATGCGTTATGCGTTTTGCGTTATGGGTTATGCGTTATGCGTTGTGCGTTATGCGTTATGCGTTATAGGTTATGCGTTATGTGTCATGCGTTATGCGTTTTGCGTTATGCGTTATGCGTTATGCGTTATGCGTTATGCATTATGCGTTATGCGTTATGCTTTATGCGTTATGCGTTATAAGTAATGCGTGATCCGTTATGTGTTATGCGTTATGCGTTATGCGTTATGCGTTTTGCGTTATGCGTTATGCCTTATGCCTTATGCGTTATGCGTTATGCGTTATGCGTTATGCGTAATGCGTTATGCGTTATGCGTTATGCGTTATCCGTTATGCGTTATGCGTTATGCGTTATGCGTTATGCGTTATGCGTTATGCGTTATGCGTTATGTGTTATCCGTTATGAGTTATGAGTAATTCGTGATCCGTTATGCGTTATGCGTTATGAGTAATGCGTGATGCGTTATGCGTTATGCGTTATGAGTAATGCTTGATCCGTTACGCGTTATGCGTTATGCGTTATGCGTTATGGGTTATGCGTTATGTGTTATGAGTTATGCGTTATGCGTTATGCGTTATGCGTTATGGGTTATGAGTAATGCGTGATCCGTTATGCGTTATGCTTTATGCGTTATGAGTTACGCGTAATGCGTTATGCGTTATGCGTAATGGGTTATGCGTTATGTGTTATGAGTTATGCGTTATGCGTTATGCGTTATGCGTTATGCGTTATGAGTAATGCGTGATCCGTTATGCGTTATGCGTTATGCGTTATGCGTTATGCGTTATGCGTTATGCGTTATGCGTTATGCGTTATGCGTTATGCGTTATGCGTTATGCGTTATGAGTAATGCGTGATCCGTTATGCGTTATGCGTTATGCGTTATGCGTTATGTGTTATGCGTTGTGCGTTATCCGCTATGCGTTATGCGTTTTGCGTTATGCGTTATGCGTTATGCGTTGTGCGTTATGCGTTACGCGTTATGCGTTATAGGTTATGCGTTATGTGTCATGCGTTATGCGTTATGCGTTATGCGTTATGCGTTATGCGTTATGCATTATGCGTTATGCGTTATGCTGTATGCGTTATGCGTTATAAGTAATGCGTGATCCGTTATGTGTTATGCGTTATGCGTTATGCGTTATGTGTTATGCGTTGTGCGTTATCCGCTATGCGTTATGCGTTTTGCGTTATGCGTTATGCGTTATGCGTTGTGCGTTATGCGTTATGCGTTATAGGTTATGCGTTATGTGTCATGCGTTATGCGTTATGCGTTATGCGTTATGCGTTATGCGTTATGCGTTATGCGTTATGCGTTATGCATTATGCGTTATGCGTTATGCTTTATGCGTTATGCGTTATAAGTAATGCGTGATCCGTTATGTGTTATGCGTTATGCGTTATGCGTTATGTGTTATGCGTTGTGCGTTATCCGCTATGCGTTATGCGTTTTGCGATATGCGTTATGAGTTATGCGTTATGCGTTATGCGTTATGGGTTATGCGTTATGCGTTATGCGTTATGAGCTGTGCGTTATGCGTTATGCTTTATGCGTTATGAGTTACGCGTAATGCGTTATGCGCTAATGGTCATGCGTTAAGCGTTATGCGTTATGCGTTATGCGTTATGGGTTATGTGTTATGCGTTATGCGTTATGCGTTATGCGTTATGCGTTATGCGTTATGGGATATCCGTTAGGCGTTATCCGTTATGCGTTATGCGTTATGCGTTATGCGTTATGCGTTATGCGTTATGCGTTATGCGTTATGCGTTATGCGTTATGCGTTATGCGTTATGCGTTATGCGTTATGCGTTATGCGTTATGCGTTATGCGTTATGGGTTATGCGTTATGTGTTATGAGTTATGCGTTATGCGTTATGCGTTATGCGTTATGCGTTATGCGTTATGGGTTATCCGTTATGCGTTATCCGTTATGAGTTTTGCGTTATGCGTTATGCGTTATGAGTTGTGCGTTATGCGTTATGCGTTATGCGTTATGCTTTATGCGTTATGCGTTATGCGTTATGCGTTATGCGTTATGCGTTATGCGTTACGCAATATGCGTTATGCGTTATGCGTTATGCGTTATGCGTTATGCGTTATGCGTTATGCGTTATGGGTTATGAGTAATGCGCGACCCGTTATGCGTTATGCTTTATGCGTTATGAGTTACGCGTAATGCGTTATGCGCTATGGGTCATGCGTTAAGCGTTATGCGTTATGCGTTATGCGTTATGGGTTATGCGTTATGTGTTATGCGTTATGCGTTATGCGTTATGCGTTATGCGTTATGGGTTATCCGTTATGTGTTATGCGTTATGCGTTATGCGTTATGCGTTATGCGTTATGCGTTATGGGTTATCCGTTATGCGTTATCCGTTATGCGTTATGCGTTATGCGTTATGCGTTATGCGTTATGCGTTATGCGTTATGCTTTATGCGTTATGCGTTATAAGTAATGCGTGATCCGTTATGTGTTATGCGTTATGCGTTATGCGTTATGTGTTATGCGTTGTGCGTTATCCGCTATGCGTTATGCGTTTTGCGTTATGCGTTATGCGTTATGCGTTGTGCGTTATGCGTTATGCGTTATGGGTTATGAGTAATGCGTGACCCGTTATGCGTTATGCTTTTTGCGTTATGAGTTACGCGTAATGCGTTATGCGCTATGGGTCATGCGTTAAGCGTTATGCGTTATGCGTTATGCGTTATGGGTTATGCGTTATGTGTTATGCGTTATGCGTTATGCGTTATGCGTTATGCGTTATGCGTTATGGGTTATCCGTTATGCGTTATCCGTTATGCGTTATGCGTTATGCGTTATGCGTTATGCGTTATGCGATATGCGTTATACGTTATGCGTTATGCGTTATGCGTTATGCGTTATGCGTTATGCGTTATGCGTTATGCGTTATGCGTTATGCGTTATGGGTTATGAGTAATGCGTTATGCGTTATGCGTTATGCGTTATGCGTTATACGTGATCCGTTATGCGTTATGCGTTATGAGTAATGCGTGATCCGTTATGCGTTATGCGTTATGCGTTATGCGTTATGCGTTATGCGTTATGCGTTATGCGTTATGCGTTATGCGTTATGCGTTATGCGTTATGCGTTATGCGTTATGGGTATGCGTTATGTGTTATGCGTTATGCGTTATGCGTTATGCGTTATGCGTTATGCGTTATGCGTTATGCGTTATGCGTTATGCGTTATGCGTTATGAGAAATGCGTGATCCGTTATGCGTTATGCGTTATGCGTTATGCGTTATGCGTTATGGGTATGCGTTATGTGTTATGCGTTATGCGTTATGCGTTATGCGTTATGGGTTATGAGTAATGCGTGACTCGTTATACGTTATGCTTTTTGCGTTATGAGTTACGCGTAATGCGTTATGCTTTTTGCGTTATGAGTTACGCGTAATGCGTTATGCGCTATGGGTCATGCGTTAAGCGTTATGCGTTATGCGTTATGCGTTATGGGTTATGCGTTATGTGTTATGCGTTATGCGTTATGCGTTATGCGTTATGCGTTATGCGTTATGGGTTATCCGTTATGCGTCGTCCGTTATGCGTTATGCGTTATGCGTTATGCGTTATGCGTTATGCGTTATGCGTTATGCGTTATGCGATATTCGTTATGCGTTATGCGTTATGCGTTATGCGTTATGCGTTATGCGTTATGCGTTATGCGTTATGCGTTATGCGTTATGCGTTATGCGTTATGCGTTATGCGTTATGCGTTATGCGTTATGCGTTATGCGTTATGCGTTATGCGTTATGCGTTGTGCGTTATGCGTTATGCGTTATAGGTTATGCGTTATGTGTCATGCGTTATGCGTTATGCGTTATGCGTTATGCGTTATGCGTTATGCGTTATGCGTTATGCGTTATGCATTATGCGTTATGCGTTATGCTTTATGCGTTATGCGTTATAAGTAATGCGTGATCCGTTATGTGTTATGCGTTATGCGTTATGCGTTATGTGTTATGCGTTGTGCGTTATCCGCTATGCGTTATGCGTTTTGCGATATGCGTTATGCGTTATGCGTTATGCGTTATGCGTTATGCGTTATGCGTTATGCGTTATGCGTTATGCGTTATGGGTTATGAGTAATGCGTGATCCGTTATGCGTTATGCTTTATGCGTTATGAGTTACGCGTAATGCGTTATGCGTTATGCGTAATGGGTTATGCGTTATGTGTTATGAGTTATGCGTTATGCGTTATGCGTTATGCGTTATGCGTTATGAGTAATGCGTGATCCGTTATGCGTTATGCGTTATGCGTTATGCGTTATGCGTTATGCGTTATGCGTTATGCGTTATGCGTTATGCGTTATGCGTTATGCGTTATGCGTTATGCGTTATGAGTAATGCGTGATCCGTTATGCGTTATGCGTTATGCGTTATGCGTTATGTGTTATGCGTTGTGCGTTATCCGCTATGCGTTATGCGTTTTGCGTTATGCGTTATGCGTTATGCGTTGTGCGTTATGCGTTACGCGTTATGCGTTATAGGTTATGCGTTATGTGTCATGCGTTATGCGTTATGCGTTATGCGTTATGCGTTATGCGTTATGCATTATGCGTTATGCGTTATGCTGTATGCGTTATGCGTTATAAGTAATGCGTGATCCGTTATGTGTTATGCGTTATGCGTTATGCGTTATGTGTTATGCGTTGTGCGTTATCCGCTATGCGTTATGCGTTTTGCGTTATGCGTTATGCGTTATGCGTTGTGCGTTATGCGTTATGCGTTATAGGTTATGCGTTATGTGTCATGCGTTATGCGTTATGCGTTATGCGTTATGCGTTATGCGTTATGCGTTATGCGTTATGCGTTATGCATTATGCGTTATGCGTTATGCTTTATGCGTTATGCGTTATAAGTAATGCGTGATCCGTTATGTGTTATGCGTTATGCGTTATGCGTTATGTGTTATGCGTTGTGCGTTATCCGCTATGCGTTATGCGTTTTGCGATATGCGTTATGAGTTATGCGTTATGCGTTATGCGTTATGGGTTATGCGTTATGCGTTATGCGTTATGAGCTGTGCGTTATGCGTTATGCTTTATGCGTTATGAGTTACGCGTAATGCGTTATGCGCTAATGGTCATGCGTTAAGCGTTATGCGTTATGCGTTATGCGTTATGGGTTATGTGTTATGCGTTATGCGTTATGCGTTATGCGTTATGCGTTATGCGTTATGGGATATCCGTTAGGCGTTATCCGTTATGCGTTATGCGTTATGCGTTATGCGTTATGCGTTATGCGTTATGCGTTATGCGTTATGCGTTATGCGTTATGCGTTATGCGTTATGCGTTATGCGTTATGCGTTATGCGTTATGCGTTATGCGTTATGGGTTATGCGTTATGTGTTATGAGTTATGCGTTATGCGTTATGCGTTATGCGTTATGCGTTATGCGTTATGGGTTATCCGTTATGCGTTATCCGTTATGAGTTTTGCGTTATGCGTTATGCGTTATGAGTTGTGCGTTATGCGTTATGCGTTATGCGTTATGCTTTATGCGTTATGCGTTATGCGTTATGCGTTATGCGTTATGCGTTACGCAATATGCGTTATGCGTTATGCGTTATGCGTTATGCGTTATGCGTTATGCGTTATGCGTTATGGGTTATGAGTAATGCGCGACCCGTTATGCGTTATGCTTTATGCGTTATGAGTTACGCGTAATGCGTTATGCGCTATGGGTCATGCGTTAAGCGTTATGCGTTATGCGTTATGCGTTATGGGTTATGCGTTATGTGTTATGCGTTATGCGTTATGCGTTATGCGTTATGCGTTATGGGTTATCCGTTATGTGTTATGCGTTATGCGTTATGCGTTATGCGTTATGCGTTATGCGTTATGGGTTATCCGTTATGCGTTATCCGTTATGCGTTATGCGTTATGCGTTATGCGTTATGCGTTATGCGTTATGCGTTATGCTTTATGCGTTATGCGTTATAAGTAATGCGTGATCCGTTATGTGTTATGCGTTATGCGTTATGCGTTATGTGTTATGCGTTGTGCGTTATCCGCTATGCGTTATGCGTTTTGCGTTATGCGTTATGCGTTATGCGTTGTGCGTTATGCGTTATGCGTTATGGGTTATGAGTAATGCGTGACTCGTTATGCGTTATGCTTTTTGCGTTATGAGTTACGCGTAATGCGTTATGCGCTATGGGTCATGCGTTAAGCGTTATGCGTTATGCGTTATGCGTTATGGGTTATGCGTTATGTGTTATGCGTTATGCGTTATGCGTTATGCGTTATGCGTTATGCGTTATGGGTTATCCGTTATGCGTTATCCGTTATGCGTTATGCGTTATGCGTTATGCGTTATGCGTTATGCGATATGCGTTATACGTTATGCGTTATGCGTTATGCGTTATGCGTTATGCGTTATGCGTTATGCGTTATGCGTTATGCGTTATGCGTTATGGGTTATGAGTAATGCGTTATGCGTTATGCGTTATGCGTTATGCGTTATACGTGATCCGTTATGCGTTATGCGTTATGAGTAATGCGTGATCCGTTATGCGTTATGCGTTATGCGTTATGCGTTATGCGTTATGCGTTATGCGTTATGCGTTATGCGTTATGCGTTATGCGTTATGCGTTATGCGTTATGCGTTATGGGTATGCGTTATGTGTTATGCGTTATGCGTTATGCGTTATGCGTTATGCGTTATGCGTTATGCGTTATGCGTTATGCGTTATGCGTTATGCGTTATGAGAAATGCGTGATCCGTTATGCGTTATGCGTTATGCGTTATGCGTTATGCGTTATGGGTATGCGTTATGTGTTATGCGTTATGCGTTATGCGTTATGCGTTATGGGTTATGAGTAATGCGTGACTCGTTATACGTTATGCTTTTTGCGTTATGAGTTACGCGTAATGCGTTATGCTTTTTGCGTTATGAGTTACGCGTAATGCGTTATGCGCTATGGGTCATGCGTTAAGCGTTATGCGTTATGCGTTATGCGTTATGGGTTATGCGTTATGTGTTATGCGTTATGCGTTATGCGTTATGCGTTATGCGTTATGCGTTATGGGTTATCCGTTATGCGTCGTCCGTTATGCGTTATGCGTTATGCGTTATGCGTTATGCGTTATGCGTTATGCGTTATGCGTTATGCGATATTCGTTATGCGTTATGCGTTATGCGTTATGCGTTATGCGTTATGCGTTATGCGTTATGCGTTATGCGTTATGCGTTATGCGTTATGCGTTATGCGTTATGCGTTATGCGTTATGCGTTATGCGTTATGCGTTATGCGTTATGCGTTATGCGTTGTGCGTTATGCGTTATGCGTTATAGGTTATGCGTTATGTGTCATGCGTTATGCGTTATGCGTTATGCGTTATGCGTTATGCGTTATGCGTTATGCGTTATGCGTTATGCATTATGCGTTATGCGTTATGCTTTATGCGTTATGCGTTATAAGTAATGCGTGATCCGTTATGTGTTATGCGTTATGCGTTATGCGTTATGTGTTATGCGTTGTGCGTTATCCGCTATGCGTTATGCGTTTTGCGATATGCGTTATGCGTTATGCGTTATGCGTTATGCGTTATGAGTTATGAGTAATGCGTGATCCGTTATGCGTTATGCGTTATGAGTAATGCGTGATCCGTTATGCGTTATGCTTTATGCGTTATGAGTTACGCGTAATGCGTTATGCGTTATGCGTTATGGGTTATGCGTTATGTGTTATGAGTTATGCGTTATGCGTTATGCGTTATGCGTTATGCGTTATGCGTTATGCGTTATGCGTTATGCGTTATCGGTTATGAGTAATGCGTGATCCGTTATGCGTTATGCTTTTTGCGTTATGAGTTACGCGTAATGCGTTATGCGCTATGGGTCATGCGTTAAGCGTTATGCGTTATGCGTTATGCGTTATGGGTTATGCGTTATGTGTTATGCGTTATGCATTATGCGTTATGCGTTATGCGTTATGCGTTATGGGTTATCCGTTATGCGTTATCCGTTATGCGTTATGCGTTATGCGTTATGCGTTATGCGTTATGCGATATGCGTTATGCGTTATGCGTTATGCGTTATGCGTTATGCGTTATGCGTTATGCGTTATGCGTTATGCGTTATGCGTTATGCGATATGCGTTATGCATTATGCGTTATGCGTTATGCGTTATGCGTTATGCGTTATGCGTTATGCGTTATGCGTTATGCGTTATGCGTTATGCGTTCTGCGTTATGCGTTATGCGTTATGCGTTATGCGTTACGCGTAATGCGTTATGCGTTATGCGTTATGGGTTATGCGTTATGTGTTATGAGTTATGCGTTATGCGTTATGCGTTATGCGTTATGCGTTATGGGTTATGAGTAATGCGTGATCCGTTATGCGTTATGCTTTATGCGTTATGAGTTACGCGTAATGCGTTATGCGTTATGCGTTATGGGTTATGCGTTATGTGTTATGAGTTATGCGTTATGCGTTATGCGTTATGCGTTATGCGTTATGCGTTATGGGTTATCCGTTATGCGTTATCCGTTATGAGTTTTGCGTTATGCGTTATGCGTTATGAGTTGTGCGTTATGCGTTATGCGTTATGCGTTATGCGTTATGCGTTATGCGTTATGCGTTATGCGTTATGCGTTATGCGTTATGCGTTATGAGTAATGCTTGATCCGCTACGCGTTATGCGTTATGCGTTATGCGTTATGCATTATGTGTTATGCGTTATGTGTTATGAGTTATGCGTTATGCGTTATGCGTTATGCGTTATGCGTTATGGGTTATGAGTAATGCGTGATCCGTTATGCGTTATGCTTTATGCGTTATGAGTTACGCGTAATGCGTTATGCGTTATGCGTTATGGGTTATGAGTAATGCGTTATGCGTTATGCGTTATGCGTTATGCGTTATGCGTGATCCGTTATGCGTTATGCGTTATGAGTAATGCGTGATCCGTTATGCGTTATGCGTTATGCGTTATGCGTTATACGTTATGCGTTATGCGTTATGCGTTATGCGTTATGCGTTATGGGTTTGCGTTATGTGTTATGCGTTATGCGTTATGCGTTATGCGTTATGCGTTATGCGTTATGCGTTATGCATTATGCGTTATGCGTTATGAGAAATGCGTGATCCGTTATGCGTTATGCGTTATGAGTAATGCGTGATCCGTTATGCGTTATGCGTTATGCGTTATGCGTTATGCGTTATGGGTATGCGTTATGTGTTATGCGTTATGCGTTATGCGTTATGCGTTATGCGTTATGGGTTATGAGTAATGCGTGACTCGTTATGCGTTATGCTTTTTGCGTTATGAGTTACGCGTAATGCGTTATGCGCTATGGGTCATGCGTTAAGCGTTATGCGTTATGCGTTATGCGTTATGGGTTATGCGTTATGTGTTATGCGTTATGCGTTATGCGTTATGCGTTATGCGTTATGCGTTATGGGTTATCCGTTATGCGTTATCCGTTATGCGTTATGCGTTATGCGTTATGCGTTATGCGTTATGCGTTATGCGTTATGCGATATGCGTTATGCGTTATGCGTTATGCGTTATGCGTTATGCGTTATGCGTTATGCGTTATGCGTTATGCGTTATGAGAAATGCGTGATCCGTTATGCGTTATGCGTTATGCGTTATGCTTTATGCGTTATGCGTTATAAGTAATGCGTGATCCGTTATGTGTTATGCGTTATGCGTTATGCGTTATGTGTTATGCGTTGTGCGTTATGCGTTATGCGTTATGGGTTATGCGTTATGTGTTATGAGTTATGCGTTATGCGTTATGCGTTATGCGTTATGCGTTATGCGTTATGCGTTATGCGTTATGCGTTATGCGTTATGCGTTATGCGTTATGCGTTATGGGTTATGCGTTATGTGTTATGCGTTATGCGTTATGCGTTATGCGTTATGCGTTATGCGTTATGGGTTATCCGTTATGCGTTATCCGTTATGCGTTATGCGTTATGCGTTATGCGTTATGCGTTATGCGTTATGCGTTATGCGTTATGCGATATTCGTTATGCGTTATGCGTTATGCGTTATGCGTTATGCGTTATGCGTTATGCGTTATGTGTTATGCGTTATGCGATATGCGTTATGCATTATGCGTTATGCGTTATGCGTTATGCGTTATGCGTTATGCGTTATGCGTTGTGCGTTATGCGTTATGCGTTATAGGTTATGCGTTATGTGTCATGCGTTATGCGTTATGCGTTATGCGTTATGCGTTATGCGTTATGCGTTATGAGTTATGAGTAATGCGTGATCCGTTATGCGTTATGCGTTATGAGTAATGCGTGATCCGTTATGCGTTATGCGTTATGAGTAATGCTTGATCCGTTACGCGTTATGCGTTATGCGTTATGCGTTATGCGTTATGGGGTATGCGTTATGTGTTATGAGTTATGCGTTATGCGTTATGCGTTATGCGTTATGCGTTATGGGTTATGAGTAATGCGTGATCCGTTATGCGTTATGCGTTATGCGTTATGCGTTATGCGTTATGCGTTATTCGTTATGCGTTATGCGTTATGCGTTATGCGTTATGCGTTATGCGTTATGCGTTATGCGTTATGCATTATGCGTTATGCGTTATGCTTTATGCGTTATGCGTTATAAGTAATGCGTGATCCGTTATGTGTTATGCGTTATGCGTTATGCGTTATGTGTTATGCGTTGTGCGTTATCCGCTATGCGTTATGCGTTTTGCGATATGCGTTATGCGTTATGCGTTATGCGTTATGCGTTATGCGTTATGAGTTATGAGTAATGCGTGATCCGTTATGCGTTATGCGTTATGAGTAATGCGTGATCCGTTATGCGTTATGCGTTATGAGTAATGCTTGATCCGTTACGCGTTATGCGTTATGCGTTATGCGTTATGCGTTATGGGGTATGCGTTATGTGTTATGAGTTATGCGTTATGCGTTATGCGTTATGCGTTATGCGTTATGGGTTATGAGTAATGCGTGATCCGTTATGCGTTATGCTTTATGCGTTATGAGTTACGCGTAATGCGTTATGCGTTATGCGTTATGGGTTATGCGTTATGTGTTATGAGTTATGCGTTATGCGTTATGCGTTATGCGTTATGCGTTATGCGTTATGCGTTATGCGTTATGCGTTATGCGTTATGCGTTATGCGTTATGCGTTATGCGTTATGCGTTATGCGTTATGGGTTATGCGTTATGTGTTATGCGTTATGCGTTATGCGTTATGCGTTATGCGTTATGCGTTATGGGTTATCCGTTATGCGTTATCCGTTATGCGTTATGCGTTATGCGTTATGCGTTATGCGTTATGCGATATGCGTTATACGTTATGCGTTATGCGTTATGCGTTATGCGTTATGCGTTATGCGTTATGCGTTATGCGTTATGCGTTATGCGTTATGCGTTATGCGATATGCGTTATGCATTATGCGTTATGCGTTATGCGTTATGGGTTATCCGTTATGCGTTATCCGTTATGAGTTTTGCGTTATGCGTTATGCGTTATGAGTTGTGCGTTATGCGTTATGCGTTATGCGTTATGCGTTATGCGTTATGCGTTATGCGTTATGCGTTATGCGTTATGCGTTATGAGTAATGCTTGATCCGTTACGCGTTATGCGTTATGCGTTATGCATTATGGGTTATGCGTTATGTGTTATGAGTTATGCGTTATGCGTTATGCGTTATGCGTTATGGGTTATGAGTAATGCGTGATCCGTTATGCGTTATGCTTTATGCGTTATGAGTTACGCGTAATGCGTTATGCGTTATGCGTTATGGGTTATGAGTAATGCGTTATGCGTTAGGCGTTATGCGTTATGCGTTATGCGTTATGCGTGATCCGTTATGCGTTATGCGTTATGAGTAATGCGTGATCCGTTATGCGTTATGCGTTATGCGTTATGCGTTATGCGTTATGCGTTATGCGTTATGCGTTATGCGTTATGCGTTATGGGTATGCGTTATGTGTTATGCGTTATGCGTTATGCGTTATGCGTTATGCGTTATGCGTTATGCGTTATGCGTTATGCGTTATGCGTTATGCGTTATGAGCAATGCGTGATCCGTTATGCGTTATGCGTTATGCGTTATGCGTTATGCGTTATGGGTATGCGTTATGTGTTATGCGTTATGCGTTATGCGTTATGCGTTATGGGTTATGAGTAATGCGTGACTCGTTATGCGTTATGCTTTTTGCGTTATGAGTTACGCGTAATGCGTTATGCTTTTTGCGTTATGAGTTACGCGTAATGCGTTATGCGCTATGGGTCATGCGTTAAGCGTTATGCGTTATGCGTTATGCGTTATGGGTTATGCGTTATGTGTTATGCGTTATGCGTTATGCGTTATGCGTTATGCGTTATGCGTTATGGGTTATCCGTTATGCGTTATCCGTTATGCGTTATGCGTTATGCGTTATGCGTTATGCGTTATGCGTTATGCGTTATGCGATATTCGTTATGCGTTATGCGTTATGCGTTATGCGTTATGCGTTATGCGTTATGCGTTATGCGTTATGCGTTATGCGTTATGCATTATGCGTTATGCGTTATGCGTTATGCTTTATGCGTTATGCGTTATAAGTAATGCGTGATCCGTTATGTGTTATGCGTTATGCGTTATGCGTTATGTGTTATGCGTTGTGCGTTATCCGCTATGCGTTATGCGTTTTGCGATATGCGTTATGCGTTATGCGTTATGCGTTATGCGATATGCGTTATGCATTATGCGTTATGCGTTATGCGTTATGCGTTATGCGTTATGCGTTATGCGATATGCGTTATGCATTATGCGTTATGCGTTATGCGTTATGCGTTATGCGTTATGCGTTATGCGTTATGCGTTATGCGTTATGCGTTCTGCGTTATGCGTTATGCGTTATGCGTTATGCGTTACGCGTAATGCGTTATGCGTTATGCGTTATGGGTTATGCGTTATGTGTTATGAGTTATGCGTTATGCGTTATGCGTTATGCGTTATGCGTTATGCGTTATGGGTTATGAGTAATGCGTGATCCGTTATGCGTTATGCTTTATGCGTTATGAGTTACGCGTAATGCGTTATGCGTTATGCGTTATGGGTTATGCGTTATGTGTTATGAGTTATGCGTTATGCGTTATGCGTTATGCGTTATGCGTTATGGGTTATCCGTTATGCGTTATCCGTTATGAGTTTTGCGTTATGCGTTATGCGTTATGAGTTGTGCGTTATGCGTTATGCGTTATGCGTTATGCGTTATGCGTTATGCGTTATGCGTTATGCGTTATGCGTTATGCGTTATGCGTTATGGGTTATGCGTTATGTGTTATGCGTTATGCGTTATGTGTTATGCGTTATGCGTTATGCGTTATGCGTTATGGGTTATGAGTAATGCGTGACTCGTTATGCGTTATGCTTTTTGCGTTATGAGTTACGCGTAATGCGTTATGCTTTTTGCGTTATGAGTTACGCGTAATGCGTTATGCGCTATGGGTCATGCGTTAAGCGTTATGCGTTATGCGTTATGCGTTATGGGTTATGCGTTATGTGTTATGCGTTATGCGTTATGCGTTATGCGTTATGCGTTATGCGTTATGGGTTATCCGTTATGCGTTATCCGTTATGCGTTATGCGTTATGCGTTATGCGTTATGCGTTATGCGTTATGCGTTATGCGATATTCGTTATGCGTTATGCGTTATGCGTTATGCGTTATGCGTTATGCGTTATGCGTTATGCGTTATGCGTTATGCGATATGCGTTATGCATTATGCGTTATGCGTTATGCGTTATGCGTTATGCGTTATGCGTTATGCGTTGTGCGTTATGCGTTATGCGTTATAGGTTATGCGTTATGTGTCATGCGTTATGCGTTATGCGTTATGCGTTATGCGTTATGCGTTATGAGTTATGAGTAATGCGTGATCCGTTATGCGTTATGCGTTATGAGTAATGCGTGATCCGTTATGCGTTATGCGTTATGAGTAATGCTTGATCCGTTACGCGTTATGCGTTATGCGTTATGCGTTATGCGTTATGGGGTATGCGTTATGTGTTATGAGTTATGCGTTATGCGTTATGCGTTATGCGTTATGCGTTATGGGTTATGAGTAATGCGTGATCCGTTATGCGTTATGCGTTATGCGTTATGCGTTATGCGTTATGCGTTATGCGTTATGCGTTATGCGTTATGCGTTATGCGTTATGCGTTATGCGTTATGCGTTATGCGTTATGCATTATGCGTTATGCGTTATGCTTTATGCGTTATGCGTTATAAGTAATGCGTGATCCGTTATGTGTTATGCGTTATGCGTTATGCGTTATGTGTTATGCGTTGTGCGTTATCCGCTATGCGTTATGCGTTTTGCGATATGCGTTATGCGTTATGTGTTATGCGTTGTGCGTTATCCGCTATGCGTTATGCGTTTTGCGATATGCGTTATGCGTTATGCGTTATGCGTTATGCGATATGCGTTATGCATTATGCGTTATACGTTATGCGTTATGCGTTATGCGTTATGCGTTATGCGATATGCGTTATGCATTATGCGTTATGCGTTATGCGTTATGCGTTATGCGTTATGCGTTATGCGTTATGCGTTATGCGTTATGCGTACTGCGTTATGCGTTATGCGTTATGCGTTATGCGTTACGCGTAATGCGTTATGCGTTATGCGTTATGGGTTATGCGTTATGTGTTATGAGTTATGCGTTATGCGTTATGCGTTATGCGTTATGCGTTATGGGTTATGAGTAATGCGTGATCCGTTATGCGTTATGCTTTATGCGTTATGAGTTACGCGTAATGCGTTATGCGTTATGCGTTATGGGTTATGCGTTATGTGTTATGAGTTATGCGTTATGCGTTATGCGTTATGCGTTATGCGTTATGGGTTATCCGTTATGCGTTATCCGTTATGAGTTTTGCGTTATGCGTTATGCGTTATGAGTTGTGCGTTATGCGTTATGCGTTATGCGTTATGCGTTATGCGTTATGCGTTATGCGTTATGCGTTATGCGTTATGCGTTATGCGTTATGAGTAATGCTTGATCCGTTACGCGTTATGCGTTATGCGTTATGCATTATGTGTTATGCGTTATGTGTTATGAGTTATGCGTTATGCGTTATGCGTTATGCGTTATGCGTTATGCGTTATGGGTTATGAGTAATGCGTGATCCGTTATGCGTTATGCGTTATGCGTTATGCGTTATGCGTTATGCGTTATGGGTATGCGTTATGTGTTATGCGTTATGCGTTATGCGTTATGGGTTATGAGTATTGCGTGACTCGTTATGCGTTATGCTTTTTGCGTCATGAGTTACGCGTAATGCGTTATGCTTTTTGCGTTATGAGTTACGCGTAATGCGTTATGCGCTATGGGTCATGCGTTAAGCGTTATGCGTTATGCGTTATGCGTTATGGGTTATGCGTTATGTGTTATGCGTTATGCGTTATGCGTTATGCGTTATGCGTTATGCGTTATGGGTTATCCGTTATGCGTTATCCGTTATGCGTTATGCGTTATGCGTTATGCGTTATGCGTTATGCGTTATGCGTTATGCGTTATGCGATATTCGTTATGCGTTATGCGTTATGCGTTATGCGTTATGCGTTATGCGTTATGCGTTATGCGTTATGCGTTATGCGATATGCGTTATGCATTATGCGTTATGCGTTATGCGTTATGCGTTATGCGTTATGCGTTATGCGTTGTGCGTTATGCGTTATGCGTTATAGGTTATGCGTTATGTGTCATGCGTTATGCGTTATGCGTTATGCGTTATGCGTTATGAGTTATGAGTAATGCGTGATCCGTTATGCGTTATGCGTTATGAGTAATGCGTGATCCGTTATGCGTTATGCGTTATGAGTAATGCTTGATCCGTTACGCGTTATGCGTTATGCGTTATGCGTTATGCGTTATGGGGTATGCGTTATGTGTTATGAGTTATGCGTTATGCGTTATGCGTTATGCGTTATGGGTTATGAGTAATGCGTGATCCGTTATGCGTTATGCGTTATGCGTTATGCGTTATGCGTTATGCGTTATGCGTTATGCGTTATGCGTTATGCGTTATGCGTTATGCGTTATGCGTTATGCGTTATGCGTTATGCGTTATGCATTATGCGTTATGCGTTATGCTTTATGCGTTATGCGTTATAAGTAATGCGTGATCCGTTATGTGTTATGCGTTATGCGTTATGCGTTATGTGTTATGCGTTGTGCGTTATCCGCTATGCGTTATGCGTTTTGCGATATGCGTTATGCGTTATGCGTTATGCGTTATGCGTTATGCGTTATGAGTTATGAGTAATGCGTGATCCGTTATGCGTTATGCGTTATGAGTAATGCATGATCCGTTATGCGTTATGCGTTATGAGTAATGCTTGATCCGTTACGCGTTATGCGTTATGCGTTATGCGTTATGCGTTATGGGGTATGCGTTATGTGTTATGAGTTATGCGTTATGCGTTATGCGTTATGCGTTATGCGTTATGGGTTATGAGTAATGCGTGATCCGTTATGCGTTATGCGTTATGCGTTATGCGTTATGCGTTATGCGTTATGGGTATGCGTTATGTGTTATGCGTTATGCGTTATGCGTTATGCGTTATGGGTTATGAGTAATGCGTGACTCGTTATGCGTTATGCTTTTTGCGTTATGAGTTACGCGTAATGCGTTATGCTTTTTGCGTTATGAGTTACGCGTAATGCGTTATGCGCTATGGGTCATGCGTTAAGCGTTATGCGTTATGCGTTATGCGTTATGGGTTATGCGTTATGTGTTATGCGTTATGCGTTATGCGTTATGCGTTATGCGTTATGGGTTATCCGTTATGCGTTATCCGTTATGCGTTATGCGTTATGCGTTATGCGTTATGCGTTATGCGTTATGCGTTATGCGTTATGCGTTATGCGATATTCGTTATGCGTTATGCGTTATGCGTTATGCGTTATGCGTTATGCGTTATGCGTTATGCGTTATGCGTTATGCGATATGCGTTATGCATTATGCGTTATGCGTTATGCGTTATGCGTTATGCGTTATGCGTTATGCGTTGTGCGTTATGCGTTATGCGTTATAGGTTATGCGTTATGTGTCATGCGTTATGCGTTATGCGTTATGCGTTATGCGTTATGCGTTATGAGTTATGAGTAATGCGTGATCCGTTATGCGTTATGCGTTATGAGTAATGCGTGATCCGTTATGCGTTATGCGTTATGAGTAATGCTTGATCCGTTACGCGTTATGCGTTATGCGTTATGCGTTATGCGTTATGGGGTATGCGTTATGTGTTATGAGTTATGCGTTATGCGTTATGCGTTATGCGTTATGCGTTATGGGTTATGAGTAATGCGTGATCCGTTATGCGTTATGCGTTATGCGTTATGCGTTATGCGTTATGCGTTATGCGTTATGCGTTATGCGTTATGCGTTATGCGTTATGCGTTATGCGTTATGCGTTATGCGTTATGCGTTATGCGTTATGCATTATGCGTTATGCGTTATGCTTTATGCGTTATGCGTTATAAGTAATGCGTGATCCGTTATGTGTTATGCGTTATGCGTTATGCGTTATGTGTTATGCGTTGTGCGTTATCCGCTATGCGTTATGCGTTTTGCGATATGCGTTATGCGTTATGCGTTATGCGTTATGCGTTA
Source organism: Lasioglossum morio (assembly GCA_916610235.2). Taxonomy (NCBI): domain Eukaryota; kingdom Metazoa; phylum Arthropoda; class Insecta; order Hymenoptera; family Halictidae; genus Lasioglossum; species Lasioglossum morio. The sequence goes on along the minus strand of CAKAJA020001042.1, from coordinate 3,156,907 downwards.
TGCGTTATGAGTTATGAGTAATGCGTGATCCGTTATGCGTTATGCGTTATGAGTAATGCGTGATCCGTTATGCGTTATGCGTTATGAGTAATGCTTGATCCGTTACGCGTTATGCGTTATGCGTTATGCGTTATGCGTTATGGGGTATGCGTTATGTGTTATGAGTTATGCGTTATGCGTTATGCGTTATGCGTTATGCGTTATGGGTTATGAGTAATGCGTGATCCGTTATGCGTTATGCTTTATGCGTTATGAGTTACGCGTAATGCGTTATGCGTTATGCGTTATGGGTTATGCGTTATGTGTTATGAGTTATGCGTTATGCGTTATGCGTTATGCGTTATGCGTTATGCGTTATGCGTTATGCGTTATGCGTTATGCGTTATCGGTTATGAGTAATGCGTGATCCGTTATGCGTTATGCTTTTTGCGTTATGAGTTACGCGTAATGCGTTAGGCGCTATGGGTCATGCGTTAAGCGTTATGCGTTATGCGTTATGCGTTATGGGTTATGCGTTATGTGTTATGCGTTATGCGTTATGCGTTATGCGTTATGGGTTATCCGTTATGCGTTATCCGTTATGCGTTATGCGTTATGCGTTATGCGTTATGCGTTATGCGATATGCGTTATGCGTTATGCGTTATGCGTTATGCGTTATGCGTTATGCGTTATGCGTTATGCGTTATGCGTTATGCGTTATGCATTATGCGTTATGCGTTATGCGTTATGCTTTATGCGTTATGCGTTATAAGTAATGCGTGATCCGTTATGTGTTATGCGTTATGCGTTATGCGTTATGTGTTATGCGTTGTGCGTTATCCGCTATGCGTTATGCGTTTTGCGATATGCGTTATGCGTTATGCGTTATGCGTTATGCGATATGCGTTATGCATTATGCGTTATGCGTTATGCGTTATGCGTTATGCGTTATGCGTTATGCGATATGCGTTATGCAATATGCGTTATGCGTTATGCGTTATGCGTTATGCGTTATGCGTTATGCGTTATGCGTTATGCGTTATGCGTTCTGCGTTATGCGTTATGCGTTATGCGTTATGCGTTACGCGTAATGCGTTATGCGTTATGCGTTATGGGTTATGCGTTATGTGTTATGAGTTATGCGTTATGCGTTATGCGTTATGCGTTATGCGTTATGCGTTATGGGTTATGAGTAATGCGTGATCCGTTATGCGTTATGCTTTATGCGTTATGAGTTACGCGTAATGCGTTATGCGTTATGCGTTATGGGTTATGCGTTATGTGTTATGAGTTATGCGTTATGCGTTATGCGTTATGCGTTATGCGTTATGGGTTATCCGTTATGCGTTATCCGTTATGAGTTTTGCGTTATGCGTTATGCGTTATGAGTTGTGCGTTATGCGTTATGCGTTATGCGTTATGCGTTATGCGTTATGCGTTATGCGTTATGCGTTATGCGTTATGCGTTATGCGTTATGCGTTATGAGTAATGCTTGATCCGTTACGCGTTATGCGTTATGCGTTATGCGTTATGTGTTATGCGTTATGTGTTATGAGTTATGCGTTATGCGTTATGCGTTATGCGTTATGCGTTATGCGTTATGGGTTATGAGTAATGCGTGATCCGTTATGCGTTATGCGTTATGCGTTATGCGTTATGCGTTATGCGTTATGGGTATGCGTTATGTGTTATGCGTTATGCGTTATGCGTTATGCGTTATGGGTTATGAGTAATGCGTGACTCGTTATGCGTTATGCTTTTTGCGTTATGAGTTACGCGTTATGCGTTATGCTTTTTGCGTTATGAGTTACGCGTAATGCGTTATGCGCTATGGGTCATGCGTTAAGCGTTATGCGTTATGCGTTATGCGTTATGGGTTATGCGTTATGTGTTATGCGTTATGCGTTATGCGTTATGCGTTATGCGTTATGCGTTATGGGTTATCCGTTATGCGTTATCCGTTATGCGTTATGCGTTATGCGTTATGCGTTATGCGTTATGCGTTATGCGTTATGCGATATTCGTTATGCGTTATGCGTTATGCGTTATGCGTTATGCGTTATGCGTTATGCGTTATGCGTTATGCGTTATGCGATATGCGTTATGCATTATGCGTTATGCGTTATGCGTTATGCGTTATGCGTTATGCGTTATGCGTTGTGCGTTATGCGTTATGCGTTATAGGTTATGCGTTATGTGTCATGCGTTATGCGTTATGCGTTATGCGTTATGCGTTATGAGTTGTGCGTTATGCGATATGCGTTATACGTTATGCGTTATGCGATATGCGTTATACGTTATGCGTTATGCGTTATGCGTTATGCGTTATGCGTTATGCGTTATGCGTTATGCGTTATGCGTTATGCGTTATGCGTTATGCGATATGCGTTATTCATTATGCGTTATGCGTTATGCGTTATGGGTTATCCGTTATGCGTTATCCGTTATGAGTTTTGCGTTATGCGTTATGCGTTATGAGTTGTGCGTTATGCGTTATGCGTTATGCGTTATGCGTTATGCGTTATGCGTTATGCGTTATGCGTTATGCGTTATGCGTTATGAGTAATGCTTGATCCGTTACGCGTTATGCGTTATGCGTTATGCATTATGGGTTATGCGTTATGTGTTATGAGTTATGCGTTATGCGTTATGCGTTATGCGTTATGGGTTATGAGTAATGCGTGATCCGTTATGCGTTATGCTTTATGCGTTATGAGTTACGCGTAATGCGTTATGCGTTATGCGTTATGCGTTATGCGTTATGCGTTATGCGTTATGCGTTATGCGTTATGCGTTATGCGTTATGCGTTATGCGTTATGCGTTATGAGTAATGCTTGATCCGTTACGCGTTATGGGTTATCCGTTATGCGTTATCCGTTATGCGTTATGTGTTATGAGTTATGCGTTATGCGTTATGCGTTATGCGTTATGCGTTATGTGTTATGCGTTATGCGTTATGCGTTATGCGTTATGCGTTATGCGTTATGCGTTATGCATTATGCGTTATGCGTTATGCGTTATGCTTTATGCGTTATGCGTTATAAGTAATGCGTGATCCGTTATGTGTTATGCGTTATGCGTTATGCGTTATGTGTTATGCGTTGTGCGTTATCCGCTATGCGTTATGCGTTTTGCGATATGCGTTATGCGTTATGCGTTATGCGTTATGCGTTATGCGTTATGCGTTATGCGTTATGCGTTATGCGTTATGCGTTATGCGTTATGCGTTATGCGATATGCGTTATGCAATATGCGTTATGCGTTATGCGTTATGCGTTATGCGTTATGCGTTATGCGTTATGCGTTATGCGTTATGCGTTCTGCGTTATGCGTTATGCGTTATGCGTTATGCGTTACGCGTAATGCGTTATGCGTTATGCGTTATGGGTTATGCGTTATGTGTTATGAGTTATGCGTTATGCGTTATGCGTTATGCGTTATGCGTTATGCGTTATGGGTTATGAGTAATGCGTGATCCGTTATGCGTTATGCTTTATGCGTTATGAGTTACGCGTAATGCGTTATGCGTTATGCGTTATGGGTTATGCGTTATGTGTTATGAGTTATGCGTTATGCGTTATGCGTTATGCGTTATGCGTTATGGGTTATCCGTTATGCGTTATCCGTTATGAGTTTTGCGTTATGCGTTATGCGTTATGAGTTTTGCGTTATGCGTTATGCGTTATGCGTTATGCGTTATGCGTTATGCGTTATGCGTTATGCGTTATGCGTTATGCGTTATGCGTTATGCGTTATGAGTAATGCTTGATCCGTTACGCGTTATGCGTTATGCGTTATGCATTATGTGTTATGCGTTATGTGTTATGAGTTATGCGTTATGCGTTATGCGTTATGCGTTATGCGTTATGCGTTATGGGTTATGAGTAATGCGTGATCCGTTATGCGTTATGCGTTATGCGTTATGCGTTATGCGTTATGCGTTATGGGTATGCGTTATGTGTTATGCGTTATGCGTTATGCGTTATGCGTTATGGGTTATGAGTAATGCGTGACTCGTTATGCGTTATGCTTTTTGCGTTATGAGTTACGCGTAATGCGTTATGCTTTTTGCGTTATGAGTTACGCGTAATGCGTTATGCGCTATGGGTCATGCGTTAAGCGTTATGCGTTATGCGTTATGCGTTATGGGTTATGCGTTATGTGTTATGCGTTATGCGTTATGCGTTATGCGTTATGCGTTATGCGTTATGGGTTATCCGTTATGCGTTATCCGTTATGCGTTATGCGTTATGCGTTATGCGTTATGCGTTATGCGTTATGCGTTATGCGATATTCGTTATGCGTTATGCGTTATGCGTTATGCGTTATGCGTTATGCGTTATGCGTTATGCGTTATGCGTTATGCGATATGCGTTATGCATTATGCGTTATGCGTTATGCGTTATGCGTTATGCGTTATGCGTTATGCGTTGTGCGTTATGCGTTATGCGTTATAGGTTATGCGTTATGTGTCATGCGTTATGCGTTATGCGTTATGCGTTATGCGTTATGCGTTATGAGTTATGAGTAATGCGTGATCCGTTATGCGTTATGCGTTATGAGTAATGCGTGATCCGTTATGCGTTATGCGTTATGAGTAATGCTTGATCCGTTACGCGTTATGCGTTATGCGTTATGCGTTATGCGTTATGGGGTATGCGTTATGTGTTATGAGTTATGCGTTATGCGTTATGCGTTATGCGTTATGCGTTATGGGTTATGAGTAATGCGTGATCCGTTATGCGTTATGCGTTATGCGTTATGCGTTATGCGTTATGCGTTATGCGTTATGCGTTATGCGTTATGCGTTATGCGTTATGCGTTATGCGTTATGCGTTATGCGTTATGCGTTATGCATTATGCGTTATGCGTTATGCTTTATGCGTTATGCGTTATAAGTAATGCGTGATCCGTTATGTGTTATGCGTTATGCGTTATGCGTTATGTGTTATGCGTTGTGCGTTATCCGCTATGCGTTATGCGTTTTGCGATATGCGTTATGCGTTATGTGTTATGCGTTGTGCGTTATCCGCTATGCGTTATGCGTTTTGCGATATGCGTTATGCGTTATGCGTTATGCGTTATGCGATATGCGTTATGCATTATGCGTTATGCGTTATGCGTTATGCGTTATGCGTTATGCGTTATGCGATATGCGTTATGCATTATGCGTTATGCGTTATGCGTTATGCGTTATGCGTTATGCGTTATGCGTTATGCGTTATGCGTTATGCGTTATGCGTTATGCATTATGCGTTATGCGTTATGCTTTATGCGTTATGCGTTATAAGTAATGCGTGATCCGTTATGTGTTATGCGTTATGCGTTATGCGTTATGTGTTATGCGTTGTGCGTTATCCGCTATGCGTTATGCGTTTTGCGATATGCGTTATGCGTTATGTGTTATGCGTTGTGCGTTATCCGCTATGCGTTATGCGTTTTGCGATATGCGTTATGCGTTATGCGTTATGCGTTATGCGATATGCGTTATGCATTATGCGTTATGCGTTATGCGTTATGCGTTATGCGTTATGCGTTATGCGATATGCGTTATGCATTATGCGTTATGCGTTATGCGTTATGCGTTATGCGTTATGCGTTATGCGTTATGCGTTATGCGTTATGCGTTCTGCGTTATGCGTTATGCGTTATGCGTTATGCGTTACGCGTAATGCGTTATGCGTTATGCGTTATGGGTTATGCGTTATGTGTTATGAGTTATGCGTTATGCGTTATGCGTTATGCGTTATGCGTTATGGGTTATGAGTAATGCGTGATGCGTTATGCGTTATGCTTTATGCGTTATGAGTTACGCGTAATGCGTTATGCGTTATGCGTTATGGGTTATGCGTTATGTGTTATGAGTTATGCGTTATGCGTTATGCGTTATGCGTTATGCGTTATGGGTTATCCGTTATGCGTTATCCGTTATGAGTTTTGCGTTATGCGTTATGCGTTATGAGTTGTGCGTTATGCGTTATGCGTTATGCGTTATGCGTTATGCGTTATGCGTTATGCGTTATGCGTTATGCGTTATGCGTTATGCGTTATGAGTAATGCTTGATCCGTTACGCGTTATGCGTTATGCGTTATGCATTATGTGTTATGCGTTATGTGTTATGAGTTATGCGTTATGCGTTATGCGTTATGCGTTATGCGTTATGCGTTATGGGTTATGAGTAATGCGTGATCCGTTATGCGTTATGCGTTATGCGTTATGCGTTATGCGTTATGCGTTATGGGTATGCGTTATGTGTTATGCGTTATGCGTTATGCGTTATGCGTTATGGGTTATGAGTATTGCGTGACTCGTTATGCGTTATGCTTTTTGCGTCATGAGTTACGCGTAATGCGTTATGCTTTTTGCGTTATGAGTTACGCGTAATGCGTTATGCGCTATGGGTCATGCGTTAAGCGTTATGCGTTATGCGTTATGCGTTATGGGTTATGCGTTATGTGTTATGCGTTATGCGTTATGCGTTATGCGTTATGCGTTATGCGTTATGGGTTATCCGTTATGCGTTATCCGTTATGCGTTATGCGTTATGCGTTATGCGTTATGCGTTATGCGTTATGCGTTATGCGTTATGCGATATTCGTTATGCGTTATGCGTTATGCGTTATGCGTTATGCGTTATGCGTTATGCGTTATGCGTTATGCGTTATGCGTTATGCGATATGCGTTATGCATTATGCGTTATGCGTTATGCGTTATGCGTTATGCGTTATGCGTTATGCGTTATGCGTTGTGCGTTATGCGTTATGCGTTATAGGTTATGCGTTATGTGTCATGCGTTATGCGTTATGCGTTATGCGTTATGCGTTATGAGTTATGAGTAATGCGTGATCCGTTATGCGTTATGCGTTATGAGTAATGCGTGATCCGTTATGCGTTATGCGTTATGAGTAATGCTTGATCCGTTACGCGTTATGCGTTATGCGTTATGCGTTATGCGTTATGGGGTATGCGTTATGTGTTATGAGTTATGCGTTATGCGTTATGCGTTATGCGTTATGCGTTATCGGTTATGAGTAATGCGTGATCCGTTATGCGTTATGCTTTTTGCGTTATGAGTTACGCGTAATGCGTTAGGCGCTATGGGTCATGCGTTAAGCGTTATGCGTTATGCGTTATGCGTTATGGGTTATGCGTTATGTGTTATGCGTTATGCGTTATGCGTTATGCGTTATGGGTTATCCGTTATGCGTTATCCGTTATGCGTTATGCGTTATGCGTTATGCGTTATGCGTTATGCGATATGCGTTATGCGTTATGCGTTATGCGTTATGCGTTATGCGTTATGCGTTATGCGTTATGCGTTATGCGTTATGGGTTATGCGTTATGTGTTATGCGTTATGCGTTATGCGTTATGCGTTATGCGTTATGCGTTATGGGTTATCCGTTATGCGTTATCCGTTATGCGTTATGCGTTATGCGTTATGCGATATGCGTTATACGTTATGCGTTATGCGTTATGCGTTATGCGTTATGCGTTATGCGTTATGCGTTATGCGTTATGCGTTATGCGTTATGCGTTATGCGATATGCGTTATTCATTATGCGTTATGCGTTATGCGTTATGGGTTATCCGTTATGCGTTATCCGTTATGAGTTTTGCGTTATGCGTTATGCGTTATGAGTTGTGCGTTATGCGTTATGCGTTATGCGTTATGCGTTATGCGTTATGCGTTATGCGTTATGCGTTATGCGTTATGCGTTATGCGTTATGAGTAATGCTTGATCCGTTACGCGTTATGCGTTATGCGTTATGCATTATGGGTTATGCGTTATGTGTTATGAGTTATGCGTTATGCGTTATGCGTTATGCGTCATGGGTTATGAGTAATGCGTGATCCGTTATGCGTTATGCTTTATGCGTTATGAGTTACGCGTAATGCGTTATGCGTTATGCGTTATGGGTTATGAGTAATGCGTTATGCGTTATGCGTTATGCGTTATGCGTTATGCGTTATGCGTGATCCGTTATGCGTTATGCGTTATGAGTAATGCGTGATCCGTTATGCGTTATGCGTTATGCGTTATGCGTTATGCGTTATGCGTTATGCGTTATGCGTTATGCGTTATGCGTTATGCGTTATGGGTATGCGTTATGTGTTATGCGTTATGCGTTATGCGTTATGCGTTATGCGTTATGCGTTATGCGTTATGCGTTATGCGTTATGCGTTATGAGAAATGCGTGATCCGTTATGCGTTATGCGTTATGCGTTATGCGTTATGCGTTATGGGTATGCGTTATGTGTTATGCGTTATGCGTTATGCGTTATGCGTTATGGGTTATGAGTAATGCGTGACTCGTTATGCGTTATGCTTTTTGCGTTATGAGTTACGCGTAATGCGTTATGCTTTTTGCGTTATGAGTTACGCGTAATGCGTTATGCGCTATGGGTCATGCGTTAAGCGTTATGCGTTATGCGTTATGCGTTATGGGTTATGCGTTATGTGTTATGCGTTATGCGTTATGCGTTATGCGTTATGCGTTATGCGTTATGGGTTATCCGTTATGCGTTATCCGTTATGCGTTATGCGTTATGCGTTATGCGTTATGCGTTATACGTTATGCGTTATGCGATATTCGTTATGCGTTATGCGTTATGCGTTATGCGTTATGCGTTATGCGTTATGCGTTATGCGTTATGCATTATGCGTTATGCGTTATGCGTTATGCTTTATGCGTTATGCGTTATAAGTAATGCGTGATCCGTTATGTGTTATGCGTTATGCGTTATGCGTTATGTGTTATGCGTTGTGCGTTATCCGCTATGCGTTATGCGTTTTGCGATATGCGTTATGCGTTATGCGTTATGCGTTATGCGATATGCGTTATGCATTATGCGTTATGCGTTATGCGTTATGCGTTATGCGTTATGCGTTATGCGATATGCGTTATGCATTATGCGTTATGCGTTATGCGTTATGCGTTATGCGTTATGCGTTATGCGTTATGCGTTATGCGTTATGCGTTCTGCGTTATGCGTTATGCGTTATGCGTTATGCGTTACGCGTAATGCGTTATGCGTTATGCGTTATGGGTTATGCGTTATGTGTTATGAGTTATGCGTTATGCGTTATGCGTTATGCGTTATGCGTTATGGGTTATGAGTAATGCGTGATCCGTTATGCGTTATGCTTTATGCGTTATGAGTTACGCGTAATGCGTTATGCGTTATGCGTTATGGGTTATGCGTTATGTGTTATGAGTTATGCGTTATGCGTTATGCGTTATGCGTTATGCGTTATGGGTTATCCGTTATGCGTTATCCGTTATGAGTTTTGCGTTATGCGTTATGCGTTATGAGTTGTGCGTTATGCGTTATGCGTTATGCGTTATGCGTTATGCGTTATGCGTTATGCGTTATGCGTTATGCGTTATGCGTTATGCGTTATGCGTTATGCGTTATGCGTTATGAGTAATGCTTGATCCGTTACGCGTTATGCGTTATGCGTTATGCATTATGTGTTATGCGTTATGTGTTATGAGTTATGCGTTATGCGTTATGCGTTATGGGTTATCCGTTATGCGTTATCCGTTATGCGTTATGCGTTATGCGTTATGCGTTATGCGTTATGCGATATGCGTTATACGTTATGCGTTATGCGTTATGCGTTATGCGTTATGCGTTATGCGTTATGCGTTATGCGTTATGCGTTATGCGTTATGCGTTATGCGATATGCGTTATGCATTATGCGTTATGCGTTATGCGTTATGGGTTATCCGTTATGCGTTATCCGTTATGAGTTTTGCGTTATGCGTTATGCGTTATGAGTTGTGCGTTATGCGTTATGCGTTATGCGTTATGCGTTATGCGTTATGCGTTATGCGTTATGCGTTATGCGTTATGCGTTATGCGTTATGCGTTATGAGTAATGCTTGATCCGTTACGCGTTATGCGTTATGCGTTATGCATTATGGGTTATGCGTTATGTGTTATGAGTTATGCGTTATGCGTTATGCGTTATGCGTTATGGGTTATGAGTAATGCGTGATCCGTTATGCGTTATGCTTTATGCGTTATGAGTTACGCGTAATGCGTTATGCGTTATGCGTTATGGGTTATGAGTAATGCGTTATGCGTTATGCGTTATGCGTTATGCGTTATGCGTTATGCGTTATGCGTTATGGGTTATGCGTTATGTGTTATGCGTTATGCGTTATGCGTTATGCGTTATGCGTTATGCGTTATGGGTTATCCGTTATGCGTTATCCGTTATGCGTTATGCGTTATGCGTTATGCGTTATGCGTTATGCGTTATGCGTTATGCGATATTCGTTATGCGTTATGCGTTATGCGTTATGCGTTATGCGTTATGCGTTATGCGTTATGCGTTATGCATTATGCGTTATGCGTTATGCGTTATGCTTTATGCGTTATGCGTTATAAGTAATGCGTGATCCGTTATGTGTTATGCGTTATGCGTTATGCGTTATGTGTTATGCGTTGTGCGTTATCCGCTATGCGTTATGCGTTTTGCGATATGCGTTATGCGTTATGCGTTATGCGTTATGCGATATGCGTTATGCATTATGCGTTATGCGTTATGCGTTATGCGTTATGCGTTATGCGTTATGCGATATGCGTTATGCATTATGCGTTATGCGTTATGCGTTATGCGTTATGCGTTATGCGTTATGCGTTATGCGTTATGCGTTCTGCGTTATGCGTTATGCGTTATGCGTTATGCGTTACGCGTAATGCGTTATGCGTTATGCGTTATGGGTTATGCGTTATGTGTTATGAGTTATGCGTTATGCGTTATGCGTTATGCGTTATGGGTTATGAGTAATGCGTGATCCGTTAAGCGTTATGCTTTATGCGTTATGAGTTACGCGTAATGCGTTATGCGTTATGCGTTATGGGTTATGCGTTATGTGTTATGAGTTATGCGTTATGCGTTATGCGTTATGCGTTATGGGTTATCCGTTATGCGTTATCCGTTATGAGTTTTGCGTTATGCGTTATGCGTTATGAGTTGTGCGTTATGCGTTATGCGTTATGCGTTATGCGTTATGCGTTATGCGTTATGCGTTATGCGTTATGCGTTATGCGTTATGCGTTATGCGTTATGCGTTATGCGTTATGAGTAATGCTTGATCCGTTACGCGTTATGCGTTATGCGTTATGCATTATGTGTTATGCGTTATGTGTTATGAGTTATGCGTTATGCGTTATGCGTTATGCGTTATGCGTTATGGGTTATGAGTAATGCGTGATCCGTTATGCGTTATGCTTAATGCGTTATGAGTTACGCGTAATGCGTTATGCGTTATGCGTTATGGGTTATGAGTAATGCGTTATGCGTTATGCGTTATGCGTTATGCGTTATGCGTGATCCGTTATGCGTTATGCGTTATGAGTAATGCGTGATCCGTTATGCGTTATGCGTTATGCGTTATACGTTATGCGTTATGCGTTATGCGTTATGCGTTATGCGTTATGGGTATGCGTTATGTGTTATGCGTTATGCGTTATGCGTTATGCGTTATGCGTTATGCGTTATGAGTTATGCGTTATGCGTTATGAGAAATGCGTGATCCGTTATGCGTTATGCGTTATGAGTAATGCGTGATCCGTTATGCGTTATGCGTTATGCGTTATGCGATATGCGTTATGCATTATGCGTTATGCGTTATGCGTTATGCGTTATGCGTTATGCGTTATGCGTTATGCGTTATGCGTTATGAGTAATGCGTGATCCGTTATCCGTTATGCATTATGCGTTATGCGTTATGCGTTATGCGTTATGCGATATGCGTTATGCGTTATGCGTTATGCGTTATGCGTTATGCGTTATGCGTTATGCGTTATGCGTTATGCGTTATGCGTTATGCGTTATGCGTTATGCGTTATGCGTTATGCGTTATGTGTTATCCGTTATGAGTTATGAGTAATGCGTGATCCGTTATGCGTTATGCGTTATGAGTAATGCGTGATCCGTTATGCGTTATGCGTTATGAGTAATTCTTGATCCGTTACGCGTTATGCGTTATGCGTTATGCGTTATGCGTTATGGGTTATGCGTTATGTGTTATGAGTTATGCGTTATGCGTTATGCGTTATGCGTTATGCGTTATGGGTTATGAGTAATGCGTGATCCGTTATGCGTTATGCTTTATGCGTTATGAGTTACGCGTAATGCGTTATGCGTTATGCGTTATGGGTTATGCGTTATGTGTTATGAGTTATGCGTTATGCGTTATGCTTTATGCGTTATGCGTTATGCGTTATGCGTTATCGGTTATGAGTAATGCGTGATCCGTTATGCGTTATGCTTTATGCGTTATGAGTTACGCGTAATGCGTTATGCGTTATGCGTTATGGGTTATGCGTTATGTGTTATGAGTTATGCGTTATGCGTTATGCGTTATGCGTTATGCGTTATGGGTTATGCGTTATGTGTTATGAGTTATGCGTTATGCGTTATGCGTTATGCGTTATGCGTTATGCGTTATGCGTTATGGGTTATCCGTTTGCGTTATCCGTTATGAGTTTTGCGTTATGCGTTATGCGTTATGAGTTGTGCGTTATGCGTTATGCGTTATGCGCTATGCGTTATGCGTTATGCGTTATGCGTTATGCGTTATGCGTTATGAGTAATGCTTGATCCGTTACGCGTTATGCGTTATGCGTTATGCATTATGGGTTATGCGTTATGTGTTATGAGTTATGCGTTATGCGTTATGCGTTATGTGTTATCCGTTATGAGTTATGAGTAATGCGTGATCCGTTATGCGTTATGCGTTATGAGTAATGCGTGATCCGTTATGCGTTATGCGTTATGAGTAATGCTTGATCCGTTATCCGTTATGCGTTATGCGTTATGCGTTATGCGTTATGCGATATGCGTTATGCGTTATGCGTTATGCGTTATGCGTTATGCGTTATGCGTTATGCGTTATGCGTTATGCGTTATGCGTTATGCGTTATGCGTTATGCGTTATGCGTTACGCGTTATGCGTTACGCGTTATGCGTTATGCGTTATGCGTTATGCGTTATGCGTTATGCGTTATGCGTTATGCGTTATGCGTTATGCGTTATGCGTTATGCATTATGCGTTATGCGTTATGCGTTATGCGTTATGCGTTATGCGTTATGCGTTATGAGTAATGCGTGATCCGTTATGCGTTATGCGTTATGCGTTATGCGTTATGCGTTATGCGTTATGCGTTATGCGTTATGCGTTATGCGTTATGCGTTATACGTTATGCGTTATGCGTTATGCGTTATGCGTTATGCGTTATGCGTTATGCGTTATGCGTTATGCGTTATGCGTTATGCGTTATGCGTTATGCGTTATGCGTTATGCGTTATGCGTTATGCGTTATGCGTTATGCGTTATGCGTTATGCGTTATGCGTTATGCGTTATGCGTTATGCGTTATGCGTTATGCGTTATGCGTGATCCGTTATGCGTTATGCGTTATGAGTAATGCGTGATCCGTTATGCGTTATGCGTTATGCGTTATGCGTTATGCGTTATGCGTTATGCGTTATGCGTTATGCGTTATGCGTTATGCGTTATGCGTTATGCGTGATCCGTTATGCGTTATGCGTTATGAGTAATGCGTGATCCGTTATGCGTTATGCGTTATGCGTTATGCGTTATGCGTTATGCGTTATGCGTTATGCGTTATGGGTATGCGTTATGTGTTATGCGTTATGCGTTATGCGTTATGCGTTATGCGTTATGGGTTATGAGTAATGCGTGACTCGTTATGCGTTATGCTTTTTGCGTTATGAGTTACGCGTAATGCGTTATGCGCTATGGGTCATGCGTTAAGCGTTATGCGTTATGCGTTATGCGTTATGGGTTATGCGTTATGTGTTATGCGTTATGCGTTATGCGTTATGCGTTATGCGTTATGCGTTATGCGTTATGGGTTATCCGGTATGCGTTGTCCGTTATGCGTTATGCGTTATGCGTTATGCGATATGCGTTATGCGTTATGCGATATGCGTTATGCGTTATGCGTTATGCGTTATGCGTTATGCGTTATGCGTTATGCGTTATGCGTTATGCGTTATGCGATATGCGTTATGCATTATGCGTTATGCGTTATGCGTTATGCTTTATGCGTTATGCGTTATGCGTTATGCGTTATGCGTTCTGCGTTATGCGTTATGCGTTATGCGTTATGCGTTACGCGTAATGCGTTATGCGTTATGCGTTATGGGTTATGCGTTATGTGTTATGAGTTATGCGTTATGCGTTATGCGTTATGCGTTATGCGTTATGGGTTATGAGTAATGCGTGATCCGTTATGCGTTATGCTTTATGCGTTATGAGTTACGCGTAATGCGTTATGTGTTATGCGTTATGGGTTATGCGTTATGTGTTATGAGTTATGCGTTATGCGTTATGCGTTATGCGTTATGCGTTATGCGTTATGCGTTATGCGTTATGCGTTATGCGTTATGGGTTATCCGTTATGCGTTATCCGTTATGCGTTATGCGTTATGCATTATGCGTTATGCGTTATGCGTTATGCGTTATGCGTTATGCGATATGCGTTATGCGTTATGCGTTATGCGTTATGCGTTATGCGTTATGCGTTATGCGTTATGTGTTATGCGTTATGCGTTATGCGTTATGCGTTATGCGTTATGCGTTATGGGTTATCCGTTATGCGTTATCGGTTATGCGTTATGCGTTATGTGTTATGCGTTATGCGTTATGCGATATGCGTTATGCGTCATGCGTTATGCGTTATGCGTTATGCGTTATGCGTTATGCGTTATGCGTTATGCGATATGCGGTATGCGTTATGCGTTATGCGTTATGCGTTATGCGTTATGCGTTATGCGTTATGCGTTATGCGTTATGCGTTATGCGTTATGCGTTATGCGTTATGCGTTATGCGTTATGCGTTATGCGTTATGCGTTATGCGTTATGCGTTATGCGTTATGCGTTATGCGTTATGCGTTATGCGTTATGCGTTATGCGTTATGCGTTATACGTTATGCGTTATGCGTTATGCCTTATGCGTTATGAGTAATGCGTGATCCGTTATGCGTTATGCGTTATGCGTTATGCGTTATGCGTTGTGCGTTATCCGCTATGCGTTATGCGTTATGAGTAATGCGTGATCCGTTATGCGTTATGCTTTATGCGTTATGAGTTACGCGTAATGCGTTATGCGCTATGGGTCATGCGTTAAGCGTTATGCGTTATGCGTTATGCGTTATGGGTTATGCGTTATGTGTTATGAGTTATGCGTTATGCGTTATGCGTTATGCGTTATGCGTTATGGGTTATCCGTTATGCGTTATCCGTTATGACTTTTGCGTTATGCGTTATGCGTTATGAGTCGTGCGTTATGCGTTATGCGTTATGCGTTATGCTTTATGCGTTATGCGTTATGCGTTATGCGTTATGCGTTATGCGTTATGCGTTATGCGTTATGCGTTACGCAATATGCGTTATGCGTTATGCGTTATGCGTTATGCGTTATGCGTTATGCGTTATGCGTTATGGGTTATGAGTAATGCGCGACCCGTTATGCGTTATGCTTTATGCGTTATGAGTTACGCGTAATGCGTTATGCGCTATGGGTCATGCGTTAAGCGTTATGCGTTATGCGTTATGCGGTATGGGTTATGCGTTATGTGTTATGTGTTATGCGTTATGCGTTATGCGTTATGCGTTATGGGTTATCCGTTATGTGTTATGCGTTATGCGTTATGCGTTATGCGTTATGCGTTATGCGTTATGCGTTATGCGTTATGCGTTTTGCGTTATGCGTTATGCGTTATGCGTTGTGCGTTATGCGTTATGCGTTATAGGTTATGCGTTATGTGTCATGCGTTATGCGTTATGCGTTATGCGTTATGCGTTATGCGTTATGCGTTATGCGTTATGCGTTATGCGTTATGCGTTATGCGTTATGCGTTATGCGTTTTGCGTTATGCGTTATGCGTTATGCGTTATGCGTTATGCGTGATCCGTTATGCGTTATGCGTTATGAGTAATGCGTGATCCGTTATGCGTTATGCGTTATGCGTTATGCGTTATGCGTTATGCGTTATGCGTTATGCGTTATGCGTGATCCGTTATGCGTTATGCGTTATGAGTAATGCGTGATCCGTTATGCGTTATGCGTTATGCGTTATGCGTTATGCGTTATGCGTTATGCGTTATGCGTTATGCGTTATGGGTATGCGTTATGTGTTATGCGTTATGCGTTATGCGTTATGCGTTATGCGTTATGCGTTATGCGTTATGGGTTATGAGTTATGCGTTATGCGTTATGCGTTATGCGTTATGCGTTATGGGTTATGAGTAATGCGCGACCCGTTATGCGTTATGCTTTATGCGTTATGAGTTACGCGTAATGCGTTATGCGCTATGGGTCATGCGTTAAGCGTTATGCGTTATGCGTTATGCGTTATGGGTTATGCGTTATGTGTTATGCGTTAAGCGTTATGCGTTATGCGTTATGCGTTATGCGTTATGGGTTATCCGTTATGTGTTATGCGTTATGCGTTATGCGTTATGCGTTATGCGTTATGGGTTATCCGTTATGCGTTATCCGTTATGCGTTATGCGTTATGCGTTATGCGTTATGCGTTATGCGTTATGCGTTATGCGTTATGCATTATGCGTTATGCTTTATGCGTTATGCGTTATAAGTAATGCGTGATCCGTTATGTGTTATGCGTTATGCGTTATGCGTTATGTGTTATGCGTTGTGCGTTATCCGCTATGCGTGACTCGTTATGCGTTATTCTTTTTGCGTTATGAGTTACGTGTAATGCGTTATGCGCTATGGGTCATGCGTTAAGCGTTATGCGTTATGCGTTATGCGTTATGGGTTATGCGTTATGTGTTATGAGTTATGCGTTATGCGTTATGCGTTATGCGTTATGGGTTATCCGTTATGCGTTATCCGTTATGACTTTTGCGTTATGCGTTATGCGTTATGAGTTGTGCGTAATGCGTTATGCGCTATGGGTCATGCGTTAAGCGTTATGCGTTATGCGTTATGCGTTATGGGTTATGCGTTATGTGTTATGCGTTATGCGTTATGCGTTATGCGTTATGCGTTATGCGTTATGCGTTATGGGTTATCCGGTATGCGTTGTCCGTTATGCGTTATGCGTTATGCGTTATGCGTTATGCGATATGCGTTATGCGTTATGCGATATGCGTTATGCGTTATGCGTTATGCGTTATGCGTTATGCGTTATGCGTTATGCGTTATGCGTTATGCGATATGCGTTATGCATTATGCGTTATGCGTTATGCGTTATGCGTTATGCGTTATGCGTTATGCGTTATGCGTTATGCGTTCTGCGTTATGCGTTATGCGTTATGCGTTATGCGTTACGCGTAATGCGTTATGCGTTATGCGTTATGGGTTATGCGTTATGTGTTATGAGTCATGCGTTATGCGTTATGCGTTATGCGTTATGCGTTATGGGTTATGAGTAATGCGTGATCCGTTATGCGTTATGCTTTATGCGTTATGAGTTACGCGTAATGCGTTATGCGTTATGCGTTATGGGTTATGCGTTATGTGTTATGAGTTATGCGTTATGCGTTGTGCGTTATGCGTTATGCGTTATGCGTTATGCGTTATGCGTTATGCGTTATGCGTTATGGGTTATCCGTTATGCGTTATCCGTTATGCGTTATGCGTTATGCATTATGCGTTATGCGTTATGCGTTATGCGTTATGCGTTATGCGATATGCGTTATGCGTTATGCGTTATGCGTTATGCGTTATGCGTTATGCGTTATGCGTTATGTGTTATGCGTTATGCGTTATGCGTTATGCGTTATGCGTTATGCGTTATGGGTTATCCGTTATGCGTTATCCGTTATGCGTTATGCGTTATGCGTTATGCGTTATGCGTTATGCGATATGCGTTATGCGTCATGCGTTATGCGTTATGCGTTATGCGTTATGCGTTATGCGTTATGCGTTATGCGATATGCGTTATGCGTTATGCGTTATGCGTTATGCGTTATGCGTTATGCGTTATGCGTTATGCGTTATGCGTTATGCGTTATGCGTTATGCGTTATGCGTTATGCGTTATGCGTTATGCGTTATGCGTTATGCGTTATGCGTTATGCGTTATGCGTTATGCGTTATGCGTTATGCGTTATGCGTTATGCCTTATGCGTTATGAGTAATGCGTGATCCGTTATGCGTTATGCGTTATGCGTTATGCGTTATGCGTTGTGCGTTATCCGCTATGCGTTATGCGTTATGAGTAATGCGTGATCCGTTATGCGTTATGCTTTATGCGTTATGAGTTACGCGTAATGCGTTATGCGCTATGGGTCATGCGTTAAGCGTTATGCGTTATGCGTTATGCGTTATGGGTTATGCGTTATGTGTTATGAGTTATGCGTTATGCGTTATGCGTTATGCGTTATGCGTTATGGGTTATCCGTTATGCGTTATCCGTTATGACTTTTGCGTTATGCGTTATGCGTTATGAGTCGTGCGTTATGCGTTATGCGTTATGCGTTATGCTTTATGCGTTATGCGTTATGCGTTATGCGTTATGCGTTATGCGTTATGCGTTACGCAATATGCGTTATGCGTTATGCGTTATGCGTTATGCGTTATGCGTTATGCGTTATGGGTTATGAGTAATGCGCGACCCGTTATGCGTTATGCTTTATGCGTTATGAGTTACGCGTAATGCGTTATGCGCTATGGGTCATGCGTTAAGCGTTATGCGTTATGCGTTATGCGTTATGGGTTATGCGTTATGTGTTATGCGTTATGCGTTATGCGTTATGCGTTATGCGTTATGGGTTATCCGTTATGTGTTATGCGTTATGCGTTATGCGTTATGCGTTATGCGTTATGCGTTATGCGTTATGCGTTATGCGTTATGCGTTATGCATTATGCGTTATGCTTTATGCGTTATGCGTTATAAGTAATGCGTGATCCGTTATGTGTTATGCGTTATGCGTTATGCTTTATGTGTTATGCGTTGTGCGTTATCCGCTATGCGTTATGCGTTTTGCGTTATGCGTTATGCGTTATGCGTTGTGCGTTATGCGTTATGCGTTATAGGTTATGCGTTATGTGTCATGCGTTATGCGTTATGCGTTATGCGTTATGCGTTATGCGTTATGCGTTATGCGTTATGCGTTATGCGTTATGCGTTATGCGTTATGCGTTATGCGTTATGCGTTATGCGTTATGCGTTTTGCGTTATGCGTTATGCGTTATGCGTTATGCGTTATGCGTGATCCGTTATGCGTTATGCGTTATGAGTAATGCGTGATCCGTTATGCGTTATGCGTTATGCGTTATGCGTTATGCGTTATGCGTTATGCGTTATGCGTTATGCGTTATGCGTGATCCGTTATGCGTTATGCGTTATGAGTAATGCGTGATCCGTTATGCGTTATGCGTTATGCGTTATGCGTTATGCGTTATGCGTTATGCGTTATGCGTTATGCGTTATGGGTATGCGTTATGTGTTATGCGTTATGCGTTATGCGTTATGCGTTATGCGTTATGGGTTATGAGTGATGCGTTATGCGTTATGCGTTATGCGTTATGCGTTATGGGTTATGAGTAATGCGCGACCCGTTATGCGTTATGCTTTATGCGTTATGAGTTACGCGTAATGCGTTATGCGCTATGGGTCATGCGTTAAGCGTTATGCGTTATGCGTTATGCGTTATGGGTTATGCGTTATGTGTTATGCGTTAAGCGTTATGCGTTATGCGTTATGCGTTATGCGTTATGGGTTATCCGTTATGTGTTATGCGTTATGCGTTATGCGTTATGCATTATGCGTTATGGGTTATCCGTTATGCGTTATCCGTTATGCGTTATGCGTTATGCGTTATGCGTTATGCGTTATGCGTTATGTGTTATGAGTTATGCGTTATGCGTTATGCGTTATGCGTTATGCGTTATGGGTTATCCGTTATGCGTTATCCGTTATGACTTTTGCGTTATGCGTTATGCGTTATGAGTTGTGCGTTATGCGTTATGCGTTATGCGTTATGCTTTATGCGTTATGCGTTATGCGTTATGCGTTATGCGTTACGCAATATGCGTTATGCGTTATGCGTTATGCGTTATGCGTTATGCGTTATGCGTTATGGGTTATGAGTAATGCGCGACCCGTTATGCGTTATGCTTTATGCGTTATGAGTTACGCGTAATGCGTTATGCGCTATGGGTCATGCGTTAAGCGTTATGCGCTATGCGTTATGCGTTATGGGTTATGCGTTATGTGTTATGCGTTATGCGTTATGCGTTTTGCGTTATGGGTTATCCGTTATGTGTTATGCGTTATGCGTTATGCGTTATGCGTTATGCGTTATGCGTTATGCGTTATGCGTTATGCGTTATGCATTATGCGTTATGCTTTATGCGTTATGCGTTATAAGTAATGCGTGATCCGTTATGTGTTATGCGTTATGCGTTATGCTTTATGTGTTATGCGTTGTGCGTTATCCGCTATGCGTTATGCGTTTTGCGTAATGCGTTATGCGTTATGCGTTGTGCGTTATGCGTTATGCGTTATAGGTTATGCGTTATGTGTCATGCGTTATGCGTTATGCGTTATGCGTTATGCGTTATGCGTTATGCGTTATGCGTTATGCGTTATGGGTTATGAGTAATGCGCGACCCGTTATGCGTTATGCTTTATGCGTTATGAGTTACGCGTAATGCGTTATGCGCTATGGGTCATGCGTTAAGCGTTATGCGTTATGCGTTATGCGTTATGGGTTATGCGTTATGTGTTATGCGTTAAGCGTTATGCGTTATGCGTTATGCGTTATGCGTTATGGGTTATCCGTTATGTGTTATGCGTTATGCGTTATGCGTTATGCGTTATGCGTTATGGGTTATCCGTTATGCGTTATCCGTTATGCGTTATGCGTTATGCGTTATGCGTTATGCGTTATGCGTTATGCATTATGCGTTATGCTTTATGCGTTATGCGTTATAAGTAATGCGTGATCCGTTATGTGTTATGCGTTATGCGTTATGCGTTATGTGTTATGCGTTGTGCGTTATCCGCTATGCGTGACTCGTTATGCGTTATTCTTTTTGCGTTATGAGTTACGCGTAATGCGTTATGCGCTATGGGTCATGCGTTAAGCGTTATGCGTTATGCGTTATGCGTTATGGGTTATGCGTTATGTGTTATGCGTTATGCGTTATGCGTTATGCGTTATGCGTTATGCGTTATGGGTTATGAGTAATGCGTGATCCGTTATGCGTTATGCTTTATGCGTTATGAGTTACGCGTAATGCGTTATGCGTTATGCGTTATGGGTTATGCGTTATGTGTTATGAGTTATGCGTTATGCGTTATGCGTTATGCGTTAAGCGTTATGGGTTATCCGTTATGCGTTATCCGTTATGAGTTTTGCGTTATGCGTTATGCGTTATGAGTTGTGCGTTATGCGTTATGCGTTATGCGTTATGCGTTATGCGTTATGCGTTATGCGTTATGCGTTATGCGTTATGCGTTATGCGTTATGAGTAATGCTTGATCCGTTACGCGTTATGCGTTATGCGTTATGCATTATGGGTTATGCGTTATGTGTTATGAGTTATGCGTTATGCGTTATGCGTTATGCGTTATGCGTTATGGGTTATGAGTAATGCGTGATCCGTCATGCGTTATGCTTTATGCGTTATGAGTTACGCGTAATGCGTTATGCGTTATGCGTTATGGGTTATGAGTAATGCGTTATGCGTTATGCGTTATGCGTTATGCGTTATGCGTTATGCGTTATGCGTTATGCGTTATGCGTGATCCGTTATGCGTTATGCGTTATGAGTAATGCGTGATCCGTTATGCGTTATGCGTTATGCGTTATGCGTTATGCGTTATGCGTTATGCGTTATGCGTTATGCGTTATGGGTATGCGTTATGTGTTATGCGTTATGCGTTATGCGTTATGCGTTATGCGTTATGCGTTATGCGTTATGCGTTATGCGTTATGCGTTATGAGAAATGCGTGATCCGTTATGCGTTATGCGTTATGAGTAATGCGTGATCCGTTATGCGTTATGCGTTATGCGTTATGCGTTATGCGTTATGGGTATGCGTTATGTGTTATGCGTTATGCGTTATGCGTTATGCGTTATGGGTTATGAGTAATGCGTGACTCGTTATGCGTTATGCTTTTTGCGTTATGAGTTACGCGTAATGCGTTATGCTCTATGGGTCATGCGTTAAGCGTTATGCGTTATGCGTTATGCGTTATGGGTTATGCGTTATGTGTTATGCGTTATGCGTTATGCGTTATGCGTTATGCGTTATGCGTTATGGGTTATCCGTTATGCGTTATCCGTTATGCGTTATGCGTTATGCGTTATGCGTTATGCGTTATGCGTTATGCGTTATGCGTTATGCGTTATGCGATATTCGTTATGCGTTATGCGTTATGCGTTATGCGTTATGCGTTATGCGTTATGCGTTATGCGTTATGCGTTATGCGATATGCGTTATGCATTATGCGTTATGCGTTGTGCGTTATGCGTTATGCGTTATGCGTTATGCGTTATGAGTAATGCGTGATCCGTTATCCGTTATGCGTTATGCGTTATGCGTTATGCGTTATGCGTTATGCGATATGCGTTATGCGTTATGCGTTATGCGTTATGCGTTATGCGTTATGCGTTATGCGTTATGCGTTATGCGTTATGCGTTATGCGTTATGCGTTATGCGTTATGCGTTATGTGTTATCCGTTATGAGTTATGTGTAATGCGTGATCCGTTATGCGTTATGCGTTATGAGTAATGCGTGATCCGTTATGCGTTATGCGTTATGAGTAATGCTTGATCCGTTACGCGTTATGCGTTATGCGTTATGCGTTATGCGTTATCGGTTATGAGTAATGCGTGATCCGTTATGCGTTATGCTTTTTGCGTTATGAGTTACGCGTAATGCGTTATGCGCTATGGGTCATGCGTTAAGCGTTATGCGTTATGCGTTATGCGTTATGGGTTATGCGTTATGTGTTATGCGTTATGCGTTATGCGTTATGCGTTATGCGTTATGCGTTATGCGTTATGGGTTATCCGTTATGCGTTATCCGTTATGCGTTATGCGTTATGCGTTATGCGTTATGCGATATGCGTTATGCGTTATGCGTTATGCGTTATGCGTAATGCGTTATGCGTTATGCGTTATGCGTTATGCGTTATGCGTTATGCGATATGCGTTATGCATTATGCGTTATGCGTTATGCGTTATGCGTTATGCGTTATGCGTTATGCGTTATGCGTTATGCGTTATGCGTTCTGCGTTATGCGTTATGCGTTATGCGTTATGCGTTACGCGTAATGCGTTATGCGTTATGCGTTATGGGTTATGCGTTATGTGTTATGAGTTATGCGTTATGCGTTATGCGTTATGCGTTATGCGTTATGGGTTATGAGTAATGCGTGATCCGTTATGCGTTATGCTTTATGCGTTATGAGTTACGCGTAATGCGTTATGCGTTATGCGTTATGGGTTATGCGTTATGTGTTATGAGTTATGCGTTATGCGTTATGCGTTATGCGTTATGCGTTATGGGTTATCCGTTATGCGTTATCCGTTATGAGTTTTGCGTTATGCGTTATGCGTTATGAGTTGTGCGTTATGCGTTATGCGTTATGCGTTATGCGTTATGCGTTATGCGTTATGCGTTATGCGTTATGCGTTATGCGTTATGCGTTATGCGTTATGCGTTATGCGTTATGCGTTATGCGTTATGAGTAATGCTTGATCCGTTACGCGTTATGTGTTATGCGTTATGCGTTATGCGTTATGCGTTATGCGTTATGGGTTATGAGTAATGCGTGACTCGTTATGCGTTATGCTTTTTGCGTTATGAGTTACGCGTAATGCGTTATGCGCTATGGGTCATGCGTTAAGCGTTATGCGTTATGCGTTATGCGTTATGGGTTATGCGTTATGTGTTATGCGTTATGCGTTATGCGCTATGGGTCATGCGTTAAGCGTTATGCGTTATGCGTTATGCGTTATGGGTTATGCGTTATGTGTTATGCGTTATGCGTTATGCGTTATGCGTTATGCGTTATGCGTTATGGGTTATCCGTTATGCGTTATCCGTTATGCGTTATGCGTTATGCGTTATGCGTTATGCGTTATGCGTTATACGTTATGCGTTATGCGATATGCGTTATGCGTTATGCGTTATGCGTTATGCGTTATGCGTTATGCGTTATGCGTTATGCGTTATGCGTTATGCGTTATGCGATATGCGTTATGCATTATGCGTTATGCGTTATGCGTTATGCGTTATGCATTATGCGTTATGCGTTATGCGTTATGAGTAATGCGTGATCCGTTATCCGTTATGCGTTATGCGTTATGCGTTATGCGTTATGCGTTGTGCGATATGCGTTATGCGTTATGCGTTATGCGTTATGCGTTATGCGTTATGCGTTATGCGTTATGCGTTATGCGTTATGCGTTATGCGTTATGCGTTATGCGTTATGCGTTATGCGTTATGCGTTATGTGTTATCCGTTATGAGTTATGAGTAATGCGTGATCCGTTATGCGTTATGCGTTATGAGTAATGCGTGATCCGTTATGCGCTATGCGTTATGAGTAATGCTTGATCCGTTACGCGTTATGCGTTATGCGTTATGCGTTATGCGTTATGGGTTATGCGTTATGTGTTATGAGTTATGCGTTATGCGTTATGCGTTATGCGTTATGCGTTATGGGTTATGAGTAATGCGTGATCCGTTATGCGTTATGCTTTATGCATTATGAGTTACGCGTAATGCGTTATGCGTTATGCGTTATGGGTTATGCGTTATGTGTTATGAGTTATGCGTTATGCGTTATGCGTTATGCGTTATGCGTTATGCGTTATGCGTTATCGGTTATGAGTAATGCGTGATCCGTTATGCGTTATGCTTTATGCGTTATGAGTTACGCGTAATGCGTTATGCGTTATGCGTTATGGGTTATGCGTTATGTGTTATGAGTTATGCGTTATGCGTTATGCGTTATGCGTTATGCGTTATGCGTTATGCTTTATGCGTTATGAGTTACGCGTAATGCGTTATGCGCTATGGGTCATGCGTTAAGCGTTATGCGTTATGCGTTATGCGTTATGGGTTATCCGTTATGCGTTATCCGTTATGAGTTTTGCGTTATGCGTTATGCGTTATGAGTTGTGCGTTATGCGTTATGCGTTATGCGTTATGCGTTATGCGTTATGCGTTATGCGTTACGCAATATGCGTTATGCGTTATGCGTTATGCGTTATGCGTTATGCGTTATGCGTTATGCGTTATGCGTTATGCGTTATGCGTTATGCGTTATGCGTTATGCGTTATGCGTGATCCGTTATGCGTTATGCGTTATGAGTAATGCGTGATCCGTTATGCGTTATGCGTTATGCGTTATGCGTTATGGGTTATGCGTTATGTGTTATGCGTTATGCGTTATGCGTTATGCGTTATGCGTTATGGGTTATGAGTAATGCGTGACCCGTTATGCGTTATGCTTTATGCGTTATGCTTTATGCGTTATGAGTTACGCGTAATGCGTTATGCGCTATGGGTCATGCGTTAAGCGTTATGCGTTATGCGTTATGCGTTATGGGTTATCCGTTATGCGTTATCCGTTATGAGTTTTGCGTTATGCGTTATGCGTTATGCGTTATGGGTTATGCGTTATGTGTTATGCGTTATGCGTTATGCGTTATGCGTTATGCGTTATGGGTTATGAGTAATGCGTGACCCGTTATGCGTTATGCTTTATGCGTTATGCTTTATGCGTTATGAGTTACGCGTAATGCGTTATGCGCTATGGGTCATGCGTTATGCGTTATGCGTTATGCGTTATGGGTTATGCGTTATGTGTTATGCGTTATGCGTTATGCGTTACGCGTTATGGGTTATCCGTTATGCGTTATCCGTTATGCGTTATGCGTTATGCGTTATGCGTTACGCGTTATGCGTTATGCGATATGCGTTATGCGTTATGCGTTATGCGTTATGCGTTATGCGTTATGCGTTATGCGTTATGCGTTATGCGATATGCGTTATGCGTTATGCGTTATGCGTTATGCGTTATGCGTTATGCGTTATGCGTTATGCGTTATGCGTTATGCGTTATGCGTTATGCGTTATGCGTTATGCGTTATGCGTTCTGCGTTATGCGTTATGCGTTATGCGTTATGAGTTGTGCGTTATGCGTTATGCGTTATGCGTTATGCGTTATGCGTTATGCGTTATGGGTTATCCGTTATGCGTTATCCGTTATGCGTTATGCGTTATGCGTTATGCGTTATGCGTTATGCGTTATGCGTTATGCGTTATGCGTTATGCGTTATGCGTTATGCGTTATGCGATATGCGTTATGCATTATGCGTTATGCGTTATGCGTTATGCGTTATGCGTTATGCGTTATGCGTTATGCGTTATGCGTTATGCGTTCTGCGTTATGCGTTATGCGTTATACGTTATGCGTTACGCGTAATGCGTTATGCGTTATGCGTTATGGGTTATGCGTTATGTGTTATGAGTTATGCGTTATGCGTTATGCGTTATGCGTTATGCGTTATGGGTTATGAGTAATGCGTGATCCGTTATGCGTTATGCTTTATGCGTTATGAGTTACGCGTAATGCGTTATGCGTTATGCGTTATGGGTTATGCGTTATGTGTTATGAGTTATGCGTTATGCGTTATGAGAAATGCGTGATCCGTTATGCGTTATGCGTTATGCGTTATGCGTTATGCGTTATGGGTTATGCGTTATGGGTTATGAGTAATGCGTGATCCGTTATGCGTTATGCTTTATGCGTTATGAGTTACGCGTAATGCGTTATGCGCTATGGGTCATGCGTTAAGCGTTATGCGTTATGCGTTATGCGTTATGGGTTATGCGTTATGTGTTATGAGTTATGCGTTATGCGTTATGCGTTATGCGTTATGCGTTATGCGTTATGGGTTATCCGTTATGCGTTATCCGTTATGAGTTTTGCGTTATGCGTTATGCGTTATGCGTTATGCGTTATGGGTTATGCGATATGCGTTATGCGTTATGCGTTATGCGTTATGCGTTATGCGTTATGCGTTATGCGTTATGGGTTATCCGTTATGCGTTATCCGTTATGCGTTATGCGTGATCCGTTATGCGTTATGCTTTATGCGTTATGCGTTATGCGTTATGCGTTATGCGTTATGCGTTATGCGATATGCGTTATGCGTTATGCGTTATGCGTTATGCGTTATGCGTTATGCGTTATGCGTTATGCGTTATGCGTTATGCGTTATGCGTTATGCGTTATGCGTTATGCGTTATGCGTTATGCGTTATGCGTTATGCGTTATGCGTTATGCGTTATGAGTAATGCGTGATCCGTTATGCGTTATGCGTTATGCGTTATGCGTTATGTGTTATGCGTTGTGCGTTATCCGCTATGCGTTATGCGTTTTGCGTTATGCGTTATGCGTTATGCGTTGTGCGTTATGCGTTATGCGTTATGCGTTATAAGTTATGCGTTATGTGTCATGCGTTATGCGTTATGCGTTATGCGTTATGCGTTATGCGTTATGTATTATGCGTTATGCGTTATGCTTTATGCGTTATGCGTTATAAGTAATGCGTGATCCGTTATGTGTTATGCGTTATGCGTTATGCGTTATGCGATATGCGTTATGCGTTATGCGTTATGCGTTATGCGTTATGCGTTATGCGTTATGCGTTATGGGTTATCCGTTATGCGTTATCCGTTATGAGTTTTGCGTTATGCGTTATGCGTTATGAGTTGTGCGTTATGCGTTATGCGTTATGCGTTATGCGTTATGCGTTATGCGTTATGCGTTATGCGTTATGCGTTATGCGTTATGCGTTATGCGTTAAGAGTAATGCTTGACCCGTTACGCGTTATGAGTGATGCGTTATGCATTATGGGTTATTCGTTATGTGTTATGAGTTATGCGTTATGCGTTATGCGTTATGCGTTATGCGTTATGGGTTATGAGTAATGCGTGATCCGTTATGCGTTATGCTTTATGCGTTATGAGTTACGCGTAATGCGTTATGCGTTATGCGTTATGGGTTATGAGTAATGCGTTATGCGTTATGCGTTATGCGTTATGCGTTATGCGTGATCCGTTATGCGTTATGCGTTATGCGTTATGCGTTATGCGATATGCGTTATGCATTATGCGTTATGCGTTATGCGTTATGCGTTATGCGTTATGCGTTATGCGTTATGCGTTATGCGTTATGCGTTATGCGTTATGCGTTCTGCGTTATGCGTTATGCGTTATGCGTTATGCGTTACGCGTAATGCGTTATGCGTTATGCGTTATGGGTTATGCGTTATGTGTTATGAGTTATGCGTTATGCGTTATGCGTTATGCGTTATGCGTTATGGTTTATGAGTAATGCGTGATCCGTTATGCGTTATGCTTTATGCGTTATGAGTTACGCGTAATGCGTTATGCGTTATGCGTTATGGGTTATGCGTTATGTGTTATGAGTTATGCGTTATGCGTTATGCGTTATGCGTTATGCGTATGGGTTATCCGTTATGCGTTATCCGTTATGAGTTTTGCGTTATGCGTTATGCGTTATGAGTTGTGCGTTATGCGTTATGCGTTATGCGTTATGCGTTATGCGTTATGCGTTATGCGTTATGCGTTATGCGTTATGCGTTATGCGTTATGCGTTATGCGTTATGCGTTATGAGTAATGCTTGATCCGTTACGCGTTATGAGTTATGCGTTATGCATTATGGGTTATGCGTTATGTGTTATGAGTTATGCGTTATGCGTTATGCGTTATGCGTTATGCGTTATGCGTTATGCGTTATGCTTTATGCGTTATGAGTTACGCGTAATGCGTTATGCGTTATG
This sequence comes from Lasioglossum morio, assembly GCA_916610235.2. NCBI lineage: Eukaryota > Metazoa > Arthropoda > Insecta > Hymenoptera > Halictidae > Lasioglossum > Lasioglossum morio. Next base: position 3,128,057 of record CAKAJA020001042.1, on the reverse strand, counting down.
CGTTATGGGTTATGAGTAATGCGTTATGCGTTATGCGTTATGCGTTATGCGTTATGCGTGATCCGTTATGCGTTATGCGTTATGAGTAATGCGTGATCCGTTATGCGTTATGCGTTATGCGTTATGCGTTATACGTTATGCGTTATGCGTTATGCGTTATGCGTTATGCGTTATGGGTATGCGTTATGTGTTATGCGTTATGCGTTATGCGTTATGCGTTATGCGTTATGCGTTATGCGTTATGCGTTATGCGTTATGCGTTATGCGTTATGCGTTATGCGTTATGCGTTATGAGAAATGCGTGATCCGTTATGCGTTATGCGTTATGAGTAATGCGTGATCCGTTATGCGTTATGCGTTATGGGTATGCGTTATGTGTTATGCGTTATGCGTTATGCGTTATGCGTTATGCGTTATGCGTTATGGGTTATGAGTAATGCGTGACTCGTTATGCGTTATGCTTTTTGCGTTATGAGCTACGCGTAATGCGTTATGCGCTATGGGTCATGCGTTAAGCGTTATGCGTTATGCGTTATGCGTTATGGGTTATGCGTTATGTGTTATGCGTTGTGCGTTACGCGTTATGCGTTATGCGTTATGCGTTATGGGTTATCCGTTATGCGTTATCCGTTATGCGTTATGCGTTATGCGTTATGCGTTATGCGTTATGCGTTATGCGTTATGCGTTATGCGATATGCGTTATGCGTTATGCGTTATGCGTTATGCGTTATGCGTTATGCGTTATGCGTTATGCGTTATGCGTTATGCGTTATGCGATATGCGTTATGCATTATGCGTTATGCGTTATGCGTTATGCGTTATGCATTATGCGTTATGCGTTATGCGTTATGAGTAATGCGTGAACCGTTATCCGTTATGCGTTATGCGTTATGCGTTATGCGTTGTGCGATATGCGTTATGCGTTATGCGTTATGCGTTATGCGTTATGCGTTATGCGTTATGCGTTATGCGTTATGCGTTATGCGTTATGCGTTATGCGTTATGCGTTATGCGTTATGCGTTATGCGTTATGCGTTATGCGTTATGTGTTATCCGTTATGAGTTATGAGTAATGCGTGATCCGTTATGCGTTATGCGTTATGCGTTATGAGTAATGCGTGATCCGTTATGCGTTATGCGTTATGAGTAATGCTTGATCCGTTACGCGTTATGCGTTATGCGTTATGCGTTATGCGTTATGGGTTATGCGTTATGTGTTATGAGTTATGCGTTATGCGTTATGCGTTATGCGTTATGCGTTATGGGTTATGAGTAATGCGTGATCCGTTATGCGTTATGCTTTATGCATTATGAGTTACGCGTAATGCGTTATGCGTTATGCGTTATGGGTTATGCGTTATGTGTTATGAGTTATGCGTTATGCGTTATGCGTTATGCGTTATGCGTTATGCGTTATGCGTTATGCGTTATGCGTTATCGGTTATGAGTAATGCGTGATCCGTTATGCGTTATGCTTTATGCGTTATGAGTTACGCGTAATGCGTTATGCGTTATGCGTTATGGGTTATGCGTTATGTGTTATGAGTTATGCGTTATGCGTTATGCGTTATGCGTTATGCGTTATGCGTTATGCTTTATGCGTTATGAGTTACGCGTAATGCGTTATGCGCTATGGGTCATGCGTTAAGCGTTATGCGTTATGCGTTATGCGTTATGGGTTATCCGTTATGCGTTATCCGTTATGAGTTTTGCGTTATGCGTTATGCGTTATGAGTTGTGCGTTATGCGTTATGCGTTATGCGTTATGCGTTATGCGTTATGCGTTATGCGTTACGCAATATGCGTTATGCGTTATGCGTTATGCGTTATGCGTTATGCGTTATGCGTTATGCGTTATGCGTTATGCGTTATGCGTTATGCGTTATGCGTGATCCGTTATGCGTTATGCGTTATGAGTAATGCGTGATCCGTTATGCGTTATGCGTTATGCGTTATGCGTTATGGGTTATGCGTTATGTGTTATGCGTTATGCGTTATGCGTTATGCGTTATGCGTTATGCGTTATGCGTTATGCGTTCTGCGTTATGCGTTATGCGTTATGCGTTATGCGTTATGAGTTGTGCGTTATGCGTTATGCGTTATGCGTTATGCGTTATGCGTTATGCGTTATGGGTTATCCGTTATGCGTTATCCGTTATGCGTTATGCGTTATGCGTTATGCGTTATGCGTTATGCGTTATGCGTTATGCGTTATGCGTTATGCGTTATGCGTTATGAGTAATGCGTGATCCGTTATGCGTTATGCGTTATGAGTAATGCTTGATCCGTTACGCGTTATGCGTTATGCGTTATGCGTTATGCGTTATGGGTTATGAGTAATGCGTGACCCGTTATGCGTTATGCTTTATGCGTTATGAGTTACGCGTAATGCGTTATGCGCTATGGGTCATGCGTTAAGCGTTATGCGTTATGCGTTATGCGTTATGGGTTATGCGTTATGTGTTATGCGTTATGCGTTATGCGTTATGCGTTATGCGTTATGGGTTATCCGTTATGCGTTATCCGTTATGCGTTATGCGTTATGCGTTATGCGTTACGCGTTATGCGTTATGCGATATGCGTTATGCGTTATGCGTTATGCGTTATGCGTTATGCGTTATGCGTTATGCGTTATGCGTTATGCGTTATGCGTTATGCGTTATGCGTTATGCGTTATGCGTTATGCGTTATGCGTTATGCGTTATGCGTTATGCGTTATGCGTTATGCGTTATGCGTTATGCGTTATGCGTTATGCGTTATGCGTTCTGCGTTATGCGTTATGCGTTATGCGTTATGCGTTATGAGTTGTGCGTTATGCGTTATGCGTTATGCGTTATGCGTTATGCGTTATGCGTTATGGGTTATCCGTTATGCGTTATCCGTTATGCGTTATGCGTTATGCGTTATGCGTTATGCGTTATGCGTTATGCGTTATGCGTTATGCGTTATGCGTTATGCGTTATGCGTTATGCGTTATGCGTTATGCGTTATGCGTTATGCGTTATGCGTTATGCGTTATGCGTTATGCGTTATGCGTTATGCGTTCTGCGTTATGCGTTATGCGTTATGCGTTATGCGTTACGCGTAATGCGTTATGCGTTATGCGTTATGGGTTATGCGTTATGTGTTATGAGTTATGCGTTATGCGTTATGCGTTATGCGTTATGCGTTATGGGTTATGAGTAATGCGAGATCCGTTATGCGTTATGCTTTATGCGTTATGAGTTACGCGTAATGCGTTATGCGTTATGCGTTATGGGTTATGCGTTATGTGTTATGAGTTATGCGTTATGCGTTATGAGAAATGCGTGATCCGTTATGCGTTATGCGTTATGCGTTATGCGTTATGCGTTATGCGTTATGCGTTATGCGTTATGCGTTATGCGTTATGCGTGATCCGTTATGCGTTATGCGTTATGAGTAATGCGTGATCCGTTATGCGTTATGCGTTATGCGTTATGCGTTATGGGTTATGCGTTATGTGTTATGCGTTATGCGTTATGCGTTATGCGTTATGCGTTATGGGTTATGAGTAATGCGTGACCCGTTATGCGTTATGCTTTATGCGTTATGAGTTACGCGTAATGCGTTATGCGCTATGGGTCATGCGTTAAGCGTTATGCGTTATGCGTTATGCGTTATGGGTTATGCGTTATGTGTTATGCGTTATGCGTTATGCGTTATGCGTTATGCGTTATGGGTTATCCGTTATGCGTTATCCGTTATGCGTTATGCGTTATGCGTTATGCGTTACGCGTTATGCGTTATGCGATATGCGTTATGCGTTATGCGTTATGCGTTATGCGTTATGCGTTATGCGTTATGCGTTATGCGTTATGCGATATGCGTTATGCGTTATGCGTTATGCGTTATGCGTTATGCGTTATGCGTTATGCGTTATGCGTTATGCGTTATGCGTTATGCGTTATGCGTTATGCGTTATGCGTTATGCGTTATGCGTTATGCGTTATGCGTTATGCGTTATGCGTTATGAGTAATGCGTGATCCGTTATGCGTTATGCGTTATGCGTTATGCGTTATGTGTTATGCGTTGTGCGTTATCCGCTATGCGTTATGCGTTTTGCGTTATGCGTTATGCGTTATGCGTTGTGCGTTATGCGTTATGCGTTATGCGTTATAGGTTATGCGTTATGTGTCATGCGTTATGCGTTATGCGTTATGCGTTATGCGTTATGCGTTATGCATTATGCGTTATGGGTTATGCTTTATGCGTTATGCGTTATAAGTAATGCGTGATCCGTTATGTGTTATGCGTTATGCGTTATGTGTTATGCGTTGTGCGTTATCCGCTATGCGTTATGCGTTTTGCGTTATGCGTTATGCGTTATGCGTTGTGCGTTATGCGTTATGCGGTATAGGTTATGCGTTATGTGTCATGCGTTATGCGTTATGCGTTATGCGTTATGCGTTATGCGTTATGCGTTATGCTTTATGCGTTATGCGTTATGCGTAATGCGTTATGCGTTATGCGTTATGAGAAATGCGTGATCCGTTATGCGTTATGCGTTATGCGTTATGCGTTATGCGTTATGGGTTATGCGTTATGGGTTATGAGTAATGCGTGATCCGTTATGCGTTATGCTTTATGCGTTATGAGTTACGCGTAATGCGTTATGCGCTATGGGTCATGCGTTAAGCGTTATGCGTTATGCGTTATGCGTTATGGGTTATGCGTTATGTGTTATGAGTTATGCGTTATGCGTTATGCGTTATGCGTTATGCGTTATGGGTTATCCGTTATGCGTTATCCGTTATGAGTTTTGCGTTATGCGTTATGCGTTATGCGTTATGCGTTATGCGTTATGCGATATGCGTTATGCGTTATGCGTTATGCGTTATGCGTTATGCGTTATGCGTTATGCGTTATGCGTTATGCGTTATGCGTTATGCGTTCTGCGTTATGCGTTATGCGTTATGCGTTATGAGTTGTGCGTTATGCGTTATGCGTTATGCGTTATGCGTTATGCGTTATGCGTTATGCGTTATGCGTTATGCGTTATGCGTTATGCGTTATGCGTTATGCGTTATGCGTTATGCGTTATGAGTAATGCTTGATCCGTTACGCGTTATGCGTTATGCGTTATGCATTATGGGTTATGCGTTATGTGTTATGAGTTATGCGTTATGCGTTATGCGTTATGCGTTATGCGTTATGGGTTGTGAGTAATGCGTGATCCGTTATGCGTTATGCGTTATGCGTTATGAGTTACGCGTAATGCGTTATGCGTTATGCGTTATGGGTTATGAGTAATGCGTTATGCGTTATGCGTTATGAGAAATGCGTGATCCGTTATGCGTTATGCGTTATGCGTTATGCGTTATGGTTTATGCGTTATGGGTTATGAGTAATGCGTGATCCGTTATGCGTTATGCTTTATGCGTTATGAGTTACGCGTAATGCGTTATGCGCTATGGGTCATGCGTTAAGCGTTATGCGTTATGCGTTATGCGTTATGGGTTATGCGTTATGTGTTATGAGTTATGCGTTATGCGTTATGCGTTATGCGTTATGCGTTATGGGTTATCCGTTATGCGTTATCCGTTATGAGTTTTGCGTTATGCGTTATGCGTTATGCGTTATGCGTTATGCGTTATGCGTTATGCGATATGCGTTATGCGTTATGCGTTATGCGTTATGCGTTATGCGTTATGCGTTATGCGTTATGCGTTATGCGTTATGCGTTATGCGTTATGCGTTCTGCGTTATGCGTTATGCGTTATGCGTTATGAGTTTGCGTTATGCGTTATGCGTTATGCGTTATGCGTTATGCGTTATGCGTTATGCGTTATGCGTTATGCGTTATGCGTTATGCGTTATGCGTTATGAGTAATCCTTGATCCGTTACGCGTTATGCGTTATGCGTTATGCATTATGGGTTATGCGTTATGTGTTATGAGTTATGCGTTATGCGTTATGCGTTATGCGTTATGCGTTATGGGTTGTGAGTAATGCGTGATCCGTTATGCGTTAAGCTTTATGCGTTATGAGTTACGCGTAATGCGTTATGCGTTATGCGTTATGGGTTATGAGTAATGCGTTATGCGTTATGCGTTATGCGTTATGCGTTATGCGTGATCCGTTATGCGTTATGCGTTATGAGTAATGCGTGATCCGTTATGCGTTATGCGTTATGCGTTATGCGTTATGCGTTATGCGTTATGCGTTATGCGTTATGCGTTATGCGTTATGCGTTATGCGTTATGCGTTATGCGTTATGCGTTATGCGTTATGCGTTATGCGTTATGCGTTATGAGTAATGCTTGATCCGTTACGCGTTATGAGTTATGCGTTATGCATTATGGGTTATGCGTTATGTGTTATGAGTTATGCGTTATGCGTTATGCGTTATGCGTTATGCGTTATGGGTTATGAGTAATGCGTGATCCGTTATGCGTTATGCTTTATGCGTTATGAGTTACGCGTAATGCGTTATGCGTTATGCGTTATGGGTTATGAGTAATGCGTTATGCGTTATGCGTTATGCGTTATGCGTTATGCGTGATCCGTTATGCGTTATGCGTTATGCGTTATGCGTTATGCGATATGCGTTATGCATTATGCGTTATGCGTTATGCGTTATGCGTTATGCGTTATGCGTTATGCGTTATGCGTTATGCGTTATGCGTTATGCGTTCTGCGTTATGCGTTATGCGTTATGCGTTATGCGTTACGCGTAATGCGTTATGCGTTATGCGTTATGGGTTATGCGTTATGTGTTATGAGTTATGCGTTATGCGTTATGCGTTATGCGTTATGCGTTATGGGTTATGAGTAATGCGTGATCCGTTATGCGTTATGCTTTATGCGTTATGAGTTACGCGTAATGCGTTATGCGTTATGCGTTATGGGTTATGCGTTATGTGTTATGAGTTATGCGTTATGCGTTATGCGTTATGCGTTATGCGTTATGGGTTATCCGTTATGCGTTATCCGTTATGAGTTTTGCGTTATGCGTTATGCGTTATGAGTTGTGCGTTATGCGTTATGCGTTATGCGTTATGCGTTATGCGTTATGCGTTATGCGTTATGCGTTATGCGTTATGCGTTATGCGTTATGCGTTATGAGTAATGCTTGATCCGTTACGCGTTATGAGTTATGCGTTATGCATTATGGGTTATGCGTTATGTGTTATGAGTTATGCGTTATGCGTTATGCGTTATGCGTTATGCGTTATGCGTTATGCGTGATCCGTTATGCGTTATGGGTTATGAGTAATGCGTGATCCGTTATGCGTTATGCTTTATGCGTTATGAGTTACGCGTAATGCGTTATGCGTTATGCGTTATGGGTTATGAGTAATGCGTTATGCGTTATGCGTTATGCGTTATGCGTTATGCGTGATCCGTTATGCGTTATGCGTTATGAGTAATGCGTGATCCGTTATGCGTTATGCGTTATGCGTTATGCGTTATACGTTATGCGTTATGCGTTATGCGTTATGCGTTATGCGTTATGGGTATGCGTTATGTGTTATGCGTTATGCGTTATGCGTTATGCGTTATGCGTTATGCGTTATGCGTTATGGGTATGCGTTATGTGTTATGCGTTATGCGTTATGCGTTATGCGTTATGCGTTATGGGTTATGAGTAATGCGTGACTCGTTATGCGTTATGCTTTTTGCGTTATGAGCTACGCGTAATGCGTTATGCGCTATGGGTCATGCGTTAAGCGTTATGCGTTATGCGTTATGCGTTATGGGTTATGCGTTATGTGTTATGCGTTGTGCGTTACGCGTTATGCGTTATGCGTTATGCGTTATGGGTTATCCGTTATGCGTTATCCGTTATGCGTTATGCGTTATGCGTTATGCGTTATGCGTTATGCGTTATGCGTTATGCGTTATGCGTTATGCGTTATGCGTTATGCGTTATGCGTTATGCGTTATGCGTTATGCGTTATGCGTTATGCGTTATGGGTTGTGAGTAATGCGTGATCCGTTATGCGTTATGCTTTATGCGTTATGCGATATGCGTTATGCGTTATGCGTTATGCGTTATGCGTTATGCGTTATGCGTTATGCGTTATGCGTTATGCGTTATGCGTTATGCGTTATGCGTTATGCGTTATGCGTTATGCGTTATGCGTTATGCGTTATGCGTTATGCGTTATGCGTTATGAGTAATGCGTGATCCGTTATGCGTTATGCGTTATGCGTTATGCGTTATGTGTTATGCGTTGTGCGTTATGCGCTATGCGTTATGCGTTTTGCGTTATGCGTTATGCGTTATGCGTTGTGCGTTATGCGTTATGCGTTATGCGTTATAGGTTATGCGTTATGTGTCATGCGTTATGCGTTATGCGTTATGCGTTATGCGTTATGCGTTATGCGTTATGCGTTATGGGTTATGCTTTATGCGTTATGCGTTATAAGTAATGCGTGATCCGTTATGTGTTATGCGTTATGCGTTATGCGTTATGTGTTATGCGTTGTGCGTTATCCGCTATGCGTTATGCGTTTTGCGTTATGCGTTATGCGTTATGCGTTGTGCGTTATGCGTTATGCGGTATAGGTTATGCGTTATGTGTCATGCGTTATGCGTTATGCGTTATGCGTTATGCGTTATGCGTTATGCGTTATGGGTTATGCGTTATGGGTTATGAGTAATGCGTGATCCGTTATGCGTTATGCTTTATGCGTTATGAGTTACGCGTAATGCGTTATGCGCTATGGGTCATGCGTTAAGCGTTATGCGTTATGCGTTATGCGTTATGGGTTATGCGTTATGTGTTATGAGTTATGCGTTATGCGTTATGCGTTATGCGTTATGCGTTATGGGTTATCCGTTATGCGTTATCCGTTATGAGTTTTGCGTTATGCGTTATGCGTTATGCGTTATGCGTTATGCGTTATGCGATATGCGTTATGCGTTATGCGTTATGCGTTTTGCGTTATGCGTTATGCGTTATGCGTTATGCGTTATGCGTTATGCGTTATGCGTTATGCGTTCTGCGTTATGCGTTATGCGTTATGCGTTATGAGTTGTGCGTTATGCGTTATGCGTTATGCGTTATGCGTTATGCGTTATGCGTTATGCGTTATGCGTTATGCGTTATGCGTTATGCGTTATGCGTTATGCGTTATGCGTTATGCGTTATGAGTAATGCTTGATCCGTTACGCGTTATGCGTTATGCGTTATGCATTATGGGTTATGCGTTATGTGTTATGAGTTATGCGTTATGCGTTATGCGTTATGCGTTATGCGTTATGGGTTGTGAGTAATGCGTGATCCGTTATGCGTTAAGCTTTATGCGTTATGAGTTACGCGTAATGCGTTATGCGTTATGCGTTATGGGTTATGAGTAATGCGTTATGCGTTATGCGTTATGCGTTATGCGTTATGCGTGATCCGTTATGCGTTATGCGTTATGAGTAATGCGTGATCCGTTATGCGTTATGCGTTATGCGTTATGCGTTATGCGTTATGCGTTATGCGTTATGCGTTATGCGTTATGCGTTATGCGTTATGCGTTATGCGTTATGCGTTATGCGTTATGCGTTATGCGTTATGCGTTATGAGTAATGCTTGATCCGTTACGCGTTATGAGTTATGCGTTATGTGTTATGAGTTATGCGTTATGCGTTATGCGTTATGCGTTATGCGTTATGGGTTATGAGTAATGCGTGATCCGTTATGCGTTATGCTTTATGCGTTATGAGTTACGCGTAATGCGTTATGCGTTATGCGTTATGGGTTATGAGTAATGCGTTATGCGTTATGCGTTATGCGTTATGCGTTATGCGTGATCCGTTATGCGTTATGCGTTATGAGTAATGCGTGATCCGTTATGCGTTATGCGTTATGCGTTATGCGTTATACGTTATGCGTTATGCGTTATGCGTTATGCGTTATGCGTTATGGGTATGCGTTATGTGTTATGCGTTATGCGTTATGCGTTATGCGTTATGCGTTATGCGTTATGCGTTATGCGTTATGCGTTATGCGTTATGCGTTATGAGAAATGCGTGATCCGTTATGCGTTATGCGTTATGAGTAATGCGTGATCCGTTATGCGTTATGCGTTATGGGTATGCGTTATGTGTTATGCGTTATGCGTTATGCGTTATGCGTTATGCGTTATGGGTTATGAGTAATGCGTGACTCGTTATGCGTTATGCTTTTTGCGTTATGAGCTACGCGTAATGCGTTATGCGCTATGGGTCATGCGTTAAGCGTTATGCGTTATGCGTTATGCGTTATGGGTTATGCGTTATGTGTTATGCGTTGTGCGTTACGCGTTATGCGTTATGCGTTATGCGTTATGGGTTATCCGTTATGCGTTATCCGTTATGCGTTATGCGTTATGCGTTATGCGTTATGCGTTATGCGTTATGCGTTATGCGTTATGCGTTATGCGTTATGCGTTATGCGTTATGCGTTATGCGTTATGCGTTATGCGTTATGCGTTATGCGTTATGGGTTGTGAGTAATGCGTGATCCGTTATGCGTTATGCTTTATGCGTTATGCGATATGCGTTATGCGTTATGCGTTATGCGTTATGCGTTATGCGTTATGCGTTATGCGTTATGCGTTATGCGTTATGCGTTATGCGTTATGCGTTATGCGTTATGCGTTATGCGTTATGCGTTATGCGTTATGCGTTATGCGTTATGCGTTATGCGTTATGCGTTATGCGTTATGCGTTATGAGTAATGCGTGATCCGTTATGCGTTATGCGTTATGCGTTATGCGTTATGTGTTATGCGTTGTGCGTTATCCGCTATGCGTTATGCGTTATGCGTTATGCGTTATGCGTTATGCGTTGTGCGTTATGCGTTATGCGTTATGCGTTATAGGTTATGCGTTATGTGTCATGCGTTATGCGTTATGCGTTATGCGTTATGCGTTATGCGTTATGCATTATGCGTTATGGGTTATGCTTTATGCGTTATGCGTTATAAGTAATGCGTGATCCGTTATGTGTTATGCGTTATGCGTTATGCGTTATGTGTTATGCGTTGTGCGTTATCCGCTATGCGTTATGCGTTTTGCGTTATGCGTTATGCGTTATGCGTTGTGCGTTATGCGTTATGCGTTATAGGTTATGCGTTATGTGTCATGCGTTATGCGTTATGCGTTATGCGTTATGCGTTATGCGTTATGCGTTATGGGTTATGCGTTATGGGTTATGAGTAATGCGTGATCCGTTATGCGTTATGCTTTATGCGTTATGAGTTACGCGTAATGCGTTATGCGCTATGGGTCATGCGTTAAGCGTTATGCGTTATGCGTTATGCGTTATGGGTTATGCGTTATGTGTTATGCGTTATGCGTTATGCGTTATGCGTTATGCGTTATGCGTTATGGGTTATCCGTTATGCGTTATCCGTTATGAGTTTTGCGTTATGCGTTATGCGTTATGCGTTATGCGTTATGCGTTATGCGATATGCGTTATGCGTTATGCGTTATGCGTTATGCGTTATGCGTTATGCGTTATGCGTTATGCGTTATGCGTTATGCGTTATGCGTTCTGCGTTATGCGTTATGCGTTATGCGTTATGAGTTGTGCGTTATGCGTTATGCGTTATGCGTTATGCGTTATGCGTTATGCGTTATGCGTTATGCGTTATGCGTTATGCGTTATGCGTTATGCGTTATGCGTTATGCGTTATGCGTTATGAGTAATGCTTGATCCGTTACGCGTTATGTGTTATGCGTTATGCATTATGGGTTATGCGTTATGTGTTATGAGTTATGCGTTATGCGTTATGCGTTATGCGTTATGCGTTATGGGTTGTGAGTAATGCGTGATCCGTTATGCGTTATGCTTTATGCGTTATGAGTTACGCGTAATGCGTTATGCGTTATGCGTTATGGGTTATGAGTAATGCGTTATGCGTTATGCGTTATGAGAAATGCGTGATCCGTTATGCGTTATGCGTTATGCGTTATGCGTTATGGTTTATGCGTTATGGGTTATGAGTAATGCGTGATCCGTTATGCGTTATGCTTTATGCGTTATGAGTTACGCGTAATGCGTTATGCGCTATGGGTCATGCGTTAAGCGTTATGCGTTATGCGTTATGCGTTATGGGTTATGCGTTATGTGTTATGAGTTATGCGTTATGCGTTATGCGTTATGCGTTATGCGTTATGGGTTATCCGTTATGCGTTATCCGTTATGAGTTTTGCGTTATGCGTTATGCGTTATGCGTTATGCGTTATGCGTTATGCGATATGCGTTATGCGTTATGCGTTATGCGTTATGCGTTATGCGTTATGCGTTATGCGTTATGCGTTATGCGTTATGCGTTATGCGTTCTGCGTTATGCGTTATGCGTTATGCGTTATGAGTTTGCGTTATGCGTTATGCGTTATGCGTTATGCGTTATGCGTTATGCGTTATGCGTTATGCGTTATGCGTTATGCGTTATGCGATATGCGTTATGCGTTATGCGTTATGCGTTATGCGTTATGCGTTATGCGTTATGCGTTATGCGTTATGCGTTATGCGTTCTGCGTTATGCGTTATGCGTTATGCGTTATGCGTTACGCGTAATGCGTTATGCGTTATGCGTTATGGGTTATGCGTTATGTGTCATGAGTTATGCGTTATGCGTTATGCGTTATGCGTTATGCGTTATGGGTTATGAGTAATGCGTGATCCGTTATGCGTTATGCTTTATGCGTTATGAGTTACGCGTAATGCGTTATGCGTTATGCGTTATGGGTTATGCGTTATGTGTTATGAGTTATGCGTTATGCGTTATGCGTTATGCGTTATGCGTTATGGGTTATCCGTTATGCGTTATCCGTTATGAGTTTTGCGTTATGCGTTATGCGTTATGAGTTGTGCGTTATGCGTTATGCGTTATGCGTTATGCGTTATGCGTTATGCGTTATGCGTTATGCGTTATGCGTTATGCGTTATGCGTTATGCGTTATGCGTTATGAGTAATGCTTGATCCGTTACGCGTTATGAGTTATGCGTTATGCATTATGGGTTATGCGTTATGTGTTATGAGTTATGCGTTATGCGTTATGCGTTATGCGTTATGCGTTATGCGTTATGCGTTATGCGTTATGCGTGATCCGTTATGCGTTATGGGTTATGAGTAATGCGTGATCCGTTATGCGTTATGCTTTATGCGTTATGAGTTACGCGTAATGCGTTATGCGTTATGCGTTATGCGTTATGCGTTATGCGTTATGCGTTATGCGTTATGCGTTATGCGTTATGCGTTATGCGTTCTGCGTTATGCGTTATGCGTTATGCGTTATGAGTTGTGCGTTATGCGTTATGCGTTATGCGTTATGCGTTATGCGTTATGCGTTATGCGTTATGCGTTATGCGTTATGCGTTATGCGTTATGCGTTATGCGTTATGCGTTATGCGTTATGCGTTATGCGTTATGCGTTATGCGTTATGAGTAATGCTTGATCCGTTACGCGTTATGCGTTATGCGTTATGCATTATGGGTTATGCGTTATGTGTTATGAGTTATGCGTTATGCGTTATGCGTTATGCGTTATGCGTTATGGGTTGTGAGTAATGCGTGATCCGTTATGCGTTAAGCTTTATGCGTTATGAGTTACGCGTAATGCGTTATGCGTTATGCGTTATGGGTTATGAGTAATGCGTTATGCGTTATGCGTTATGCGTTATGCGTTATGCGTGATCCGTTATGCGTTATGCGTTATGAGTAATGCGTGATCCGTTATGCGTTATGCGTTATGCGTTATGCGTTATGCGTTATGCGTTATGCGTTATGCGTTATGCGTTATGCGTTATGCGTTATGCGTTATGCGTTATGCGTTATGCGTTATGCGTTATGCGTTATGCGTTATGCGTTATGCGTTATGCGTTATGAGTAATGCTTGATCCGTTACGCGTTATGAGTTATGCGTTATGTGTTATGAGTTATGCGTTATGCGTTATGCGTTATGCGTTATGCGTTATGGGTTATGAGTAATGCGTGATCCGTTATGCGTTATGCTTTATGCGTTATGAGTTACGCGTAATGCGTTATGCGTTATGCGTTATGGGTTATGAGTAATGCGTTATGCGTTATGCGTTATGCGTTATGCGTTATGCGTTATGCGTTATGCGTTATGCGTTATGAGTAATGCGTGATCCGTTATGCGTTATGCGTTATGCGTTATGCGTTATACGTTATGCGTTATGCGTTATGCGTTATGCGTTATGCGTTATGGGTATGCGTTATGTGTTATGCGTTATGCGTTATGCGTTATGCGTTATGCGTTATGCGTTATGCGTTATGCGTTATGCGTTATGCGTTATGCGTTATGCGTTATGAGAAATGCGTGATCCGTTATGCGTTATGCGTTATGAGTAATGCGTGATCCGTTATGCGTTATGCGTTATGGGTATGCGTTATGTGTTATGCGTTATGCGTTATGCGTTATGCGTTATGCGTTATGGGTTATGAGTAATGCGTGACTCGTTATGCGTTATGCTTTTTGCGTTATGAGCTACGCGTAATGCGTTATGCGCTATGGGTCATGCGTTAAGCGTTATGCGTTATGCGTTATGCGTTATGGGTTATGCGTTATGTGTTATGCGTTGTGCGTTACGCGTTATGCGTTATGCGTTATGCGTTATGGGTTATCCGTTATGCGTTATCCGTTATGCGTTATGCGTTATGCGTTATGCGTTATGCGTTATGCGTTATGCGTTATGCGTTATGCGTTATGCGTTATGCGTTATGCGTTATGCGTTATGCGTTATGCGTTATGCGTTATGCGTTATGCGTTATGGGTTGTGAGTAATGCGTGATCCGTTATGCGTTATGCTTTATGCGTTATGCGATATGCGTTATGCGTTATGCGTTATGCGTTATGCGTTATGCGTTATGCGTTATGCGTTATGCGTTATGCGTTATGCGTTATGCGTTATGCGTTATGCGTTATGCGTTATGCGTTATGCGTTATGCGTTATGCGTTATGCGTTATGCGTTATGCGTTATGCGTTATGCGTTATGAGTAATGCGTGATCCGTTATGCGTTATGCGTTATGCGTTATGCGTTATGTGTTATGCGTTGTGCGTTATCCGCTATGCGTTATGCGTTTTGCGTTATGCGTTATGCGTTATGCGTTATGCGTTATGCGTTATGCGTTATGCGTTATAGGTTATGCGTTATGTGTCATGCGTTATGCGTTATGCGTTATGCGTTATGCGTTATGCGTTATGCGTTATGCGTTATGGGTTATGCTTTATGCGTTATGCGTTATAAGTAATGCGTGATCCGTTATGTGTTATGCGTTATGCGTTATGCGTTATGTGTTATGCGTTGTGCGTTATCCGCTATGCGTTATGCGTTTTGCGTTATGCGTTATGCGTTATGCGTTGTGCGTTATGCGTTATGCGGTATAGGTTATGCGTTATGTGTCATGCGTTATGCGTTATGCGTTATGCGTTATGCGTTATGCGTTATGCGTTATGGGTTATGCGTTATGGGTTATGAGTAATGCGTGATCCGTTATGCGTTATGCTTTATGCGTTATGAGTTACGCGTAATGCGTTATGCGCTATGGGTCATGCGTTATGCGTTATGCGTTATGCGTTATGCGTTATGGGTTATGCGTTATGTGTTATGAGTTATGCGTTATGCGTTATGCGTTATGCGTTATGCGTTATGGGTTATCCGTTATGCGTTATCCGTTATGAGTTTTGCGTTATGCGTTATGCGTTATGCGTTATGCGTTATGCGTTATGCGATATGCGTTATGCGTTATGCGTTATGCGTTATGCGTTATGCGTTATGCGTTATGCGTTATGCGTTATGCGTTATGCGTTATGCGTTCTGCGTTATGCGTTATGCGTTATGCGTTATGAGTTGTGCGTTATGCGTTATGCGTTATGCGTTATGCGTTATGCGTTATGCGTTATGCGTTATGCGTTATGCGTTATGCGTTATGCGTTATGCGTTATGCGTTATGCGTTATGCGTTATGCGTTATGAGTAATGCTTGATCCGTTACGCGTTATGCGTTATGCGTTATGCATTATGGGTTATGCGTTATGTGTTATGAGTTATGCGTTATGCGTTATGCGTTATGCGTTATGCGTTATGGGTTGTGAGTAATGCGTGATCCGTTATGCGTTATGCTTTATGCGTTATGAGTTACGCGTAATGCGTTATGCGTTATGCGTTATGGGTTATGAGTAATGCGTTATGCGTTATGCGTTATGAGAAATGCGTGATCCGTTATGCGTTATGCGTTATGCGTTATGCGTTATGGTTTATGCGTTATGGGTTATGAGTAATGCGTGATCCGTTATGCGTTATGCTTTATGCGTTATGAGTTACGCGTAATGCGTTATGCGCTATGGGTCATGCGTTAAGCGTTATGCGTTATGCGTTATGCGTTATGGGTTATGCGTTATGTGTTATGAGTTATGCGTTATGCGTTATGCGTTATGCGTTATGCGTTATGCGTTATGGGTTATCCGTTATGCGTTATCCGTTATGAGTTTTGCGTTATGCGTTATGCGTTATGCGTTATGCGTTATGCGTTATGCGATATGCGTTATGCGTTATGCGTTATGCGTTATGCGTTATGCGTTATGCGTTATGCGTTATGCGTTATGCGTTATGCGTTATGCGTTCTGCGTTATGCGTTATGCGTTATGCGTTATGAGTTTGCGTTATGCGTTATGCGTTATGCGTTATGCGTTATGCGTTATGCGTTATGCGTTATGCGTTATGCGTTATGCGTTATGCGTTATGCGTTATGAGTAATGCTTGATCCGTTACGCGTTATGCGTTATGCGTTATGCATTATGGGTTATGCGTTATGTGTTATGAGTTATGCGTTATGCGTTATGCGTTATGGGTTGTGAGTAATGCGTGATCCGTTATGCGTTAAGCTTTATGCGTTATGAGTTACGCGTAATGCGTTATGCGTTATGCGTTATGGGTTATGAGTAATGCGTTATGCGTTATGCGTTATGCGTTATGCGTTATGCGTGATCCGTTATGCGTTATGCGTTATGAGTAATGCGTGATCCGTTATGCGTTATGCGTTATGCGTTATGCGTTATGCGTTATGCGTTATGCGTTATGCGTTATGCGTTATGCGTTATGCGTTATGCGTTATGCGTTATGCGTTATGCGTTATGCGTTATGCGTTATGCGTTATGCGTTATGCGTTATGCGTTATGAGTAATGCTTGATCCGTTACGCGTTATGAGTTATGCGTTATGTGTTATGAGTTATGCGTTATGCGTTATGCGTTATGCGTTATGCGTTATGGGTTATGAGTAATGCGTGATCCGTTATGCGTTATGCTTTATGCGTTATGAGTTACGCGTAATGCGTTATGCGTTATGCGTTATGGGTTATGAGTAATGCGTTATGCGTTATGCGTTATGCGTTATGCGTTATGCGTGATCCGTTATGCGTTATGCGTTATGCGTTATGCGTTATGCGATATGCGTTATGCATTATGCGTTATGCGTTATGCGTTATGCGTTATGCGTTATGCGTTATGCGTTATGCGTTATGCGTTATGCGTTCTGCGTTATGCGTTATGCGTTATGCGTTATGCGTTACGCGTAATGCGTTATGCGTTATGCGTTATGGGTTATGCGTTATGTGTCATGAGTTATGCGTTATGCGTTATGCGTTATGCGTTATGCGTTATGGGTTATGAGTAATGCGTGATCCGTTATGCGTTATGCTTTATGCGTTATGAGTTACGCGTAATGCGTTATGCGTTATGCGTTATGGGTTATGCGTTATGTGTTATGAGTTATGCGTTATGCGTTATGCGTTATGCGTTATGCGTTATGGGTTATCCGTTATGCGTTATCCGTTATGAGTTTTGCGTTATGCGTTATGCGTTATGAGTTGTGCGTTATGCGTTATGCGTTATGCGTTATGCGTTATGCGTTATGCGTTATGCGTTATGCGTTATGCGTTATGCGTTATGCGTTATGCGTTATGCGTTATGAGTAATGCTTGATCCGTTACGCGTTATGAGTTATGCGTTATGCATTATGGGTTATGCGTTATGTGTTATGAGTTATGCGTTATGCGTTATGCGTTATGCGTTATGCGTTATGCGTTATGCGTTATGCGTGATCCGTTATGCGTTATGGGTTATGAGTAATGCGTGATCCGTTATGCGTTATGCTTTATGCGTTATGAGTTACGCGTAATGCGTTATGCGTTATGCGTTATGGGTTATGAGTAATGCGTTATGCGTTATGCGTTATGCGTTATGCGTTATGCGTGATCCGTTATGCGTTATGCGTTATGAGTAATGCGTGATCCGTTATGCGTTATGCGTTATGCGTTATGCGTTATACGTTATGCGTTATGCGTTATGCGTTATGCGTTATGCGTTATGGGTATGCGTTATGTGTTATGCGTTATGCGTTATGCGTTATGCGTTATGCGTTATGCGTTATGCGTTATGCGTTATGCGTTATGCGTTATGCGTTATGAGAAATGCGTGATCCGTTATGCGTTATGCGTTATGAGTAATGCGTGATCCGTTATGCGTTATGCGTTATGGGTATGCGTTATGTGTTATGCGTTATGCGTTATGCGTTATGCGTTATGCGTTATGGGTTATGAGTAATGCGTGACTCGTTATGCGTTATGCTTTTTGCGTTATGAGCTACGCGTAATGCGTTATGCGCTATGGGTCATGCGTTAAGCGTTATGCGTTATGCGTTATGCGTTATGGGTTATGCGTTATGTGTTATGCGTTGTGCGTTACGCGTTATGCGTTATGCGTTATGCGTTATGGGTTATCCGTTATGCGTTATCCGTTATGCGTTATGCGTTATGCGTTATGCGTTATGCGTTATGCGTTATGCGTTATGCGTTATGCGATATGCGTTATGCGTTATGCGTTATGCGTTATGCGTTATGCGTTATGCGTTATGCGATATGCGTTATGCATTATGCGTTATGCGTTATGCGTTATGCGTTATGCATTATGCGTTATGCGTTATGCGTTATGAGTAATGCGTGAACCGTTATCCGTTATGCGTTATGCGTTATGCGTTATGCGTTGTGCGATATGCGTTATGCGTTATGCGTTATGCGTTATGCGTTATGCGTTATGCGTTATGCGTTATGCGTTATGCGTTATGCGTTATGCGTTATGCGTTATGCGTTATGCGTTATGCGTTATGCGTTATGTGTTATCCGTTATGAGTTATGAGTAATGCGTGATCCGTTATGCGTTATGCGTTATGAGTAATGCGTGATCCGTTATGCGTTATGCGTTATGAGTAATGCTTGATCCGTTACGCGTTATGCGTTATGCGTTATGCGTTATGCGTTATGGGTTATGCGTTATGCGTTATGAGTTACGCGTAATGCGTTATGCGTTATGCGTTATGGGTTATGCGTTATGTGTTATGAGTTATGCGTTATGCGTTATGCGTTATGCGTTATGCGTTATGCGTTATGCGTTATGAGTAATGCGTGAACCGTTATCCGTTATGCGTTATGCGTTATGCGTTATGCGTTGTGCGATATGCGTTATGCGTTATGCGTTATGCGTTATGCGTTATGCGTTATGCGTTATGCGTTATGCGTTATGCGTTATGCGTTATGCGTTATGCGTTATGCGTTATGCGTTATGCGTTATGCGTTATGCGTTATGCGTTATGCGTTACGCGTAATGCGTTATGCGTTATGCGTTATGGGTTATGCGTTATGTGTTATGAGTTATGCGTTATGCGTTATGCGTTATGCGTTATGCGTTATGGGTTATGAGTAATGCGTGATCCGTTATGCGTTATGCTTTATGCGTTATGAGTTACGCGTAATGCGTTATGCGTTATGCGTTATGGGTTATGCGTTATGTGTTATGAGTTATGCGTTATGCGTTATGCGTTATGCGTTATGCGTTATGCGTTATGGGTTATCCGTTATGCGTTATCCGTTATGAGTTTTGCGTTATGCGTTATGCGTTATGAGTTGTGCGTTATGCGTTATGCGTTATGCGTTATGCGTTATGCGTTATGCGTTATGCGTTATGCGTTATGCGTTATGCGTTATGCGTTATGCGTTATGCGTTATGAGTAATGCTTGATCCGTTACGCGTTATGAGTTATGCGTTATGCATTATGGGTTATGCGTTATGTGTTATGAGTTATGCGTTATGCGTTATGCGTTATGCGTTATGCGTTATGCGTTATGCGTTATGCGTGATCCGTTATGCGTTATGGGTTATGAGTAATGCGTGTTCCGTTATGCGTTATGCTTTATGCGTTATGAGTTACGCGTAATGCGTTATGCGTTATGCGTTATGGGTTATGAGTAATGCGTTATGCGTTATGCGTTATGCGTTATGCGTTATGCGTGATCCGTTATGCGTTATGCGTTATGAGTAATGCGTGATCCGTTATGCGTTATGCGTTATGCGTTATGCGTTATACGTTATGCGTTATGCGTTATGCGTTATGCGTTATGGGTATGCGTTATGTGTTATGCGTTATGCGTTATGCGTTATGCGTTATGCGTTATGCGTTATGCGTTATGCGTTATGCGTTATGCGTTATGCGTTATGAGAAATTCGTGATCCGTTATGCGTTATGCGTTATGAGTAATGCGTGATCCGTTATGCGTTATGCGTTATGGGTATGCGTTATGTGTTATGCGTTATGCGTTATGCGTTATGCGTTATGCGTTATGGGTTATGAGTAATGCGTGACTCGTTATGCGTTATGCTTTTTGCGTTATGAGCTACGCGTAATGCGTTATGCGCTATGGGTCATGCGTTAAGCGTTATGCGTTATGCGTTATGCGTTATGGGTTATGCGTTATGTGTTATGCGTTGTGCGTTACGCGTTATGCGTTATGCGTTATGCGTTATGGGTTATTCGTTATGCGTTATCCGTTATGCGTTATGCGTTATGCGTTATGCGTTATGCGTTATGCGTTATGCGTTATGCGTTATGCGATATGCGTTATGCGTTATGCGTTATGCGTTATGCGTTATGCGTTATGCGTTATGCGTTATGCGATATGCGTTATGCATTATGCGTTATGCGTTATGCGTTATGCGTTATGCATTATGCGTTATGCGTTATGCGTTATGAGTAATGCGTGAACCGTTATCCGTTATGCGTTATGCGTTATACGTTATGCGTTGTGCGATATGCGTTATGCGTTATGCGTTATGCGTTATGCGTTATGCGTTATGCGTTATGCGTTATGCGTTATGCGTTATGCGTTATGCGTTATGCGTTATGCGTTATGCGTTATGCGTTATGAGTTATGAGTAATGCGTGATCCGTTATGCGTTATGCGTTATGAGTAATGCGTGATCCGTTATGCGTTATGCGTTATGAGTAATGCTTGATCCGTTACGCGTTATGCGTTATGCGTTATGCGTTATGCGTTATGGGTTATGCGTTATGTGTTATGAGTTATGCGTTATGCGTTATGCGTTATGCGTTATGCGTTATGGGTTATGAGTAATGCGTGATCCGTTATGCGTTATGCTTTATGCATTATGAGTTACGCGTAATGCGTTATGCGTTATGCGTTATGGGTTATGCGTTATGTGTTATGAGTTATGCGTTATGCGTTATGCGTTATGCGTTATGCGTTATGCGTTATGCGTTATGCGTTATCGGTTATGAGTAATGCGTGATCCGTTATGCGTTATGCTTTATGCGTTATGAGTTACGCGTAATGCGTTATGCGTTATGCGTTATGGGTTATGCGTTATGTGTTATGAGTTATGCGTTATGCGTTATGCGTTATGCGTTATGCGTTATGCGTTATGCTTTATGCGTTATGAGTTACGCGTAATGCGTTATGCGCTATGGGTCATGCGTTAAGCGTTATGCGTTATGCGTTATGCGTTATGGGTTATCCGTTATGCGTTATCCGTTATGAGTTTTGCGTTATGCGTTATGCGTTATGAGTTATGCGTTATGCGTTATGCGTTATGCGTTATGCGTTATGCGTTATGCGTTATGCGTTACGCAATATGCGTTATGCGTTATGCGTTATGCGTTATGCGTTATGCGTTATGCGTTATGCGTTATGCGTTATGCGTTATGCGTTATGCGTTATGCGTTATGCGTGATCCGTTATGCGTTATGCGTTATGAGTAATGCGTGATCCGTTATGCGTTATGCGTTATGCGTTATGCGTTATGGGTTATGCGTTATGTGTTATGCGTTATGCGTTATGCGTTATGCGTTATGCGTTATGCGTTATGCGTTATGCGTTATGCGTTATGCGTTATGCGTTATGCGTTATGCGTTATGAGTTGTGCGTTATGCGTTATGCGTTATGCGTTATGCGTTATGCGTTATGCGTTATGGGTTATCCGTTATGCGTTATCCGTTATGCGTTATGCGTTATGCGTTATGCGTTATGCGTTATGCGTTATGCGTTATGCGTTATGCGTTATGCGTTATGCGTTATGCGTTATGAGTAATGCGTGATCCGTTATGCGTTATGCGTTATGAGTAATGCTTGATCCGTTACGCGTTATGCGTTATGCGTTATGCGTTATGCGTTATGGGTTATGAGTAATGCGTGACCCGTTATGCGTTATGCTTTATGCGTTATGAGTTACGCGTAATGCGTTATGCGCTATGGGTCATGCGTTAAGCGTTATGCGTTATGCGTTATGCGTTATGGGTTATGCGTTATGTGTTATGTGTTATGCGTTATGCGTTATGCGTTATGGGTTATCCGTTATGCGTTATGCGTTATGCGTTCTGCGTTATGCGTTATGCGTTATGCGTTATGCGTTATGCGTTATGCGTTATGCGTTATGCGTTATGCGTTATGCGTTATGCGTTATGCGTTATGCGTTATGCGTTATGCGTTCTGCGTTATGCGTTATGCGTTATGCGTTATGCGTTATGAGTTGTGCGTTATGCGTTATGCGTTATGCGTTATGCGTTATGCGTTATGCGTTATGCGTTATGGGTTATCCGTTATGCGTTATCCGTTATGCGTTATGCGTTATGCGTTATGCGTTATGCGTTATGCGTTATGCGTTATGCGTTATGCGTTATGCGTTATGCGTTATGCGTTATGCGTTATGCGATATGCGTTATGCATTATGCGTTATGCGTTATGCGTTATGCGTTATGCGTTATGCGTTATGCGTTATGCGTTATGCGTTATGCGTTCTGCGTTATGCGTTATGCGTTATGCGTTATGCGTTACGCGTAATGCGTTATGCGTTATGCGTTATGGGTTATGCGTTATGTGTTATGAGTTATGCGTTATGCGTTATGCGTTATGCGTTATGCGTTATGGGTTATGAGTAATGCGTGATCCGTTATGCGTTATGCTTTATGCGTTATGAGTTACGCGTAATGCGTTATGCGTTATGCGTTATGGGTTATGCGTTATGTGTTATGAGTTATGCGTTATGCGTTATGAGAAATGCGTGATCCGTTATGCGTTATGCGTTATGCGTTATGCGTTATGCGTTATGCGTTATGCGTTATGCGTTATGCGTTATGCGTTATGCGTGATCCGTTATGCGTTATGCGTTATGAGTAATGCGTGATCCGTTATGCGTTATGCGTTATGCGTTATGCGCTATGGGTCATGCGTTAAGCGTTATGCGTTATGCGTTATGCGTTTGGGTTATGCGTTATGGGTTATGAGTAATGCGTGATCCGTTATGCGTTATGCTTTATGCGTTATGAGTTACGCGTAATGCGTTATGCGCTATGGGTCATGCGTTACGCGTTATGCGTTATGTGTCATGCGTTATGCGTTATGCGTTATGCGTTATGCGTTATGCGTTATGCATTATGCGTTATGCGTTATGCTTTATGCGTTATGCGTTATAAGTAATGCGTGATCCGTTATGTGTTATGCGTTATGCGTTATGCGTTATGTGTTATGCGTTGTGCGTTATCCGCTATGCGTTATGCGTTTTGCGTTATGCGTTATGCGTTATGCGTTGTGCGTTATGCGTTATGCGGTATAGGTTATGCGTTATGTGTCATGCATTATGCGTTATGCGTTATGTGTTATGCGTTGTGCGTTATCCGCTATGCGTTATGCGTTTTGCGTTATGCGTTATGCGTGATCCGTTATGCGTTATGCTTTATGCGTTATGAGTTACGCGTAATGCGTTATGCGTTATGCGTTATGGGTTATGAGTAATGCGTTATGCGTTATGCGTTATGAGAAATGCGTGATCCGTTATGCGTTATGCGTTATGCGTTATGCGTTATGCGTTATGGTTTATGCGTTATGGGTTATGAGTAATGCGTGATCCGTTATGCGTTATGCTTTATGCGTTATGAGTTACGCGTAATGCGTTATGCGCTATGGGTCATGCGTTAAGCGTTATGCGTTATGCGTTATGCGTTATGGGTTATGCGTTATGTGTTATGAGTTATGCGTTATGCGTTATGCGTTATGCGTTATGCGTTATGGGTTATCCGTTATGCGTTATCCGTTATGAGTTTTGCGTTATGCGTTATGCGTTATGCGTTATGCGTTATGCGTTATGCGATATGCGTTATGCGTTATGCGTTATGCGTTATGCGTTATGCGTTATGCGTTATGCGTTATGCGTTATGCGTTATGCGTTCTGCGTTATGCGTTATGCGTTATGCGTTATGAGTTTGCGTTATGCGTTATGCGTTATGCGTTATGGGTTGTGAGTAATGCGTGATCCGTTATGCGTTATGCTTTATGCGTTATGAGTTACGCGTAATGCGTTATGCGTTATGCGTTATGGGTTATGAGTAATGCGTTATGCGTTATGCGTTATGAGAAATGCGTGATCCGTTATGCGTTATGCGTTATGCGTTATGCGTTATGCGTTATGGTTTATGCGTTATGGGTTATGAGTAATGCGTGATCCGTTATGCGTTATGCGTTATGAGTAATGCTTGATCCGTTACGCGTTATGCGTTATGCGTTATGCGTTATGCGTTATGGGTTATGCGTTATGTGTTATGAGTTATGCGTTATGCGTTATGCGTTATGCGTTATGCGTTATGGGTTATGAGTAATGCGTGATCCGTTATGCGTTATGCTTTATGCATTATGAGTTACGCGTAATGCGTTATGCGTTATGCGTTATGGGTTATGCGTTATGTGTTATGAGTTATGCGTTATGCGTTATGCGTTATGCGTTATGCGTTATGCGTTATGCGTTATGCGTTATCGGTTATGAGTAATGCGTGATCCGTTATGCGTTATGCTTTATGCGTTATGAGTTACGCGTAATGCGTTATGCGTTATGCGTTATGGGTTATGCGTTATGTGTTATGAGTTATGCGTTATGCGTTATGCGTTATGCGTTATGCGTTATGCGTTATGCGTTATGCTTTATGCGTTATGAGTTACGCGTAATGCGTTATGCGCTATGGGTCATGCGTTAAGCGTTATGCGTTATGCGTTATGCGTTATGGGTTATCCGTTATGCGTTATCCGTTATGAGTTTTGCGTTATGCGTTATGCGTTATGAGTTGTGCGTTATGCGTTATGCGTTATGCGTTATGCGTTATGCGTTATGCGTTATGCGTTACGCAATATGCGTTATGCGTTATGCGTTATGCGTTATGCGTTATGCGTTATGCGTTATGCGTTATGCGTTATGCGTTATGCGTTATGCGTTATGCGTTATGCGTTATGCGTGATCCGTTATGCGTTATGCGTTATGAGTAATGCGTGATCCGTTATGCGTTATGCGTTATGCGTTATGCGTTATGGGTTATGCGTTATGTGTTATGCGTTATGCGTTATGCGTTATGCGTTATGCGTTATGCGTTATGCGTTATGCGTTATGCGTTATGCGTTATGCGTTATGCGTTATGCGTTATGAGTTGTGCGTTATGCGTTATGCGTTATGCGTTATGCGTTATGCGTTATGCGTTATGGGTTATCCGTTATGCGTTATCCGTTATGCGTTATGCGTTATGCGTTATGCGTTATGCGTTATGCGTTATGCGTTATGCGTTATGCGTTATGCGTTATGCGTTATGAGTAATGCGTGATCCGTTATGCGTTATGCGTTATGAGTAATGCTTGATCCGTTACGCGTTATGCGTTATGCGTTATGCGTTATGCGTTATACGTTATGCGTTATGCTTTATGCGTTATGAGTTACGCGTAATGCGTTATGCGCTATGGGTCATGCGTTAAGCGTTATGCGTTATGCGTTATGCGTTATGGGTTATGCGTTATGTGTTATGTGTTATGCGTTATGCGTTATGCGTTATGGGTTATCCGTTATGCGTTATCCGTTATGCGTTATGCGTTATGCGTTATGCGTTACGCGTTATGCGTTATGCGATATGCGTTATGCGTTATGCGTTATGCGTTATGCGTTATGCGTTATGCGTTATGCGTTATGCGTTATGCGTTATGCGATATGCGTTATGCGTTATGCGTTATGCGTTATGCGTTATGCGTTATGCGTTATGCGTTATGCGTTATGCGTTATGCGTTATGCGTTATGCGTTATGCGTTATGCGTTATGCGTTATGCGTTCTGCGTTATGCGTTATGCGTTATGCGTTATGCGTTATGAGTTGTGCGTTATGCGTTATGCGTTATGCGTTATGCGTTATGCGTTATGCGTTATGGGTTATCCGTTATGCGTTATCCGTTATGCGTTATGCGTTATGCGTTATGCGTTATGCGTTATGCGTTATGCGTTATGCGTTATGCGTTATGCGTTATGCGTTATGCGTTATGCGTTATGCGATATGCGTTATGCATTATGCGTTATGCGTTATGCGTTATGCGTTATGCGTTATGCGTTATGCGTTATGCGTTATGCGTTATGCGTTATGCGTTCTGCGTTATGCGTTATGCGTTTTGCGTTATGCGTTACGCGTAATGCGTTATGCGTTATGCGTTATGGGTTATGCGTTATGTGTTATGAGTTATGCGTTATGCGTTATGCGTTATGCGTTATGCGTTATGGGTTATGAGTAATGCGTGATCCGTTATGCGTTATGCTTTATGCGTTATGAGTTACGCGTAATGCGTTATGCGTTATGCGTTATGGGTTATGCGTTATGTGTTATGAGTTATGCGTTATGCGTTATGAGAAATGCGTGATCCGTTATGCGTTATGCGTTATGCGTTATGCGTTATGCGTTATGCGTTATGCGTTATGCGTTATGCGTTATGCGTTATGCGTTATGCGTTATGCGTGATCCGTTATGCGTTATGCGTTATGAGTAATGCGTGATCCGTTATGCGTTATGCGTTATGCGTTATGCGCTATGGGTCATGCGTTAAGCGTTATGCGTTATGCGTTATGCGTTTGGGTTATGCGTTATGGGTTATGAGTAATGCGTGATCCGTTATGCGTTATGCTTTATGCGTTATGAGTTACGCGTAATGCGTTATGCGCTATGGGTCATGCGTTACGCGTTATGCGTTATGCGATATGCGTTATGCGTTATGCGTTATGCGTTATGCGTTATGCGTTGTGCGTTATGCGTTATGCGTTATGCGTTATAGGTTATGCGTTATGTGTCATGCGTTATGCGTTATGCGTTATGCGTTATGCGTTATGCGTTATGCATTATGCGTTATGCGTTATGCTTTATGCGTTATGCGTTATAAGTAATGCGTGATCCGTTATGTGTTATGCGTTATGCGTTATGCGTTATGTGTTATGCGTTGTGCGTTATCCGCTATGCGTTATGCGTTTTGCGTTATGCGTTATGCGTTATGCGTTGTGCGTTATGCGTTATGCGGTATAGGTTATGCGTTATGTGTCATGCGTTATGCGTTATGCGTTATGCGTTATGCGTTATGCGTTATGCGTTATGCGTTATGCGTTATGCGTAATGCGTTATGCGTTATGCGTTATGAGAAATGCGTGATCCGTTATGCGTTATGCGTTATGCGTTATGCGTTATGCGTTATGGGTTATGCGTTATGGGTTATGAGTAATGCGTGATCCGTTATGCGTTATGCTTTATGCGTTATGAGTTACGCGTAATGCGTTATGCGCTATGGGTCATGCGTTAAGCGTTATGCGTTATGCGTTATGCGTTATGGGTTATGCGTTATGTGTTATGAGTTATGCGTTATGCGTTATGCGTTATGCGTTATGCGTTATGGGTTATCCGTTATGCGTTATCCGTTATGAGTTTTGCGTTATGCGTTATGCGTTATGCGTTATGCGTTATGCGTTATGCGATATGCGTTATGCGTTATGCGTTATGCGTTATGCGTTATGCGTTATGCGTTATGCGTTATGCGTTATGCGTTATGCGTTCTGCGTTATGCGTTATGCGTTATGCGTTATGAGTTGTGCGTTATGCGTTATGCGTTATGCGTTATGCGTTATGCGTTATGCGTTATGGGTTATCCGTTATGCGTTATCCGTTATGCGTTATGCGTTATGCGTTATGCGTTATGCGTTATGCGTTATGCGTTATGCGTTATGCGTTATGCGTTATGCGTTATGCGTTATGCGTTATGCGATATGCGTTATGCATTATGCGTTATGCGTTATGCGTTATGCGTTATGCGTTATGCGTTATGCGTTATGCGTTATGCGTTATGCGTTCTGCGTTATGCGTTATGCGTTTTGCGTTATGCGTTACGCGTAATGCGTTATGCGTTATGCGTTATGGGTTATGCGTTATGTGTTATGAGTTATGCGTTATGCGTTATGCGTTATGCGTTATGCGTTATGGGTTATGAGTAATGCGTGATCCGTTATGCGTTATGCTTTATGCGTTATGAGTTACGCGTAATGCGTTATGCGTTATGCGTTATGGGTTATGCGTTATGTGTTATGAGTTATGCGTTATGCGTTATGAGAAATGCGTGATCCGTTATGCGTTATGCGTTATGCGTTATGCGTTATGCGTTATGCGTTATGCGTTATGCGTTATGCGTTATGCGTTATGCGTTATGCGTTATGCGTGATCCGTTATGCGTTATGCGTTATGAGTAATGCGTGATCCGTTATGCGTTATGCGTTATGCGTTATGCGCTATGCGTTATGCGTTCTGCGTTATGCGTTATGCGTTATGCGTTATGCGTTATGAGTTGTGCGTTATGCGTTATGCGTTATGCGTTATGCGTTATGCGTTATGCGTTATGGGTTATCCGTTATGCGTTATCCGTTATGCGTTATGCGTTATGCGTTATGCGTTATGCGTTATGCGTTATGCGTTATGCGTTATGCGTTATGCGTTATGCGTTATGAGTAATGCGTGATCCGTTATGCGTTATGCGTTATGAGTAATGCTTGATCCGTTACGCGTTATGCGTTATGCGTTATGCGTTATGCGTTATGGGTTATGAGTAATGCGTGATCCGTTATGCGTTATGCTTTATGCGTTATGAGTTACGCGTAATGCGTTATGCGCTATGGGTCATGCGTTAAGCGTTATGCGTTATGCGTTATGCGTTATGGGTTATGCGTTATGTGTTATGTGTTATGCGTTATGCGTTATGCGTTATGGGTTATCCGTTATGCGTTATCCGTTATGCGTTATGCGTTATGCGTTATGCGTTACGCGTTATGCGTTATGCGATATGCGTTATGCGTTATGCGTTATGCGTTATGCGTTATGCGTTATGCGTTATGCGTTATGCGTTATGCGTTATGCGATATGCGTTATGCGTTATGCGTTATGCGTTATGCGTTATGCGTTATGCGTTATGCGTTATGCGTTATGCGTTATGCGTTATGCGTTATGCGTTATGCGTTATGCGTTATGCGTTCTGCGTTATGCGTTATGCGTTATGCGTTATGCGTTATGAGTTGTGCGTTATGCGTTATGCGTTATGCGTTATGCGTTATGCGTTATGCGTTATGGGTTATCCGTTATGCGTTATCCGTTATGCGTTATGCGTTATGCGTTATGCGTTATGCGTTATGCGTTATGCGTTATGCGTTATGCGTTATGCGTTATGCGTTATGCGTTATGCGTTATGCGATATGCGTTATGCATTATGCGTTATGCGTTATGCGTTATGCGTTATGCGTTATGCGTTATGCGTTATGCGTTATGCGTTATGCGTTCTGCGTTATGCGTTATGCGTTTTGCGTTATGCGTTACGCGTAATGCGTTATGCGTTATGCGTTATGGGTTATGCGTTATGTGTTATGAGTTATGCGTTATGCGTTATGCGTTATGCGTTATGCGTTATGGGTTATGAGTAATGCGTGATCCGTTATGCGTTATGCTTTATGCGTTATGAGTTACGCGTAATGCGTTATGCGTTATGCGTTATGGGTTATGCGTTATGTGTTATGAGTTATGCGTTATGCGTTATGAGAAATGCGTGATCCGTTATGCGTTATGCGTTATGCGTTATGCGTTATGCGTTATGCGTTATGCGTTATGCGTTATGCGTTATGCGTTATGCGTTATGCGTTATGCGTGATCCGTTATGCGTTATGCGTTATGAGTAATGCGTGATCCGTTATGCGTTATGCGTTATGCGTTATGCGCTATGGGTCATGCGTTAAGCGTTATGCGTTATGCGTTATGCGTTTGGGTTATGCGTTATGGGTTATGAGTAATGCGTGATCCGTTATGCGTTATGCTTTATGCGTTATGAGTTACGCGTAATGCGTTATGCGCTATGGGTCATGCGTTACGCGTTATGCGTTATGCGATATGCGTTATGCGTTATGCGTTATGCGTTATGCGTTATGCGTTGTGCGTTATGCGTTATGCGTTATGCGTTATAGGTTATGCGTTATGTGTCATGCGTTATGCGTTATGCGTTATGCGTTATGCGTTATGCGTTATGCATTATGCGTTATGCGTTATGCTTTATGCGTTATGCGTTATAAGTAATGCGTGATCCGTTATGTGTTATGCGTTATGCGTTATGCGTTATGTGTTATGCGTTGTGCGTTATCCGCTATGCGTTATGCGTTTTGCGTTATGCGTTATGCGTTATGCGTTGTGCGTTATGCGTTATGCGGTATAGGTTATGCGTTATGTGTCATGCGTTATGCGTTATGCGTTATGCGTTATGCGTTATGCGTTATGCTTTATGCGTTATGCGTTATGCGTAATGCGTTATGCGTTATGCGTTATGAGAAATGCGTGATCCGTTATGCGTTATGCGTTATGCGTTATGCGTTATGCGTTATGGGTTATGCGTTATGGGTTATGAGTAATGCGTGATCCGTTATGCGTTATGCTTTATGCGTTATGAGTTACGCGTAATGCGTTATGCGCTATGGGTCATGCGTTAAGCGTTATGCGTTATGCGTTATGCGTTATGGGTTATGCGTTATGTGTTATGAGTTATGCGTTATGCGTTATGCGTTATGCGTTATGCGTTATGGGTTATCCGTTATGCGTTATCCGTTATGAGTTTTGCGTTATGCGTTATGCGTTATGCGTTATGCGTTATGCGTTATGCGATATGCGTTATGCGTTATGCGTTATGCGTTATGCGTTATGCGTTATGCGTTATGCGTTATGCGTTATGCGTTATGCGTTCTGCGTTATGCGTTATGCGTTATGCGTTATGAGTTGTGCGTTATGCGTTATGCGTTATGCGTTATGCGTTATGCGTTATGCGTTATGCGTTATGCGTTATGCGTTATGCGTTATGCGTTATGAGTAATGCTTGATCCGTTACGCGTTATGCGTTATGCGTTATGCATTATGGGTTATGCGTTATGTGTTATGAGTTATGCGTTATGCGTTATGCGTTATGCGTTATGCGTTATGGGTTGTGAGTAATGCGTGATCCGTTATGCGTTATGCTTTATGCGTTATGAGTTACGCGTAATGCGTTATGCGTTATGCGTTATGGGTTATGAGTAATGCGTTATGCGTTATGCGTTATGAGAAATGCGTGATCCGTTATGCGTTATGCGTTATGCGTTATGCGTTATGCGTTATGGTTTATGCGTTATGGGTTATGAGTAATGCGTGATCCGTTATGCGTTATGCTTTATGCGTTATGAGTTACGCGTAATGCGTTATGCGCTATGGGTCATGCGTTAAGCGTTATGCGTTATGCGTTATGCGTTATGGGTTATGCGTTATGTGTTATGAGTTATGCGTTATGCGTTATGCGTTATGCGTTATGCGTTATGGGTTATCCGTTATGCGTTATCCGTTATGAGTTTTGCGTTATGCGTTATGCGTTATGCGTTATGCGTTATGCGTTATGCGATATGCGTTATGCGTTATGCGTTATGCGTTATGCGTTATGCGTTATGCGTTATGCGTTATGCGTTATGCGTTATGCGTTCTGCGTTATGCGTTATGCGTTATGCGTTATGAGTTTGCGTTATGCGTTATGCGTTATGCGTTATGGGTTGTGAGTAATGCGTGATCCGTTATGCGTTATGCTTTATGCGTTATGAGTTACGCGTAATGCGTTATGCGTTATGCGTTATGGGTTATGAGTAATGCGTTATGCGTTATGCGTTATGAGAAATGCGTGATCCGTTATGCGTTATGCGTTATGCGTTATGCGTTATGCGTTATGGTTTATGCGTTATGGGTTATGAGTAATGCGTGATCCGTTATGCGTTATGCTTTATGCGTTATGAGTTACGCGTAATGCGTTATGCGCTATGGGTCATGCGTTAAGCGTTATGCGTTATGCGTTATGCGTTATGGGTTATGCGTTATGTGTTATGAGTTATGCGTTATGCGTTATGCGTTATGCGTTATGCGTTATGCGTTATGGGTTATCCGTTATGCGTTATCCGTTATGAGTTTTGCGTTATGCGTTATGCGTTATGCGTTATGCGTTATGCGTTATGCGATATGCGTTATGCGTTATGCGTTATGCGTTATGCGTTATGCGTTATGCGTTATGCGCTATGCGTTATGCGTTCTGCGTTATGCGTTATGCGTTATGCGTTATGAGTTTGCGTTATGCGTTATGCGTTATGCGTTATGCGTTATGCGTTATGCGTTATGCGTTATGCGTTATGCGTTATGCGTTATGCGTTATGCGTTATGCGTTATGCGTTATGAGTAATGCTTGATCCGTTACGCGTTATGCGTTATGCGTTATGCATTATGGGTTATGCGTTATGTGTTATGAGTTATGCGTTATGCGTTATGCGTTATGCGTTATGCGTTATGGGTTGTGAGTAATGCGTGATCCGTTATGCGTTAAGCTTTATGCGTTATGAGTTACGCGTAATGCGTTATGCGTTATGCGTTATGGGTTATGAGTAATGCGTTATGCGTTATGCGTTATGCGTTATGCGTTATGCGTGATCCGTTATGCGTTATGCGTTATGAGTAATGCGTGATCCGTTATGCGTTATGCGTTATGCGTTATGCGTTATGCGTTATGCGTTATGTGTTATGCGTTATGCGTTATGCGTTATGCGTTATGGGTATGCGTTATGTGTTATGCGTTATGCGTTATGCGTTATGCGTTATGCGTTATGCGTTATGCGTTATGCGTTATGCGTTATGCGTTATGCGTTATGCGTTATGCGTTATGAGAAATGCGTGATCCGTTATGCGTTATGCGTTATGAGTAATGCGTGATCCGTTATGCGTTATGCGTTATGCGTTATACGTTATGCGTTATGTGTTATGGGTATGCGTTATGTGTTATGCGTTGTGCGTTATGCGTTATGCTTTATGCGTTATGGGTTATGAGTAATGCGTGACTCGTTATGCGTTATGCTTTTTGCGTTATGAGTTACGCGTAATGCGTTATGCGCTATGGGTCATGCGTTAAGCGTTATGCGTTATGCGTTATGCGTTATGGGTTATGCGTTATGTGTTATGCGTTATGCGTTATGCGTTATGCGTTATGCGTTATGGGTTATCCGTTATGCGTTATCCGTTATGCGTTATGCGTTATGCGTTATGCGTTATGCGTTATGCGATATGCGTTATGCGTTATGCGTTATGCGTTATGCGTTATGCGTTATGAGTTATGCGTTATGCGTTATGCGTTATGCGTTATGCGTTATGAGTAATGCGTGATCCGTTATCCGTTATGCGTTATGCGTTATGCGTTATGCGTTATGCGTTATGCGATATGCGTTATGCGTTATGCGTTATGCGTTATGCGTTATGCGTTATGCGTTATGCGTTATGCGTTATGCGTTATGCGTTATGCGTTATGCGTTATGCGTTATGCGTTATGCGTTATGCGTTATGCGTTATGCCTTATGCGTTATGCGTTATGCGTTATGCGTTATGCGTTATGCGTTATGCGTTATGCGTTATGCGTTATGCGTTATGCGTTATGCGTTATGCGTTATGCGTTATGCGTTATGCGTTATGCGTTATGCGTTATGCGTTATGCGTTATGCGTTATGCGTTATGTGTTATCCGTTATGAGTTATGAGTAATGCGTGATCCGTTATGCGTTATGCGTTATGAGTAATGCGTGATCCGTTATGCGTTATGCGTTATGAGTAATGCTTGATCCGTTACGCGTTATGCGTTATGCGTTATGCGTTATGCGTTATGCGTTATGCGTTATGTGTTATGAGTTATACGTTATGCGTTATGCGTTATGCGTTATGCGTTATGGGTTATGAGTAATGCGTGATCCGTTATGCGTTATGCTTTATGCGTTATGAGGTACGCGTAATGCGTTATGCGTTATGCGTTATGGCTTATGCGTTATGTGTTATGAGTTATGCGTTATGCGTTATGCGTTATGCGTTATGCGTTATCGGTTATGAGTAATGCGTGATCCGTTATGCGTTATGCTTTATGCGTTATGAGTTACGCGTAATGCGTTATGCGTTATGCGTTATGGGTTATGCGTTATGTGTTATGAGTTATGCGTTATGCGTTATGCGTTATGCGTTATGCGTTATGGGTTATCCGTTATGCGTTGTCCGTTATGAGTTTTGCG
Source organism: Lasioglossum morio (assembly GCA_916610235.2). Lineage (NCBI taxonomy): Eukaryota > Metazoa > Arthropoda > Insecta > Hymenoptera > Halictidae > Lasioglossum > Lasioglossum morio. Next base: position 3,093,288 of record CAKAJA020001042.1, on the reverse strand, counting down.
TTATGCGTTATGAGTTGTGCGTTATGCGTTATGCGTTATGCGTTATGCGTTATGCGTTATGCGTTATGCGTTATGCGTTATGAGTAATGCTTGATCCGTTACGCGTTAAGCTTTATGCGTTATGAGTTACGCGTAATGCGTTATGCGTTATGCGTTATGGGTTATGAGTAATGCGTGATCCGTTATGCGTTATGCTTTATGCGTTATGAGTTACTCGTAATGCGTTATGCGCTATGGGTCATGCGTTAAGCGTTATGCGTTATGCGTTATGCGTTTGGGTTATGCGTTATGGGTTATGAGTAATGCGTGATCCGTTATGCGTTATGCTTTATGCGTTATGAGTTACGCGTAATGCGTTATGCGCTATGGGTCATGCGTTACGCGTTATGCGTTATGCGATATGCGTTATGCGTTATGCGTTATGCGTTATGCGTTATGCGTTATGCGTTATGCGTTATGCGTTATGCGTTATGAGTAATGCGTGATCCGTTATGCGTTATGCGTTATGCGTTATGCGTTATGTGTTATGCGTTGTGCGTTATCCGCTATGCGTTATGCGTTTTGCGTTATGCGTTATGCGTTATGCGTTGTGCGTTATGCGTTATGCGTTATGCGTTATAGGTTATGCGTTATGTGTCATGCGTTATGCGTTATGCGTTATGCGTTATGCGTTATGCGTTATGCATTATGCGTTATGCGTTATGCTTTATGCGTTATGCGTTATAAGTAATGCGTGATCCGTTATGTGTTATGCGTTATGCGTTATGCGTTATGTGTTATGCGTTGTGCGTTATCCGCTATGCGTTATGCGTTTTGCGTTATGCGTTATGCGTTATGCGTTGTGCGTTATGCGTTATGCGGTATAGGTTATGCGTTATGTGTAATGCGTTATGCATTATGCGTTATGCGTTATGCGTTATGCGTTATGCGTTATGCTTTATGCGTTATGCGTTATGCGTTATGCGTTATGCGTTATGCGTTATGCGTTATGAGAAATGCGTGATCCGTTATGCGTTTGCGTTATGCGTTATGCGTTATGGGTTATGCGTTATGGGTTATGAGTAATGCGTGATCCGTTATGCGTTATGCTTTATGCGTTATGAGTTACGCGTAATGCGTTATGCGCTATGGGTCATGCGTTAAGCGTTATGCGTTATGAGTTGTGCGTTATGCGTTATGCGTTTTGCGTTATGCGTTATGCGTTATGAGTTGTGCGTTATGCGTTATGCGTTATGCGTTATGCGTTATGCGTTATGCGTTATGCGTTATGCGTTATGCGTTATGCGTTATGCGTTATGCGTTATGCGTTATGCGTTATGCGTTACGCGTAATGCGTTATGCGTTATGCGTTATGGGTTATGAGTAATGCGTGATCCGTTATGCGTTATGCTTTATGCGTTATGAGTTACTCGTAATGCGTTATGCGCTATGGGTCATGCGTTAAGCGTTATGCGTTATGCGTTATGCGTTTGGGTTATGCGTTATGGGTTATGAGTAATGCGTGATCCGTTATGCGTTATGCTTTATGCGTTATGAGTTACGCGTAATGCGTTATGCGCTATGGGTCATGCGTTACGCGTTATGCGTTATGCGATATGCGTTATGCGTTATGCGTTATGCGTTATGCGTTATGCGTTTGCGTTATGCGATATGCGTTATGCGTTATGCGTTATGCGTTATGCGTTATGCGTTATGCGTTATGCGTTATGCGTTATGCGTTATGCGTTATGCGTTATGCGTTATGCGTTATGCGTTATGCGTTATGCGTTATGCGTTATGCGTTATGAGTAATGCGTGATCCGTTATGCGTTATGCGTTATGCGTTATGCGTTATGCGTTATGTGTTATGCGTTGTGCGTTATCCGCTATGCGTTATGCGTTTTGCGTTATGCGTTATGCGTTATGCGTTGTGCGTTATGCGTTATGCGTTATGCGTTATAGGTTATGCGTTATGTGTCATGCGTTATGCGTTATGCGTTATGCGTTATGCATTATGCGTTATGCGTTATGCTTTATGCGTTATGCGTTATAAGTAATGCGTGATCCGTTATGTGTTATGCGTTATGCGTTATGCGTTATGTGTTATGCGTTGTGCGTTATCCGCTATGCGTTATGCGTTTTGCGTTATGCGTTATGCGTTATGCGTTGTGCGTTATGCGTTATGCGGTATAGGTTATGCGTTATGTGTAATGCGTTATGCATTATGCGTTATGCGTTATGCGTTATGCGTTATGCGTTATGCTTTATGCGTTATGCGTTATGCGTTATGCGTTATGCGTTATGCGTTATGAGAAATGCGTGATCCGTTATGCGTTTGCGTTATGCGTTATGCGTTATGGGTTATGCGTTATGGGTTATGAGTAATGCGTGATCCGTTATGCGTTATGCTTTATGCGTTATGAGTTACGCGTAATGCGTTATGCGCTATGGGTCATGCGTTAAGCGTTATGCGTTATGAGTTGTGCGTTATGCGTTATGCGTTTTGCGTTATGCGTTATGCGTTATGAGTTGTGCGTTATGCGTTATGCGTTATGCGTTATGCGTTATGCGTTATGCGTTATGCGTTATGCGTTATGCGTTATGCGTTCTGCGTTATGCGTTATGCGTTATGCGTTATGCGTTACGCGTAATGCGTTATGCGTTATGCGTTATGGGTTATGCGTTATGTGTTATGAGTTATGCGTTATGCGTTATGCGTTATGCGTTATGCGTTATGGGTTATGAGTAATGCGTGATCCGGTATGCGTTATGCTTTATGCGTTATGAGTTACGCGTAATGCGTTATGCGTTATGCGTTATGGGTTATGCGTTATGTGTTATGAGTTATGCGTTATGCGTTATGAGAAATGCGTGATCCGTTATGCGTTATGCGTTATGCGTTATGCGTTATGCGTTATGGGTTATGCGTTATGGGTTATGAGTAATGCGTGATCCGTTATGCGTTATGCTTTATGCGTTATGAGTTACGCGTAATGCGTTATGCGCTATGGGTCATGCGTTAAGCGTTATGTATGTGTTATGCGTTGTGCGTTATCCGCTATGCGTTATGCGTTTTGCGTTATGCGTTATGCGTTATGCGTTGTGCGTTATGCGTTATGCGGTATAGGTTATGCGTTATGTGTAATGCGTTATGCATTATGCGTTATGCGTTATGCGTTATGCGTTATGCGTTATGCTTTATGCGTTATGCGTTATGCGTTATGCGTTATGCGTTATGCGTTATGAGAAATGCGTGATCCGTTATGCGTTTGCGTTATGCGTTATGCGTTATGGGTTATGCGTTATGGGTTATGAGTAATGCGTGATCCGTTATGCGTTATGCTTTATGCGTTATGAGTTACGCGTAATGCGTTATGCGCTATGGGTCATGCGTTAAGCGTTATGCGTTATGAGTTGTGCGTTATGCGTTATGCGTTTTGCGTTATGCGTTATGCGTTATGAGTTGTGCGTTATGCGTTATGCGTTATGCGTTATGCGTTATGCGTTATGCGTTATGCGTTATGCGTTATGCGTTCTGCGTTATGCGTTATGCGTTATGCGTTATGCGTTACGCGTAATGCGTTATGCGTTATGCGTTATGGGTTATGAGTAATGCGTGATCCGTTATGCGTTATGCTTTATGCGTTATGAGTTACTCGTAATGCGTTATGCGCTATGGGTCATGCGTTAAGCGTTATGCGTTATGCGTTATGCGTTTGGGTTATGCGTTATGGGTTATGAGTAATGCGTGATCCGTTATGCGTTATGCTTTATGCGTTATGAGTTACGCGTAATGCGTTATGCGCTATGGGTCATGCGTTACGCGTTATGCGTTATGCGTTATGCGTTATGCGTTATGCGTTATGCGTTATGCGTTATGCGTTATGCGTTATGCGATATGCGTTATGCGTTATGCGTTATGCGTTATGCGTTATGCGTTATGCGTTATGCGTTATGCGTTATGCGTTATGCGTTATGCGTTATGCGTTATGCGTTATGCGTTATGCGTTATGCGTTATGCGTTATGCGTTATGCGTTATGCGTTATGAGTAATGCGTGATCCGTTATGCGTTATGCGTTATGCGTTATGCGTTATGCGTTATGTGTTATGCGTTGTGCGTTATCCGCTATGCGTTATGCGTTTTGCGTTATGCGTTATGCGTTATGCGTTGTGCGTTATGCGTTATGCGTTATGCGTTATAGGTTATGCGTTATGTGTCATGCGTTATGCGTTATGCGTTATGCGTTATGCGTTATGCGTTATGCGTTATGCGTTATGCATTATGCGTTATGCGTTATGCTTTATGCGTTATGCGTTATAAGTAATGCGTGATCCGTTATGTGTTATGCGTTATGCGTTATGCGTTATGTGTTATGCGTTGTGCGTTATCCGCTATGCGTTATGCGTTTTGCGTTATGCGTTATGCGTTATGCGTTGTGCGTTATGCGTTATGCGGTATAGGTTATGCGTTATGTGTAATGCGTTATGCATTATGCGTTATGCGTTATGCGTTATGCGTTATGCGTTATGCTTTATGCGTTATGCGTTATGCGTTATGCGTTATGCGTTATGCGTTATGAGAAATGCGTGATCCGTTATGCGTTTGCGTTATGCGTTATGCGTTATGGGTTATGCGTTATGGGTTATGAGTAATGCGTGATCCGTTATGCGTTATGCTTTATGCGTTATGAGTTACTCGTAATGCGTTATGCGCTATGGGTCATGCGTTAAGCGTTATGCGTTATGCGTTATGCGTTTGGGTTATGCGTTATGGGTTATGAGTAATGCGTGATCCGTTATGCGTTATGCTTTATGCGTTATGAGTTACGCGTAATGCGTTATGCGCTATGGGTCATGCGTTACGCGTTATGCGTTATGCGATATGCGTTATGCGTTATGCGTTATGCGTTATGCGTTATGCGTTATGCGATATGCGTTATGCGTTATGCGTTATGCGTTATGCGTTATGCGTTATGCGTTATGCGTTATGCGTTATGCGTTATGCGTTATGCGTTATGCGTTATGCGTTATGCGTTATGCGTTATGCGTTATGCGTTATGCGTTATGCGTTATGAGTAATGCGTGATCCGTTATGCGTTATGCGTTATGCGTTATGCGTTATGCGTTATGTGTTATGCGTTGTGCGTTATCCGCTATGCGTTATGCGTTTTGCGTTAGGCGTTATGCGTTATGCGTTGTGCGTTATGCGTTATGCGTTATGCGTTATAGGTTATGCGTTATGTGTCATGCGTTATGCGTTATGCGTTATGCGTTATGCGTTATGCGTTATGCGTTATGCATTATGCGTTATGCGTTATGCTTTATGCGTTATGCGTTATAAGTAATGCGTGATCCGTTATGTGTTATGCGTTATGCGTTATGCGTTATGTGTTATGCGTTGTGCGTTATCCGCTATGCGTTATGCGTTTTGCGTTATGCGTTATGCGTTATGCGTTGTGCGTTATGCGTTATGCGGTATAGGTTATGCGTTATGTGTAATGCGTTATGCATTATGCGTTATGCGTTATGCGTTATGCGTTATGCGTTATGCTTTATGCGTTATGCGTTATGCGTTATGCGTTATGCGTTATGCGTTATGAGAAATGCGTGATCCGTTATGCGTTTGCGTTATGCGTTATGCGTTATGGGTTATGCGTTATGGGTTATGAGTAATGCGTGATCCGTTATGCGTTATGCTTTATGCGTTATGAGTTACGCGTAATGCGTTATGCGCTATGGGTCATGCGTTAAGCGTTATGCGTTATGAGTTGTGCGTTATGCGTTATGCGTTTTGCGTTATGCGTTATGCGTTATGAGTTGTGCGTTATGCGTTATGCGTTATGCGTTATGCGTTATGCGTTATGCGTTATGCGTTATGCGTTATGCGTTATGCGTTATGCGTTCTGCGTTATGCGTTATGCGTTATGCGTTATGCGTTACGCGTAATGCGTTATGCGTTATGCGTTATGGGTTATGCGTTATGTGTTATGAGTTATGCGTTATGCGTTATGCGTTATGCGTTATGCGTTATGGGTTATGAGTAATGCGTGATCCGGTATGCGTTATGCTTTATGCGTTATGAGTTACGCGTAATGCGTTATGCGTTATGCGTTATGGGTTATGCGTTATGTGTTATGAGTTATGCGTTATGCGTTATGAGAAATGCGTGATCCGTTATGCGTTATGCGTTATGCGTTATGCGTTATGCGTTATGGGTTATGCGTTATGGGTTATGAGTAATGCGTGATCCGTTATGCGTTATGCTTTATGCGTTATGAGTTACGCGTAATGCGTTATGCGCTATGGGTCATGCGTTAAGCGTAATGCGTTATGTGTTATGCGTTGTGCGTTATCCGTTATGCGTTATGCGTTTTGCGTTATGCGTTATGCGTTATGCGTTGTGCGTTATGCGTTATGCGGTATAGGTTATGCGTTATGTGTAATGCGTTATGCATTATGCGTTATGCGTTATGCGTTATGCGTTATGCGTTATGCTTTATGCGTTATGCGTTATGCGTTATGCGTTATGCGTTATGCGTTATGCGTTATGAGAAATGCGTGATCCGTTATGCGTTTGCGTTATGCGTTATGCGTTATGGGTTATGCGTTATGGGTTATGAGTAATGCGTGATCCGTTATGCGTTATGCTTTATGCGTTATGAGTTACGCGTAATGCGTTATGCGCTATGGGTCATGCGTTAAGCGTTATGCGTTATGAGTTGTGCGTTATGCGTTATGCGTTTTGCGTTATGCGTTATGCGTTATGAGTTGTGCGTTATGCGTTATGCGTTATGCGTTATGCGTTATGCGTTATGCGTTATGCGTTATGCGTTATGCGTTATGCGTTCTGCGTTATGCGTTATGCGTTATGCGTTATGCGTTACGCGTAATGCGTTATGCGTTATGCGTTATGGGTTATGAGTAATGCGTGATCCGTTATGCGTTATGCTTTATGCGTTATGAGTTACTCGTAATGCGTTATGCGCTATGGGTCATGCGTTAAGCGTTATGCGTTATGCGTTATGCGTTTGGGTTATGCGTTATGGGTTAGGAGTAATGCGTGATCCGTTATGCGTTATGCTTTATGCGTTATGAGTTACGCGTAATGCGTTATGCGCTATGGGTCATGCGTTACGCGTTATGCGTTATGCGATATGCGTTATGCGTTATGCGTTATGCGTTATGCGTTATGCGTTATGCGTTATGCGATATGCGTTATGCGTTATGCGTTATGCGTTATGCGTTATGCGTTATGCGTTATGCGTTATGCGTTATGCGTTATGCGTTATGCGTTATGCGTTATGCGTTATGCGTTATGCGTTATGCGTTATGCGTTATGAGTAATGCGTGATCCGTTATGCGTTATGCGTTATGCGTTATGCGTTATGTGTTATGCGTTGTGCGTTATCCGCTATGCGTTATGCGTTTTGCGTTATGCGTTATGCGTTATGCGTTGTGCGTTATGCGTTATGCGTTATGCGTTATAGGTTATGCGTTATGTGTCATGCGTTATGCGTTATGCGTTATGCGTTATGCGTTATGCGTTATGCATTATGCGTTATGCGTTATGCTTTATGCGTTATGCGTTATAAGTAATGCGTGATCCGTTATGTGTTATGCGTTATGCGTTATGCGTTATGTGTTATGCGTTGTGCGTTATCCGCTATGCGTTATGCGTTTTGCGTTATGCGTTATGCGTTATGCGTTGTGCGTTATGCGTTATGCGGTATAGGTTATGCGTTATGTGTAATGCGTTATGCATTATGCGTTATGCGTTATGCGTTATGCGTTATGCGTTATGCGTTACGCGTTATGCGTTATGCGTTATGCGTTATGCGTTATGCGTTATGAGAAATGCGTGATCCGTTATGCGTTTGCGTTATGCGTTATGCGTTATGGGTTATGCGTTATGGGTTATGAGTAATGCGTGATCCGTTATGCGTTATGCTTTATGCGTTATGAGTTACGCGTAATGCGTTATGCGCTATGCGTTATGGGTTATGCGTTATGGGTTATGAGTAATGCGTGATCCGTTATGCGTTATGCGTTTTGCGTTATGCGTTATGCGTTATGAGTTGTGCGTTATGCGTTATGCGTTATGCGTTATGCGTTATGCGTTATGCGTTATGCGTTCTGCGTTATGCGTTATGCGTTATGCGTTATGCGTTACGCGTAATGCGTTATGCGTTATGCGTTATGGGTTATGCGTTATGTGTTATGAGTTATGCGTTATGCGTTATGCGTTATGCGTTATGCGTTATGGGTTATGAGTAATGCGTGATCCGGTATGCGTTATGCTTTATGCGTTATGAGTTACGCGTAATGCGTTATGCGTTATGCGTTATGGGTTATGCGTTATGTGTTATGAGTTATGCGTTATGCGTTATGAGAAATGCGTGATCCGTTATGCGTTATGCGTTATGCGTTATGCGTTATGCGTTATGGGTTATGCGTTATGGGTTATGAGTAATGCGTGATCCGTTATGCGTTATGCTTTATGCGTTATGAGTTACGCGTAATGCGTTATGCGCTATGGGTCATGCGTTAAGCGTTATGCGTTATACGTTATGCGTTATGTGTTATGGGTATGCGTTATGTGTTATGCGTTGTGCGTTATGCGTTATGCTTTATGCGTTATGGGTTATGAGTAATGCGTGACTCGTTATGCGTTATGCTTTTTGCGTTATGAGTTACGCGTAATGCGTTATGCGCTATGGGTCATGCGTTAAGCGTTATGCGTTATGCGTTATGCGTTATGGGTTATGCGTTATGTGTTATGCGTTATGCGTTATGCGTTATGCGTTATGCGTTATGGGTTATCCGTTATGCGTTATCCGTTATGCGTTATGCGTTATGCGTTATGCGTTATGCGTTATGCGATATGCGTTATGCGTTATGCGTTATGCGTTATGCGTTATGCGTTATGCGTTATGCGTTATGCGTTATGCGTTATGCGTTATGCGTTATGAGTAATGCGTGATCCGTTATCCGTTATGCGTTATGCGTTATGCGTTATGCGTTATGCGTTATGCGATATGCGTTATGCGTTATGCGTTATGCGTTATGCGTTATGCGTTATGCGTTATGCGTTATGCGTTATGCGTTATGCGTTATGCGTTATGCGTTATGCGTTATGGGTTATGCGTTATGCGTTATGCCTTATGCGTTATGCGTTATGCGTTATGCGTTATGCGTTATGCGTTATGCGTTATGCGTTATGCGTTATGCGTTATGCGTTATGCGTTATGCGTTATGCGTTATGCGTTATGCGTTATGCGTTATGCGTTATGCGTTATGCGTTATGCGTTATGCGTTATGTGTTATCCGTTATGAGTTATGAGTAATGCGTGATCCGTTATGCGTTATGCGTTATGAGTAATGCGTGATCCGTTATGCGTTATGCGTTATGAGTAATGCTTGATCCGTTACGCGTTATGCGTTATGCGTTATGCGTTATGCGTTATGGGTTATGCGTTATGTGTTATGAGTTATACGTTATGCGTTATGCGTTATGCGTTATGCGTTATGGGTTATGAGTAATGCGTGATCCGTTATGCGTTATGCTTTATGCGTTATGAGGTACGCGTAATGCGTTATGCGTTATGCGTTATGGCTTATGCGTTATGTGTTATGAGTTATGCGTTATGCGTTATGCGTTATGCGTTATGCGTTATCGGTTATGAGTAATGCGTGATCCGTTATGCGTTATGCTTTATGCGTTATGAGTTACGCGTAATGCGTTATGCGTTATGCGTTATGGGTTATGCGTTATGTGTTATGAGTTATGCGTTATGCGTTATGCGTTATGCGTTATGCGTTATGGGTTATCCGTTATGCGTTGTCCGTTATGAGTTTTGCGTTATGCGTTATGAGTTGTGCGTTATGCGTTATGCGTTATGCGTTATGCGTTATGCGTTATGCGTTATGCGTTATGCGTTATGAGTAATGCTTGATCCGTTACGCGTTATGCATTATGGGTTATGCGTTATGCTTTATGCGTTATGAGTTACGCGTAATGCGTTATGCGTTATGCGTTATGGGTTATGAGTAATGCGTGATCCGTTATGCGTTATGCTTTATGCGTTATGAGTTACTCGTAATGCGTTATGCGCTATGGGTCATGCGTTAAGCGTTATGCGTTATGCGTTATGCGTTTGGGTTATGCGTTATGGGTTATGAGTAATGCGTGATCCGTTATGCGTTATGCTTTATGCGTTATGAGTTACGCGTAATGCGTTATGCGCTATGGGTCATGCGTTACGCGTTATGCGTTATGCGATATGCGTTATGCGTTATGCGTTATGCGTTATGCGTTATGCGTTATGCGTTATGCGTTATGCGTTATGCGTTATGCGTTATGAGTAATGCGTGATCCGTTATGCGTTATGCGTTATGCGTTATGCGTTATGTGTTATGCGTTGTGCGTTATCCGCTATGCGTTATGCGTTTTGCGTTATGCGTTATGCGTTATGCGTTGTGCGTTATGCGTTATGCGTTATGCGTTATAGGTTATGCGTTATGTGTCATGCGTTATGCGTTATGCGTTATGCGTTATGCGTTATGCGTTATGCATTATGCGTTATGCGTTATGCTTTATGCGTTATGCGTTATAAGTAATGCGTGATCCGTTATGTGTTATGCGTTATGCGTTATGCGTTATGTGTTATGCGTTGTGCGTTATCCGCTATGCGTTATGCGTTTTGCGTTATGCGTTATGCGTTATGCGTTGTGCGTTATGCGTTATGCGGTATAGGTTATGCGTTATGTGTAATGCGTTATGCGTTATGCGTTATGCGTTATGCGTTATGCGTTATGCGTTATGCGTTATGCGTTATGCGTTATGCGTTATGCGTTATGCGTTATGCGTTATGCGTTATGAGAAATGCGTGATCCGTTATGCGTTTGCGTTATGCGTTATGCGTTATGGGTTATGCGTTATGGGTTATGAGTAATGCGTGATCCGTTATGCGTTATGCTTTATGCGTTATGAGTTACGCGTAATGCGTTATGCGCTATGGGTCATGCGTTAAGCGTTATGCGTTATGAGTTGTGCGTTATGCGTTATGCGTTTTGCGTTATGCGTTATGCGTTATGAGTTGTGCGTTATGCGTTATGCGTTATGCGTTATGCGTTATGCGTTATGCGTTATGCGTTATGCGTTATGCGTTATGCGTTCTGCGTTATGCGTTATGCGTTATGCGTTATGCGTTACGCGTAATGCGTTATGCGTTATGCGTTATGGGTTATGAGTAATGCGTGATCCGTTATGCGTTATGCTTTATGCGTTATGAGTTACTCGTAATGCGTTATGCGCTATGGGTCATGCGTTAAGCGTTATGCGTTATGCGTTATGCGTTTGGGTTATGCGTTATGGGTTATGAGTAATGCGTGATCCGTTATGCGTTATGCTTTATGCGTTATGAGTTACCCGTAATGCGTTATGCGCTATGGGTCATGCGTTACGCGTTATGCGTTATGCGATATGCGTTATGCGTTATGCGTTATGCGTTATGCGTTATGCGTTATGCGTTATGCGATATGCGTTATGCGTTATGCGTTATGCGTTATGCGTTATGCGTTATGCGTTATGCGTTATGCGTTATGCGTTATGCGTTATGCGTTATGCGTTATGCGTTATGCGTTATGCGTTATGCGTTATGAGTTATGCGTTATGCGTTATGAGTAATGCGTGATCCGTTATGCGTTATGCGTTATGCGTTATGCGTTATGCGTTATGTGTTATGCGTTGTGCGTTATCCGCTATGCGTTATGCGTTTTGCGTTATGCGTTATGCGTTATGCGTTGTGCGTTATGCGTTATGCGTTATGCGTTATAGGTTATGCGTTATGTGTCATGCGTTATGCGTTATGCGTTATGCGTTATGCGTTATGCGTTATGCGTTATGCATTATGCGTTATGCGTTATGCTTTATGCGTTATGCGTTATAAGTAATGCGTGATCCGTTATGTGTTATGCGTTATGCGTTATGCGTTATGTGTTATGCGTTGTGCGTTATCCGCTATGCGTTATGCGTTTTGCGTTATGCGTTATGCGTTATGCGTTGTGCGTTATGCGTTATGCGGTATAGGTTATGCGTTATGTGTAATGCGTTATGCATTATGCGTTATGCGTTATGCGTTATGCGTTATGCGTTATGCTTTATGCGTTATGCGTTATGCGTTATGCGTTATGCGTTATGCGTTATGAGAAATGCGTGATCCGTTATGCGTTTGCGTTATGCGTTATGCGTTATGGGTTATGCGTTATGGGTTATGAGTAATGCGTGATCCGTTATGCGTTATGCTTTATGCGTTATGAGTTACGCGTAATGCGTTATGCGCTATGGGTCATGCGTTAAGCGTTATGCGTTATGAGTTGTGCGTTATGCGTTATGCGTTTTGCGTTATGCGTTATGCGTTATGAGTTGTGCGTTATGCGTTATGCGTTATGCGTTATGCGTTATGCGTTATGCGTTATGCGTTATGCGTTATGCGTTATGCGTTATGCGTTCTGCGTTATGCGTTATGCGTTATGCGTTATGCGTTATGCGTAATGCGTTATGCGTTATGCGTTATGGGTTATGCGTTATGTGTTATGAGTTATGCGTTATGCGTTATGCGTTATGCGTTATGCGTTATGGGTTATGAGTAATGCGTGATCCGGTATGCGTTATGCTTTATGCGTTATGAGTTACGCGTAATGCGTTATGCGTTATGCGTTATGGGTTATGCGTTATGTGTTATGAGTTATGCGTTATGCGTTATGAGAAATGCGTGATCCGTTATGCGTTATGCGTTATGCGTTATGCGTTATGCGTTATGGGTTATGCGTTATGGGTTATGAGTAATGCGTGATCCGTTATGCGTTATGCTTTATGCGTTATGAGTTACGCGTAATGCGTTATGCGCTATGGGTCATGCGTTAAGCGTTATGCGTTATGTGTTATGCGTTGTGCGTTATCCGCTATGCGTTATGCGTTTTGCGTTATGCGTTATGCGTTATGCGTTGTGCGTTATGCGTTATGCGTTATAGGTTATGCGTTATGTGTAATGCGTTATGCATTATGCGTTATGCGTTATGCGTTATGCGTTATGCGTTATGCTTTATGCGTTATGCGTTATGCGTTATGCGTTATGCGTTATGCGTTATGAGAAATGCGTGATCCGTTATGCGTTTGCGTTATGCGTTATGCGTTATGGGTTATGCGTTATGGGTTATGAGTAATGCGTGATCCGTTATGCGTTATGCTTTATGCGTTATGAGTTACGCGTAATGCGTTATGCGCTATGGGTCATGCGTTAAGCGTTATGCGTTATGAGTTGTGCGTTATGCGTTATGCGTTTTGCGTTATGCGTTATGCGTTATGAGTTGTGCGTTATGCGTTATGCGTTATGCGTTATGCGTTATGCGTTATGCGTTATGCGTTATGCGTTATGCGTTATGCGTTATGCGTTATGCGTTATGCGTTATGCGTTACGCGTAATGCGTTATGCGTTATGCGTTATGGGTTATGAGTAATGCGTGATCCGTTATGCGTTATGCTTTATGCGTTATGAGTTACTCGTAATGCGTTATGCGCTATGGGTCATGCGTTAAGCGTTATGCTTTATGCGTTATGCTTTTGGGTTATGCGTTATGGGTTATGAGTAATGCGTGATCCGTTATGCGTTATGCTTTATGCGTTATGAGTTACGCGTAATGCGTTATGCGCTATGGGTCATGCGTTACGCGTTATGCGTTATGCGATATGCGTTATGCGTTATGCGTTATGCGTTATGCGTTATGCGTTATGCGTTATGCGATATGCGTTATGCGTTATGCGTTATGCGTTATGCGTTATGCGTTATGCGTTATGCGTTATGCGTTATGCGTTATGCGTTATGCGTTATGCGTTATGCGTTATGCGTTATGCGTTATGCGTTATGCGTTATGCGTTATGCGTTATGAGTAATGCTTGATCCGTTACGCGTTATGCGTTATGCGTTATGCGTTATGCGTTATGTGTTATGCGTTGTGCGTTATCCGCTATGCGTTATGCGTTTTGCGTTATGCGTTATGCGTTATGCGTTGTGCGTTATGCGTTACGCGTTATGCGTTATAGGTTATGCGTTATGTGTCATGCGTTATGCGTTATGCGTTATGCGTTATGCGTTATGCGTTATGCGTTATGCGTTATGCATTATGCGTTATGCGTTATGCTTTATGCGTTATGCGTTATAAGTAATGCGTGATCCGTTATGTGTTATGCGTTATGCGTTATGCGTTATGTGTTATGCGTTGTGCGTTATCCGCTATGCGTTATGCGTTTTGCGTTATGCGTTATGCGTTATGCGTTGTGCGTTATGCGTTATGCGGTATAGGTTATGCGTTATGTGTAATGCGTTATGCATTATGCGTTATGCGTTATGCGTTATGCGTTATGCGTTATGCTTTATGCGTTATGCGTTATGCGTTATGCGTTATGCGTTATGCGTTATGAGAAATGCGTGATCCGTTATGCGTTTGCGTTATGCGTTATGCGTTATGGGTTATGCGTTATGGGTTATGAGTAATGCGTGATCCGTTATGCGTTATGCTTTATGCGTTATGAGTTACTCGTAATGCGTTATGCGCTATGGGTCATGCGTTAAGCGTTATGCGTTATGCGTTATGCGTTTGGGTTATGCGTTATGGGTTATGAGTAATGCGTGATCCGTTATGCGTTATGCTTTATGCGTTATGAGTTACGCGTAATGCGTTATGCGCTATGGGTCATGCGTTACGCGTTATGCGTTATGCGATATGCGTTATGCGTTATGCGTTATGCGTTATGCGTTATGCGTTATGCGATATGCGTTATGCGTTATGCGTTATGCGTTATGCGTTATGCGTTATGCGTTATGCGTTATGCGTTATGCGTTATGCGTTATGCGTTATGCGTTATGCGTTATGCGTTATGCGTTATGCGTTATGAGTAATGCGTGATCCGTTATGCGTTATGCGTTATGCGTTATGCGTTATGCGTTATGTGTTATGCGTTGTGCGTTATCCGCTATGCGTTATGCGTTTTGCGTTAGGCGTTATGCGTTATGCGTTGTGCGTTATGCGTTATGCGTTATGCGTTATAGGTTATGCGTTATGTGTCATGCGTTATGCGTTATGCGTTATGCGTTATGCGTTATGCGTTATGCGTTATGCATTATGCGTTATGCGTTATGCTTTATGCGTTATGCGTTATAAGTAATGCGTGATCCGTTATGTGCTATGCGTTATGCGTTATGCGTTATGTGTTATGCGTTGTGCGTTATCCGCTATGCGTTATGCGTTTTGCGTTATGCGTTATGCGTTATGCGTTGTGCGTTATGCGTTATGCGGTATAGGTTATGCGTTATGTGTAATGCGTTATGCATTATGCGTTATGCGTTATGCGTTATGCGTTATGCGTTATGCTTTATGCGTTATGCGTTATGCGTTATGCGTTATGCGTTATGCGTTATGAGAAATGCGTGATCCGTTATGCGTTTGCGTTATGCGTTATGCGTTATGGGTTATGCGTTATGGGTTATGAGTAATGCGTGATCCGTTATGCGTTATGCTTTATGCGTTATGAGTTACGCGTAATGCGTTATGCGCTATGGGTCATGCGTTAAGCGTTATGCGTTATGAGTTGTGCGTTATGCGTTATGCGTTTTGCGTTATGCGTTATGCGTTATGAGTTGTGCGTTATGCGTTATGCGTTATGCGTTATGCGTTATGCGTTATGCGTTATGCGTTATGCGTTATGCGTTATGCGTTCTGCGTTATGCGTTATGCGTTATGCGTTATGCGTTATGCGTTACGCGTAATGCGTTATGCGTTATGCGTTATGGGTTATGCGTTATGTGTTATGAGTTATGCGTTATGCGTTATGCGTTATGCGTTATGCGTTATGGGTTATGAGTAATGCGTGATCCGGTATGCGTTATGCTTTATGCGTTATGAGTTACGCGTAATGCGTTATGCGTTATGCGTTATGGGTTATGCGTTATGTGTTATGAGTTATGCGTTATGCGTTATGAGAAATGCGTGATCCGTTATGCGTTATGCGTTATGCGTTATGCGTTATGCGTTATGGGTTATGCGTTATGGGTTATGAGTAATGCGTGATCCGTTATGCGTTATGCTTTATGCGTTATGAGTTACGCGTAATGCGTTATGCGCTATGGGTCATGCGTTAAGCGTAATGCGTTATGTGTTATGCGTTGTGCGTTATCCGTTATGCGTTATGCGTTTTGCGTTATGCGTTATGCGTTATGCGTTGTGCGTTATGCGTTATGCGGTATAGGTTATGCGTTATGTGTAATGCGTTATGCATTATGCGTTATGCGTTATGCGTTATGCGTTATGCGTTATGCTTTATGCGTTATGCGTTATGCGTTATGCGTTATGCGTTATGCGTTATGCGTTATGAGAAATGCGTGATCCGTTATGCGTTTGCGTTATGCGTTATGCGTTATGGGTTATGCGTTATGGGTTATGAGTAATGCGTGATCCGTTATGCGTTATGCTTTATGCGTTATGAGTTACGCGTAATGCGTTATGCGCTATGGGTCATGCGTTAAGCGTTATGCGTTATGAGTTGTGCGTTATGCGTTATGCGTTTTGCGTTATGCGTTATGCGTTATGAGTTGTGCGTTATGCGTTATGCGTTATGCGTTATGCGTTATGCGTTATGCGTTATGCGTTATGCGTTATGCGTTATGCGTTATGCGTTATGCGTTATGCGTTATGCGTTATGCGTTACGCGTAATGCGTTATGCGTTATGCGTTATGGGTTATGAGTAATGCGTGATCCGTTATGCGTTATGCTTTATGCGTTATGAGTTACTCGTAATGCGTTATGCGCTATGGGTCATGCGTTAAGCGTTATGCGTTATGCGTTATGCGTTTGGGTTATGCGTTATGGGTTATGAGTAATGCGTGATCCGTTATGCGTTATGCTTTATGCGTTATGAGTTACGCGTAATGCGTTATGCGCTATGGGTCATGCGTTACGCGTTATGCGTTATGCGATATGCGTTATGCGTTATGCGTTATGCGTTATGCGTTATGCGTTATGCGTTATGCGATATGCGTTATGCGTTATGCGTTATGCGTTATGCGTTATGCGTTATGCGTTATGCGTTATGCGTTATGCGTTATGCGTTATGCGTTATGCGTTATGCGTTATGCGTTATGCGTTATGCGTTATGAGTTATGCGTGATCCGTTATGCGTTATGCGTTATGCGTTATGCGTTATGTGTTATGCGTTGTGCGTTATCCGCTATGCGTTATGCGTTTTGCGTTATGCGTTATGCGTTATGCGTTGTGCGTTATGCGTTATGCGTTATGCGTTATAGGTTATGCGTTATGTGTCATGCGTTATGCGTTATGCGTTATGCGTTATGCGTTATGCGTTATGCATTATGCGTTATGCGTTATGCTTTATGCGTTATGCGTTATAAGTAATGCGTGATCCGTTATGTGTTATGCGTTATGCGTTATGCGTTATGTGTTATGCGTTGTGCGTTATCCGCTATGCGTTATGCGTTTTGCGTTATGCGTTATGCGTTATGCGTTGTGCGTTATGCGTTATGCGGTATAGGTTATGCGTTATGTGTAATGCGTTATGCATTATGCGTTATGCGTTATGCGTTATGCGTTATGCGTTATGCTTTATGCGTTATGCGTTATGCGTTATGCGTTATGCGTTATGCGTTATGAGAAATGCGTGATCCGTTATGCGTTTGCGTTATGCGTTATGCGTTATGGGTTATGCGTTATGGGTTATGAGTAATGCGTGATCCGTTATGCGTTATGCTTTATGCGTTATGAGTTACGCGTAATGCGTTATGCGCTATGCGTTATGCGTTATGCGTTATGGGTTATGAGTAATGCGTGATCCGTTATGCGTTATGCGTTTTGCGTTATGCGTTATGCGTTATGAGTTGTGCGTTATGCGTTATGCGTTATGCGTTATGCGTTATGCGTTATGCGTTATGCGTTATGCGTTATGCGTTCTGCGTTATGCGTTATGCGTTATGCGTTATGCGTTACGCGTAATGCGTTATGCGTTATGCGTTATGGGTTATGCGTTATGTGTTATGAGTTATGCGTTATGCGTTATGCGTTATGCGTTATGCGTTATGGGTTATGAGTAATGCGTGATCCGGTATGCGTTATGCTTTATGCGTTATGAGTTACGCGTAATGCGTTATGCGTTATGCGTTATGGGTTATGCGTTATGTGTTATGAGTTATGCGTTATGCGTTATAAGTAATGCGTGATCCGTTATGCGTTATGCGTTATGCGTTATGCGTTATGCGTTATGGGTTATGCGTTATGGGTTATGAGTAATGCGTGATCCGTTATGCGTTATGCTTTATGCGTTATGAGTTACGCGTAATGCGTTATGCGCTATGGGTCATGCGTTAAGCGTTATGCGTTATGCGTTATGCGTTATGGGTTATGCGTTATGTGTTATGAGTTATGCGTTATGCGTTATGCGTTATGCGTTATGCGTTATGGGTTATCCGTTATGCGTTATCCGTTATGAGTTTTGCGTTATGCGTTATGCGTTATGCGTTATGCGTTATGCGTTATGCGATATGCGTTATGCGTTATGCGTTATGCGTTATGCGTTATGCGTTATGCGTTATGCGTTATGAGTTGTGCGTTATGCGTTATGCGTTATGCGTTATGCGTTATGCGTTATGCGTTATGCGTTCTGCGTTATGCGTTATGCGTTATGCGTTATGCGTTACGCGTAATGCGTGATCCGTTATGCGTTATGCTTTATGCGTTATGAGTTCCGCGTAATGCGTTATGCGTTATGCGTTATGGGTTATGCGTTATGTGTTATGAGTTATAGGTTATGCGTTATGCGTTATGCGTTATGCGTTATGGGTTATCCGTTATGCGTTATCCGTTATGAGTTTTGCGTTATGCGTTATGCGTTATGAGTTGTGCGTTATGCGTTATGCGTTATGCGTTATGCGTTATGCGTTATGCGTTATGCGTTATGCGTTATGCGTTATGCGTTATGCGTTATGCTTTATGCGTTATGAGTTACGCGTAATGCGTTATGCGTTATGCGTTATGCGTTATGGGTTATGCGTTATGTGTTATGAGTTATGCGTTATGCGTTATGCGTTATGCGTTATGGGTTATCCGTTATGCGTTATCCGTTATGAGTTTTGCGTTATGCGTTATGCGTTATGAGTTGTGCGTTATGCGTTATGCGTTATGCGTTATGCGTTATGCGTTATGCGTTATGCGTTATGCGTTATGCGTTATGAGTAATGCTTGATCCGTTACGCGTTATGCGTTATGCGTTATGCATTATGGGTTATGCGTTATGTGTTATGAGTTATGCGTTATGCGTTATGCGTTATGCGTTATGCTTTATGCGTTATGAGTTACGCGTAATGCGTTATGCGTTATGCGTTATGGGTTATGCGTTATGTGTTATGAGTTATGCGTTATGCGTTATGCGTTATGCGTTATGCGTTATGGGTTATCCGTTATGCGTTATCCGTTATGAGTTTTGCGTTATGCGTTATGCGTTATGAGTTGTGCGTTATGCGTTATGCGTTATGCGTTATGCGTTATGCGTTATGCGTTATGCGTTATGCGTTATGCGTTATGAGTAATGCTTGATCCGTTACGCGTTATGCGTTATGCGTTATGCATTATGGGTTATGCGTTATGTGTTATGAGTTATGCGTTATGCGTTATGCGTTATGCGTTATGCGTTATGGGTTATGAGTAATGCGTGATCCGTTATGCGTTATGCTTTATGCGTTATGAGTTACGCGTAATGCGTTATGCGTTATGCGTTATGGGTTATGAGTAATGCGTGATCCGTTATGCGTTATGCTTTATGCGTTATTAGTTACTCGTAATGCGTTATGCGCTATTGGTCATGCGTTAAGCGTTATGCGTTATGCGTTATGCGTTTGGGTTATGCGTTATGGGTTATGAGGAATGCGTGATCCGTTATGCGTTATGCTTTATGCGTTATGAGTTACGCGTAATGCGTTATGCGCTATGGGTCATGCGTTAAGCGTTATGCGTTATGCGTTATGCGTTATGGGTTATCCGTTATGCGTTATCCGTTATGAGTTTTGCGTTATGCGTTATGCGTTATGAGTTGTGCGTTATGCGTTATGCGTTATGCGTTATGCGTTATGCGTTATGCGTTATGCGTTATGCGTTATGCGTTATGCGTTATGCGTTATGCGTGATCCGTTATGCGTTATGCGTTATGAGTAATGCGTGATCCGTTATGCGTTATGCGTTATGCGTTATGCGTTATGGGTTATGCGTTATGTGTTATGCGTTATGCGTTATGCGTTATGCGTTATGCGTTATGGGTTATGAGTAATGCGTGACCCGTTATGCGTTATGCTTTATGCGTTATGAGTTACGCGTAATGCGTTATGCGCTATGGGTCATGCGTTAAGCGTTATGCGTTATGCGTTATGATTTATGGGTTATGCGTTATGTGTTATGCGTTATGCGTTATGCGTTATGCGTTATGGGTTATCCGTTATGCGTTATCCGTTATGCGTTATGCGTTATGCGTTATGCGTTACGCGTTATGCGTTATGCGATATGCGTTATGCGTTATGCGTTATGCGTTATGCGTTATGCGTTATGCGACATGCGTTATGCGTTATGCGTTATGCGTTATGCGTTATGCGTTATGCGTTATGCGTTATGCGTTATGCGTTATGCGTTATGCGTTATGAGTAATGCGTGATCCGTTATGCGTTATGCGTTATGCGTTATGCGTTATGTGTTATGCGTTGTGCGTTATCCGCTATGCGTTATGCGTTTTGCGTTATGCGTTATGCGTTATGCGTTGTGCGTTATGCGTTATGCGTTATGCGTTATAGGTTATGCGTTATGTGTCATGCGTTATGCGTTATGCGTTATGCGTTATGCGTTATGCGTTATGCATTATGCGTTATGCGTTATGCTTTATGCGTTATGCGTTATAAGTAATGCGTGATCCGTTATGTGTTATGCGTTATGCGTTATGCGTTATGTTTTATGCGTTGTGCGTTATCCGCTATGCGTTATGCGTTTTGCGTTATGCGTTATGCGTTATGCGTTGTGCGTTATGCGTTATGCGGTATAGGTTATGCGTTATGTGTCATGCGTTATGCGTTATGCGTTATGCGTTATGCGTTATGCGTTATGCGTTATGCGTTATGCTTTATGCGTTATGCGTTATGCGTTATGCGTTATGCGTTATGCGTTATGAGAAATGCGTGATCCGTTATGCGTTATGCGTTATGCGTTATGCGTTATGCGTTATGGGTTATGCGTTATGGGTTATGAGTAATGCGTGATCCGTTATGCGTTATGCTTTATGCGTTATGAGTTACGCGTAATGCGTTATGCGCTATGGGTCATGCGTTAAGCGTTATGCGTTATGCGTTATGCGTTATGGGTTATGCGTTATGTGTTATGAGTTATGCGTTATGCGTTATGCGTTATGCGTTATGCGTTATGGGTTATCCGTTATGCGTTATCCGTTATGAGTTTTGCGTTATGCGTTATGCGTTATGCGTTATGCGTTATGCGTTATGCGATATGCGTTATGCGTTATGCATTATGCGTTATGCGTTGTGCGTTATGCGTTATGCGGTATAGGTTATGCGTTATGTGTCATGCGTTATGCGTTATGCGTTATGCGTTATGCGTTATGCGTTATGCGTTATGCGTTATGCTTTATGCGTTATGCGTTATGCGTAATGCGTTATGCGTTATGCGTTATGAGAAATGCGTGATCCGTTATGCGTTATGCGTTATGCGTTATGCGTTATGCGTTATGGGTTATGCGTTATGGGTTATGAGTAATGCGTGATCCGTTATGCGTTATGCTTTATGCGTTATGAGTTACGCGTAATGCGTTATGCGCTATGGGTCATGCGTTAAGCGTTATGCGTTATGCGTTATGCGTTATGGGTTATGCGTTATGTGTTATGAGTTATGCGTTATGCGTTATGCGTTATGCGTTATGCGTTATGGGTTATCCGTTATGCGTTATCCGTTATGAGTTTTGCGTTATGCGTTATGCGTTATGCGTTATGCGTTATGCGATATGCGTTATGCGTTATGCGTTATGCGTTATGCGTTATGCGTTATGCGTTATGCGTTATGCGTTATGCGTTATGCGTTATGCGTTATGCGTTATGCGTTATGCGTTATGCGTTATGCGTTATGCGTTATGCGTTATGCGTTATGCGTTATGCGTTATGCGTTATGCGTTATGAGTAATGCTTGATCCGTTACGCGTTATGCGTTATGCGTTATGCATTATGGGTTATGCGTTATGTGTTATGAGTTATGCGTTATGCGTTATGCGTTATGCGTTATGCGTTATGGGTTGTGAGTAATGCGTGATCCGTTATGCGTTATGCTTTATGCGTTATGAGTTACGCGTAATGCGTTATGCGTTATGCGTTATGGGTTATGAGTAATGCGTTATGCGTTATGCGTTATGAGAAATGCGTGATCCGTTATGCGTTATGCGTTATGCGTTATGCGTTATGGTTTATGCGTTATGGGTTATGAGTAATGCGTGATCCGTTATGCGTTATGCTTTATGCGTTATGAGTTACGCGTAATGCGTTATGCGCTATGGGTCATGCGTTAAGCGTTATGCGTTATGCGTTATGCGCTATGGGTCATGCGTTAAGCGTTATGCGTTATGCGTTATGCGTTATGGGTTATGCGTTATGTGTTATGAGTTATGCGTTATGCGTTATGCGTTATGCGTTATGCGTTATGGGTTATCCGTTATGCGTTATCCGTTATGAGTTTTGCGTTATGCGTTATGCGTTATGCGTTATGCGTTATGCGTTATGCGTTATGCGTTATGCGTTATGCGTTATGCGTTATGCGTTATGCGTTCTGCGTTATGCGTTATGCGTTATGCGTTATGAGTTTGCGTTATGCGTTATGCGTTATGCGTTATGCGTTATGCGTTATGCGTTATGCGTTATGCGTTATGCGTTATGCGTTATGCGTTATGCGTTATGCGTTATGCGTTATGAGTAATGCTTGATCCGTTACGCGTTATGCGTTATGCGTTATGCATTATGGGTTATGCGTTATGTGTTATGAGTTATGCGTTATGCGTTATGCGTTATGCGTTATGCGTTATGGGTTGTGAGTAATGCGTGATCCGTTATGCGTTAAGCTTTATGCGTTATGAGTTACGCGTAATGCGTTATGCGTTATGCGTTATGGGTTATGAGTAATGCGTTATGCGTTATGCGTTATGCGTTATGCGTTATGCGTTATGCGTGATCCGTTATGCGTTATGCGTTATGAGTAATGCGTGATCCGTTATGCGTTATGCGTTATGCGTTATGCGTTATGCGTTATGCGTTATGCGTTATGCGTTATGCGTTATGCGTTATGCGTTATGCGTTATGAGAAATGCGTGATCCGTTATGCGTTATGCGTTATGAGTAATGCGTGATCCGTTATGCGTTATGCGTTATGCGTTATACGTTATGCGTTATGTGTTATGGGTATGCGTTATGTGTTATGCGTTATGCGTTATGCGTTATGCTTTATGCGTTATGGGTTATGAGTAATGCGTGACTCGTTATGCGTTATGCTTTTTGCGTTATGAGTTACGCGTAATGCGTTATGCGCTATGGGTCATGCGTTAAGCGTTATGCGTTATGCGTTATGCGTTATGGGTTATGCGTTATGTGTTATGCGTTATGCGTTATGCGTTATGCGTTATGCGTTATGCGTTATGGGTTATCCGTTATGCGTTATCCGTTATGCGTTATGCGTTATGCGTTATGCGTTATGCGTTATGCGATATGCGTTATGCGTTATGCGTTATGCGTTATGCGTTATGCGTTATGCGTTATGCGTTATGCGTTATGCGTTATGCGTTATGCGTTATGAGTAATGCGTGATCCGTTATCCGTTATGCGTTATGCGTTATGCGTTATGCGTTATGCGTTATGCGATATGCGTTATGCGTTATGCGTTATGCGTTATGCGTTATGCGTTATGCGTTATGCGTTATGCGTTATGCGTTATGCGTTATGCGTTATGCGTTATGCGTTATGCGTTATGCGTTATGCGTTATGCGTTATGCGTTATGCCTTATGCGTTATGCGTTATGCGTTATGCGTTATGCGTTATGCGTTATGCGTTATGCGTTATGCGTTATGCGTTATGCGTTATGCGTTATGCGTTATGCGTTATGCGTTATGCGTTATGCGTTATGCGTTATGCGTTATGCGTTATGCGTTATGCGTTATGCGTTATGCGTTATGCGTTATGTGTTATCCGTTATGAGTTATGAGTAATGCGTGATCCGTTATGCGTTATGCGTTATGAGTAATGCGTGATCCGTTATGCGTTATGCGTTATGAGTAATGCTTGATCCGTTACGCGTTATGCGTTATGCGTTATGCGTTATGCGTTATGGGTTATGCGTTATGTGTTATGAGTTATGCGTTATGCGTTATGCGTTATGCGTTATGCGTTATGGGTTATGAGTAATGCGTGATCCGTTATGCGTTATGCTTTATGCGTTATGAGGTACGCGTAATGCGTTATGCGTTATGCGTTATGGCTTATGCGTTATGTGTTATGAGTTATGCGTTATGCGTTATGCGTTATGCGTTATGCGTTATCGGTTATGAGTAATGCGTGATCCGTTATGCGTTATGCTTTATGCGTTATGAGTTACGCGTAATGCGTTATGCGTTATGCGTTATGGGTTATGCGTTATGTGTTATGAGTTATGCGTTATGCGTTATGCGTTATGCGTTATGCGTTATGGGTTATCCGTTATGCGTTATCCGTTATGAGTTTTGCGTTATGCGTTATGAGTTGTGCGTTATGCGTTATGCGTTATGCGTTATGCGTTATGCGTTATGCGTTATGCGTTATGCGTTATGAGTAATGCTTGATCCGTTACGCGTTATGCGTTATGCGTTATGCATTATGGGTTATGCGTTATGCTTTATGCGTTATGAGTTACGCGTAATGCGTTATGCGTTATGCGTTATGGGTTATGAGTAATGCGTGATCCGTTATGCGTTATGCTTTATGCGTTATGAGTTACTCGTAATGCGTTATGCGCTATGGGTCATGCGTTAAGCGTTATGCGTTATGCGTTATGCGTTTGGGTTATGCGTTATGGGTTATGAGTAATGCGTGATCCGTTATGCGTTATGCTTTATGCGTTATGAGTTACGCGTAATGCGTTATGCGCTATGGGTCATGCGTTACGCGTTATGCGTTATGCGATATGCGTTATGCGTTATGCGTTATGCGTTATGCGTTATGCGTTATGCGTTATGCGTTATGCGATATGCGTTATGCGTTATGCGTTATGCGTTATGCGTTATGCGTTATGCGTTATGCGTTATGCGTTATGCGTTATGCGTTATGCGTTATGCGTTATGCGTTATGCGTTATGCGTTATGCGTTATGCGTTATGCGTTATGAGTAATGCGTGATCCGTTATGCGTTATGCGTTATGCGTTATGCGTTATGTGTTATGCGTTGTGCGTTATCCGCTATGCGTTATGCGTTTTGCGTTATGCGTTATGCGTTATGCGTTGTGCGTTATGCGTTATGCGTTATGCGTTATAGGTTATGCGTTATGTGTCATGCGTTATGCGTTATGCGTTATGCGTTATGCGTTATGCGTTATGCATTATGCGTTATGCGTTATGCTTTATGCGTTATGCGTTATAAGTAATGCGTGATCCGTTATGTGTTATGCGTTATGCGTTATGCGTTATGTGTTATGCGTTGTGCGTTATCCGCTATGCGTTATGCGTTTTGCGTTATGCGTTATGCGTTATGCGTTGTGCGTTATGCGTTATGCGGTATAGGTTATGCGTTATGTGTAATGCGTTATGCATTATGCGTTATGCGTTATGCGTTATGCGTTATGCGTTATGCTTTATGCGTTATGCGTTATGCGTTATGCGTTATGCGTTATGCGTTATGAGAAATGCGTGATCCGTTATGCGTTTGCGTTATGCGTTATGCGTTATGGGTTATGCGTTATGGGTTATGAGTAATGCGTGATCCGTTATGCGTTATGCTTTATGCGTTATGAGTTACGCGTAATGCGTTATGCGCTATGGGTCATGCGTTAAGCGTTATGCGTTATGAGTTGTGCGTTATGCGTTATGCGTTTTGCGTTATGCGTTATGCGTTATGAGTTGTGCGTTATGCGTTATGCGTTATGCGTTATGGGTTATGCGTTATGTGTTATGAGTTATGCGTTATGCGTTATGCGTTATGCGTTATGCGTTATGCGTTATGGGTTATGAGTAATGCGTGATCCGGTATGCGTTATGCTTTATGCGTTATGAGTTACGCGTAATGCGTTATGCGTTATGCGTTATGGGTTATGCGTTATGTGTTATGAGTTATGCGTTATGCGTTATGAGTAATGCTTGATCCGTTACGCGTTATGCGTTATGCGTTATGCATTATGGGTTATGCGTTATGCTTTATGCGTTATGAGTTACGCGTAATGCGTTATGCGTTATGCGTTATGGGTTATGAGTAATGCGTGATCCGTTATGCGTTATGCTTTATGCGTTATGAGTTACTCGTAATGCGTTATGCGCTATGGGTCATGCGTTAAGCGTTATGCGTTATGCGTTATGCGTTTGAGTTATGCGTTATGGGTTATGAGTAATGCGTGATCCGTTATGCGTTATGCTTTATGCGTTATGAGTTACGCGTAATGCGTTATGCGCTATGGGTCATGCGTTACGCGTTATGCGTTATGCGATATGCGTTATGCGTTATGCGTTATGCGTTATGCGTTATGCGTTATGCGTTATGCGATATGCGTTATGCGTTATGCGTTATGCGTTATGCGTTATGCGTTATGCGTTATGCGTTATGCGTTATGCGTTATGCGTTATGCGTTATGCGTTATGCGTTATGCGTTATGCGTTATGCGTTATGAGTAATGCGTGATCCGTTATGCGTTATGCGTTAAGCGTTATGCGTTATGCGTTATGCGTTATGTGTTATGCGTTGTGCGTTATCCGCTATGCGTTATGCGTTTTGCGTTATGCGTTTTGCGTTATGAATTATGCGTTATGCGTTATGCGTTATGCGTTATGCGTTATGCGTTATGCGTTATGCGTTATGCGTTATGCGTTATGCGTTATGCGTTATGCGTTATGGGTTATGAGTAATGCGTGATCCGGTATGCGTTATGCTTTATGCGTTATGAGTTACGCGTAATGCGTTATGCGTTATGCGTTATGGGTTATGCGTTATGTGTTATGAGTTATGCGTTATGCGTTATGAGAAATGCGTGATCCGTTATGCGTTATGCGTTATGCGTTATGCGTTATGCGTTATGGGTTATGCGTTATGGGTTATGAGTAATGCGTGATCCGTTATGCGTTATGCTTTATGCGTTATGAGTTACGCGTAATGCGTTATGCGCTATGGGTCATGCGTTAAGCGTTATGCGTTATGCGTTATGCGTTATGGGTTATGCGTTATGTGTTATGAGTTATGCGTTATGCGTTATGCGTTATGCGTTATGCGTTATGGGTTATCCGTTATGCGTTATCCGTTATGAGTTTTGCGTTATGCGTTATGCGTTATGCGTTATGCGTTATGCGTTATGCGATATGCGTTATGCGTTATGCGTTATGCGTTATGCGTTATGCGTTATGCGTTATGCGTTATGAGTTGTGCGTTATGCGTTATGCGTTATGCGTTATGCGTTATGCGTTATGCGTTATGCGTTATGCGTTATGCGTTATGAGTAATGCTTGATCCGTTACGCGTTATGCGTTATGCGTTATGCATTATGGGTTATGCGTTATGTGTTATGAGTTATGCGTTATGCGTTATGCGTTATGCGTTATGCGTTATGGGTTATGAGTAATGCGTGATCCGTTATGCGTTATGCTTTATGCGTTATGAGTTACGCGTAATGCGTTATGCGTTATGCGTTATGGGTTATGAGTAATGCGTGATCCGTTATGCTTTATGCTTTATGCGTTATGAGTTACTCGTAATGCGTTATGCGCTATTGGTCATGCGTTAAGCGTTATGCGTTATGCGTTATGCGTTATGCGTTATGGGTTATGAGTAATGCGTGACCCGTTATGCGTTATGCTTTATGCGTTATGAGTTACACGTAATGCGTTATGCGCTATGGGTCATGCGTTAAGCGTTATGCGTTATGCGTTATGCGTTATGGGTTATGCGTTATGTGTTATGCGTTATGCGTTATGCGTTATGTGTTATGGGTTATCCGTTATGCGTTATCCGTTATGCGTTATGCGTTATGCGTTATGCGTTACGCGTTATGCGTTATGCGATATGCGTTATGCGTTATGCGTTATGCGTTATGCGTTATGCGTTATGCGTTATGCGTTATGCGATATGCGTTATGCGTTATGCGTTATGCGTTATGCGTTATGCGTTATGCGTTATGCGTTATGCGTTATGCGTTATGCGTTATGCGTTATGCGTTATGCGTTATGCGTTATGCGTTATGCGTTATGCGTTATGCGTTATGCGTTATGCGTTATGCGTTATGCGTTATGAGTAATGCGTGATCCGTTATGCGTTATGCGTTATGCGTTATGCGTTATGCGTTATGCGTTATGCGTTATGCGTTATGCGTTATGCGTTATGCGTTATGCGTTATGCGTTATGCGTTATGCGTTATGCGTTATGTGTTATCCGTTATGAGTTATGAGTAATGCGTGATCCGTTATGCGTTATGCGTTATGAGTAATGCGTGATCCGTTATGCGTTATGCGTTATGAGTAATGCTTGATCCGTTACGCGTTATGCGTTATGCGTTATGCGTTATGCGTTATGGGTTATGCGTTATGTGTTATGAGTTATGCGTTATGCGTTATGCGTTATGCGTTATGCGTTATGGGTTATCCGTTATGCGTTATCCGTTATGAGTTTTGCGTTATGCGTTATGAGTTGTGCGTTATGCGTTATGCGTTATGCGTTATGCGTTATGCGTTATGCGTTATGAGTAATGCTTGATCCGTTACGCGTTATGCGTTATGCGTTATGCATTATGGGTTATGCGTTATGCGTTATGCGTTATCGGTTATGAGTAATGCGTGATCCGTTATGCGTTATGCTTTATGCGTTATGAGTTACGCGTAATGCGTTATGCGTTATGCGTTATGGGTTATGCGTTATGTGTTATGAGTTATGCGTTATGCGTTATGCGTTATGCGTTATGCGTTATGGGTTATCCGTTATGCGTTATCCGTTATGAGTTTTGCGTTATGCGTTATGAGTTGTGCGTTATGCGTTATGCGTTATGCGTTATGCGTTATGCGTTATGCGTTATGCGTTATGCGTTATGCGTTATGCGTTATGAGTAATGCTTGATCCGTTACGCGTTATGCGTTATGCGTTATGCATTATGGGTTATGCGTTATGCTTTATGCGTTATGAGTTACGCGTAATGCGTTATGCGTTATGCGTTATGGGTTATGAGTAATGCGTGATCCGTTATGCGTTATGCTTTATGCGTTATGAGTTACTCGTAATGCGTTATGCGCTATGGGTCATGCGTTAAGCGTTATGCGTTATGCGTTATGCGTTTGGGTTATGCGTTATGGGTTATGAGTAATGCGTGATCCGTTATGCGTTATGCTTTATGCGTTATGAGTTACGCGTAATGCGTTATGCGCTATGGGTCATGCGTTACGCGTTATGCGTTATGCGATATGCGTTATGCGTTATGCGTTATGCGTTATGCGTTATGCGTTATGCGTTATGCGATATGCGTTATGCGTTATGCGTTATGCGTTATGCGTTATGCGTTATGCGTTATGCGTTATGCGTTATGCGTTATGCGTTATGCGTTATGCGTTATGCGTTATGCGTTATGCGTTATGCGTTATGCGTTATGAGTAATGCGTGATCCGTTATGCGTTATGCGTTATGCGTTATGCGTTATGCGTTATGCGTTATGTGTTATGCGTTGTGCGTTATCCGCTATGCGTTATGCGTTTTGCGTTATGCGTTATGCGTTATGCGTTGTGCGTTATGCGTTATGCGTTATGCGTTATAGGTTATGCGTTATGTGTCATGCGTTATGCGTTATGCGTTATGCGTTATGCGTTATGCGTTATGCATTATGCGTTATGCGTTATGCTTTATGCGTTATGCGTTATAAGTAATGCGTGATCCGTTATGTGTTATGCGTTATGCGTTATGCGTTATGTGTTATGCGTTGTGCGTTATCCGCTATGCGTTATGCGTTTTGCGTTATGCGTTATGCGTTATGAGTTATGCTTTATGCGTTATGCGTTATGCGTTATGCGTTATGAGTAATGCGTGATCCGTTATGCGTTATGCGTTATGCGTTATGCGTTATGCGTTATGCGTTATGTGTTATGCGTTGTGCGTTATCCGCTATGCGTTATGCGTTATGCGTTGTGCGTTATGCGTTATGCGGTATAGGTTATGCGTTATGTGTAATGCGTTATGCATTATGCGTTATGCGTTATGCGTTATGCGTTATGAGTTATGCTTTATGCGTTATGCGTTATGCGTTATGCGTTATGCGTTATGAGAAATGCGTGATCCGTTATGCGTTTGCGTTATGCGTTATGCGTTATGGGTTATGCGTTATGGGTTATGAGTAATGCGTGATCCGTTATGCGTTATGCTTTATGCGTTATGAGTTACGCGTAATGCGTTATGCGCTATGGGTCATGCGTTAAGCGTTATGCGTTATGAGTTGTGCGTTATGCGTTATGCGTTTTGCGTTATGCGTTATGCGTTATGAGTTGTGCGTTATGCGTTATGCGTTATGCGTTATGCGTTATGCGTTATGCGTTATGCGTTATGCGTTATGCGTTATGCGTTATGCGTTCTGCGTTATGCGTTATGCGTTATGCGTTATGCGTTACGCGTAATGCGTTATGCGTTATGCGTTATGGGTTATGCGTTATGTGTTATGAGTTATGCGTTATGCGTTATGCGTTATGCGTTATGGGTTATGAGTAATGCGTGATCCGTTATGCGTTATGCTTTATGCGTTATGAGTTACGCGTAATGCGTTATGCGTTATGCGTTATGGGTTATGCGTTATGTGTTATGAGTTATGCGTTATGCGTTATGAGAAATGCGTGATCCGTTATGCGTTATGCGTTATGCGTTATGCGTTATGCGTTATGGGTTATGCGTTATGGGTTATGAGTAATGCGTGATCCGTTATGCGTTATGCTTTATGCGTTATGAGTTACGCGTAAAGCGTTATGCGCTATGGGTCATGCGTTATGCGTTATGCGTTATGCGTTATGCGATATGCGTTATGCGTTATGCGTTATGCGTTATGCGTTATGCGTTATGCGTTATGCGTTATGCGTTATGCGTTATGCGTTATGCGTTATGCTTTATGCGTTATGAGTTACGCGTAATGCGTTATGCGTTATGCGTTATGGGTTATGCGTTATGTGTTATGAGTTATGCGTTATGCGTTATGCGTTATGCGTTATGCGTTATGGGTTATCCGTTATGCGTTATCCGTTATGAGTTTTGCGTTATGCGTTATGCGTTATGAGTTGTGCGTTATGCGTTATGCGTTATGCGTTATGCGTTATGCGTTATGCGTTATGCGTTATGCGTTATGCGTTATGCGTTATGCGTTATGAGTAATGCTTGATCCGTTACGCGTTATGCGTTATGCGTTATGCATTATGGGTTATGCGTTATGTGTTATGAGTTATGCGTTATGCGTTATGCGTTATGCGTTATGCGTTATGCGTTATGGGTTATGAGTAGTGCGTGATCCGTTATGCGTTATGCTTTATGCGTTATGAGTTACGCGTAATGCGTTATGCGTTATGCGTTATGGGTTATGAGTAATGCGTGATCCGTTATGCGTTATGCTTTATGCGTTATGAGTTACTCGTAATGCGTTATGCGCTATTGGTCATGCGTTAAGCGTTATGCGTTATGCGTTATGCGTTTGGGTTATGCGTTATGGGTTATGAGTAATGCGTGATCCGTTATGCGTTATGCTTTATGCGTTATGAGTTACGCGTAATGCGTTATGCGCTATGGGTCATGCGTTAAGCGTTATGCGTTATGCGTTATGCGTTATGGGTTATCCGTTATGCGTTATCCGTTATGAGTTTTGCGTTATGCGTTATGCGTTATGAGTTGTGCGTTATGCGTTATGCGTTATGCGTTATGCGTTATGCGTTATGCGTTATGCGTTACGCAATATGCGTTATGCGTTATGCGTTATGCGTTATGCGTTATGCGTTATGCGTTATGCGTTATGCGTTATGCGTTATGCGTTATGCGTGATCCGTTATGCGTTATGCGTTATGAGTAATGCGTGATCCGTTATGCGTTATGCGTTATGCGTTATGCGTTATGGGTTATGCGTTATGTGTTATGCGTTATGCGTTATGCGTTATGCGTTATGCGTTATGGGTTATGAGTAATGCGTGACCCGTTATGCGTTATGCTTTATGCGTTATGAGTTACGCGTAATGCGTTATGCGCTATGGGTCATGCGTTAAGCGTTATGCGTTATGCGTTATGATTTATGGGTTATGCGTTATGTGTTATGCGTTATGCGTTATGCGTTATGCGTTATGGGTTATCCGTTATGCGTTATCCGTTATGCGTTATGCGTTATGCGTTATGCGTTACGCGTTATGCGTTATGCGATATGCGTTATGCGTTATGCGTTATGCGATATGCGTTATGCGTTATGCGTTATGCGTTATGCGTTATGCGATATGCGTTATGCGTTATGCGTTATGCGTTATGCGTTATGCGTTATGCGTTATGCGTTATGCGTTATGCGTTATGCGTTATGCGTTATGCGTTATGCGTTATGCGTTATGCGTTATGCGTTATGCGTTATGCGTTATGCGTTATGCGTTATGCGTTATGAGTAATGCGTGATCCGTTATGCGTTATGCGTTATGCGTTATGCGTTATGTGTTATGCGTTGTGCGTTATCCGCTATGCGTTATGCGTTTTGCGTTATGCGTTATGCGTTATGCGTTGTGCGTTATGCGTTATGCGTTATGCGTTATAGGTTATGCGTTATGTGTCATGCGTTATGCGTTATGCGTTATGCGTTATGCGTTATGCGTTATGCATTATGCGTTATGCGTTATGCTTTATGCGTTATGCGTTATAAGTAATGCGTGATCCGTTATGTGTTATGGGTTATGCGTTATGCGTTATGTTTTATGCGTTGTGCGTTATCCGCTATGCGTTATGCGTTTTGCGTTATGCGTTATGCGTTATGCGTTGTGCGTTATGCGTTATGCGGTATAGGTTATGCGTTATGTGTCATGCGTTATGCGTTATGCGTTATGCGTTATGCGTTATGCGTTATGCGTTATGCGTTATGCGTTATGCGTTATGCGTTATGCGTTATGCGTTATGCGTTATGCGTTATGGGTTATGCGTTATGTGTTATGAGTTATGCGTTATGCGTTATGCGTTATGCGTTATGCGTTATGGGTTATCCGTTATGCGTTATCCGTTATGAGTTTTGCGTTATGCGTTATGCGTTATGCGTTATGCGTTATGCGTTATGCGATATGCGTTATGCGTTATGCGTTATGCGTTATGCGTTATGCGTTATGCGTTATGCGTTATGCGTTATGCGTTATGCGTTATGCGTTCTGCGTTATGCGTTATGCGTTATGCGTTATGAGTTGTGCGTTA
Source organism: Lasioglossum morio (assembly GCA_916610235.2). NCBI lineage: Eukaryota > Metazoa > Arthropoda > Insecta > Hymenoptera > Halictidae > Lasioglossum > Lasioglossum morio. The sequence continues at coordinate 3,059,569 of CAKAJA020001042.1, read as the reverse complement.
TGCGTTATGCGTTATGCGTTATGCGTTATGCGTTATGCGTTATGCGTTATGCGTTATGCGTTATGCGTTATGCGTTATGCGTTACGCGTTATGCGTTATGCGTTATGAGTAATGCTTGATCCGTTACGCGTTATGCGTTATGCGTTATGCATTATGGGTTATGCGTTATGTGTTATGAGTTATGCGTTATGCGTTATGCGTTATGCGTTATGCGTTATGGGTTGTGAGTAATGCGTGATCCGTTATGCGTTATGCTTTATGCGTTATGAGTTACGCGTAATGCGTTATGCGTTATGCGTTATGGGTTATGAGTAATGCGTTATGCGTTATGCGTTATGAGAAATGCGTGATCCGTTATGCGTTATGCGTTATGCGTTATGCGTTATGCGTTATGGTTTATGCGTTATGGGTTATGAGTAATGCGTGATCCGTTATGCGTTATGCTTTATGCGTTATGAGTTACGCGTAATGCGTTATGCGCTATGGGTCATGCGTTAAGCGTTATGCGTTATGCGTTATGCGTTATGGGTTATGCGTTATGTGTTATGAGTTATGCGTTATGCGTTATGCGTTATGCGTTATGCGTTATGCGTTATGCGTTATGGGTTATCCGTTATGCGTTATCCGTTATGAGTTTTGCGTTATGCGTTATGCGTTATGCGTTATGCGTTATGCGATATGCGTTATGCGTTATGCGTTATGCGTTATGCGTTATGCGTTATGCGTTATGCGTTATGCGTTATGCGTTCTGCGTTATGCGTTATGCGTTATGCGTTATGAGTTTGCGTTATGCGTTATGCGTTATGCGTTATGCGATATGCGTTATGCGTTATGCGTTATGCGTTATGCGTTATGCGTTATGCGTTATGCGTTATGCGTTATGCGTTATGCGTTATGCGTTATGAGTAATGCTTGATCCGTTACGCGTTATGCGTTATGCGTTATGCATTATGGGTTATGCGTTATGTGTTATGAGTTATGCGTTATGCGTTATGCGTTATGCGTTATGCGTTATGCGTTATGGGTTGTGAGTAATGCGTGATCCGTTATGCGTTAAGCTTTATGCGTTATGAGTTACGCGTAATGCGTTATGCGTTATGCGTTATGGGTTATGAGTAATGCGTTATGCGTTATGCGTTATGCGTTATGCGTTATGCGTTATGCGTTATGCGTGATCCGTTATGCGTTATGCGTTATGAGTAATGCGTGATCCGTTATGCGTTATGCGTTATGCGTTATGCGTTATGCGTTATGCGTTATGCGTTATGCGTTATGCGTTATGCGTTATGGGTATGCGTTATGTGTTATGCGTTATGCGTTATGCGTTATGCGTTATGCGTTATGCGTTATGCGTTATGCGTTATGCGTTATGCGTTATGCGTTATGCGTTATGCGTTATGAGAAATGCGTGATCCGTTATGCTTTATGCGTTATGAGTAATGCGTGATCCGTTATGCGTAATGCGTTATGCGTTATACGTTATGCGTTATGTGTTATGGGTATGCGTTATGTGTTATGCGTTATGCGTTATGCGTTATGCTTTATGCGTTATGGGTTATGAGTAATGCGTGACTCGTTATGCGTTATGCTTTTTGCGTTATGAGTTACGCGTAATGCGTTATGCGCTATGGGTCATGCGTTAAGCGATATGCGTTATGCGTTATGCGTTATGGGTTATGCGTTATGTGTTATGCGTTATGCGTTATGCGTTATGCGTTATGCGTTATGCGTTATGCGTTATGGGTTATCCGTTATGCGTTATCCGTTATGCGTTATGCGTTATGCGTTATGCGTTATGCGTTATGCGTTATGCGTTATGCGATATGCGTTATGCGTTATGCGTTATGCGTTATGCGTTATGCGTTATGCGTTATGCGTTATGCGTTATGCGTTATGCGTTATGCGTTATGAGTAATGCGTGATCCGTTATCCGTTATGCGTTATGCGTTATGCGTTATGCGTTATGCGTTATGCGATATGCGTTATGCGTTATGCGTTATGCGTTATGCGTTATGCGTTATGCGTTATGCGTTATGCGTTATGCGTTATGCGTTATGCGTTATGCGTTATGCGTTATGCGTTATGCGTTATGCGTTATGCGTTATGCGTTATGCGTTATGCGTTATGCGTTATGCGTTATGCGTTATGCGTTTTGCGTTATGCGTTATGCGTTATGCGTTATGCGTTATGCGTTATGCGTTATGCGTTATGCGTTATGCGTTATGCGTTATGCGTTATGCGTTATGCGTTATGCGTTATGCGTTATGCGTTATGTGTTATCCGTTATGAGTTATGAGTAATGCGTGATCCGTTATGCGTTATGCGTTATGAGTAATGCGTTATCCGTTATGCGTTATGCGTTATGAGTAATGCTTGATCCGTTACGCGTTATGCGTTATGCGTTATGCGTTATGCGTTATGGGTTATGCGTTATGTGTTATGAGTTATGCGTTATGCGTTATGCGTTATGCGTTATGCGTTATGGGTTATGAGTAATGCGTGATCCGTTATGCGTTATGCTTTATGCGTTATGAGGTACGCGTAATGCGTTATGCGTTATGCGTTATGGCTTATGCGTTATGTGTTATGAGTTATGCGTTATGCGTTATGCGTTATGCGTTATGCGTTATGCGTTATGCGTTATCGGTTATGAGTAATGCGTGATCCGTTATGCGTTATGCTTTATGCGTTATGAGTTACGCGTAATGCGTTATGCGTTATGCGTTATGGGTTATGCGTTATGTGTTATGAGTTATGCGTTATGCGTTATGCGTTATGCGTTATGCGTTATGGGTTATCCGTTATGCGTTATCCGTTATGAGTTTTGCGTTATGCGTTATGAGTTGTGCGTTATGCGTTATGCGTTATGCGTTATGCGTTATGCGTTATGCGTTATGCGTTATGAGTAATGCTTGATCCGTTACGCGTTATGCGTTATGCGTTATGCATTATGGGTTATGCGTTATGCTTTATGCGTTATGAGTTACGCGTAATGCGTTATGCGTTATGCGTTATGGGTTATGAGTAATGCGTGATCCGTTATGCGTTATGCTTTATGCGTTATGAGTTACTCGTAATGCGTTATGCGCTATGGGTCATGCGTTAAGCGTTATGCGTTATGCGTTATGCGTTTGGGTTATGCGTTATGGGTTATGAGTAATGCGTGATCCGTTATGCGTTATGCTTTATGCGTTATGAGTTACGCGTAATGCGTTATGCGCTATGGGTCATGCGTTACGCGTTATGCGTTATGCGATATGCGTTATGCGTTATGCGTTATGCGTTATGCGTTATGCGTTATGCGTTATGCGATATGCGTTATGCATTATGCGTTATGCGTTATGCGTTATGCGTTATGCGTTATGCGTTATGCGTTATGCGTTATGCGTTATGCGTTATGCGTTATGCGTTATGCGTTATGCGTTATGAGTAATGCGTGATCCGTTATGCGTTATGCGTTATGCGTTATGCGTTATGTGTTATGCGTTGTGCGTTATCCGCTATGCGTTATGCGTTTTGCGTTATGCGTTATGCGTTATGCGTTGTGCGTTATGCGTTATGCGTTATGCGTTATAGGTTATGCGTTATGTGTCATGCGTTATGCGTTATGCGTTATGCGTTATGCGTTATGCGTTATGCATTATGCGTTATGCGTTATGCTTTATGCGTTATGCGTTATAAGTAATGCGTGATCCGTTATGTGTTATGCGTTATGCGTTATGCGTTATGTGTTATGCGTTGTGCGTTATCCGCTATGCGTTATGCGTTTTGCGTTATGCGTTATGCGTTATGCGTTGTGCGTTATGCGTTATGCGGTATAGGTTATGCGTTATGTGTAATGCGTTATGCATTATGCGTTATGCGTTATGCGTTATGCGTTATGCGTTATGCTTTATGCGTTATGCGTTATGCGTTATGCGTTATGCGTTATGCGTTATGCGTTATGCGTTATGAGAAATGCGTGATCCGTTATGCGTTTGCGTTATGCGTTATGCGTTATGGGTTATGCGTTATGGGTTATGAGTAATGCGTGATCCGTTATGCGTTATGCTTTATGCGTTATGAGTTACGCGTAATGCGTTATGCGCTATGGGTCATGCGTTAAGCGTTATGCGTTATGAGTTGTGCGTTATGCGTTATGCGTTTTGCGTTATGCGTTATGCGTTATGAGTTGTGCGTTATGCGTTATGCGTTATGCGTTATGCGTTATGCGTTATGCGTTATGCGTTATGCGTTATGAGTAATGCTTGATCCGTTACGCGTTATGCGTTATGCGTTATGCATTGTGGGTTATGCGTTATGTGTTATGAGTTATGCGTTATGCGTTATGCGTTATGCGTTATGCGTTATGCGTTATGGGTTATGAGTAATGCGTTATGCGCTATGGGTCATGCGTTAAGCGTTATGCGTTATGCGTTATGCGTTTTTGTTATGCGTTATGGGTTATGAGTAATGCGTGATCCGTTATGCGTTATGCTTTATGCGTTATGAGTTACGCGTAATGCGTTATGCGCTATGGGTCATGCGTTACGCGTTATGCGTTATGCGATATGCGTTATGCGTTATGCGTTATGCGTTATGCGTTATGCGTTATGCGTTATGCGTTATGCGATATGCGTTATGCGTTATGCGTTATGCGTTATGCGTTATGCCTTATGCGTTATGCGTTATGCGTTATGGGTTATCCGTTATGCGTTATCCGTTATGAGTTTTGCGTTATGCGTTATGCGTTATGCGTTATGCGTTATGCGTTATGCGATATGCGTTATGCGTTATGCGTTATGCGTTATGCGTTATGCGTTATGCGTTATGCGTTATGCGTTATGCGTTATGCGTTCTGCGTTATGCGTTATGCGTTATGCGTTATGAGTTGTGCGTTATGCGTTATGCGTTATGCGTTATGCGTTATGCGTTATGCGTTATGCGTTATGCGTTATGCGTTATGCGTTATGCGTTATGCGTTATGCGTTATGAGTAATGCTTGATCCGTTACGCGTTATGCGTTATGCGTTATGCATTATGGGTTATGCGTTATGTGTTATGAGTTATGCGTGATCCGTTATGCGTTATGCGTTATGCGTTATGGGTTGTGAGTAATGCGTGATCCGTTATGCGTTATGCTTTATGCGTTATGAGTTACGCGTAATGCGTTATGCGTTATGCGTTATGGGTTATGAGTAATGCGTTATGCGTTATGCGTTATGCGTTATGCGTTATGCGTGATCCGTTATGCGTTATGCGTTATGAGAAATGCGTGATCCGTTATGCGTTATGCTTTATGCGTTATGAGTTACGCGTAATGCGTTATGCGTTATGCGTTATGGGTTATGCGTTATGTGTTATGAGTTATGCGTTATGCGTTATGCGTTATGCGTTATGCTTTATGCGTTATGGGTTATGAGTAATGCGTGACTCGTTATGCGTTATGCTTTTTGCGTTATGAGTTACGCGTAATGCGTTATGCGCTATGGGTCATGCGTTAAGCGTTATGCGTTATGCGTTATGCGTTATGGGTTATGCGTTATGTGTTATGCGTTATGCGTTATGCGTTATGCGTTATGCGTTATGCGTTATGGGTTATCCGTTATGCGTTATCCGTTATGCGTTATGCGTTATGCGTTATGCGTTATGCGTTATGCGTTATGCGATATGCGTTATGCGTTATGCGTTATGAGTAATGCTTGATCCGTTACGCGTTATGCGTTATGCGTTATGCGTTATGCGTTATGAGTAATGCGTGATCCGTTATCCGTTATGCGTTATGCGTTATGCGTTATGCGTTATGCGTTATGCGTTATGCGTTATGCGTTATGCGTTATGCGTTATGCGTTATGCGTTATGCGTTATGCGTTATGCGTTATGCGTTATGCGTTATGCGTTATGCGTTATGCGTTATGCGTTATGCGTTATGCGTTATGCGTTATGCGTTATGCGTTATGCGTTATGCGTTATGCGTTATGCGTTATGCGTTATGCGTTATGCGTTATGCGTTATGCGTTATGAGTAATGCTTGATCCGTTACGCGTTATGCGTTATGCGTTATGCATTATGGGTTATGCGTTATGCTTTATGCGTTATGAGTTACGCGTAATGCGTTATGCGTTATGCGTTATGGGTTATGAGTAATGCGTGATCCGTTATGCGTTATGCTTTATGCGTTATGAGTTACTCGTAATGCGTTATGCGCTATGGGTCATGCGTTAAGCGTTATGCGTTATGCGATATGCGTTATGCGTTATGCGTTATGCGTTATGCGTTATGCGTTATGCGTTATGCGATATGCGTTATGCGTTATGCGTTATGCGTTATGCGTTATGCGTTATGCGTTATGCATTATGGGTTATGCGTTATGCTTTATGCGTTATGAGTTACGCGTAATGCGTTATGCGTTATGCGTTATGGGTTATGAGTAATGCGTGATCCGTTATGCGTTATGCTTTATGCGTTATGAGTTACTCGTAATGCGTTATGCGCTATGGGTCATGCGTTAAGCGTTATGCGTTATGCGTTATGCGTTTGGGTTATGCGTTATGGGTTATGAGTAATGCGTGATCCGTTATGCGTTATGCTTTATGCGTTATGAGTTACGCGTAATGCGTTATGCGCTATGGGTCATGCGTTACGCGTTATGCGTTATGCGATATGCGTTATGCGTTATGCGTTATGCGTTATGCGTTATGCGTTATGCGTTATGCGATATGCGTTATGCGTTATGCGTTATGCGTTATGCGTTATGCGTTATGCGTTATGCGTTATGCGTTATGCGTTATGCGTTATGCGTTATGCGTTATGCGTTATGCGTTATGCGTTATGCGTTATGCGTTATGCGTTATGCGTTATGCGTTATGCGTTATGCGTTATGCGTTATGCGTTATGAGTAATGCGTGATCCGTTATGCGTTATGCGTTATGCGTTATGTGTTATGCGTTGTGCGTTATCCGCTATGCGTAATGCGTTTTGCGTTATGCGTTATGCGTTATGCGTTGTGCGTTATGCGTTATGCGTTATGCGTTATGCGTTATGCGTTATGCGTTATGCGATATGCGTTATGCGTTATGCGTTATGCGTTATGCGTTATGCGTTATGCGTTATGCGTTATGCATTATGGGTTATGCGTTATGCTTTATGCGTTATGAGTTACGCGTAATGCGTTATGCGTTATGCGTTATGGGTTATGAGTAATGCGTGATCCGTTATGCGTTATGCTTTATGCGTTATGAGTTACTCGTAATGCGTTATGCGCTATGGGTCATGCGTTAAGCGTTATGCGTTATGCGTTATGCGTTTGGGTTATGCGTTATGGGTTATGAGTAATGCGTGATCCGTTATGCGTTATGCTTTATGCGTTATGAGTTACGCTTAATGCGTTATGCGCTATGGGTCATGCGTTACGCGTTATGCGTTATGCGATATGCGTTATGCGTTATGCGTTATGCGTTATGCGTTATGCGTTATGCGTTATGCGATATGCGTTATGCGTTATGCGTTATGCGTTATGCGTTATGCGTTATGCGTTATGCGTTATGCGTTATGCGTTATGCGTTATGCGTTATGCGTTATGCGTTATGCGTTATGCGTTATGCGTTATGAGTAATGCGTGATCCGTTATGCGTTATGCGTTATGCGTTATGCGTTATGTGTTATGCGTTGTGCGTTATCCGCTATGCGTAATGCGTTTTGCGTTATGCGTTATGCGTTATGCGTTGTGCGTTATGCGTTATGCGTTATGCGTTATAGGTTATGCGTTATGTGTCATGCGTTATGCGTTATGCGTTATGCGTTATGCGTTATGCGTTATGCGTTATGCGTTATGCATTATGCGTTATGCGTTATGCTTTATGCGTTATGCGTTATAAGTAATGCGTGATCCGTTATGTGTTATGCGTTATGCGTTATGCGTTATGTGTTATGCGTTGTGCGTTATCCGCTATGCGTTATGCGTTTTGCGTTATGCGTTATGCGTTATGCGTTGTGCGTTATGCGTTATGTGTAATGCGTTATGCATTATGCGTTATGCGTTATGCGTTATGCGTTATGCGTTATGCGTTATGCTTTATGCGTTATGCGTTATGCGTTATGCGTTATGCGTTATGCGTTATGAGAAATGCGTGATCCGTTATGCGTTTGCGTTATGCGTTATGCGTTATGGGTTATGCGTTATGGGTTATGAGTAATGCGTGATCCGTTATGCGTTATGCTTTATGCGTTATGAGTTACGCGTAATGCGTTATGCGCTATGGGTCATGCGTTAAGCGTTATGCGTTATGAGTTGTGCGTTATGCGTTATGCGTTTTGCGTTATGCGTTATGCGTTATGAGTTGTGCGTTATGCGTTATGCGTTATGCGTTATGCGTTATGCGTTATGCGTTATGCGTTATGAGTAATGCTTGATCCGTTACGCGTTATGCGTTATGCGTTATGCATTATGGGTTATGCGTTGTGTTATGTGTTATGAGTTATGCGTTATGCGTTATGCGTTATGCGTTATGCGTTATGGGTTATGAGTAATGCGTGATCCGTTATGCGTTATGCTTTATGCGTTATGAGGTACGCGTAATGCGTTATGCGTTATGCGTTATGGCTTATGCGTTATGTGTTATGAGTTATGCGTTATGCGTTATGCGTTATGCGTTATGCGTTATGCGTTATGCGTTATCGGTTATGAGTAATGCGTGATCCGTTATGCGTTATGCTTTATGCGTTATGAGTTACGCGTAATGCGTTATGCGTTATGCGTTATGGGTTATGCGTTATGTGTTATGAGTTATGCGTTATCGGTTATGAGTAATGCGTGATCCGTTATGCGTTATGCTTTATGCGTTATGAGTTACGCGTAATGCGTTATGCGCTATGGGTCATGCGTTACGCGTTATGCGTTATGCGATATGCGTTATGCGTTATGCGTTATGCGTTATGCGTTATGCGTTATGCGATATGCGTTATGCGTTATGCGTTATGCGTTATGCGTTATGCGTTATGCGTTATGCGTTATGCGTTATGCGTTATGCGTTATGCGTTATGCGTTATGCGTTATGAGTAATGCTTGATCCGTTACGCGTTATGCGTTATGCGTTATGCATTATGGGTTATGCGTTATGCTTTATGCGTTATGAGTTACGCGTAATTCGTTATGCGTTATGCGTTATGGGTTATGAGTAATGCGTGATCCGTTATGCGTTATGCTTTATGCGTTATGAGTTACTCGTAATGCGTTATGCGCTATGGGTCATGCGTTAAGCGTTATGCGTTATGCGTTATGCGTTTGGGTTATGCGTTATGGGTTATGAGTAATGCGTGATCCGTTATGCGTTATGCTTTATGCGTTATGAGTTACGCGTAATGCGTTATGCGCTATGGGTCATGCGTTACGCGTTATGCGTTATGCGATATGCGTTATGCGTTATGCGTTATGCGTTATGCGTTATGCGTTATGCGATATGCGTTATGCGTTATGCGTTATGCGTTATGCGTTATGCGTTATGCTTTATGCGTTATGCGTTATGCGTTATGAGTAATGCGTGATCCGTTATGCGTTATGCGTTATGCGTTATGCGTTATGTGTTATGTGTTGTGCGTTATCCGCTATGCGTAATGCGTTTTGCGTTATGCGTTATGCGTTATGCGTTGTGCGTTATGCGTTATGCGTTATGCGTTATGCGTTATGCGATATGCGTTATGCGTTATGCGTTATGCGTTATGCGTTATGCGTTATGCGTTATGCGTTATGCGTTATGCGTTATGCGTTATGGGTTATGAGTAATGCGTGAACCGTTATGCGTTATGCTTTATGCGTTATGAGTTACTCGTAATGCGTTATGCGCTATGGGTCATGCGTTAAGCGTTATGCGTTATGCGTTATGCGTTTTTGTTATGCGTTGTGGGTTATGAGTAATGCGTGATCTGTTATGCGTTATGCTTTATGCGTTATGAGTTACGCGTAATGCGTTATGCGCTATGGGTCATGCGTTACGCGTTATGCGTTATGCGATATGCGTTATGCGTTATGCGTTATGCGTTATGCGTTATGCGTTATGCGTTATGCGTTATGCGTTATGCGATATGCGTTATGCGTTATGCGTTATGCGTTATGAGTAATGCTTGATCCGTTACGCGTTATGCGTTATGCGTTATGCATTGTGGGTTATGCGTTATGTGTTATGAGTTATGCGTTATGCGTTATGCGTTATGCGTTATGCGTTATGCGTTATGGGTTATGAGTAATGCGTGATCCGTTATGCGTTATGCTTTATGCGTTATGAGTTACGCGTAATGCGTTATGCGTTATGCGTTATGGGTTATGAGTAATGCGTGATCCGTTATGCGTTATGCTTTATGCGTTATGAGTTACTCGTAATGCGTTATGCGCTATGGGTCATGCGTTAAGCGTTATGCGTTATGCGTTATGCGTTTTGGTTATGCGTTGTGGGTTATGAGTAATGCGTGATCCGTTATGCGTTATGCTTTATGCGTTATGAGTTACGCGTAATGCGTTATGCGCTATGGGTCATGCGTTACGCGTTATGCGTTATGCGATATGCGTTATGCGTTATGCGTTATGCGTTATGCGTTATGCGTTATGCGTTATGCGTTATGCGATATGCGTTATGCGTTATGCGTTATGCGTTATGCGTTATGCGTTATGCGTTATGCGTTATGGGTTATCCGTTATGCGTTATCCGTTATGAGTTTTGCGTTATGCGTTATGCGTTATGCGTTATGCGTTATGCGATATGCGTTATGCGTTATGCGTTATGCGTTATGCGTTATGCGTTATGCGTTATGCGTTATGCGTTATGCGTTATGCGTTATGCGTTATGCGTTATGCGTTATGCGTTATGAGTTGTGCGTTATGCGTTATGCGTTATGCGTTATGCGTTATGCGTTATGCGTTATGCGTTATGCGTTATGCGTTATGCGTTATGCGTTATGCGTTATGCGTTATGCGTTATGAGTAATGCTTGATCCGTTACGCGTTATGCGTTATGCGTATGCATTATGGGTTATGCGTTATGTGTTATGAGTTATGCGTGATCCGTTATGCGTTATGCGTTATGCGTTATGGGTTGTGAGTAATGCGTGATCCGTTATGCGTTATGCTTTATGCGTTATGAGTTACGCGTAATGCGTTATGCGTTATGCGTTATGGGTTATGAGTAATGCGTTATGCGTTATGCGTTATGCGTTATGCGTTATGCGTGATCCGTTATGCGTTATGCGTTATGAGTAATGCGTGATCCGTTATGCGTTATGCGTTATGCTTTATGCGTTATGCGTTATGCGTTATGCGTTATGCGTTATGCGTTATGCGTTATGGGTATGCGTTATGTGTTATGCGTTATGCGTTATGCGTTATGCGTTATGCGTTATGCGTTATGCGTTATGCGTTATGCGTTATGCGTTATGCGTTATGCGTTATGAGAAATGCGCGATCCGTTATGCGTTATGCGTTATGAGTAATGCGTGATCCGTTATGCGTTATGCGTTATGCGTTATGCGTTATGGGTTATGAGTAATGCGTGACTCGTTATGCGTTATGCTTTTTGCGTTATGAGTTACGCGTAATGCGTTATGCGCTATGGGTCATGCTTTAAGCGTTATGCGTTATGCGTTATGCGTTATGGGTTATGCGTTATGTGTTATGCGTTATGCGTTATGCGTTATGCGTTATGCGTTATGCGTTATGCGTTATGCGTTATGGGTTATCCGTTATGCGTTATCCGTTATGCGTTATGCGTTATGCTTTATGCGTTATGCGTTATGCGTTATGCGATATGCGTTATGCGTTATGCGTTATGCGTTATGCGTTATGCGTTATGCGTTATGCGTTATGCGTTATGCGTTATGAGTAATGCGTGATCCGATATCCGTTATGCGTTATGCGTTATGCGTTATGAGAAATGCGCAATCCGTTATGCGTTATGCGTTATGAGTAATGCGTGATCCGTTATGCGTTATGCGTTATGCGTTATGCGTTATGGGTTATGAGTAATGCGTGACTCGTTATGCGTTATGCTTTTTGCGTTATGAGTTACGCGTAATGCGTTATGCGCTATGGGTCATGCTTTAAGCGTTATGCGTTATGCGTTATGCGTTATGGGTTATGCGTTATGTGTTATGCGTTATGCGTTATGCGTTATGCGTTATGCGTTATGCGTTATGGGTTATCCGTTATGCGTTATCCGTTATGCGTTATGCGTTATGCTTTATGCGTTATGCGTTATGCGTTATGCGATATGCGTTATGCGTTATGCGTTATGCGTTATGCGTTATGCGTTATGCGTTATGCGTTGTGCGTTATGCGTTATGCGGTATAGGTTATGCGTTATGTGTAATGCGTTATGCGTTATGCGTTATGCGTTATGCGTTATGCGTTATGCGTTATGCGTTATGCTTTATGCGTTATGCGTTATGCGTTATGCGTTATGCGTTATGCATTATGAGAAATGCGTGATCCGTTATGCGTTTGCGTTATGCGTTATGCGTTATGGGTTATGCGTTATGGGTTATGAGTAATGCGTGATCCGTTATGCGTTATGCTTTATGCGTTATGAGTTACGCGTAATGCGTTATGCGCTATGGGTCATGCGTTAAGCGTTATGCGTTATGAGTTGTGCGTTATGCGTTATGCGTTTTGCGTTATGCGTTATGCGTTATGAGTTGTGCGTTATGCGTTATGCGTTATGCGTTATGCGTTATGCGTTATGCGTTATGAGTAATGCTTGATCCGTTACGCGTTATGCGTTATGCGTTATGCATTATGGGTTATGCGTTATGTGTTATGTGTTATGAGTTATGCGTTATGCGTTATGCGTTATGCGTTATGCGTTATGGGTTATGAGTAATGCGTGATCCGTTATGCGTTATGCTTTATGCGTTATGAGGTACGCGTAATGCGTTATGCGTTATGCGTTATGGCTTATGCGTTATGTGTTATGAGTTATGCGTTATGCGTTATGCGTTATGCGTTATGCGTTATGCGTTATGCGTTATGCGTTATCGGTTATGAGTAATGCGTGATCCGTTATGCGTTATGCTTTATGCGTTATGAGTTACGCGTAATGCGTTATGCGTTATGCGTTATGGGTTATGCGTTATGTGTTATGAGTTATGCGTTATCGGTTATGAGTAATGCGTGATCCGTTATGCGTTATGCTTTATGCGTTATGAGTTACGCGTAATGCGTTATGCGCTATGGGTCATGCGTTACGCGTTATGCGTTATGCGATATGCGTTATGCGTTATGCGTTATGCGTTATGCGTTATGCGTTATGCGATATGCGTTATGCGTTATGCGTTATGCGTTATGCGTTATGCGTTATGCGTTATGCGTTATGCGTTATGCGTTATGCGTTATGCGTTATGCGTTATGAGTAATGCTTGATCCGTTACGCGTTATGCGTTATGCGTTATGCATTATGGGTTATGCGTTATGCTTTATGCGTTATGAGTTACGCGTAATTCGTTATGCGTTATGCGTTATGGGTTATGAGTAATGCGTGATCCGTTATGCGTTATGCTTTATGCGTTATGAGTTACTCGTAATGCGTTATGCGCTATGGGTCATGCGTTAAGCGTTATGCGTTATGCGTTATGCGTTTGGGTTATGCGTTATGGGTTATGAGTAATGCGTGATCCGTTATGCGTTATGCTTTATGCGTTATGAGTTACGCGTAATGCGTTATGCGCTATGGGTCATGCGTTACGCGTTATGCGTTATGCGATATGCGTTATGCGTTATGCGTTATGCGTTATGCGTTATGCGTTATGCGTTATGCGTTATGAGTAATGCGTGATCCGTTATGCGTTATGCGTTATGCGTTATGTGTTATGCGTTGTGCGTTATCCGCTATGCGTAATGCGTTTTGCGTTATGCGTTATGCGTTATGCGTTGTGCGTTATGCGTTATGCGTTATGCGTTATGCGTTATGCGTTATGCGTTATGCGATATGCGTTATGCGTTATGCGTTATGCGTTATGCGTTATGCGTTATGCGTTATGCGTTATGCATTATGGGTTATGCGTTATGCTTTATGCGTTATGAGTTACGCGTAATGCGTTATGCGTTATGCGTTATGGGTTATGAGTAATGCGTGATCCGTTATGCGTTATGCTTTATGCGTTATGAGTTACTCGTAATGCGTTATGCGCTATGGGTCATGCGTTAAGCGTTATGCGTTATGCGTTATGCGTTTGGGTTATGCGTTATGGGTTATGAGTAATGCGTGATCCGTTATGCGTTATGCTTTATGCGTTATGAGTTACGCGTAATGCGTTATGCGCTATGGGTCATGCGTTACGCGTTATGCGTTATGCGATATGCGTTATGCGTTATGCGTTATGCGTTATGCGTTATGCGTTATGCGTTATGCGATATGCGTTATGCGTTATGCGTTATGCGTTATGCGTTATGCGTTATGCGTTATGCGTTATGCGTTATGCGTTATGCGTTATGCGTTATGCGTTATGCGTTATGCGTTATGCGTTATGCGTTATGAGTAATGCGTGATCCGTTATGCGTTATGCGTTATGCGTTATGCGTTATGTGTTATGCGTTGTGCGTTATCCGCTATGCGTAATGCGTTTTGCGTTATGCGTTATGCGTTATGCGTTGTGCGTTATGCGTTATGCGTTATGCGTTATAGGTTATGCGTTATGTGTCATGCGTTATGCGTTATGCGTTATGCGTTATGCGTTATGCGTTATGCGTTATGCATTATGCGTTATGCGTTATGCGTTATGCGTTATGCGTTATCGGTTATGAGTAATGCGTGATCCGTTATGCGTTATGCTTTATGCGTTATGAGTTACGCGTAATGCGTTATGCGTTATGCGTTATGGGTTATGCGTTATGTGTTATGAGTTATGCGTTATCGGTTATGAGTAATGCGTGATCCGTTATGCGTTATGCTTTATGCGTTATGAGTTACGCGTAATGCGTTATGCGCTATGGGTCATGCGTTACGCGTTATGCGTTATGCGATATGCGTTATGCGTTATGCGTTATGCGTTATGCGTTATGCGTTATGCGATATGCGTTATGCGTTATGCGTTATGCGTTATGCGTTATGCGTTATGCGTTATGCGTTATGCGTTATGCGTTATGCGTTATGCGTTATGCGTTATGCGTTATGAGTAATGCTTGATCCGTTACGCGTTATGCGTTATGCGTTATGCATTATGGGTTATGCGTTATGCTTTATGCGTTATGAGTTACGCGTAATTCGTTATGCGTTATGCGTTATGGGTTATGAGTAATGCGTGATCCGTTATGCGTTATGCTTTATGCGTTATGAGTTACTCGTAATGCGTTATGCGCTATGGGTCATGCGTTAAGCGTTATGCGTTATGCGTTATGCGTTTGGGTTATGCGTTATGGGTTATGAGTAATGCGTGATCCGTTATGCGTTATGCTTTATGCGTTATGAGTTACGCGTAATGCGTTATGCGCTATGGGTCATGCGTTACGCGTTATGCGTTATGCGATATGCGTTATGCGTTATGCGTTATGCGTTATGCGTTATGCGTTATGCGTTATGCGATATGCGTTATGCGTTATGCGTTATGCGTTATGCGTTATGCGTTATGCTTTATGCGTTATGCGTTATGCGTTATGAGTAATGCGTGATCCGTTATGCGTTATGCGTTATGCGTTATGCGTTATGTGTTATGTGTTGTGCGTTATCCGCTATGCGTAATGCGTTTTGCGTTATGCGTTATGCGTTATGCGTTGTGCGTTATGCGTTATGCGTTATGCGTTATGCGTTATGCGATATGCGTTATGCGTTATGCGTTATGCGTTATGCGTTATGCGTTATGCGTTATGCGTAATGCGTTATGCGTTATGCGTTATGGGTTATGAGTAATGCGTGAACCGTTATGCGTTATGCTTTATGCGTTATGAGTTACTCGTAATGCGTTATGCGCTATGGGTCATGCGTTAAGCGTTATGCGTTATGCGTTATGCGTTTTTGTTATGCGTTGTGGGTTATGAGTAATGCGTGATCTGTTATGCGTTATGCTTTATGCGTTATGAGTTACGCGTAATGCGTTATGCGCTATGGGTCATGCGTTACGCGTTATGCGTTATGCGTTATGCGTTATGCGTTATGCGTTATGCGTTATGCGTTATGCGTTATGCGTTATGCGTTATGCGTTATGCGATATGCGTTATGCGTTATGCGTTATGCGTTATGAGTAATGCTTGATCCGTTACGCGTTATGCGTTATGCGTTATGCGTTATGGGTTATGCGTTATGTGTTATGAGTTATGCGTTATGCGTTATGCGTTATGCGTTATGCGTTATGCGTTATGGGTTATGAGTAATGCGTGATCCGTTATGCGTTATGCTTTATGCGTTATGAGTTACGCGTAATGCGTTATGCGTTATGCGTTATGGGTTATGAGTAATGCGTGAACCGTTATGCGTTATGCGTTATGCTTTATGAGTTACTCGTAATGCGTTATGCGCTATGGGTCATGCGTTAAGCGTTATGCGTTATGCGTTATGCGTTTTTGTTATGCGTTGTGGGTTATGAGTAATGCGTGATCCGTTATGCGTTATGCTTTATGCGTTATGAGTTACGCGTAATGCGTTATGCGCTATGGGTCATGCGTTACGCGTTATGCGTTATGCGATATGCGTTATGCGTTATGCGTTATGCGTTATGCGTTATGCGTTATGCGTTATGCGTTATGCGATATGCGTTATGCGTTATGCGTTATGCGTTATGCGTTATGCGTTATGCGTTATGCGTTATGGGTTATCCGTTATGCGTTATCCGTTATGAGTTTTGCGTTATGCGTTATGCGTTATGCGTTATGCGTTATGCGATATGCGTTATGCGTTATGCGTTATGCGTTATGCGTTATGCGTTATGCGTTATGCGTTATGCGTTATGCGTTATGCGTTCTGCGTTATGCGTTATGCGTTATGCGTTATGAGTTATGCGTTATGCGTTATGCGTTATGCGTTATGCGTTATGCGTTATGCGTTATGCGTTATGCGTTATGCGTTATGCGTTATGCGTTATGCGTTATGCGTTATGCGTTATGAGTAATGCTTGATCCGTTACGCGTTATGCGTTATGCGTATGCATTATGGGTTATGCGTTATGTGTTATGAGTTATGCGTGATCCGTTATGCGTTATGCGTTATGCGTTATGGGTTGTGAGTAATGCGTGATCCGTTATGCGTTATGCTTTATGCGTTATGAGTTACGCGTAATGCGTTATGCGTTATGCGTTATGGGTTATGAGTAATGCGTTATGCGTTATGCGTTATGCGTTATGCGTTATGCGTGATCCGTTATGCGTTATGCGTTATGAGTAATGCGTGATCCGTTATGCGTTATGCGTTATGCTTTATGCGTTATGCGTTATGCGTTATGCGTTATGCGTTATGCGTTATGCGTTATGGGTATGCGTTATGTGTTATGCGTTATGCGTTATGCGTTATGCGTTATGCGTTATGCGTTATGCGTTATGCGTTATGCGTTATGCGTTATGCGTTATGAGAAATGCGCGATCCGTTATGCGTTATGCGTTATGAGTAATGCGTGATCCGTTATGCGTTATGCGTTATGCGTTATGCGTTATGGGTTATGAGTAATGCGTGACTCGTTATGCGTTATGCTTTTTGCGTTATGAGTTACGCGTAATGCGTTATGCGCTATGGGTCATGCTTTAAGCGTTATGCGTTATGCGTTATGCGTTATGGGTTATGCGTTATGCGTTATGCGTTATGCGTTATGCGTTATGCGTTATGCGTTATGCGTTATGCGTTATGGGTTATCCGTTATGCGTTATCCGTTATGCGTTATGCGTTATGCTTTATGCGTTATGCGTTATGCGTTATGCGATATGCGTTATGCGTTATGCGTTATGCGTTATGCGTTATGCGTTATGCGTTATGCGTTATGCGTTATGCGTTATGAGTAATGCGTGATCCGATATCCGTTATGCGTTATGCGTTATGCGTTATGAGAAATGCGCGATCCGTTATGCGTTATGCGTTATGAGTAATGCGTGATCCGTTATGCGTTATGCGTTATGCGTTATGCGTTATGGGTTATGAGTAATGCGTGACTCGTTATGCGTTATGCTTTTTGCGTTATGAGTTACGCGTAATGCGTTATGCGCTATGGGTCATGCTTTAAGCGTTATGCGTTATGCGTTATGGGTTATGCGTTATGTGTTATGCGTTATGCGTTATGCGTTATGCGTTATGCGTTATGCGTTATGGGTTATCCGTTATGCGTTATCCGTTATGCGTTATGCGTTATGCTTTATGCGTTATGCGTTATGCGTTATGCGATATGCGTTATGCGTTATGCGTTATGCGTTATGCGTTATGCGTTATGCGTTATGCGTTGTGCGTTATGCGTTATGCGGTATAGGTTATGCGTTATGTGTAATGCGTTATGCATTATGCGTTATGCGTTATGCGTTATGCGTTATGCGTTATGCGTTATGCTTTATGCGTTATGCGTTATGCGTTATGCGTTATGCGTTATGCATTATGAGAAATGCGTGATCCGTTATGCGTTTGCGTTATGCGTTATGCGTTATGGGTTATGCGTTATGGGTTATGAGTAATGCGTGATCCGTTATGCGTTATGCTTTATGCGTTATGAGTTACGCGTAATGCGTTATGCGCTATGGGTCATGCGTTATGCGTTATGCGTTATGAGTTGTGCGTTATGCGTTATGCGTTTTGCGTTATGCGTTATGCGTTATGAGTTATGCGTTATGCGTTATGCGTTATGCGTTATGCGTTATGCGTTATGCGTTATGCGTTATGAGTAATGCTTGATCCGTTACGCGTTATGCGTTATGCGTTATGCATTATGGGTTATGCGTTATGTGTTATGTGTTATGAGTTATGCGTTATGCGTTATGCGTTATGCGTTATGCGTTATGGGTTATGAGTAATGCGTGATCCGTTATGCGTTATGCTTTATGCGTTATGAGGTACGCGTAATGCGTTATGCGTTATGCGTTATGGCTTATGCGTTATGTGTTATGAGTTATGCGTTATGCGTTATGCGTTATGCGTTATGCGTTATGCGTTATGCGTTATCGGTTATGAGTAATGCGTGATCCGTTATGCGTTATGCTTTATGCGTTATGAGTTACGCGTAATGCGTTATGCGTTATGCGTTATGGGTTATGCGTTATGTGTTATGAGTTATGCGTTATGAGTAATGCGTGATCCGTTATGCGTTATGCTTTATGCGTTATGAGTTACGCGTAATGCGTTATGCGCTATGGGTCATGCGTTACGCGTTATGCGTTATGCGATATGCGTTATGCGTTATGCGTTATGCGTTATGCGTTATGCGTTATGCGATATGCGTTATGCGTTATGCGTTATGCGTTATGCGTTATGCGTTATGCGTTATGCGTTATGCGTTATGCGTTATGCGTTATGCGTTATGCGTTATGAGTAATGCTTGATCCGTTACGCGTTATGCGTTATGCGTTATGCATTATGGGTTATGCGTTATGCTTTATGCGTTATGAGTTACGCGTAATTCGTTATGCGTTATGCGTTATGGGTTATGAGTAATGCGTGATCCGTTATGCGTTATGCTTTATGCGTTATGAGTTACTCGTAATGCGTTATGCGCTATGGGTCATGCGTTAAGCGTTATGCGTTATGCGTTATGCGTTTGGGTTATGCGTTATGGGTTATGAGTAATGCGTGATCCGTTATGCGTTATGCTTTATGCGTTATGAGTTACGCGTAATGCGTTATGCGCTATGGGTCATGCGTTACGCGTTATGCGTTATGCGATATGCGTTATGCGTTATGCGTTATGCGTTATGCGTTATGCGTTATGCGTTATGCGATATGCGTTATGCGTTATGCGTTATGCGTTATGCGTTATGCGTTATGCTTTATGCGTTATGCGTTATGCGTTATGAGTAATGCGTGATCCGTTATGCGTTATGCGTTATGCGTTATGCGTTATGCGTTATGCGTAATGCGTTATGCGTTATGCGTTATGGGTTATGAGTAATGCGTGAACCGTTATGCGTTATGCTTTATGCGTTATGAGTTACTCGTAATGCGTTATGCGCTATGGGTCATGCGTTAAGCGTTATGCGTTATGCGTTATGCGTTTTTGTTATGCGTTGTGGGTTATGAGTAATGCGTGATCCGTTATGCGTTATGCTTTATGCGTTATGAGTTACGCGTAATGCGTTATGCGCTATGGGTCATGCGTTACGCGTTATGCGTTATGCGATATGCGTTATGCGTTATGCGTTATGCGTTATGCGTTATGCGTTATGCGTTATGCGTTATGCGTTATGCGATATGCGTTATGCGTTATGCGTTATGCGTTATGAGTAATGCTTGATCCGTTACGCGTTATGCGTTATGCGTTATGCATTGTGGGTTATGCGTTATGTGTTATGAGTTATGCGTTATGCGTTATGCGTTATGCGTTATGCGTTATGCGTTATGGGTTATGAGTAATGCGTGATCCGTTATGCGTTATGCTTTATGCGTTATGAGTTACGCGTAATGCGTTATGCGTTATGCGTTATGGGTTATGAGTAATGCGTGAACCGTTATGCGTTATGCTTTATGCGTTATGAGTTACTCGTAATGCGTTATGCGCTATGGGTCATGCGTTAAGCGTTATGCGTTATGCGTTATGCGTTTTTGTTATGCGTTGTGGGTTATGAGTAATGCGTGATCCGTTATGCGTTATGCTTTATGCGTTATGAGTTACGCGTAATGCGTTATGCGCTATGGGTCATGCGTTACGCGTTATGCGTTATGCGATATGCGTTATGCGTTATGCGTTATGCGTTATGCGTTATGCGTTATGCGTTATGCGTTATGCGATATGCGTTATGCGGTATGCGTTATGCGTTATGCGTTATGCGTTATGCGTTATGCGTTATGCGTTATGGGTTATCCGTTATGCGTTATCCGTTATGAGTTTTGCGTTATGCGTTATGCGTTATGCGTTATGCGTTATGCGTTATGCGTTATGCGTTCTGCGTTATGCGTTATGCGTTATGCGTTATGAGTTGTGCGTTATGCGTTATGCGTTATGCGTTATGCGTTATGCGTTATGCGTTATGCGTTATGCGTTATGCGTTATGCGTTATGCGTTATGAGTAATGCTTGATCCGTTACGCGTTATGCGTTATGCGTTATGCATTATGGGTTATGCGTTATGTGTTATGAGTTATGCGTGATCCGTTATGCGTTATGCGTTATGCGTTATGGGTTGTGAGTAATGCGTGATCCGTTATGCGTTATGCTTTATGCGTTATGAGTTACGCGTAATGCGTTATGCGTTATGCGTTATGGGTTATGAGTAATGCGTTATGCGTTATGCGTTATGCGTTATGCGTTATGCGTGATCCGTTATGCGTTATGCGTTATGAGTAATGCGTGATCCGTTATGCGTTATGCGTTATGCTTTATGCGTTATGCGTTATGCGTTATGCGTTATGCGTTATGCGTTATGCGTTATGGGTATGCGTTATGTGTTATGCGTTATGCGTTATGCGTTATGCGTTATGCGTTATGCGTTATGCGTTATGCGTTATGCGTTATGCGTTATGCGTTATGCGTTATGAGAAATGCGCGATCCGTTATGCGTTATGCGTTATGAGTAATGCGTGATCCGTTATGCGTTATGCGTTATGCGTTATGCGTTATGGGTTATGAGTAATGCGTGACTCGTTATGCGTTATGCGTTTTGCGTTATGAGTTACGCGTAATGCGTTATGCGCTATGGGTCATGCTTTAAGCGTTATGCGTTATGCGTTATGCGTTATGGGTTATGCGTTATGTGTTATGCGTTATGCGTTATGCGTTATGCGTTATGCGTTATGCGTTATGCGTTATGCGTTATGGGTTATCCGTTATGCGTTATCCGTTATGCGTTATGCGTTATGCTTTATGCGTTATGCGTTATGCGTTATGCGATATGCGTTATGCGTTATGCGTTATGCGTTATGCGTTATGCGTTATGCGTTATGCGTTATGCGTTATGAGTAATGCGTGATCCGATATCCGTTATGCGTTATGCGTTATGCGTTATGCGTTATGCGTTATGCGATATGCGTTATGCGTTATGCGTTATGCGTTATGCGTTATGCGTTATGCGTTATGCGTTATGCGTTATGCGTTATGCGTTATGCGTTATGCGTTATGCGTTATGCGTTATGCGTTATGCGTTATGCGTTATGCGTTATGCGTTATGCGTTATGCGTTATGCGTTATGCGTTATGCGTTATGCGTTATGCGTTATGCGTTATGTGTTATCCGTTATGAGTTATGAGTAATGCGTGATCCGTTATGCGTTATGCGTTATGAGTAATGCGTGATCCGTTATGCGTTATGCGTTATGAGTAATGCTTGATCCGTTACGCGTTATGCGTTATGCGTTATGCGTTATGCGTTATGGGTTATGCGTTATGTGTTATGAGTTATGCGTTATGCGTTATGCGTTATGCGTTATGCGTTATGGGTTATGAGTAATGCGTGATCCGTTATGCGTTATGCTTTATGCGTTATGAGGTACGCGTAATGCGTTATGCGTTATGCGTTATGGCTTATGCGTTATGTGTTATGAGTTATGCGTTATGCGTTATGCGTTATGCGTTATGCGTTATGCGTTATGCGTTATCGGTTATGAGTAATGCGTGATCCGTTATGCGTTATGCTTTATGCGTTATGAGTTACGCGTAATGCGTTATGCGTTATGCGTTATGGGTTATGCGTTATGTGTTATGAGTTATGCGCTATGGGTCATGCGTTAAGCGTTATGCGTTATGCGTTATGCGTTATGGGTTATGCGTTATGTGTTATGCGTTATGCGTTATGCGTTATGCGTTATGCGTTATGCGTTATGGGTTATCCGTTATGCGTTATCCGTTATGCGTTATGCGTTATGCGTTATGCGTTATGCGTTATGCGTTATGCGTTATGCGATATGCGTTATGCGTTATGCGTTATGAGTAATGCTTGATCCGTTACGCGTTATGCGTTATGCGTTATGCGTTATGCGTTATGAGTAATGCGTGATCCGTTATCCGTTATGCGTTATGCGTTATGCGTTATGCGTTATGCGTTATGCGATATGCGTTATGCGTTATGCGTTATGCGTTATGCGTTATGCGTTATGCGTTATGCGTTATGCGTTATGCGTTATGCGTTATGCGTTATGCGTTATGCGTTATGCGTTATGCGTTATGCGTTATGCGTTATGCGTTATGCGTTATGCGTTATGCGTTATGCGTTATGCGTTATGCGTTATGCGTTATGCGTTATGCGTTATGCGTTATGCGTTATGCGTTATGAGTAATGCTTGATCCGTTACGCGTTATGCGTTATGCGTTATGCGTTATGGGTTATGCGTTATGCTTTATGCGTTATGAGTTACGCGTAATGCGTTATGCGTTATGCGTTATGGGTTATGAGTAATGCGTGATCCGTTATGCGTTATGCTTTATGCGTTATGAGTTACTCGTAATGCGTTATGCGCTATGGGTCATGCGTTAAGCGTTATGCGTTATGCGTTATGCGTTTGGGTTATGCGTTATGGGTTATGAGTAATGCGTGATCCGTTATGCGTTATGCTTTATGCGTTATGAGTTACGCGTAATGCGTTATGCGCTATGGGTCATGCGTTACTCATTATGCGTTATGCGATATGCGTTATGCGTTATGCGTTATGCGTTATGCGTTATGCGTTATGCGTTATGCGTTATGCGATATGCGTTATGCGTTATGCGTTATGCGTTATGCGTTATGCGTTATGCGTTATGCGTTATGCGTTATGCGTTATGCGTTATGCGTTATGCGTTATGCGTTATGCGTGATGCGTTATGCGTTATGCGTTATGCGTTATGCGTTATGCGTTATGCGTTATGAGTAATGCGTGATCCGTTATGCGTTATGCGTTATGCGTTATGCGTTATGTGTTATGCGTTGTGCGTTATCCGCTATGCGTAATGCGTTTTGCGTTATGCGTTATGCGTTATGCGTTGTGCGTTATGCGTTATGCGTTATGCGTTATAGGTTATGCGTTATGTGTCATGCGTTATGCGTTATGCGTTATGCGTTATGCGTTATGCGTTATGCGTTATGCATTATGCGTTATGCGTTATGCTTTATGCGTTATGCGTTATAAGTAATGCGTGATCCGTTATGTGTTATGCGTTATGCGTTATGCGTTATGTGTTATGCGTTGTGCGTTATCCGCTATGCGTTATGCGTTTTGCGTTATGCGTTATGCGTTATGCGTTGTGCGTTATGCGTTATGCGGTATAGGTTATGCGTTATGTGTAATGCGTTATGCATTATGCGTTATGCGTTATGCGTTATGCGTTATGCGTTATGCGTTATGCTTTATGCGTTATGCGTTATGCGTTATGCGTTATGCGTTATGCGTTATGAGAAATGCGTGATCCGTTATGCGTTTGCGTTATGCGTTATGCGTTATGGGTTATGCGTTATGGGTTATGAGTAATGCGTGATCTGTAATGCGTTATGCTTTATGCGTTATGAGTTACGCGTAATGCGTTATGCGCTATGGGTCATGCGTTAAGCGTTATGCGTTATGAGTTGTGCGTTATGCGTTATGCGTTTTGCGTTATGCGTTTTGCGTTATGAGTTGTGCGTTATGCGTTATGCGTTATGCGTTATGCGTTATGCGTTATGCGTTATGCGTTATGAGTAATGCTTGATCCGTTACGCGTTATGCGTTATGCGTTATGCATTATGGGTTATGCGTTATGTGTTATGTGTTATGAGTTATGCGTTATGCGTTATGCGTTATGCGTTATGCGTTATGGGTTATGAGTAATGCGTGATCCGTTATGCGTTATGCTTTATGCGTTATGAGGTACGCGTAATGCGTTATGCGTTATGCGTTATGGCTTATGCGTTATGTGTTATGAGTTATGCGTTATGCGTTATGCGTTATGCGTTATGCGTTATGCGTTATCGGTTATGAGTAATGCGTGATCCGTTATGCGTTATGCTTTATGCGTTATGAGTTACGCGTAATGCGTTATGCGTTATGCGTTATGGGTTATGCGTTATGTGTTATGAGTTATGCGTTATCGGTTATGAGTAATGCGTGATCCGTTATGCGTTATGCTTTATGCGTTATGAGTTACGCGTAATGCGTTATGCGCTATGGGTTATGCGTTACGCGTTATGCGTTATGCGATATGCGTTATGCGTTATGCGTTATGCGTTATGCGTTATGCGTTATGCGTTATGCGATATGCGTTATGCGTTATGCGTTATGCGTTATGCGTTATGCGTTATGCGTTATGCGTTATGCGTTATGCGTTATGCGTTATGCGTTATGCGTTATGCGTTATGAGTAATGCTTGATCCGTTACGCGTTATGCGTTATGCGTTATGCATTATGGGTTATGCGTTATGCTTTATGCGTTATGAGTTACGCGTAATTCGTTATGCGTTATGCGTTATGGGTTATGAGTAATGCGTGATCCGTTATGCGTTATGCTTTATGCGTTATGAGTTACTCGTAATGCGTTATGCGTTATGCGTTATGGGTTATGAGTAATGCGTGAACCGTTATGCGTTATGCTTTATGCGTTATGAGTTACTCGTAATGCGTATGCGCTATGGGTCATGCGTTAAGCGTTATGCGTTATGCGTTATGCGTTTTTGTTATGCGTTGTGGGTTATGAGTAATGCGTGATCCGTTATGCGTTATGCTTTATGCGTTATGAGTTACGCGTAATGCGTTATGCGCTATGGGTCATGCGTTACGCGTTATGCGTTATGCGATATGCGTTATGCGTTATGCGTTATGCGTTATGCGTTATGCGTTATGCGTTATGCGTTATGCGATATGCGTTATGCGTTATGCGTTATGCGTTATGAGTAATGCTTGATCCGTTACGCGTTATGCGTTATGCGTTATGCATTGTGGGTTATGCGTTATGTGTTATGAGTTATGCGTTATGCGTTATGCGTTATGCGTTATGCGTTATGCGTTATGGGTTATGAGTAATGCGTGATCCGTTATGCGTTATGCTTTATGCGTTATGAGTTACGCGTAATGCGTTATGCGTTATGCGTTATGGGTTATGAGTAATGCGTGAACCGTTATGCGTTATGCTTTATGCGTTATGAGTTACTCGTAATGCGTTATGCGCTATGGGTCATGCGTTAAGCGTTATGCGTTATGCGTTATGCGTTTTTGTTATGCGTTGTGGGTTATGAGTAATGCGTGATCCGTTATGCGTTATGCTTTATGCGTTATGAGTTACGCGTAATGCGTTATGCGCTATGGGTCATGCGTTACGCGTTATGCGTTATGCGATATGCGTTATGCGTTATGCGTTATGCGTTATGCGTTATGCGTTATGCGTTATGCGTTATGCGTTATGCGTTATGCGTTATGCGTTATGCGTTATGCGTTATGCGTTATGCGTTATGCGTTATGGGTTATCCGTTATGCGTTATCCGTTATGAGTTTTGCGTTATGCGTTATGCGTTATGCGTTATGCGTTATGCGATATGCGTTATGCGTTATGCGTTATGCGTTATGCGTTATGCGTTATGCGTTATGCGTTATGCGTTATGCGTTATGCGTTCTGCGTTATGCGTTATGCGTTATGCGTTATGAGTTGTGCGTTATGCGTTATGCGTTATGCGTTATGCGTTATGCGTTATGCGTTATGCGTTATGCGTTATGCGTTATGCGTTATGCGTTATGCGTTATGCGTTATGAGTAATGCTTGATCCGTTACGCGTTATGCGTTATGCGTTATGCGTTATGGGTTATGCGTTATGTGTTATGAGTTATGCGTGATCCGTTATGCGTTATGCGTTATGCGTTATGGGTTGTGAGTAATGCGTGATCCGTTATGCGTTATGCTTTATGCGTTATGAGTTACGCGTAATGCGTTATGCGTTATGCGTTATGCGTTATGCGTTATGCGTTATGCGTTATGCGTTATGCGTGATCCGTTATGCGTTATGCGTTATGAGTAATGCGTGATCCGTTATGCGTTATGCGTTATGCTTTATGCGTTATGCGTTATGCGTTATGCGTTATGCGTTATGCGTTATGCGTTATGCGTTATGCGTTATGCGTTATGCGTTATGCGTTATGCGTTATGCGTTATGCGTTATGCGTTATGCGTTATGCGTTATGCGTTATGCGTTATGAGAAATGCGCGATCCGTTATGCGTTATGCGTTATGAGTAATGCGTGATCCGTTATGCGTTATGCGTTATGCGTTATGCGTTATGGGTTATGAGTAATGCGTGACTCGTTATGCGTTATGCTTTTTGCGTTATGAGTTACGCGTAATGCGTTATGCGCTATGGGTCATGCTTTAAGCGTTATGCGTTATGCGTTATGCGTTATGCGTTATGCGTTATGCGTTATGCGTTATGCGTTATGCGTTATGCGTTATGCGTTATGCGTTATGCGTTATGGGTTATCCGTTATGCGTTATCCGTTATGCGTTATGCGTTATGCTTTATGCGTTATGCGTTATGCGTTATGCGATATGCGTTATGCGTTATGCGTTATGCGTTATGCGTTATGCGTTATGCGTTATGCGTTATGCGTTATGCGTTATGAGTAATGCGTGATCCGATATCCGTTATGCGTTATGCGTTATGCGTTATGAGAAATGCGCGATCCGTTATGCGTTATGCGTTATGAGTAATGCGTGATCCGTTATGCGTTATGCGTTATGCGTTATGCGTTATGGGTTATGAGTAATGCGTGACTCGTTATGCGTTATGCTTTTTGCGTTATGAGTTACGCGTAATGCGTTATGCGCTATGGGTCATGCTTTAAGCGTTATGCGTTATGCGTTATGCGTTATGGGTTATGCGTTATGTGTTATGCGTTATGCGTTATGCGTTATGCGTTATGCGTTATGCGTTATGGGTTATCCGTTATGCGTTATCCGTTATGCGTTATGCGTTATGCTTTATGCGTTATGCGTTATGCGTTATGCGTTATGCGTTATGCGTTATGCGTTATGCGTTATGCGTTATGCGTTATGCGTTATGCGTTGTGCGTTATGCGTTATGCGGTATAGGTTATGCGTTATGTGTAATGCGTTATGCATTATGCGTTATGCGTTATGCGTTATGCGTTATGCGTTATGCGTTATGCGTTATGCGTTATGCGTTATGCGTTATGCGTTATGCGTTATGCATTATGAGAAATGCGTGATCCGTTATGCGTTTGCGTTATGCGTTATGCGTTATGGGTTATGCGTTATGGGTTATGAGTAATGCGTGATCCGTTATGCGTTATGCTTTATGCGTTATGAGTTACGCGTAATGCGTTATGCGCTATGGGTCATGCGTTAAGCGTTATGCGTTATGAGTTGTGCGTTATGCGTTATGCGTTTTGCGTTATGCGTTATGCGTTATGAGTTGTGCGTTATGCGTTATGCGTTATGCGTTATGCGTTATGCGTTATGCGTTATGCGTTATGAGTAATGCTTGATCCGTTACGCGTTATGCGTTATGCGTTATGCATTATGGGTTATGCGTTATGTGTTATGTGTTATGAGTTATGCGTTATGCGTTATGCGTTATGCGTTATGCGTTATGGGTTATGAGTAATGCGTGATCCGTTATGCGTTATGCTTTATGCGTTATGAGGTACGCGTAATGCGTTATGCGTTATGCGTTATGGCTTATGCGTTATGTGTTATGAGTTATGCGTTATGCGTTATGCGTTATGCGTTATGCGTTATGCGTTATGCGTTATCGGTTATGAGTAATGCGTGATCCGTTATGCGTTATGCTTTATGCGTTATGAGTTACGCGTAATGCGTTATGCGTTATGCGTTATGGGTTATGCGTTATGTGTTATGAGTTATGCGTTATGGGTTATGAGTAATGCGTGATCCGTTATGCGTTATGCTTTATGCGTTATGAGTTACGCGTTATGCGTTATGCGCTATGGGTCATGCGTTACGCGTTATGCGTTATGCGATATGCGTTATGCGTTATGCGTTATGCGTTATGCGTTATGCGTTATGCGATATGCGTTATGCGTTATGCGTTATGCGTTATGCGTTATGCGTTATGCGTTATGCGTTATGCGTTATGCGTTATGCGTTATGCGTTATGCGTTATGAGTAATGCTTGATCCGTTACGCGTTATGCGTTATGCGTTATGCATTATGGGTTATGCGTTATGCTTTATGCGTTATGAGTTACGCGTAATTCGTTATGCGTTATGCGTTATGGGTTATGAGTAATGCGTGATCCGTTATGCGTTATGCTTTATGCGTTATGAGTTACTCGTAATGCGTTATGCGCTATGGGTCATGCGTTAAGCGTTATGCGTTATGCGTTATGCGTTTGGGTTATGCGTTATGGGTTATGAGTAATGCGTGATCCGTTATGCGTTATGCTTTATGCGTTATGAGTTACGCGTAATGCGTTATGCGCTATGGGTCATGCGTTACGCGTTATGCGTTATGCGATATGCGTTATGCGTTATGCGTTATGCGTTATGCGTTATGCGTTATGCGTTATGCGATATGCGTTATGCGTTATGCGTTATGCGTTATGCGTTATGCGTTATGCGTTATGCTTTATGCGTTATGCGTTATGCGTTATGAGTAATGCGTGATCCGTTATGCGTTATGCGTTATGCGTTATGCGTTATGTGTTATGTGTTGTGCGTTATCCGCTATGCGTAATGCGTTTTGCGTTATGCGTTATGCGTTATGCGTTGTGCGTTATGCGTTATGCGTTATGCGTTATGCGTTATGCGATATGCGTTATGCGTTATGCGTTATGCGTTATGCGTTATGCGTTATGCGTTATGCGTTATGCGTTATGCGTTATGCGTTATGGGTTATGAGTAATGCGTGAACCGTTATGCGTTATGCTTTATGCGTTATGAGTTACTCGTAATGCGTTATGCGCTATGGGTCATGCGTTAAGCGTTATGCGTTATGCGTTATGCGTTTTTGTTATGCGTTGTGGGTTATGAGTAATGCGTGATCCGTTATGCGTTATGCTTTATGCGTTATGAGTTACGCGTAATGCGTTATGCGCTATGGGTCATGCGTTACGCGTTATGCGTTATGCGATATGCGTTATGCGTTATGCGTTATGCGTTATGCGTTATGCGTTATGCGTTATGCGTTATGCGTTATGCGATATGCGTTATGCGTTATGCGTTATGCGTTATGAGTAATGCTTGATCCGTTACGCGTTATGCGTTATGCGTTATGCATTGTGGGTTATGCGTTATGTGTTATGAGTTATGCGTTATGCGTTATGCGTTATGCGTTATGCGTTATGCGTTATGGGTTATGAGTAATGCGTGATCCGTTATGCGTTATGCTTTATGCGTTATGAGTTACGCGTAATGCGTTATGCGTTATGCGTTATGGGTTATGAGTAATGCGTGAACCGTTATGCGTTATGCTTTATGCGTTATGAGTTACTCGTAATGCGTTATGCGCTATGGGTCATGCGTTAAGCGTTATGCGTTATGCGTTATGCGTTTTTGTTATGCGTTGTGGGTTATGAGTAATGCGTGATCCGTTATGCGTTATGCTTTATGCGTTATGAGTTACGCGTAATGCGTTATGCGCTATGGGTCATGCGTTACGCGTTATGCGTTATGCGATATGCGTTATGCGTTATGCGTTATGCGTTATGCGTTATGCGTTATGCGTTATGCGTTATGCGTTATGCGATATGCGTTATGCGGTATGCGTTATGCGTTATGCGTTATGCGTTATGCGTTATGCGTTATGCGTTATGGGTTATCCGTTATGCGTTATCCGTTATGAGTTTTGCGTTATGCGTTATGCGTTATGCGTTATGCGTTATGCGATATGCGTTATGCGTTATGCGTTATGCGTTATGCGTTATGCGTTATGCGTTATGCGTTATGCGTTATGCGTTATGCGTTATGCGTTCTGCGTTATGCGTTATGCGTTATGCGTTATGAGTTGTGCGTTATGCGTTATGCGTTATGCGTTATGCGTTATGCGTTATGCGTTATGCGTTATGCGTTATGCGTTATGCGTTATGCGTTATGCGTTATGAGTAATGCTTGATCCGTTACGCGTTATGCGTTATGCGTTATGCATTATGGGTTATGCGTTATGTGTTATGAGTTATGCGTGATCCGTTATGCGTTATGCGTTATGCGTTATGGGTTGTGAGTAATGCGTGATCCGTTATGCGTTATGCTTTATGCGTTATGAGTTACGCGTAATGCGTTATGCGTTATGCGTTATGGGTTATGAGTAATGCGTTATGCGTTATGCGTTATGCGTTATGCGTTATGCGTGATCCGTTATGCGTTATGCGTTATGAGTAATGCGTGATCCGTTATGCGTTATGCGTTATGCTTTATGCGTTATGCGTTATGCGTTATGCGTTATGCGTTATGCGTTATGCGTTATGGGTATGCGTTATGTGTTATGCGTTATGCGTTATGCGTTATGCGTTATGCGTTATGCGTTATGCGTTATGCGTTATGCGTTATGCGTTATGCGTTATGCGTTATGAGAAATGCGCGATCCGTTATGCGTTATGCGTTATGAGTAATGCGTGATCCGTTATGCGTTATGCGTTATGCGTTATGCGTTATGGGTTATGAGTAATGCGTGACCCGTTATGCGTTATGCTTTATGCGTTATGAGTTACGCGTAATGCGTTATGCGCTATGGGTCATGCTTTAAGCGTTATGCGTTATGCGTTATGCGTTATGGGTTATGCGTTATGTGTTATGCGTTATGCGTTATGCGTTATGCGTTATGCGTTATGCGTTATGCGTTATGGGTTATCCGTTATGCGTTATCCGTTATGCGTTATGCGTTATGCTTTATGCGTTATGCGTTATGCGTTATGCGATATGCGTTATGCGTTATGCGTTATGCGTTATGCGTTATGCGTTATGCGTTATGCGTTATGCGTTATGAGTAATGCGTGATCCGATATCCGTTATGCGTTATGCGTTATGCGTTATGCGTTATGCGTTATGCGTTATGCGTTATGCGTTATGCGTTATGCGTTATGCGTTATGCGTTATGCGTTATGCGTTATGCGTTATGCGTTATGCGTTATGCGTTATGCGTTATGCGTTATGCGTTATGCGTTATGCGTTATGCGTTATGCGTTATGCGTTATGCGTTATGCGTTATGCGTTATGCGTTATGCGTTATGCGTTATGCGTTATGCGTTATGCGTTATGCGTTATGCGTTATGCGTTATGTGTTATCCGTTATGAGTTATGAGTAATGCGTGATCCGTTATGCGTTATGCGTTATGAGTAATGCGTGATCCGTTATGCGTTATGCGTTATGAGTAATGCTTGATCCGTTACGCGTTATGCGTTATGCGTTATGCGTTATGCGTTATGGGTTATGCGTTATGTGTTATGAGTTATGCGTTATGCGTTATGCGTTATGCGTTATGCGTTATGGGTTATGAGTAATGCGTGATCCGTTATGCGTTATGCTTTATGCGTTATGAGGTACGCGTAATGCGTTATGCGTTATGCGTTATGGCTTATGCGTTATGTGTTATGAGTTATGCGTTATGCGTTATGCGTTATGCGTTATGCGTTATGCGTTATGCGTTATCGGTTATGAGTAATGCGTGATCCGTTATGCGTTATGCTTTATGCGTTATGAGTTACGCGTAATGCGTTATGCGTTATGCGTTATGGGTTATGCGTTATGTGTTATGAGTTATGCGCTATGGGTCATGCGTTAAGCGTTATGCGTTATGCGTTATGCGTTATGGGTTATGCGTTATGTGTTATGCGTTATGCGTTATGCGTTATGCGTTATGCGTTATGCGTTATGGGTTATCCGTTATGCGTTATCCGTTATGCGTTATGCGTTATGCGTTATGCGTTATGCGTTATGCGTTATGCGATATGCGTTATGCGTTATGCGTTATGAGTAATGCTTGATCCGTTACGCGTTATGCGTTATGCGTTATGCGTTATGCGTTATGAGTAATGCGTGATCCGTTATGCGTTATGCGTTATGCGTTATGCGTTATGCGTTATGCGTTATGCGTTATGCGTTATGCGTTATGCGTTATGCGTTATGCGTTATGCGTTATGCGTTATGCGTTATGCGTTATGCGTTATGCGTTATGCGTTATGCGTTATGCGTTATGCGTTATGCGTTATGCGTTATGCGTTATGCGTTATGCGTTATGCGTTATGCGTTATGCGTTATGCGTTATGCGTTATGCGTTATGCGTTATGCGTTATGCGTTATGAGTAATGCTTGATCCGTTACGCGTTATGCGTTATGCGTTATGCGTTATGGGTTATGCGTTATGCTTTATGCGTTATGAGTTACGCGTAATGCGTTATGCGTTATGCGTTATGGGTTATGAGTAATGCGTGATCCGTTATGCGTTATGCTTTATGCGTTATGAGTTACTCGTAATGCGTTATGCGCTATGGGTCATGCGTTAAGCGTTATGCGTTATGCGTTATGCGTTTGGGTTATGCGTTATGGGTTATGAGTAATGCGTGATCCGTTATGCGTTATGCTTTATGCGTTATGAGTTACGCGTAATGCGTTATGCGCTATGGGTCATGCGTTACTCGTTATGCGTTATGCGATATGCGTTATGCGTTATGCGTTATGCGTTATGCGTTATGCGTTATGCGTTATGCGTTATGCGATATGCGTTATGCGTTATGCGTTATGCGTTATGCGTTATGCGTTATGCGTTATGCGTTATGCGTTATGCGTTATGCGTTATGCGTTATGCGTTATGCGTTATGCGTTATGCGTTATGCGTTATGCGTTATGCGTTATGCGTTATGCGTTATGCGTTATGCGTTATGCGTTATGAGTAATGCGTGATCCGTTATGCGTTATGCGTTATGCGTTATGCGTTATGTGTTATGCGTTGTGCGTTATCCGCTATGCGTAATGCGTTTTGCGTTATGCGTTATGCGTTATGCGTTGTGCGTTATGCGTTATGCGTTATGCGTTATAGGTTATGCGTTATGTGTCATGCGTTATGCGTTATGCGTTATGCGTTATGCGTTATGCGTTATGCGTTATGCATTATGCGTTATGCGTTATGCTTTATGCGTTATGCGTTATAAGTAATGCGTGATCCGTTATGTGTTATGCGTTATGCGTTATGCGTTATGTGTTATGCGTTGTGCGTTATCCGCTATGCGTTATGCGTTTTGCGTTATGCGTTATGCGTTATGCGTTGTGCGTTATGCGTTATGCGGTATAGGTTATGCGTTATGTGTAATGCGTTATGCATTATGCGTTATGCGTTATGCGTTATGCGTTATGCGTTATGCGTTATGCTTTATGCGTTATGCGTTATGCGTTATGCGTTATGCGTTATGCGTTATGAGAAATGCGTGATCCGTTATGCGTTTGCGTTATGCGTTATGCGTTATGGGTTATGCGTTATGGGTTATGAGTAATGCGTGATCTGTTATGCGTTATGCTTTATGCGTTATGAGTTACGCGTAATGCGTTATGCGCTATGGGTCATGCGTTAAGCGTTATGCGTTATGAGTTGTGCGTTATGCGTTATGCGTTTTGCGTTATGCGTTTTGCGTTATGAGTTGTGCGTTATGCGTTATGCGTTATGCGTTATGCGTTATGCGTTATGCGTTATGCGTTATGAGTAATGCTTGATCCGTTACGCGTTATGCGTTATGCGTTATGCATTATGGGTTATGCGTTATGTGTTATGTGTTATGAGTTATGCGTTATGCGTTATGCGTTATGCGTTATGCGTTATGGGTTATGAGTAATGCGTGATCCGTTATGCGTTATGCTTTATGCGTTATGAGGTACGCGTAATGCGTTATGCGTTATGCGTTATGGCTTATGCGTTATGTGTTATGAGTTATGCGTTATGCGTTATGCGTTATGCGTTATGCGTTATGCGTTATGCGTTATCGGTTATGAGTAATGCGTGATCCGTTATGCGTTATGCTTTATGCGTTATGAGTTGCGCGTAATGCGTTATGCGTTATGCGTTATGGGTTATGCGTTATGTGTTATGAGTTATGCGTTATCGGTTATGAGTAATGCGTGATCCGTTATGCGTTATGCTTTATGCGTTATGAGTTACGCGTAATGCGTTATGCGCTATGGGTCATGCGTTACGCGTTATGCGTTATGCGATATGCGTTATGCGTTATGCGTTATGCGTTATGCGTTATGCGTTATGCGTTATGCGATATGCGTTATGCGTTATGCGTTATGCGTTATGCGTTATGCGTTATGCGTTATGCGTTATGCGTTATGCGTTATGCGTTATGCGTTATGCGTTATGCGTTATGCGTTATGAGTAATGCTTGATCCGTTACGCGTTATGCGTTATGCGTTATGCATTATGGGTTATGCGTTATGCTTTATGCGTTATGAGTTACGCGTAATTCGTTATGCGTTATGCGTTATGGGTTATGAGTAATGCGTGATCCGTTATGCGTTATGCTTTATGCGTTATGAGTTACTCGTAATGCGTTATGCGCTATGGGTCATGCGTTAAGCGTTATGCGTTATGCGTTATGCGTTTGGGTTATGCGTTATGGGTTATGAGTAATGCGTGATCCGTTATGCGTTATGCTTTATGCGTTATGAGTTACGCGTAATGCGTTATGCGCTATGGGTCATGCGTTACGCGTTATGCGTTATGCGATATGCGTTATGCGTTATGCGTTATGCGTTATGCGTTATGCGTTATGCGTTATGCGATATGCGTTATGCGTTATGCGTTATGCGTTATGCGTTATGCGTTATGCTTTATGCGTTATGCGTTATGCGTTATGAGTAATGCGTGATCCGTTATGCGTTATGCGTTATGCGTTATGCGTTATGTGTTATGCGTTGTGCGTTATCCGCTATGCGTAATGCGTTTTGCGTTATGCGTTATGCGTTATGCGTTGTGCGTTATGCGTTATGCGTTATGCGTTATAGGTTATGCGTTATGTGTCATGCGTTATGCGTTATGCGTTATGCGTTATGCGTTATGCGTTATGCGTTATGCGTTATGCATTATGCGTTATGCGTTATGCTTTATGCGTTATGCGTTATAAGTAATGCGTGATCCGTTATGTGTTATGCGTTATGCGTTATGCGTTATGTGTTATGCGTTGTGCGTTATCCGCTATGCGTTATGCGTTTTGCGTTATGCGTTATGCGTTATGCGTTGTGCGTTATGCGTTATGCGGTATAGGTTATGCGTTATGTGTAATGCGTTATGCATTATGCGTTATGCGTTATGCGTTATGCGTTATGCGTTATGCTTTATGCGTTATGCGTTATGCGTTATGCGTTATGCGTTATGCGTTATGAGAAATGCGTGATCCGTTATGCGTTTGCGTTATGCGTTATGCGTTATGGGTTATGCGTTATGGGTTATGAGTAATGCGTGATCCGTTATGCGTTATGCTTTATGCGTTATGAGTTACGCGTAATGCGTTATGCGCTATGGGTCATGCGTTAAGCGTTATGCGTTATGAGTTGTGCGTTATGCGTTATGCGTTTTGCGTTATGCGTTATGCGTTATGAGTTGTGCGTTATGCGTTATGCGTTATGCGTTATGCGTTATGCGTTATGCGTTATGCGTTATGCGTTATGCGTTATGCGTTATGAGTAATGCTTGATCCGTTACGCGTTATGCGTTATGCGTTATGCATTATGGGTTATGCGTTATGTGTTATGAGTTATGCGTTATGCGTTATGCGTTATGCGTTATGCGTTATGGGTTATGAGTAATGCGTGATCCGTTATGCGTTATGCTTTATGCGTTATGAGTTACGCGTAATGCGTTATGCGTTATGCGTTATGGGTTATGAGTAATGCGTGAACCGTTATGCGTTATGCTTTATGCGTTATGAGTTACTCGTAATGCGTTATGCGCTATGGGTCATGCGTTAAGCGTTATGCGTTATGCGTTATGCGTTTGGGTTATGCGTTATGGGTTATGAGTAATGCGTGATCCGTTATGCGTTATGCTTTATGCGTTATGAGTTACGCGTAATGCGTTATGCGCTATGGGTCATGCGTTACGCGTTATGCGTTATGCGATATGCGTTATGCGTTATGCGTTATGCGTTATGCGTTATGCGTTATGCGTTATGCGTTATGCGATATGCGTTATGCGTTATGCGTTATGCGTTATGCGTTATGCGTTATGCGTTATGCGTTATGCGTTATGCGTTATGCGTTATGCGTTATGCGTTATGCGTTATGCGTTATGCGTTATGCGTTATGCGTTATGCGTTATGCGTTATGAGTAATGCGTGATCCGTTATGCGTTATGCGTTATGCGTTATGTGTTATGCGTTGTGCGTTATCCGCTATGCGTTATGCGTTTTGCGTTATGCGTTATGCGTTATGCGTTGTGCGTTATGCGTTATGCGTTATGCGTTATAGGTTATGCGTTATGTGTCATGCGTTATGCGTTATGCGTTATGCGTTATGCGTTATGCATTATGCGTTATGCTTTATGCGTTATGCGTTATAAGTAATGCGTGATCCGTTATGTGTTATGCGTTATGCGTTATGCGTTATGTGTTATGCGTTGTGCGTTATCCGTTATGCGTTATGCGTTTTGCGTTTTGCGTTATGCGTTATGCGTTATGCGTTGTGCGTTATGCGTTATGCGGTATAGGTTATGCGTTATGTGTAATGCGTTATGCGTTATGCGTTATGCGTTATGCGTTATGCGTTATGCTTTATGCGTTATGCGTTATGCGTTATGCGTTATGCGTTATGCGTTATGAGAAATGCGTGATCCGTTATGCGTTATGCGTTATGCGTTATGCGTTATGGGTTATGCGTTATGGGTTATGAGTAATGCGTGATCCGTTATGCGTTATGCTTTATGCGTTATGAGTTACGCGTA
Source organism: Lasioglossum morio (assembly GCA_916610235.2). Lineage (NCBI taxonomy): Eukaryota > Metazoa > Arthropoda > Insecta > Hymenoptera > Halictidae > Lasioglossum > Lasioglossum morio. The sequence continues at coordinate 3,021,674 of CAKAJA020001042.1, read as the reverse complement.
ATGCGTTATGCGCTATGGGTCATGCGTTAAGCGTTATGCGTTATGCGTTATGCGTTATGGGTTATGCGTTATGTGTTATGAGTTATGCGTTATGCGTTATGCGTTATGCGTTATGCGTTATGCGTTATGCTCTATGGGTTATCCGTTATGCGTTATCCGTTATGAGTTTTGCGTTATGCGTTATGCGTTATGCGTTATGCGTTATGCGATATGCGTTATGCGTTATGCGTTATGCGTTATGCGTTATGCGTTATGCGTTATGCGTTATGCGTTATGCGTTATGCGTTATGCGTTATGCGATATGCGTTATGCATTATGCGTTATGCGTTATGCGTTATGCGTTATGCGTTATGCGTTATGCGTTATGCGTTATGCGTTATGGGTTATGAGTAATGCGTGACCCGTTATGCGTTATGCTTTATGCGTTATGAGTTACGCGTAATGCGTTATGCGCTATGGGTCATGCGTTAAGCGTTATGCGTTATGCGTTATGCGTTATGGGTTATGCGTTATGTGTTATGCGTTATGCGTTATGCGTTATGCGTTATGGGTTATCCGTTATGCGTTATCCGTTATGCGTTATGCGTTATGCGTTATGCGTTATGCGTTACGCGTTATGCGTTATGCGATATGCGTTATGCGTTATGCGTTATGCGTTATGCGTTATGCGTTATGCGTTATGCGTTATGCGTTATGCGTTATGCGATATGCGTTATGCGTTATGCGTTATGCGTTATGCGTTATGCGTTATGCGTTATGCGTTATGCGTTATGCGTTATGCGTTATGCGTTATGCGTTATGCGTTATGCGTTGTGCGTTATGCGTTATGCGTTATGCGTTATAGGTTATGCGTTATGTGTCATGCGTTATGCGTTATGCGTTATGCGTTATGCGTTATGCGTTATGCATTATGCGTTATGCGTTATGCTTTATGCGTTATGCGTTATAAGTAATGCGTGATCCGTTATGTGTTATGCGTTATGCGTTATGCGTTATGTGTTATGCGTTGTGCGTTATCCGCTATGCGTTATGCGTTTTGCGTTATGCGTTATGCGTTATGCGTTGTGCGTTATGCGTTATGCGGTATAGGTTATGCGTTATGTGTCATGCGTTATGCGTTATGCGTTATGCGTTATGCGTTATGCGTTATGCGTTATGCTTTATGCGTTATGCGTTATGCGTTATGCGTTATGCGTTATGCGTTATGAGAAATGCGTGATCCGTTATGCGTTATGCGTTATGCGTTATGCGTTATGCGTTATGGGTTATGCGTTATGGGTTACGAGTAATGCGTGATCCGTTATGCGTTATGCTTTATGCGTTATGAGTTACGCGTAATGCGTTATGCGCTATGGGTCATGCGTTAAGCGTTATGCGTTATGCGTTATGCGTTATGCGTTATGGGTTATGCGTTATGTGTTATGAGTTATGCGTTATGCGTTATGCGTTATGCGATATGCGTTATGGGTTATCCGTTATGCGTTATCCGTTATGAGTTTTGCGTTATGCGTTATGCGTTATGCGTTATGCGTTATGCGATATGCGTTATGCGTTATGCGTTATGCGTTATGCGTTATGCGTTATGCGTTATGCGTCATGCGTTATGCGTTCTACGTTATGCGTTATGCGTTATGCGTTATGAGTTGTGCGTTATGCGTTATGCGTTATGCGTTATGCGTTATGCGTTATGCGTTATGCGTTATGCGTTATGCGTTATGCGTTATGCGTTATGCGTTATGAGTAATGCTTGATCCGTTACGCGTTATGCGTTATGCGTTATGCATTATGGGTTATGCGTTATGTGTTATGAGTTATGCGTTATGCGTTATGCGTTATGGGTTATGCGTTATGGGTTATGTGTAATGCGTGATCCGTTATGCGTTATGCTTTATGCGTTATGAGTTACGCGTAATGCGTTATGCGCTATGGGTCATGCGTTAAGCGTTATGCGTTATGCGTTATGCGTTATGGGTTATGCGTTATGTGTTATGAGTTATGCGTTATGCGTTATGCGTTATGCGTTATGCGTTATGGGTTATCCGTTATGCGTTATCCGTTATGAGTTTTGCGTTATGCGTTATGCGTTATGCGTTATGCGTTATGCGTTATGCGATATGCGTTATGCGTTATGCGTTATGCGTTATGCGTTATGCGTTATGCGTTATGCGTTATGCGTTATGCGTTATGCGTTATGCGTTATGCGTTATGCGTTCTGCGTTATGCGTTATGCGTTATGCGTTATGAGTTGTGCGTTATGCGTTATGCGTTATGCGTTATGCGTTATGCGTTATGCGTTATGCGTTATGCGTTATGCGTTATGCGTTATGCGTTATGCGTTATGAGTAATGCTTGATCCGTTACGCGTTATGCGTTATGCGTTATGCATTATGGGTTATGCGTTATGTGTTATGAGTTATGCGTTATGCGTTATGCGTTATGCGTTATGCGTTATGGGTTGTGAGTAATGCGTGATCCGTTATGCGTTATGCTTTATGCGTTATGAGTTACGCGTAATGCGTTATGCGTTATGCGTTATGGGTTATGAGTAATGCGTTATGCGTTATGCGTTATGCGTTATGCGTTATGCGTTATGCGTTATGCGTTATGCGTTATGCGTTATGAGTAATGCGTGATCCGTTATGCGTTATGCGTTATGCGTTATGCGTTATGCGTTATGCGTTATGCGTTATGCGTTATGCGTTATGGGTATGCGTTATGTGTTATGCGTTATGCGTTATGCGTTATGCGTTATGCGTTATGCGTTATGCGTTATGCGTTATGCGTTATGCGTTATGCGTTATGCGTTATGCGTTATGAGAAATGCGTGATCCGTTATGCGTTATGCGTTATGAGTAATGCGTGATCCGTTATGCGTTATGCGTTATGCGTTATGCGTTATGGGTTATGAGTAATGCGTGACTCGTTATGCGTTATGCTTTTTGCGTTATGAGTTACACGTAATGCGTTATGCGCTATGGGTCATGCGTTAAGCGTTATGCGTTATGCGTTATGAGTAATGCGTGATCCGTTATGTGTTATGCGTTATGCGTTATGAGTAATGCGTGATCCGTTATGCGTTATGCGTTATGAGTAATGCGTGATCCGTTATGCGTTATGCGTTATGCATTATGCATTATGCGTTATGCGTTATGCGTTATGCGTTATGCTTTATGCGATACCCGTTATGCGTTATGCGATTTGCGTTATGCGTTATGCGTTATGCGCTATGCGTTATGCGTTATGCGTTATGGGTTATGCGTTATGGGTTATGAGTAATGCGTGATCCGTTATGCGTTATGCTTTATGCGTTATGAGTTACGCGTAATGCGTTATGCGCTATGGGTCATGCGTTAAGCGTTATGCGTTATGCGTTATGCGTTATGGGTTATGCGTTATGTGTTATGAGTTATGCGTTATGCGTTATGCGTTATGCGTTATGCGTTATGCGTTATGCTCTATGGGTTATCCGTTATGCGTTATCCGTTATGAGTTTTGCGTTATGCGTTATGCGTTATGCGTTATGCGTTATGCGATATGCGTTATGCGTTATGCGTTATGCGTTATGCGTTATGCGTGATCCGTTATGCGTTATGCTTTATGCGTTATGAGTTACGCGTAATGCGTTATGCGTTATGCGTTATGGGTTATGAGTAATGCGTTATGCGTTATGCGTTATGCGTTATGCGTTATGCGTTATGCGTGATCCGTTATGCGTTATGCGTTATGAGTAATGCGTGATCCGTTATGCGTTATGCGTTATGCGTTATGCGTTATGCGTTATGCGTTATGGGTATGCGTTATGTGTTATGCGTTATGCGTTATGCGTTATGCGTTATGCGTTATGCGTTATGCGTTATGCGTTATGCGTTATGCGTTATGCGTTATGCGTTATGCGTTATGCGTTATGAGAAATGCGTGATCCGTTATGCGTTATGCGTTATGAGTAATGCGTGATCCGTTATGCGTTATGCGTTATGCGTTATGCGTTATGGGTTATGAGTAATGCGTGACTCGTTATGCGTTATGCTTTTTGCGTTATGAGTTACACGTAATGCGTTATGCGCTATGGGTCATGCGTTAAGCGTTATGCGTTATGCGTTATGAGTAATGCGTGATCCGTTATGTGTTATGCGTTATGCGTTATGAGTAATGCGTGATCCGTTATGCGTTATGCGTTATGAGTAATGCGTGATCCGTTATGCGTTATGCGTTATGCGTTATGCGTTATGCTTTATGCGATACCCGTTATGCGTTATGCGATTTGCGTTATGCGTTATGCGTTATGCGCTATGCGTTATGCGTTATGCGTTATGGGTTATGCGTTATGGGTTATGAGTAATGCGTGATCCGTTATGCGTTATGCTTTATGCGTTATGAGTTACGCGTAATGCGTTATGCGCTATGGGTCATGCGTTAAGCGTTATGCGTTATGCGTTATGCGTTATGGGTTATGCGTTATGTGTTATGAGTTATGCGTTATGCGTTATGCGTTATGCGTTATGCGTTATGCGTTATGCTCTATGGGTTATCCGTTATGCGTTATCCGTTATGAGTTTTGCGTTATGCGTTATGCGTTATGCGTTATGCGTTATGCGTTATGCGTTATGCGTTATGCGTTATGCGTTATGCGTTATGCGTTATGCGTTATGCGTTATGCGTTATGCGTTATGCGTTATGCGTTATGCGATATGCGTTATGCATTATGCGTTATGCGTTATGCGTTATGCGTTATGCGTTATGCGTTATGCGTTATGCGTTATGCGTTATGCGTTATGGGTTATGAGTAATGCGTGACCCGTTATGCGTTATGCTTTATGCGTTATGAGTTACGCGTAATGCGTTATGCGCTATGGGTCATGCGTTAAGCGTTATGCGTTATGCGTTATGCGTTATGGGTTATGCGTTATGTGTTATGCGTTATGCGTTATGCGTTATGCGTTATGGGTTATCCGTTATGCGTTATCCGTTATGCGTTATGCGTTATGCGTTATGCGTTATGCGTTATGCGTTACGCGTTATGCGTTATGCGATATGCGTTATGCGTTATGCGTTATGCGTTATGCGTTATGCGTTATGCGTTATGCGTTATGCGTTATGCGTTATGCGTTATGCGATATGCGTTATGCGTTATGCGTTATGCGTTATGCGTTATGCGTTATGCGTTATGCGTTATGCGTTATGCGTTATGCGTTATGCGTTATGCGTTATGCGTTATGCGTTATGCGTTGTGCGTTATGCGTTATGCGTTATGCGTTATAGGTTATGCGTTATGTGTCATGCGTTATGCGTTATGCGTTATGCGTTATGCGTTATGCGTTATGCATTATGCGTTATGCGTTATGCTTTATGCGTTATGCGTTATAAGTAATGCGTGATCCGTTATGTGTTATGCGTTATGCGTTATGCGTTATGTGTTATGCGTTGTGCGTTATCCGCTATGCGTTATGCGTTTTGCGTTATGCGTTATGCGTTATGCGTTGTGCGTTATGCGTTATGCGGTATAGGTTATGCGTTATGTGTCATGCGTTATGCGTTATGCGTTATGCGTTATGCTTTATGCGTTATGCGTTATGCTTTATGCGTTATGCGTTATGCGTTATGCGTTATGCGTTATGCGTTATGAGAAATGCGTGATCCGTTATGCGTTATGCGTTATGCGTTATGCGTTATGCGTTATGGGTTATGCGTTATGGGTTACGAGTAATGCGTGATCCGTTATGCGTTATGCTTTATGCGTTATGAGTTACGCGTAATGCGTTATGCGCTATGGGTCATGCGTTAAGCGTTATGCGTTATGCGTTATGCGTTATGCGTTATGGGTTATGCGTTATGTGTTATGAGTTATGCGTTATGCGTTATGCGTTATGCGATATGCGTTATGGGTTATCCGTTATGCGTTATCCGTTATGAGTTTTGCGTTATGCGTTATGCGTTATGCGTTATGCGTTATGCGTTATGCGATATGCGTTATGCGTTATGCGTTATGCGTTATGCGTTATGCGTTATGCGTTATGCGTTATGCGTCATGCGTTATGCGTTCTACGTTATGCGTTATGCGTTATGCGTTATGAGTTGTGCGTTATGCGTTATGCGTTATGCGTTATGCGTTATGCGTTATGCGTTATGCGTTATGCGTTATGCGTTATGCGTTATGCGTTATGCGTTATGAGTAATGCTTGATCCGTTAAGCGTTATGCGTTATGCGTTATGCATTATGGGTTATGCGTTATGTGTTATGAGTTATGCGTTATGCGTTATGCGTTATGCGTTATGCGTTATGGGTTGTGAGTAATGCGTGATCCGTTATGCGTTATGCTTTATGCGTTATGAGTTACGCGTAATGCGTTATGCGTTATGCGTTATGGGTTATGAGTAATGCGTTATGCGTTATGCGTTATGAGAAATGCGTGATCCGTTATGCGTTATGCGTTATGCGTTATGCGTTATGCGTTATGGGTTATGCGTTATGGGTTATGTGTAATGCGTGATCCGTTATGCGTTATGCTTTATGCGTTATGAGTTACGCGTAATGCGTTATGCGCTATGGGTCATGCGTTAAGCGTTATGCGTTATGCGTTATGCGTTATGGGTTATGCGTTATGTGTTATGAGTTATGCGTTATGCGTTATGCGTTATGCGTTATGCGTTATGGGTTATCCGTTATGCGTTATCCGTTATGAGTTTTGCGTTATGCGTTATGCGTTATGCGTTATGCGTTATGCGTTATGCGATATGCGTTATGCGTTATGCGTTATGCGTTATGCGTTATGCGTTATGCGTTATGCGTTATGCGTTATGCGTTATGCGTTATGCGTTATGCGTTCTGCGTTATGCGTTATGCGTTATGCGTTATGAGTTGTGCGTTATGCGTTATGCGTTATGCGTTATGCGTTATGCGTTATGCGTTATGCGTTATGCGTTATGCGTTATGCGTTATGCGTTATGCGTTATGCGTTATGCGTTATGAGTAATGCTTGATCCGTTACGCGTTATGCGTTATGCGTTATGCATTATGGGTTATGCGTTATGTGTTATGAGTTATGCGTTATGGGTTATGCGTTATGCGTTATGCGTTATGGGTTGTGAGTAATGCGTGATCCGTTATGCGTTATGCTTTATGCGTTATGAGTTACGCGTAATGCGTTATGCGTTATGCGTTATGGGTTATGAGTAATGCGTTATGCGTTATGCGTTATGCGTTATGCGTTATGCGTTATGCGTGATCCGTTATGCGTTATGCGTTATGAGTAATGCGTGATCCGTTATGCGTTATGCGTTATGCGTTATGCGTTATGCGTTATGCGTTATGCGTTATGCGTTATGCGTTATGGGTATGCGTTATGTGTTATGCGTTATGCGTTATGCGTTATGCGTTATGCGTTATGCGTTATGCGTTATGCGTTATGCGTTATGCGTTATGCGTTATGCGTTATGAGAAATGCGTGATCCGTTATGCGTTATGCGTTATGAGTAATGCGTGATCCGTTATGCGTTATGCGTTATGCGTTATGCGTTATGGGTTATGAGTAATGCGTGACTCGTTATGCGTTATGCTTTATGCGTTATGAGTTACACGTAATGCGTTATGCGCTATGGGTCATGCGTTAAGCGTTATGCGTTATGCGTTATGCGTTATGGGTTATGCGTTATGTGTTATGCGTTATGCGTTATGCGTTATGCGTTATGCGTTATGCGTTATGGGTTATCCGTTATGCGTTATCCGTTATGCGTTATGCGTTATGCGTTATGCGTTATGCGATATACGTTATGCGTTATGCGTTATGCGTTATGCGTTATGCGTTATGCGTTATGCGTTATGCGTTATGCGTTATGCGTTATGAGTAATGCGTGATCCGATATCCGTTATGCGTTATGCGTTATGCGTTATGCGTTATGCGTTATGCGATATGCGTTATGCGTTATGCGTTATGCGTTATGCGTTATGCGTTATGCGTTATGCGTTATGCGTTATGCGTTATGCGTTATGCGTTATGCGTTATGCGTTATGCGTTATGCGTTATGCGTTATGCGTTATGCGTTATGCGTTATGCGTTATGCGTTATGCGTTATGCGTTATGCGTTATGCGTTATGCGTTATGCGTTATGCGTTATGCGTTATGCGTTATGAGTAATGCGTGATCCGTTATGCGTTATGCGTTATGCGTTATGTGTTATGCGTTGTGCGTTATCCGCTATGCGTTATGCGTTTTGCGTTATGCGTTATGCGTTATGCGTTATGCGTTATGCGTTGTGCGTTATGCGTTATGCGTTATGCGTTATAGGTTATGCGTTATGTGTCATGCGTTATGCGTTATGCGTTATGCGTTATGCGTTATGCATTATGCGTTATGCTTTATGCGTTATGCGTTATAAGTAATGCGTGATCCGTTATGTGTTATGCGTTATGCGTTATGCGTTATGTGTTATGCGTTGTGCGTTATCCGTTATGCGTTATGCGTTTTGCGTTATGCGTTATGCGTTATGCGTTGTGCGTTATGCGTTATGCGGTATAGGTTATGCGTTATGTGTAATGCGTTATGCGTTATGCGTTATGCGTTATGCGTTATGCGTTATGCGTTATGCTTTATGCGTTATGCGTTATGCGTTATGCGTTATGCGTTATGCGTTATGAGAAATGCGTGATCCGTTATGCGTTATGCGTTATGCGTTATGCGTTATGGGTTATGCGTTATGGGTTATGAGTAATGCGTGATCCGTTATGCGTTATGCTTTATGCGTTATGAGTTACGCGTAATGCGTTATGCGCTATGGGTCATGCGTTAAGCGTTATGCGTTATGCGTTATGCGTTATGGGTTATGCGTTATGTGTTATGAGTTATCCGTTATGCGTTATGCGTTATGCGTTATGCGTTATGCGTTATGCTCTATGGGTTATCCGTTATGCGTTATCCGTTATGAGTTTTGCGTTATGCGTTATGCGTTATGCGTTATGCGTTATGCGATATGCGTTATGCGTTATGCGTTATGCGTTATGCGTTATGCGTTATGCGTTATGCGTTATGCGTTATGCGTTATGCGTTATGCGTTATGCGATATGCGTTATGCATTATGCGTTATGCGTTATGCGTTATGCGTTATGCGTTATGCGTTATGCGTTATGCGTTATGCGTTATGCGTTATGGGTTATGAGTAATGCGTGACCCGTTATGCGTTATGCTTTATGCGTTATGAGTTACGCGTAATGCGTTATGCGCTATGGGTCATGCGTTAAGCGTTATGCGTTATGCGTTATGCGTTATGGGTTATGCGTTATGTGTTATGCGTTATGCGTTATGCGTTATGCGTTATGGGTTATCCGTTATGCGTTATCCGTTATGCGTTATGCGTTATGCGTTATGCGTTATGCGTTACGCGTTATGCGTTATGCGATATGCGTTATGCGTTATGCGTTATGCGTTATGCGTTATGCGTTATGCGTTATGCGTTATGCGTTATGCGTTATGCGTTATGCGTTATGCGATATGCGTTATGCGTTATGCGTTATGCGTTATGCGTTATGCGTTATGCGTTATGCGTTATGCGTTATGCGTTATGCGTTATGCGTTATGCGTTATGCGTTGTGCGTTATGCGTTATGCGTTATGCGTTATAGGTTATGCGTTATGTGTCATGCGTTATGCGTTATGCGTTATGCGTTATGCGTTATGCGTTATGCATTATGCGTTATGCGTTATGCTTTATGCGTTATGCGTTATAAGTAATGCGTGATCCGTTATGTGTTATGCGTTATGCGTTATGCGTTATGTGTTATGCGTTGTGCGTTATCCGCTATGCGTTATGCGTTTTGCGTTATGCGTTATGCGTTATGCGTTGTGCGTTATGCGTTATGCGGTATAGGTTATGCGTTATGTGTCATGCGTTATGCGTTATGCGTTATGCGTTATGCGTTATGCGTTATGCGTTATGCTTTATGCGTTATGCGTTATGCGTTATGCGTTATGCGTTATGCGTTATGAGAAATGCGTGATCCGTTATGCGTTATGCGTTATGCGTTATGCGTTATGCGTTATGGGTTATGCGTTATGGGTTACGAGTAATGCGTGATCCGTTATGCGTTATGCTTTATGCGTTATGAGTTACGCGTAATGCGTTATGCGCTATGGGTCATGCGTTAAGCGTTATGCGTTATGCGTTATGCGTTATGCGTTATGGGTTATGCGTTATGTGTTATGAGTTATGCGTTATGCGTTATGCGTTATGCGATATGCGTTATGGGTTATCCGTTATGCGTTATCCGTTATGAGTTTTGCGTTATGCGTTATGCGTTATGCGTTATGCGTTATGCGTTATGCGTTATGCGTTATGCGTTATGCGTTATGCGTTATGCGTTATGCGTTATGCGTTATGCGTTATGCGTCATGCGTTATGCGTTCTTCGTTATGCGTTATGCGTTATGCGTTATGAGTTGTGCGTTATGCGTTATGCGTTATGCGTTATGCGTTATGCGTTATGCGTTATGCGTTATGAGTAATGCTTGATCCGTTACGCGTTATGCGTTATGCGTTATGCATTATGGGTTATGCGTTATGTGTTATGAGTTATGCGTTATGCGTTATGCGTTATGCGTTATGCGTTATGGGTTGTGAGTAATACGTGATCCGTTATGCGTTATGCTTTATGCGTTATGAGTTACGCGTAATGCGTTATGCGTTATGCGTTATGGGTGAGTAATGCGTTATGCGTTATGCGTTATGAGAAATGCGTGATCCGTTATGCGTTATGCGTTATGCGTTATGCGTTATGCGTTATGGGTTATGCGTTATGGGTTATGTGTAATGCGTGATCCGTTATGCGTTATGCTTTATGCGTTATGAGTTACGCGTAATGCGTTATGCGCTATGGGTCATGCGTTAAGCGTTATGCGTTATGCGTTATGCGTTATGGGTTATGCGTTATGTGTTATGAGTTATGCGTTATGCGTTATGCGTTATGCGTTATGCGTTATGGGTTATCCGTTATGCGTTATCCGTTATGAGTTTTGCGTTATGCGTTATGCGTTATGCGTTATGCGTTATGCGTTATGCGTTATGCGTTATGCTTTATGCGTTATGCGTTATGCGTTATGCGTTATGCGTTATGCGTTATGAGAAATGCGTGATCCGTTATGCGTTATGCGTTATGCGTTATGCGTTATGCGTTATGGGTTATGCGTTATGGGTTACGAGTAATGCGTGATCCGTTATGCGTTATGCTTTATGCGTTATGAGTTACGCGTAATGCGTTATGCGCTATGGGTCATGCGTTAAGCGTTATGCGTTATGCGTTATGCGTTATGCGTTATGGGTTATGCGTTATGTGTTATGAGTTATGCGTTATGCGTTATGCGTTATGCGATATGCGTTATGGGTTATCCGTTATGCGTTATCCGTTATGAGTTTTGCGTTATGCGTTATGCGTTATGCGTTATGCGTTATGCGTTATGCGATATGCGTTATGCGTTATGCGTTATGCGTTATGCGTTATGCGTTATGCGTTATGCGTTATGCGTCATGCGTTATGCGTTCTACGTTATGCGTTATGCGTTATGCGTTATGAGTTGTGCGTTATGCGTTATGCGTTATGCGTTATGCGTTATGCGTTATGCGTTATGCGTTATGCGTTATGCGTTATGCGTTATGCGATATGCGTTATGCGTTATGCGTTATGCGTTATGCGTTATGCGTTATGCGTTATGCGTTATGCGTCATGCGTTATGCGTTCTACGTTATGCTTTATGCGTTATGAGTTACGCGTAATGCGTTATGCGCTATGGGTCATGCGTTAAGCGTTATGCGTTATGCGTTATGCGTTATGCGTTATGGGTTATGCGTTATGTGTTATGAGTTATGCGTTATGCGTTATGCGTTATGCGATATGCGTTATGGGTTATCCGTTATGCGTTATCCGTTATGAGTTTTGCGTTATGCGTTATGCGTTATGCGTTATGCGTTATGCGTTATGCGATATGCGTTATGCGTTATGCGTTATGCGTTATGCGTTATGCGTTATGCGTTATGCGTTATGCGTCATGCGTTATGCGTTCTACGTTATGCGTTATGCGTTATGCGTTATGAGTTGTGCGTTATGCGTTATGCGTTATGCGTTATGCGTTATGCGTTATGCGTTATGCGTTATGAGTAATGCTTGATCCGTTACGCGTTATGCGTTATGCGTTATGCATTATGGGTTATGCGTTATGTGTTATGAGTTATGCGTTATGCGTTATGCGTTATGCGTTATGCGTTATGGGTTGTGAGTAATGCGTGATCCGTTATGCGTTATGCTTTATGCGTTATGAGTTACGCGTAATGCGTTATGCGTTATGCGTTATGGGTTATGAGTAATGCGTTATGCGTTATGCGTTATGAGAAATGCGTGATCCGTTATGCGTTATGCGTTATGCGTTATGCGTTATGCGTTATGGGTTATGCGTTATGGGTTATGTGTAATGCGTGATCCGTTATGCGTTATGCTTTATGCGTTATGAGTTACGCGTAATGCGTTATGCGCTATGGGTCATGCGTTAAGCGTTATGCGTTATGCGTTATGCGTTATGGGTTATGCGTTATGTGTTATGAGTTATGCGTTATGCGTTATGCGTTATGCGTTATGCGTTATGGGTTATCCGTTATGCGTTATCCGTTATGAGTTTTGCGTTATGCGTTATGCGTTATGCGTTATGCGTTATGCGTTATGCGTTATGCGTTATGCTTTATGCGTTATGCGTTATGCGTTATGCGTTATGCGTTATGCGTTATGAGAAATGCGTGATCCGTTATGCGTTATGCGTTATGCGTTATGCGTTATGCGTTATGGGTTATGCGTTATGGGTTACGAGTAATGCGTGATCCGTTATGCGTTATGCTTTATGCGTTATGAGTTACGCGTAATGCGTTATGCGCTATGGGTCATGCGTTAAGCGTTATGCGTTATGCGTTATGCGTTATGCGTTATGGGTTATGCGTTATGTGTTATGAGTTATGCGTTATGCGTTATGCGTTATGCGATATGCGTTATGGGTTATCCGTTATGCGTTATCCGTTATGAGTTTTGCGTTATGCGTTATGCGTTATGCGTTATGCGTTATGCGTTATGCGATATGCGTTATGCGTTATGCGTTATGCGTTATGCGTTATGCGTTATGCGTTATGCGTTATGCGTCATGCGTTATGCGTTCTACGTTATGCGTTATGCGTTATGCGTTATGAGTTGTGCGTTATGCGTTATGCGTTATGCGTTATGCGTTATGCGTTATGCGTTATGCGTTATGAGTAATGCTTGATCCGTTACGCGTTATGCGTTATGCGTTATGCATTATGGGTTATGCGTTATGTGTTATGAGTTATGCGTTATGCGTTATGCGTTATGCGTTATGCGTTATGGGTTGTGAGTAATGCGTGATCCGTTATGCGTTATGCTTTATGCGTTATGAGTTACGCGTAATGCGTTATGCGTTATGCGTTATGGGTTATGAGTAATGCGTTATGCGTTATGCGTTATGAGAAATGCGTGATCCGTTATGCGTTATGCGTTATGCGTTATGCGTTATGCGTTATGGGTTATGCGTTATGGGTTATGTGTAATGCGTGATCCGTTATGCGTTATGCTTTATGCGTTATGAGTTACGCGTAATGCGTTATGCGCTATGGGTCATGCGTTAAGCGTTATGCGTTATGCGTTATGCGTTATGGGTTATGCGTTATGTGTTATGAGTTATGCGTTATGCGTTATGCGTTATGCGTTATGCGTTATGGGTTATCCGTTATGCGTTATCCGTTATGAGTTTTGCGTTATGCGTTATGCGTTATGCGTTATGCGTTATGCGTTATGCGATATGCGTTATGCGTTATGCGTTATGCGTTATGCGTTATGCGTTATGCGTTATGCGTTATGCGTTATGCGTTATGCGTTATGCGTTCTGCGTTATGCGTTATGCGTTATGCGTTATGAGTTGTGCGTTATGCGTTATGCGTTATGCGTTATGCGTTATGCGTTATGCGTTATGCGTTATGCGTTATGCGTTATGCGTTATGCGTTATGAGTAATGCTTGATCCGTTACGCGTTATGCGTTATGCGTTATGCATTATGGGTTATGCGTTATGTGTTATGAGTTATGCGTTATGCGTTATGCGTTATGCGTTATGCGTTATGGGTTGTGAGTAATGCGTGATCCGTTATGCGTTATGCTTTATGCGTTATGAGTTACGCGTAATGCGTTATGCGTTATGCGTTATGGGTTATGAGTAATGCGTTATGCGTTATGCGTTATGCGTTATGCGTTATGCGTTATGCGTGATCCGTTATGCGTTATGCGTTATGAGTAATGCGTGATCCGTTATGCGTTATGCGTTATGCGTTATGCGTTATGCGTTATGCGTTATGCGTTATGCGTTATGCGTTATGGGTATGCGTTATGTGTTATGCGTTATGCGTTATGCGTTATGCGTTATGCGTTATGCGTTATGCGTTATGCGTTATGCGTTATGCGTTATGCGTTATGCGTTATGCGTTATGAGAAATGCGTGATCCGTTATGCGTTATGCGTTATGAGTAATGCGTGATCCGTTATGCGTTATGCGTTATGCGTTATGCGTTATGGGTTATGAGTAATGCGTGACTCGTTATGCGTTATGCTTTTTGCGTTATGAGTTACACGTAATGCGTTATGCGCTATGGGTCATGCGTTAAGCGTTATGCGTTATGCGTTATGCGTTATGGGTTATGCGTTATGTGTTATGCGTTATGCGTTATGCGTTATGCGTTATGCGTTATGCGTTATGGGTTATCCGTTATGCGTTATCCGTTATGCGTTATGCGTTATGCGTTATGCGTTATGCGATATACGTTATGCGTTATGCGTTATGCGTTATGCGTTATGCGTTATGCGTTATGCGTTATGCGTTATGAGTAATGCGTGATCCGATATCCGTTATGCGTTATGCGTTATGCGTTATGCGTTATGCGTTATGCGATATGCGTTATGCGTTATGCGTTATGCGTTATGCGTTATGCGTTATGCGTTATGCGTTATGCGTTATGCGTTATGCGTTATGCGTTATGCGTTATGCGTTATGCGTTATGCGTTATGCGTTATGCGTTATGCGTTATGCGTTATGCGTTATGCGTTATGCGTTATGCGTTATGCGTTATGCGTTATGCGTTATGCGTTATGCGTTATGCGTTATGCGTTATGCGTTATGCGTTATGTGTTATCCGTTATGAGTTATGAGTAATGCGTGATCCGTTATGCGTTATGCGTTATGAGTAATGCGTGATCCGTTATGCGTTATGCGTTATGAGTAATGCTTGATCCGTTACGCGTTATGCGTTATGCGTTATGCGTTATGCGTTATGCGTTATGGGTTATGCGTTATGTGTTATGAGTTATGCGTTATGCGTTATGCGTTATGCGTTATGCGTTATGGGTTATGAGTAATGCGTGATCCGTTATGCGTTATGCTTTATGCGTTATGAGGTACGCGTAATGCGTTATGCGTTATGCGTTATGGCTTATGCGTTATGTGTTATGAGTTATGCGTTATGCGTTATGCGTTATGCGTTATGCGTTATGCGTTATGCGTTATGCGTTATCGGTTATGAGTAATGCGTGATCCGTTATGCGTTATGCTTTATGCGTTATGAGTTACGCGTAATGCGTTATGCGTTATGCGTTATGGGTTATGCGTTATGTGTTATGAGTTATGCGTTATGCGTTATGCGTTATGCGTTATGCGTTATGGGTTATCCGTTATGCGTTATCCGTTATGAGTTTTGCGTTATGCGTTATGAGTTGTGCGTTATGCGTTATGCGTTATGCGTTATGCGTTATGCGTTATGCGTTATGCGTTATGCGTTATGCGTTATGCGTTATGCGTTATGCGTTATGAGTAATGCTTGATCCGTTACGCGTTATGCGTTATGCATTATGGGTTATGCGTTATGCTTTATGCGTTATGAGTTACGCGTAATGCGTTATGCGTTATGCGTTATGGGTTATGAGTAATGCGTGATCCGTTATGCGTTATGCTTTATGCGTTATGAGTTACTCGTAATGTGTTATGCGCTATGGGTCATGCGTTAAGCGTTATGCGTTATGCGTTATGCGTTTGGGTTATGCGTTATGGGTTATGAGTAATGCGTGATCCGTTATGCGTTATGCTTTATGCGTTATGAGTTACGCGTAATGCGTTATGCGCTATGGGTCATGCGTTACGCGTTATGCGTTATGCGATATGCGTTATGCGTTATGCGTTATGCGTTATGCGTTATGCGTTATGCGTTATGCGTTATGCGTTATGCGTTATGCGATATGCGTTATGCGTTATGCGTTATGCGTTATGCGTTATGCGTTATGCGTTATGCGTTATGCGTTATGCGTTATGCGTTATGCGTTATGCGTTATGCGTTATGCGTTATGCGTTATGCGTTATGAGTAATGCGTGATCCGTTATGCGTTATGCGTTATGCGTTATGCGTTATGTGTTATGCGTTGTGCGTTATCCGCTATGCGTTATGCGTTTTGCGTTATGCGTTATGCGTTATGCGTTGTGCGTTATGCGTTATGCGTTATGCGTTATAGGTTATGCGTTATGTGTCATGCGTTATGCGTTATGCGTTATGCGTTATGCATTATGCGTTATGCATTATGCGTTATGCGTTATGCTTTATGCGTTATGCGTTATAAGTAATGCGTGATCCGTTATGTGTTATGCGTTGTGCGTTATGCGTTATGTGTTATGCGTTGTGCGTTATCCGCTATGCGTTATGCGTTTTGCGTTATGCGTTATGCGTTATGCGTTGTGCGTTATGCGTTATGCGGTATAGGTTATGCGTTATGTGTAATGCGTTATGCATTATGCGTTATGCGTTATGCGTTATGCGTTATGCGTTATGCTTTATGCGTTATGCGTTATGCGTTATGCGTTATGCGTTATGCGTTATGCGTTATGAGAAATGCGTGATCCGTTATGCGTTATGCGTTATGCGTTATGGGTTATGCGTTATGGGTTATGAGTAATGCGTGATCCGTTATGCGTTATGCTTTATGCGTTATGAGTTACGCGTAATGCGTTATGCGCTATGGGTCATGCGTTAAGCGTTATGCGTTATGAGTTGTGCGTTATGCGTTATGCGTTTTGCGTTATGGGTTATGCGTTATGAGTTGTGCGTTATGCGTTATGCGTTATGCGTTATGCGTTATGCGTTATGCGTTATGCGTTATGAGTAATGCTTGATCCGTTACGCGTTATGCGTTATGCGTTATGCGTTATGCGTTATGCGATATGCGTTATGCATTATGCGTTATGCGTTATGCGTCATGCGTTATGCGTTATGCGTTATGCGTTATGCGTTATGCGTTATGCGTTATGAGTAATGCGTGATCCGTTATCCGTTATGAGTTATGCGTTATGCGTTATGCGTTATGCGTTATGCGTTATGCGTTATGCGTTATCGGTTATGAGTAATGCGTGATCCGTTATGCGTTATGCTTTATGCGTTATGAGTTACGCGTAATGCGTTATGCGTTATGCGTTATGGGTTATGCGTTATGTGTTATGAGTTATGCGTTATGCGTTATGCGTTATGCGTTATGCGTTATGGGTTATCCGTTATGCGTTATCCGTTATGAGTTTTGCGTTATGCGTTATGAGTTGTGCGTTATGCGTTATGCGTTATGCGTTATGCGTTATGCGTTATGCGTTATGCGTTATGCGTTATGCGTTATGCGTTATGCGTTATGCGTTATGAGTAATGCTTGATCCGTTACGCGTTATGCGTTATGCGTTATGCATTATGGGTTATGCGTTATGCTTTATGCGTTATGAGTTACGCGTAATGCGTTATGCGTTATGCGTTATGGGTTATGAGTAATGCGTGATCCGTTATGCGTTATGCTTTATGCGTTATGAGTTACTCGTAATGCGTTATGCGCTATGGGTCATGCGTTAAGCGTTATGCGTTTGGGTTATGCGTTATGGGTTATGAGTAATGCGTGATCCGTTATGCGTTATGCTTTATGCGTTATGAGTGACGCGTAATGCGTTATGCGCTATGGGTCATGCGTTACGCGTTATGCGTTATGCGATATGCGTTATGCGTTATGCGTTATGCGCTATGGGTCATGCGTTACGCGTTATGCGTTATGCGATATGCGTTATGCGTTATGCGTTATGCGTTATGCGTTATGCGTTATGCGTTATGCGTTATGCGTTATGCGTTATGCGATATGCGTTATGCGTTATGCGTTATGCGTTATGCGTTATGCGTTATGCGTTATGCGTTATGCGTTATGCGTTATGCGTTATGCGTTATGCGTTATGCGTTATGCGTTATGCGTTATGCGTTATGAGTAATGCGTGATCCGTTATGCGTTATGCGTTATGCGTTATGCGTTATGTGTTATGCGTTGTGCGTTATCCGCTATGCGTTATGCGTTTTGCGTTATGCGTTATGCGTTATGCGTTGTGCGTTATGCGTTATGCGTTATGCGTTATAGGTTATGCGTTATGTGTCATGCGTTATACGTTATGCGTTATGCGTTATGCATTATGCGTTATGCATTATGCGTTATGCGTTATGCGTTATGCGTTATGCGTTATAAGTAATGCGTGATCCGTTATGTGTTATGCGTTGTGCGTTATGCGTTATGTGTTATGCGTTGTGCGTTATCCGCTATGCGTTATGCGTTTTGCGTTATGCGTTATGCGTTATGCGTTGTGCGTTATGCGTTATGCGGTATAGGTTATGCGTTATGTGTAATGCGTTATGCATTATGCGTTATGCGTTATGCGTTATGCGTTATGCGTTATGCTTTATGCGTTATGCGTTATGCGTTATGCGTTATGCGTTATGCGTTATGAGAAATGCGTGATCCGTTATGCGTTATGCGTTATGCGTTATGCGTTATGGGTTATCCGTTATGCGTTATGCTTTATGCGTTATGAGTTACGCGTAATGCGTTATGCGCTATGGGTCATGCGTTAAGCGTTATGCGTTATGAGTTGTGCGTTATGCGTTATGCGTTTTGCGTTATGCGTTATGCGTTATGAGTTGTGCGTTATGCGTTATGCGTTATGCGTTATGCGTTATGCGTTATGCGTTATGAGTAATGCTTGATCCGTTACGCGTTATGCGTTATGCGTTATGCGTTATGCGTTATGCGATATGCGTTATGCATTATGCGTTATGCGTTATGCGTTATGCGTCATGCGTTATGCGTTATGCGTTATGCGTTATGCGTTATGCGTTATGAGTAATGCGTGATCCGTTATCCGTTATGCGTTATGCGTTATGCGTTATGCGATATGCGTTATGCGTTATGCGTTATGCGTTATGCGTTATGCGTTATGCGTTATGCGTTATGCGTTATGCGTTATGCGTTATGCGTTATGCGTTATGCGTTATGCGTTATGCGTTATGCGTTATGCGTTATGCGTTATGCGTTATGCGTTATGCGTTATGCGTTATGCGTTATGGGTTATCCGTTATGCGTTATCCGTTATGAGTTTTGCGTTATGCGTTATGAGTTGTGCGTTATGCGTTATGCGTTATGCGTTATGCGTTATGCGTTATGCGTTATGCGTTATGCGTTATGCGTTATGCGTTATGCGTTATGCGTAATGCGTTATGCGCTATGGGTCATGCGTTACGCGTTATGCGTTATGCGATATGCGTTATGCGTTATGCGTTATGCGTTATGCGTTATGCGTTATGCGTTATGCGTTATGCGTTATGCGATATGCGTTATGCGTTATGCGTTATGCGTTATGCGTTATGCGTTATGCGTTATGCGTTATGCGTTATGCGTTATGCGTTATGCGTTATGCGTTATGCGTTATGCGTTATGCGTTATGCGTTATGCGTTATGCGTTATGAGTAATGCGTGATCCGTTATGCGTTATGCGTTATGCGTTATGCGTTATGTGTTATGCGTTGTGCGTTATCCGCTATGCGTTATGCGTTTTGCGTTATGCGTTATGCGTTATGCGTTGTGCGTTATGCGTTATGCGTTATGCGTTATAGGTTATGCGTTATGTGTCATGCGTTATACGTTATGCGTTATGCGTTATGCATTATGCGTTATGCATTATGCGTTATGCGTTATGCTTTATGCGTTATGCGTTATAAGTAATGCGTGATCCGTTATGTGTTATGCGTTGTGCGTTATGCGTTATGTGTTATGCGTTGTGCGTTATCCGCTATGCGTTATGCGTTTTGCGATATGCGTTATGCGTTATGCGTTGTGCGTTATGCGTTATGCGGTATAGGTTATGCGTTATGTGTAATGCGTTATGCATTATGCGTTATGCGTTATGCGTTATGCGTTATGCGTTATGCTTTATGCGTTATGCGTTATGCGTTATGCGTTATGCGTTATGCGTTATGAGAAATGCGTGATCCGTTATGCGTTATGCGTTATGCGTTATGCGTTATGGGTTATGCGTTATGGGTTATGAGTAATGCGTGATCCGTTATGCGTTATGCTTTATGCGTTATGAGTTACGCGTAATGCGTTATGCGCTATGGGTCATGCGTTAAGCGTTATGCGTTATGAGTTGTGCGTTATGCGTTATGCGTTTTGCGTTATGCGTTATGCGTTATGAGTTGTGCGTTATGCGTTATGCGTTATGCGTTATGCGTTATGCGTTATGCGTTATGAGTAATGCTTGATCCGTTACGCGTTATGCGTTATGCGTTATGCGTTATGCGTTATGCGATATGCGTTATGCATTATGCGTTATGCGTTATGCGTCATGCGTTATGCGTTATGCGTTATGCGTTATGCGTTATGCGTTATGCGTTATGCGTTATGAGTAATGCGTGATCCGTTATCCGTTATGCGTTATGCGTTATGCGTTATGCGATATGCGTTATGCGTTATGCGTTATGCGTTATGCGTTATGCGTTATGCGTTATGCGTTATGCGTTATGCGTTATGCGTTATGCATTATGCGTTATGCGTTATGCGTTATGCGTTATGCGTTATGCGTTATGCGTTATGCGTTATGCGTTATGCGTTATGCGTTATGCGATATGCGTTATGCATTATGCGTTATGCGTTATGCGTCATGCGTTATGCGTTATGCGTTATGCGTTATGCGTTATGCGTTATGCGTTATGAGTAATGCGTGATCCGTTATCCGTTATGCGTTATGCGTTATGCGTTATGCGTTATGCGTTATGCGTTATGCGTTATGCGTTATGCGTTATGCGTTATGTGTTATCCGTTATGAGTTATGAGTAATGCGTGATCCGTTATGCGTTATGCGTTATGAGTAATGCGTGATCCGTTATGCGTTATGCGTTATGAGTAATGCTTGATCCGTTACGCGTTATGCGTTATGCGTTATGCGTTATGGGTTATGCGTTATGTGTTATGAGTTATGCGTTATGCGTTATGCGTTATGCGTTATGGGTTATGAGTAATGCGTGATCCGTTATGCGTTATGCTTTATGCGTTATGAGTTACGCGTAATGCGTTATGCGTTATGCGTTATGGGTTATGCGTTATGTGTTATGAGTTATGCGTTATGCGTTATGCGTTATGCGTTATGCGTTATGCGTTATCGGTTATGAGTAATGCGTGATCCGTTATGCGTTATGCTTTATGCGTTATGAGTTACGCGTAATGCGTTATGCGTTATGCGTTATGGGTTATGCGTTATGCGTTATGCGTTATGGGTTATGCGTTATGTGTTATGAGTTATGCGTTATGCGTTATGCGTTATGGGTTATGCGTTATGGGTTATCCGTTATGCGTTATCCGTTATGAGTTTTGCGTTATGCGTTATGCGTTATGAGTTGTGCGTTATGCGTTATGCGTTATGCGTTATGCGTTATGCGTTATGCGTTATGCGTTATGCGATATGCGTTATGCGTTATGCGTTATGCGTTATGCGTTATGCGTTATGCGTTATGCGTTATGCGTGATCCGTTATGCGTTATGCGTTATGAGTAATGCGTGATCCGTTATGCGTTATGCGTTATGCGTTATGCGTTATGGGTTATGCGTTATGTGTTATGCGTTATGCGTTATGCGTTATGCGTTATGGGTTATGAGTAATGCGTGACCCGTTATGCGTTATGCTTTATGCGTTATGAGTTACGCGTAATGCGTTATGCGCTATGGGTCATGCGTTAAGCGTTATGCGTTTTGCGTTATGCGTTATGCGTTATGCGTTATGCGTTATGCGTTATGCGTTATGCATTATGCGTTATAGGTTATGCGTTATGTGTCATGCGTTATGCGTTATGCGTTATGCGTTATGCGTTATGCATTATGCGTTATGCGTTATGCTTTATGCGTTATGCGTTATAAGTAATGCGTGATCCGTTATGTGTTATGCGTTATGCGTTATGCGTTATGCGTTATGCGTTATGCGTTATGCGTTATGCGTTATGCGTTATGCGTTATGCGTTATGCGTTATGCGTTATGCGTTATGCGTTATGCGTTATGCGTTATGTGTTATGCGTTGTGCGTTATCCGCTATGCGTTATGCGTTATGCGTGGTGCGTTATGCGTTATGCGTTATAGGTTATGCGTTATGTGTCATGCGTTATGCGTTATGCGTTATGCGTTATGCGTTATGCGTTATGCGTTATGCGTTATGCGTTATGCGTTATGCGTTATGCGTTATGCGTTATGCGTTATGCGTTATGCGTTATGCGTTATGCGTTATGCGTTATGAGAAATGCGTGATCCGTTATGCGTTATGCGTTATGCGTTATGCGTTATGGGTTATGCGTTATGGGTTATGAGTAATGCGTGATCCGTTATGCGTTATGCTTTATGCGTTATGAGTTACGCGTAATGCGTTATGCGCTATGGGTCATGCGTTAAGCGTTATGCGTTATGCGTTATGCGTTATGGGTTATGCGTTATGAGTTGTGCGTTATGCGTTATGCGTTATGCGTTATGCGTTATGCGTTATGCGTTATGCGTTATGCGATATGCGTTATGCGTTATGCGTTATGCGTTATGCGTTATGCGTTATGCGTTATGCGTTATGCGTTATGCGTTATGCGTTATGCGTTATGCGTTATGCGTTATGCGTTATGCGTTATGCGTTATGCGTTATGCGTTATGGGTATGCGGTATGTGTTATGCGTTATGCGTTATGCGTTATGCGTTATGCGTCTTGCGTTATGCGTTATGAGAAATGCGTGATCCGTTATGCGTTATGCGTTATGAGTAATGCGTGATCCGTTATGCGTTATGCGTTATGCGTTATGCGTTATGCGTTATGCGTTATGCGTTATGGGTATGCGTTATGTGTTATGCGTTATGCGTTATGCGTTATGCGTTATGCGTTATGGGTTATGAGTAATGCGTGACTCGTTATGCGTTATGCTTTTTGCGTTATGAGTTACGCGTAATGCGTTATGCGCTATGGGTCATGCGTTAAGCGTTATGCGTTATGCGTTATGCGTTATGCGTTATGGGTTATGCGTTATGCGTTATGCGTTATGCG
The DNA here is from genome assembly GCA_916610235.2 of Lasioglossum morio. Lineage (NCBI taxonomy): Eukaryota > Metazoa > Arthropoda > Insecta > Hymenoptera > Halictidae > Lasioglossum > Lasioglossum morio. The sequence continues at coordinate 2,998,202 of CAKAJA020001042.1, read as the reverse complement.
TTATGCGTTATGCGTTATGCGTTATGCGTTATGGGTTATGCGTTGTGCGTTATCCGCTATGCGTTATCCGTTATGCGTTATGCGTTATGCGTTATGCGTTATGCGTTATGCGTTATGCGTTATGCGATATGCGTTATGCGTTATGCGTTATGCGTTATGCGTTATACGTTATGCGTTATGCGTTATGCGTTATGCGTTATGCGTTATGCGTTATGCGATATGCGTTATGCATTATGCGTTATGCGTTATGCGTTATGCGTTATGCGTTATGCGTTATGCGTTATGAGTAATGCGTGATCCGTTATCCGTTATGCGTTATGCGTTATGCGTTATGCGTTATGCGTTATGAGTAATGCGTGATCCGTTATGCGTTATGCGTTATGCGTTATGCGTTATGTGTTATGCGTTGTGCGTTATCCGCTATGCGTTATGCGTTTTGCGTTATGCGTTATGCGTTATGCGTTGTGCGTTATGCGTTATGCGTTATGCGTTATAGGTTATGCGTTATGTGTCATGCGTTATACGTTATGCGTTATGCGTTATGCATTATGCGTTATGCATTATGCGTTATGCGTTATGCTTTATGCGTTATGCGTTATAAGTAATGCGTGATCCGTTATGTGTTATGCGTTGTGCGTTATGCGTTATGTGTTATGCGTTGTGCGTTATCCGCTATGCGTTATGCGTTTTGCGTTATGCGTTATGCGTTATGCGTTGTGCGTTATGCGTTATGCGGTATAGGTTATGCGTTATGAGTAATGCGTTATGCATTATGCGTTATGCGTTATGCGTTATGCGTTATGCGTTATGCTTTATGCGTTATGCGTTATGCGTTATGCGTTATGCGTTATGCGTTATGAGAAATGCGTGATCCGTTATGCGTTATGCGTTATGCGTTATGCGTTATGGGTTATGCGTTATGGGTTATGAGTAATGCGTGATCCGTTATGCGTTATGCTTTATGCGTTATGAGTTACGCGTAATGCGTTATGCGCTATGGGTCATGCGTTAAGCGTTATGCGTTATGAGTTGTGCGTTATGCGTTATGCGTTTTGCGTTATGCGTTATGCGTTATGAGTTGTGCGTTATGCGTTATGCGTTATGCGTTATGCGTTATGCGTTATGCGTTATGAGTAATGCTTGATCCGTTACGCGTTATGCGTTATGCGTTATGCGTTATGCGATATGCGTTATGCGTTATGCGTTATGCGTTATGCGTTATGCGTTATGCGTTATGCGTTATGCGTTATGCGTTATGCGTTATGCGTTATGAGTAATGCGTGATCCGTTATCCGTTATGCGTTATGCGTTATGCGTTATGCGATATGCGTTATGCGTTATGCGTTATGCGTTATGCGTTATGCGTTATGCGTTATGCGTTATGCGTTATGCGTTATGCGTTATGCGTTATGCGTTATGCGTTATGCGTTATGCGTTATGCGTTATGCGTTATGCGTTATGCGTTATGCGTTATGCGTTATGCGATATGCGTTATGCATTATGCGTTATGCGTTATGCGTCATGCGTTATGCGTTATGCGTTATGCGTTATGCGTTATGCGTTATGCGTTATGAGTAATGCGTGATCCGTTATCCGTTATGCGTTATGCGTTATGCGTTATGCGTTATGCGTTATGCGTTATGCGTTATGCGTTATGTGTTATCCGTTATGAGTTATGAGTAATGCGTGATCCGTTATGCGTTATGCGTTATGAGTAATGCGTGATCCGTTATGCGTTATGCGTTATGAGTAATGCTTGATCCGTTACGCGTTATGCGTTATGCGTTATGCGTTATGGGTTATGCGTTATGTGTTATGAGTTATGCGTTATGCGTTATGCGTTATGCGTTATGGGTTATGAGTAATGCGTGATCCGTTATGCGTTATGCTTTATGCGTTATGAGTTACGCGTAATGCGTTATGCGTTATGCGTTATGGGTTATGCGTTATGTGTTATGAGTTATGCGTTATGCGTTATGCGTCATGCGTTATGCGTTATGCGTTATCGGTTATGAGTAATGCGTGATCCGTTATGCGTTATGCTTTATGCGTTATGAGTTACGCGTAATGCGTTATGCGTTATGCGTTATGGGTTATGCGTTATGCGTTATGCGTTATGGGTTATGCGTTATGTGTTATGAGTTATGCGTTATGCGTTATGCGTTATGGGTTATGCGTTATGGGTTATCCGTTATGCGTTATCCGTTATGAGTTTTGCGTTATGCGTTATGCGTTATGAGTTGTGCGTTATGCGTTATGCGTTATGCGTTATGCGTTATGCGTTATGCGTTATGCGTTATGCGATATGCGTTATGCGTTATGCGTTATGCGTTATGCGTTATGCGTTATGCGTTATGCGTTATGCGTGATCCGTTATGCGTTATGCGTTATGAGTAATGCGTGATCCGTTATGCGTTATGCGTTATGCGTTATGCGTTATGCGTTATGCGTTATGTGTTATGCGTTATGCGTTATGCGTTATGCGTTATGGGTTATGAGTAATGCGTGACCCGTTATGCGTTATGCTTTATGCGTTATGAGTTACGCGTAATGCGTTATGCGCTATGGGTCATGCGTTAAGCGTTATGCGTTTTGCGTTATGCGTTATGCGTTATGCGTTATGCGTTATGCGTTATGCGTTATGCATTATGCGTTATAGGTTATGCGTTATGTGTCATGCGTTATGCGTTATGCGTTATGCGTTATGCGTTATGCATTATGCGTTATGCGTTATGCTTTATGCGTTATGCGTTATAAGTAATGCGTGATCCGTTATGTGTTATGCGTTATGCGTTATGCGTTATGCGTTATGCGTTATGCGTTATGCGTTATGCGTTATGCGTTATGCGTTATGCGTTATGCGTTATGCGTTATGCGTTATGCGTTATGCGTTATGTGTTATGCGTTGTGCGTTATCCGCTATGCGTTATGCGTTATGCGTGGTGCGTTATGCGTTATGCGTTATAGGTTATGCGTTATGTGTCATGCGTTATGCGTTATGCGTTATGCGTTATGCGTTATGCGTTATGCGTTATGCGTTATGCGTTATGCGTTATGCGTTATGCGTTATGCGTTATGCGTTATGCGTTATGAGAAATGCGTGATCCGTTATGCGTTATGCGTTATGCGTTATGCGTTATGGGTTATGCGTTATGGGTTATGAGTAATGCGTGATCCGTTATGCGTTATGCTTTATGCGTTATGAGTTACGCGTAATGCGTTATGCGCTATGGGTCATGCGTTAAGCGTTATGCGTTATGCGTTATGCGTTATGGGTTATGCGTTATGAGTTGTGCGTTATGCGTTATGCGTTATGCGTTATGCGTTATGCGTTATGCGTTATGCGTTATGCGATATGCGTTATGCGTTATGCGTTATGCGTTATGCGTTATGCGTTATGCGTTATGCGTTATGCGTTATGCGTTATGCGTTATGCGTTATGCGTTATGCGTTATGCGTTATGCGTTATGCGTTATGCGTTATGGGTATGCGGTATGTGTTATGCGTTATGCGTTATGCGTTATGCGTTATGCGTTTTGCGTTATGCGTTATGAGAAATGCGTGATCCGTTATGCGTTATGCCTTATGAGTAATGCGTGATCCGTTATGCGTTATGCGTTATGCGTTATGCGTTATGCGTTATGCGTTATGCGTTATGGGTATGCGTTATGTGTTATGCGTTATGCGTTATGCGTTATGCGTTATGCGTTATGGGTTATGAGTAATGCGTGACTCGTTATGCGTTATGCTTTTTGCGTTATGAGTTACGCGTAATGCGTTATGCGCTATGGGTCATGCGTTAAGCGTTATGCGTTATGCGTTATGCGTTATGGGTTATGCGTTATGTGTTATGCGTTATGCGTTATGCGTTATGCGTTATGCGTTATGCGTTATGGGTTATGCGTTGTGCGTTATCCGCTATGCGTTATCCGTTATGCGTTATGCGTTATGCGTTATGCGTTATGCGTTATGCGTTATGCGTTATGCGATATGCGTTATGCGTTATGCGTTATGCGTTATGCGTTATACGTTATGCGTTATGCGTTATGCGTTATGCGTTATGCGTTATGCGTTATGCGATATGCGTTATGCATTATGCGTTATGCGTTATGCGTCATGCGTTATGCGTTATGCGTTATGCGTTATGCGTTATGCGTTATGCGTTATGAGTAATGCGTGATCCGTTATCCGTTATGCGTTATGCGTTATGCGTTATGCGTTATGCGATATGCGTTATGCGTTATGCGTTATGCGTTATGCGTTATGCGTTATGCGTTATGCGTTATGCGTTATGCGTTATGCGTTATGCGTTATGCGTTATGCGTTATGCGTTATGCGTTATGCGTTATGCCTTATGCGTTATGCGTTATGCGTTATGCGTTATGCGTTATGCGTTATGTGTTATCCGTTATGAGTTATGAGTAATGCGTGATCCGTTATGCGTTATGCGTTATGAGTAATGCGTGATCCGTTATGCGTTATGCGTTATGAGTAATGCTTGATCCGTTACGCGTTATGCGTTATGCGTTATGCGTTTTGGGTTATGCGTTATGCGTTATGTGTTATGAGTTATGCGTTATGCGTTATGCGTTATGCGTTATGGGTTATGAGTAATGCGTGATCCGTTATGCGTTATGCTTTATGCGTTATGAGTTACGCGTAATGCGTTATGCGTTATGCGTTATGGGTTATGCGTTATGTGTTATGAGTTATGCGTTATGCGTTATGCGTTATGCGTTATGCGTTATGCGTTATCGGTTATGAGTAATGCGTGATCCGTTATGCGTTATGCTTTATGCGTTATGAGTTACGCGTAATGCGTTATGCGTTATGCGTTATGCGTTATGCGTTATGTGTTATGAGTTATGCGTTATGCGTTATGTGTTATGCGTTATGCGTTATGGGTTATCCGTTATGCGTTATCCGTTATGAGTTTTGCGTTATGCGTTATGCGTTATGAGTTGTGCGTTATGCGTTATGCGTTATGCGTTATGCGTTATGCGTTATGCGTTATGCGTTATGTGTTATGAGTAATGCTTGATCCGTTACGCGTTATGCGTTATGCGTTATGCATTATGGGTTATGCGTTATGCGTTATGAGTTATGCGTTATGCGTTATGCGTTATGCGTTATGCGTTATGGGTTATGAGTAATGCGTGATCCGTTATGCGTTATGCTTTATGCGTTATGAGTTACGAGTAATGCGTTATGCGTTATGCGTTATGGGTTATGAGTAATGCGTGATCCGTTATGCGTTATGCTTTATGCGTTATGAGTAATGCGTGATCCGTTATGCGTTATGCGTTATGCGTTATGCGTTATGCGTTATGCGTTATGCGTTATGCGTTATGCGTTATGCGTTATGCGTTATGCGTTATGCGTTATGCGTTATGCGTTATGCGTTATGCGTTATGCGTTATGCGTTATGCGTTATGCGTTATGCGTTATGCGTTATGCGTTATGCGTTATGCGTTATGCGCTATGCGTTATGTGTTATGCGTTGTGCGTTATCCGCTATGCGTTATGCGTTATGCGTTATGCGTTGTGCGTTATGCGTTATGCGTTATAGGTTATGCGTTATGTGTCATGCGTTATGCGTTATGCGTTATGCGTTATGCGTTATGCGTTATGCGTTATGCGTTATGCGTTATGCGTTATGCGTTATGCGTTATGCGTTATGCGTTATGTGTTATGCGTTATGCGTTATGCGTTATGCGTTATGAGAAATGCGTGATCCGTTATGCGTTATGCGTTATGCGTTATGCGTTATCGGTTATGCGTTATGGGTTATGAGTAATGCGTGATCCGTTATGCGTTATGCTTTATGCGTTATGAGTTACGCGTAATGCGTTATGCGCTATGGGTCATGCGTTAAGCGTTATGCGTTATGCGTTATGCGTTATGGGTTATGGGTTATGCGTTATGTGTTATGAGTTATGCGTTATGCGTTATGCGTTATGGGTTATGCGTTATGGGTTATGCGTTATGCGTTATGCGTTATGAGTTTTGCGTTATGCGTTATGCGTTATGAGTCGTGCGTTATGCGTTATGCGTTATGCGTTATGCGTTATGCGTTATGCGTTATGCGTTATGCGATATGCGTTATGCGTTATGCGTTATGCGTTATGCGTTATGCGTTATGCGTTATGCGTTATGCGTTATGCGTTATGCGTTATGCGTTATGCGTTATGCGTTATGCGTTATGCGTTATGCGTTATGCGTTATGCGTTATGAGTAATGCGTGATTCGTTATGCGTTATGCGTTATGCGTTATGCGTTAAGTGTTATGCGTTGTGCGTTATCCGCTATGCGTTATGCGTTTTGTGTTATGCGTTATGCGTTATGCGTTGTGCGTTATGCGTTATGCGTTATAGGTTATGCGTTATGTGTTATGCGTTATGCGTTATGCGTTATGCGTTATGCATTATGCGTTATGCGTTATGCTTTATGCGTTATGCGTTATGAGTAATGCGTGATCCGTTATGTGTTATGCGTTATGCGTTATGCGTTTTGCGTTATGCGTTATGCGTTATGCGTTATGCGTTATGCGTTATGCGTTATGCGTTATGCGTTATGCGTTATGCGTTATGCGTTATGCGTTATGCGTTATCCGTTATGCGTTATGCGTTATGCGTTATGCGTTATGCGTTATGCGTTATGCGTTATGCGTTATGCGTTATGCGTTATGCGTTATGCGTTATGCGTTATGCGTTATGAGAAATGCGTGATCCGTTATGCGTTATGCGTTATGAGTAATACGTGATCCGTTATGCGTTATGCGTTATGCGTTATGCGTTATGCGTTATGCGTTATGCGTTATGCGTTATGCGTTATGCGTGATCGGTTATGCTTTATGCGTTATGAGTAATGCGTGATCCGTTATGCGTTATGCGTTATGCGTTATGCGTTATGCATTATGCGTTATGCGTAATGCGTTATGCGTTATGGGTTATGCGTTATGTGTTATGCGTTATGCGTTATGCGTTATGCGTTATGCGTTATGGGTTATGAGTAATGCGTGACCCGTTATGCGTTATGCTTTTTGCGTTATGAGTTACGCGTAATGCGTTATGCGCTATGGGTCATGCGTTAAGCGTTATGCGTTATGCGTTATGGGTTATGCGTTATGTGTTATGCGTTATGCGTTATGCGTTATGCGTTATGCGTTATGCGTTATGCGTTATGCGTTATGGGTTATCCGTTATGCGTTATCCGTTATGCGTTATGCGTTATGCGTTATGCGTTATGCGTTATGCGTTATGCGTTATGCGTTATGCGTTATGCGATATGCGTTATGCGTTATGCGTTATGCGTTATACGTTATGCGTTATGCGTTATGCGTTATGCGATATGCGTTATGCATTATGCGTTATGCGTTATGCGTTATGCGTTATGCGTTATGCGTTATGCGTTATGCGTTATGCGTTATGCGTTATGATTTATGCGTTATGCGTTATGCGTTATGCGTTATGCGTTATGCGTTATGCGTTATGCGTCATGCGTTATGCGTTATGCGTTATGCGTTATGCGTTATGCGTTATGCGTTATGCGTTATGCGTTATGCGTTATGCGTTATGCGTTATGTGTTATCCGTTATGAGTTATGCGTTATAGGTTATGCGTTATGTGTCATGCGTTATGCGTTATGCGTTATGCGTTATGCGTTATGCGTTATGCGTAATGCGTTATGCGTTATGCGTTATGCGTTATGCGTTATGTGTTATGCGTTATGCGTTATGCGTTATGCGTTATGAGAAATGCGTGATCCGTTATGCGTTATGCGTTATGCGTTATGCGTTATGCGTTATGCGTTATGCGTTATGCGTTATGCGTTATGCGTTATGCGTTATGCGTTATGCGTTATGCGTTATGCGTTATGCGTTATGCGTTATGCGTTATGCGTTATGGGTTATGCGTTATGGGTTATGAGTAATGCGTGATCCGTTATGCGTTATGCTTTATGCGTTATGAGTTACGCGTAATGCGTTATGCGCTATGGGTCATGCGTTAAGCGTTATGCGTTATGCGTTATGCGTTATGGGTTATGGGTTATGCGTTATGTGTTATGAGTTATGCGTTATGCGTTATGCGTTATGGGTTATCCGTTATGCGTTATCCGTTATGAGTTTTGCGTTATGCGTTATGCGTTATGAGTTGTGCGTTATGCGTTATGCGTTATGCGTTATGCGTTATGCGTTATGCGTTATGCGTTATGCGTTATGCGATATGCGTTATGCGTTATGCGTTATGCGTTATGCGTTATGCGTTATGCGTTATGCGTTATGCGTTATGCGTTATGCGTTATGCGTTATGCGTTATGCGTTATGCGTTATGCGTTATGCGTTATGAGTAATGCGTGATTCGTTATGCGTTATGCGTTATGCGTTATGCGTTAAGTGTTATGCGTTGTGCGTTATCCGCTATGCGTTATGCGTTATGTGTTATGAGTTATGCGTTATGCGTTATGCGTTATGCGTTATGCGTTATGCGTTATGCGTTATGCGATATGCGTTATGCGTTATGCGTTATGCGTTATGCGTTATGCGTTATGCGTTATGCGTTATGCGTTATGCGTTATGCGTTATGCGTTATGCGTTATGCGTTATGCGTTATGGGTATGCGGTATGTGTTATGCGTTATGCGTTATGCGTTATGCGTTATGCGTTATGCGTTATGCGTTATGAGAAATGCGTGATCCGTTATGCGTTATGCGTTATGAGTAATGCGTGATCCGTTATGCGTTATGCGTTATGCGTTATGCGTTATGCGTTATGCGTTATGGGTATGCGTTATGTGTTATGCGTTATGCGTTATGCGTTATGCGTTACGCGTTATGGGTTATGAGTAATGCGTGACTCGTTATGCGTTATGCTTTTTGCGTTATGAGTTACGCGTAATGCGTTATGCGCTATGGGTCATGCGTTAAGCGTTATGCGTTATGCGTTATGCGTTATGGGTTATGCGTTATGTGTTATGCGTTATGCGTTATGCGTTATGCGTTATGCGTTATGCGTTATGGGTTATGCGTTATGCGTTATGCGTTATGCGTTATGCGTTATGGGTATGCGTTATGTGTTATGCGTTATGCGTTATGCGTTATGCGTTATGCGTTATGCGTTATGCGTTATGCGTTATGCGTTATGCGTTATGCGTTATGCGTTATGCGTTATGCGTTATGCGTTATGCGTTATGCGTTATGGGTTATGAGTAATGCGTGACCCGTTATGCGTTATGCTTTATGCGTTATGAGTTACGCGTAATGCGTTATGCGCTATGGGTCATGCGTTAAGCGTTATGCGTTTTGCGTTATGCGTTATGCGTTATGCGTTATGCGTTGTGCGTTATGCGTTATGCATTATGCGTTATAGGTTATGCGTTATGTGTCATGCGTTATGCGTTATGCGTTATGCGTTATGCGTTATGCATTATGCGTTATGCGTTATGCTTTATGCGTTATGCGTTATAAGTAATGCGTGATCCGTTATGTGTTATGCGTTATGCGTTATGCGTTATGCGTTATGCGTTATGCGTTATGCGTTATGCGTTATGCGTTATGCGTTATGCGTTATGCGTTATGCGTTATGCGTTATGCGTTATGCGTTATGCGTTATGTGTTATGCGTTGTGCGTTATCCGCTATGCGTTATGCGTTATGCGTGGTGCGTTATGCGTTATGCGTTATAGGTTATGCGTTATGTGTCATGCGTTATGCGTTATGCGTTATGCGTTATGCGTTATGCGTTATGCGTTATGCGTTATGCGTTATGCGTTATGCGTTATGCGTTATGCGTTATGCGTTATGCGTTATGCGTTATGCGTTATGCGTTATGAGAAATGCGTGATCCGTTATGCGTTATGCGTTATGCGTTATGCGTTATGGGTTATGCGTTATGGGTTATGAGTAATGCGTGATCCGTTATGCGTTATGCTTTATGCGTTATGAGTTACGCGTAATGCGTTATGCGCTATGGGTCATGCGTTAAGCGTTATGCGTTATGCGTTATGCGTTATGGGTTATGCGTTATGAGTTGTGCGTTATGCGTTATGCGTTATGCGTTATGCGTTATGCGTTATGCGTTATGCGTTATGCGTTATGCGATATGCGTTATGCGTTATGCGTTATGCGTTATGCGTTATGCGTTATGCGTTATGCGTTATGCGTTATGCGTTATGCGTTATGCGTTATGCGTTATGCGTTATGCGTTATGCGTTATGCGTTATGCGTTATGCGTTATGGGTATGCGGTATGCGTTATGCGTTATGCGTTATGCGTTATGCGTTATGCGTCTTGCGTTATGCGTTATGAGAAATGCGTGATCCGTTATGCGTTATGCGTTATGAGTAATGCGTGATCCGTTATGCGTTATGCGTTATGCGTTATGCGTTATGCGTTATGCGTTATGCGTTATGGGTATGCGTTATGTGTTATGCGTTATGCGTTATGCGTTATGCGTTATGCGTTATGGGTTATGAGTAATGCGTGACTCGTTATGCGTTATGCTTTTTGCGTTATGAGTTACGCGTAATGCGTTATGCGCTATGGGTCATGCGTTAAGCGTTATGCGTTATGCGTTATGCGTTATGCGTTATGGGTTATGCGTTATGTGTTATGCGTTATGCGTTATGCGTTATGCGTTATGCGTTATGCGTTATGGGTTATGCGTTGTGCGTTATCCGCTATGCGTTATCCGTTATGCGTTATGCGTTATGCGTTATGCGTTATGCGTTATGCGTTATGCGTTATGCGATATGCGTTATGCGTTATGCGTTATGCGTTATGCGTTATACGTTATGCGTTATGCGTTATGCGTTATGCGTTATGCGTTATGCGTTATGCGATATGCGTTATGCATTATGCGTTATGCGTTATGCGTTATGCGTTATGCGTTATGCGTTATGCGTTATGAGTAATGCGTGATCCGTTATCCGTTATGCGTTATGCGTTATGCGTTATGCGTTATGCGTTATGAGTAATGCGTGATCCGTTATGCGTTATGCGTTATGCGTTATGCGTTATGTGTTATGCGTTGTGCGTTATCCGCTATGCGTTATGCGTTTTGCGTTATGCGTTATGCGTTATGCGTTGTGCGTTATGCGTTATGCGTTATGCGTTATAGGTTATGCGTTATGTGTCATGCGTTATACGTTATGCGTTATGCGTTATGCATTATGCGTTATGCATTATGCGTTATGCGTTATGCTTTATGCGTTATGCGTTATAAGTAATGCGTGATCCGTTATGTGTTATGCGTTGTGCGTTATGCGTTATGTGTTATGCGTTGTGCGTTATCCGCTATGCGTTATGCGTTTTGCGTTATGCGTTATGCGTTATGCGTTGTGCGTTATGCGTTATGCGGTATAGGTTATGCGTTATGTGTAATGCGTTATGCATTATGCGTTATGCGTTATGCGTTATGCGTTATGCGTTATGCTTTATGCGTTATGCGTTATGCGTTATGCGTTATGCGTTATGCGTTATGAGAAATGCGTGATCCGTTATGCGTTATGCGTTATGCGTTATGCGTTATGCGTTATGCGTTATGGGTTATGAGTAATGCGTGATCCGTTATGCGTTATGCTTTATGCGTTATGAGTTACGCGTAATGCGTTATGCGCTATGGGTCATGCGTTAAGCGTTATGCGTTATGAGTTGTGCGTTATGCGTTATGCGTTTTGCGTTATGCGTTATGCGTTATGAGTTGTGCGTTATGCGTTATGCGTTATGCGTTATGCGTTATGCGTTATGCGTTATGAGTAATGCTTGATCCGTTACGCGTTATGCGTTATGCGTTATGCGTTATGCGATATGCGTTATGCGTTATGCGTTATGCGTTATGCGTTATGCGTTATGCGTTATGCGTTATGCGTTATGCGTTATGCGTTATGCGTTATGAGTAATGCGTGATCCGTTATCCGTTATGCGTTATGCGTTATGCGTTATGCGATATGCGTTATGCGTTATGCGTTATGCGTTATGCGTTATGCGTTATGCGTTATGCGTTATGCGTTATGCGTTATGCGTTATGCGTTATGCGTTATGCGTTATGCGTTATGCGTTATGCGTTATGCGTTATGCGTTATGCGTTATGCGTTATGCGATATGCGTTATGCATTATGCGTTATGCGTTATGCGTCATGCGTTATGCGTTATGCGTTATGCGTTATGCGTTATGCGTTATGCGTTATGAGTAATGCGTGATCCGTTATCCGTTATGCGTTATGCGTTATGCGTTATGCGTTATGCGTTATGCGTTATGCGTTATGCGTTATGTGTTATCCGTTATGAGTTATGAGTAATGCGTGATCCGTTATGCGTTATGCGTTATGAGTAATGCGTGATCCGTTATGCGTTATGCGTTATGAGTAATGCTTGATCCGTTACGCGTTATGCGTTATGCGTTATGCGTTATGGGTTATGCGTTATGTGTTATGAGTTATGCGTTATGCGTTATGCGTTATGCGTTATGGGTTATGAGTAATGCGTGATCCGTTATGCGTTATGCTTTATGCGTTATGAGTTACGCGTAATGCGTTATGCGTTATGCGTTATGGGTTATGCGTTATGTGTTATGAGTTATGCGTTATGCGTTATGCGTCATGCGTTATGCGTTATGCGTTATCGGTTATGAGTAATGCGTGATCCGTTATGCGTTATGCTTTATGCGTTATGAGTTACGCGTAATGCGTTATGCGTTATGCGTTATGGGTTATGCGTTATGCGTTATGCGTTATGGGTTATGCGTTATGTGTTATGAGTTATGCGTTATGCGTTATGCGTTATGGGTTATGCGTTATGGGTTATCCGTTATGCGTTATCCGTTATGAGTTTTGCGTTATGCGTTATGCGTTATGAGTTGTGCGTTATGCGTTATGCGTTATGCGTTATGCGTTATGCGTTATGCGTTATGCGTTATGCGATATGCGTTATGCGTTATGCGTTATGCGTTATGCGTTATGCGTTATGCGTTATGCGTTATGCGTGATCCGTTATGCGTTATGCGTTATGAGTAATGCGTGATCCGTTATGCGTTATGCGTTATGCGTTATGCGTTATGGGTTATGCGTTATGTGTTATGCGTTATGCGTTATGCGTTATGCGTTATGGGTTATGAGTAATGCGTGACCCGTTATGCGTTATGCTTTATGCGTTATGAGTTACGCGTAATGCGTTATGCGCTATGGGTCATGCGTTAAGCGTTATGCGTTTTGCGTTATGCGTTATGCGTTATGCGTTATGCGTTATGCGTTATGCGTTATGCATTATGCGTTATAGGTTATGCGTTATGTGTCATGCGTTATGCGTTATGCGTTATGCGTTATGCGTTATGCATTATGCGTTATGCGTTATGCTTTATGCGTTATGCGTTATAAGTAATGCGTGATCCGTTATGTGTTATGCGTTATGCGTTATGCGTTATGCGTTATGCGTTATGCGTTATGCGTTATGCGTTATGCGTTATGCGTTATGCGTTATGCGTTATGCGTTATGCGTTATGCGTTATGCGTTATGTGTTATGCGTTGTGCGTTATCCGCTATGCGTTATGCGTTATGCGTGGTGCGTTATGCGTTATGCGTTATAGGTTATGCGTTATGTGTCATGCGTTATGCGTTATGCGTTATGCGTTATGCGTTATGCGTTATGCGTTATGCGTTATGCGTTATGCGTTATGCGTTATGCGTTATGCGTTATGCGTTATGCGTTATGAGAAATGCGTGATCCGTTATGCGTTATGCGTTATGCGTTATGCGTTATGGGTTATGCGTTATGGGTTATGAGTAATGCGTGATCCGTTATGCGTTATGCTTTATGCGTTATGAGTTACGCGTAATGCGTTATGCGCTATGGGTCATGCGTTAAGCGTTATGCGTTATGCGTTATGCGTTATGGGTTATGCGTTATGAGTTGTGCGTTATGCGTTATGCGTTATGCGTTATGCGTTATGCGTTATGCGTTATGCGTTATGCGATATGCGTTATGCGTTATGCGTTATGCGTTATGCGTTATGCGTTATGCGTTATGCGTTATGCGTTATGCGTTATGCGTTATGCGTTATGCGTTATGCGTTATGCGTTATGCGTTATGCGTTATGCGTTATGGGTATGCGGTATGTGTTATGCGTTATGCGTTATGCGTTATGCGTTATGCGTTTTGCGTTATGCGTTATGAGAAATGCGTGATCCGTTATGCGTTATGCGTTATGAGTAATGCGTGATCCGTTATGCGTTATGCGTTATGCGTTATGCGTTATGCGTTATGCGTTATGCGTTATGGGTATGCGTTATGTGTTATGCGTTATGCGTTATGCGTTATGCGTTATGCGTTATGGGTTATGAGTAATGCGTGACTCGTTATGCGTTATGCTTTTTGCGTTATGAGTTACGCGTAATGCGTTATGCGCTATGGGTCATGCGTTAAGCGTTATGCGTTATGCGTTATGCGTTATGGGTTATGCGTTATGTGTTATGCGTTATGCGTTATGCGTTATGCGTTATGCGTTATGCGTTATGGGTTATGCGTTGTGCGTTATCCGCTATGCGTTATCCGTTATGCGTTATGCGTTATGCGTTATGCGTTATGCGTTATGCGTTATGCGTTATGCGATATGCGTTATGCGTTATGCGTTATGCGTTATGCGTTATACGTTATGCGTTATGCGTTATGCGTTATGCGTTATGCGTTATGCGTTATGCGATATGCGTTATGCATTATGCGTTATGCGTTATGCGTCATGCGTTATGCGTTATGCGTTATGCGTTATGCGTTATGCGTTATGCGTTATGAGTAATGCGTGATCCGTTATCCGTTATGCGTTATGCGTTATGCGTTATGCGTTATGCGATATGCGTTATGCGTTATGCGTTATGCGTTATGCGTTATGCGTTATGCGTTATGCGTTATGCGTTATGCGTTATGCGTTATGCGTTATGCGTTATGCGTTATGCGTTATGCGTTATGCGTTATGCCTTATGCGTTATGCGTTATGCGTTATGCGTTATGCGTTATGCGTTATGTGTTATCCGTTATGAGTTATGAGTAATGCGTGATCCGTTATGCGTTATGCGTTATGAGTAATGCGTGATCCGTTATGCGTTATGCGTTATGAGTAATGCTTGATCCGTTACGCGTTATGCGTTATGCGTTATGCGTTTTGGGTTATGCGTTATGCGTTATGTGTTATGAGTTATGCGTTATGCGTTATGCGTTATGCGTTATGGGTTATGAGTAATGCGTGATCCGTTATGCGTTATGCTTTATGCGTTATGAGTTACGCGTAATGCGTTATGCGTTATGCGTTATGGGTTATGCGTTATGTGTTATGAGTTATGCGTTATGCGTTATGCGTTATGCGTTATGCGTTATGCGTTATCGGTTATGAGTAATGCGTGATCCGTTATGCGTTATGCTTTATGCGTTATGAGTTACGCGTAATGCGTTATGCGTTATGCGTTATGGGTTATGCGTTATGTGTTATGAGTTATGCGTTATGCGTTATGTGTTATGCGTTATGCGTTATGGGTTATCCGTTATGCGTTATCCGTTATGAGTTTTGCGTTATGCGTTATGCGTTATGAGTTATGCGTTATGCGTTATGCGTTATGCGTTATGCGTTATGCGTTATGCGTTATGCGTTATGTGTTATGAGTAATGCTTGATCCGTTACGCGTTATGCGTTATGCGTTATGCATTATGGGTTATGCGTTATGTGTTATGAGTTATGCGTTATGCGTTATGCGTTATGCGTTATGCGTTATGGGTTATGAGTAATGCGTGATCCGTTATGCGTTATGCTTTATGCGTTATGAGTTACGCGTAATGCGTTATGCGTTATGCGTTATGGGTTATGAGTAATGCGTGATCCGTTATGCGTTATGCTTTATGCGTTATGAGTAATGCGTGATCCGTTATGCGTTATGCGTTATGCGTTATGCGTTATGCGTTATGCGTTATGCGTTATGCGTTATGCGTTATGCGTTATGCGTTATGCGTTATGCGTTATGCGTTATGCGTTATGCGTTATGCGTTATGCGTTATGCGTTATGCGTTATGCGTTATGCGTTATGCGTTATGCGTTATGCGTTATGCGTTATGCGTTATGCGTTATGCGTTATGCGTTATGCGTTATGCGTTATGCGTTATGCGTTATGCGTTATGCGTTATGCGTTATGAGAAATGCGTGATCCGTTATGCGTTATGCGTTATGCGTTATGCGTTATGGGTTATGCGTTATGGGTTATGAGTAATGCGTGATCCGTTATGCGTTATGCTTTATGCGTTATGAGTTACGCGTAATGCGTTATGCGCTATGGGTCATGCGTTAAGCGTTATGCGTTATGCGTTATGCGTTATGCGTTATGCGTTATGCGTTATGCGTTATGCGTTATGCGTTATGCGTTATGCGTTATGAGAAATGCGTGATCCGTTATGCGTTATGCGTTATGCGTTATGCGTTATGGGTTATGCGTTATGGGTTATGAGTAATGCGTGATCCGTTATGCGTTATGCTTTATGCGTTATGAGTTACGCGTAATGCGTTATGCGCTATGGGTCATGCGTTAAGCGTTATGCGTTATGCGTTATGCGTTATGGGTTATGCGTTATGAGTTGTGCGTTATGCGTTATGCGTTATGCGTTATGCGTTATGCGTTATGCGTTATGCGTTATGCGATATGCGTTATGCGTTATGCGTTATGCGTTATGCGTTATGCGTTATGCGTTATGCGTTATGCGTTATGCGTTATGCGTTATGCGTTATGCGTTATGCGTTATGCGTTATGCGTTATGCGTTATGCGTTATGGGTATGCGGTATGTGTTATGCGTTATGCGTTATGCGTTATGCGTTATGCGTCTTGCGTTATGCGTTATGAGAAATGCGTGATCCGTTATGCGTTATGCGTTATGAGTAATGCGTGATCCGTTATGCGTTATGCGTTATGCGTTATGCGTTATGCGTTATGCGTTATGCGTTATGGGTATGCGTTATGTGTTATGCGTTATGCGTTATGCGTTATGCGTTATGCGTTATGGGTTATGAGTAATGCGTGACTCGTTATGCGTTATGCTTTTTGCGTTATGAGTTACGCGTAATGCGTTATGCGCTATGGGTCATGCGTTAAGCGTTATGCGTTATGCGTTATGCGTTATGGGTTATGCGTTATGTGTTATGCGTTATGCGTTATGCGTTATGCGTTATGCGTTATGCGTTATGGGTTATGCGTTGTGCGTTATCCGCTATGCGTTATCCGTTATGCGTTATGCGTTATGCGTTATGCGTTATGCGTTATGCGTTATGCGTTATGCGATATGCGTTATGCGTTATGCGTTATGCGTTATGCGTTATACGTTATGCGTTATGCGTTATGCGTTATGCGTTATGCGTTATGCGTTATGCGATATGCGTTATGCATTATGCGTTATGCGTTATGCGTCATGCGTTATGCGTTATGCGTTATGCGTTATGCGTTATGCGTTATGCGTTATGAGTAATGCGTGATCCGTTATCCGTTATGCGTTATGCGTTATGCGTTATGCGTTATGCGATATGCGTTATGCGTTATGCGTTATGCGTTATGCGTTATGCGTTATGCGTTATGCGTTATGCGTTATGCGTTATGCGTTATGCGTTATGCGTTATGCGTTATGCGTTATGCGTTATGCGTTATGCCTTATGCGTTATGCGTTATGCGTTATGCGTTATGCGTTATGCGTTATGTGTTATGCGTTATGAGTTATGAGTAATGCGTGATCCGTTATGCGTTATGCGTTATGAGTAATGCGTGATCCGTTATGCGTTATGCGTTATGAGTAATGCTTGATCCGTTACGCGTTATGCGTTATGCGTTATGCGTTTTGGGTTATGCGTTATGCGTTATGTGTTATGAGTTATGCGTTATGCGTTATGCGTTATGCGTTATGGGTTATGAGTAATGCGTGATCCGTTATGCGTTATGCTTTATGCGTTATGAGTTACGCGTAATGCGTTATGCGTTATGCGTTATGGGTTATGCGTTATGTGTTATGAGTTATGCGTTATGCGTTATGCGTTATGCGTTATGCGTTATGCGTTATCGGTTATGAGTAATGCGTGATCCGTTATGCGTTATGCTTTATGCGTTATGAGTTACGCGTAATGCGTTATGCGTTATGCGTTATGGGTTATGCGTTATGTGTTATGAGTTATGCGTTATGCGTTATGTGTTATGCGTTATGCGTTATGGGTTATCCGTTATGCGTTATCCGTTATGAGTTTTGCGTTATGCGTTATGCGTTATGAGTTGTGCGTTATGCGTTATGCGTTATGCGTTATGCGTTATGCGTTATGCGTTATGCGTTATGTGTTATGAGTAATGCTTGATCCGTTACGCGTTATGCGTTATGCGTTATGCATTATGGGTTATGCGTTATGTGTTATGAGTTATGCGTTATGCGTTATGCGTTATGCGTTATGCGTTATGGGTTATGAGTAATGCGTGATCCGTTATGCGTTATGCTTTATGCGTTATGAGTTACGAGTAATGCGTTATGCGTTATGCGTTATGGGTTATGAGTAATGCGTGATCCGTTATGCGTTATGCTTTATGCGTTATGAGTAATGCGTGATCCGTTATGCGTTATGCGTTATGCGTTATGCGTTATGCGTTATGCGTTATGCGTTATGCGTTATGCGTTATGCGTTATGCGTTATGCGTTATGCGTTATGCGTTATGCGTTATGCGTTATGCGTTATGCGTTATGCGTTATGCGTTATGCGTTATGCGTTATGCGTTATGCGTTATGCGTTATGCGCTATGCGTTATGTGTTATGCGTTGTGCGTTATCCGCTATGCGTTATGCGTTATGCGTTATGCGTTGTGCGTTATGCGTTATGCGTTATAGGTTATGCGTTATGTGTCATGCGTTATGCGTTATGCGTTATGCGTTATGCGTTATGCGTTATGCGTTATGCGTTATGCGTTATGCGTTATGCGTTATGCGTTATGCGTTATGCGTTATGTGTTATGCGTTATGCGTTATGCGTTATGCGTTATGAGAAATGCGTGATCCGTTATGCGTTATGCGTTATGCGTTATGCGTTATCGGTTATGCGTTATGGGTTATGAGTAATGCGTGATCCGTTATGCGTTATGCTTTATGCGTTATGAGTTACGCGTAATGCGTTATGCGCTATGGGTCATGCGTTAAGCGTTATGCGTTATGCGTTATGCGTTATGGGTTATGGGTTATGCGTTATGTGTTATGAGTTATGCGTTATGCGTTATGCGTTATGGGTTATGCGTTATGGGTTATCCGTTATGCGTTATCCGTTATGAGTTTTGCGTTATGCGTTATGCGTTATGAGTCGTGCGTTATGCGTTATGCGTTATGCGTTATGCGTTATGCGTTATGCGTTATGCGTTATGCGATATGCGTTATGCGTTATGCGTTATGCGTTATGCGTTATGCGTTATGCGTTATGCGTTATGCGTTATGCGTTATGCGTTATGCGTTATGCGTTATGCGTTATGCGTTATGCGTTATGCGTTATGCGTTATGAGTAATGCGTGATTCGTTATGCGTTATGCGTTATGCGTTATGCGTTAAGTGTTATGCGTTGTGCGTTATCCGCTATGCGTTATGCGTTTTGTGTTATGCGTTATGCGTTATGCGTTGTGCGTTATGCGTTATGCGTTATAGGTTATGCGTTATGTGTTATGCGTTATGCGTTATGCGTTATGCGTTATGCATTATGCGTTATGCGTTATGCTTTATGCGTTATGCGTTATGAGTAATGCGTGATCCGTTATGTGTTATGCGTTATGCGTTATGCGTTTTGCGTTATGCGTTATGCGTTATGCGTTATGCGTTATGCGTTATGCGTTATGCGTTATGCGTTATGCGTTATGCGTTATGCGTTATGCGTTATCCGTTATGCGTTATGCGTTATGCGTTATGCGTTATGCGTTATGCGTTATGCGTTATGCGTTATGCGTTATGCGTTATGCGTTATGCGTTATGCGTTATGCGTTATGAGAAATGCGTGATCCGTTATGCGTTATGCGTTATGAGTAATACGTGATCCGTTATGCGTTATGCGTTATGCGTTATGCGTTATGCGTTATGCGTTATGCGTTATGCGTTATGCGTTATGCGTGATCGGTTATGCTTTATGCGTTATGAGTAATGCGTGATCCGTTATGCGTTATGCGTTATGCGTTATGCGTTATGCATTATGCGTTATGCGTAATGCGTTATGCGTTATGGGTTATGCGTTATGTGTTATGCGTTATGCGTTATGCGTTATGCGTTATGCGTTATGGGTTATGAGTAATGCGTGACCCGTTATGCGTTATGCTTTTTGCGTTATGAGTTACGCGTAATGCGTTATGCGCTATGGGTCATGCGTTAAGCGTTATGCGTTATGCGTTATGGGTTATGCGTTATGTGTTATGCGTTATGCGTTATGCGTTATGCGTTATGCGTTATGCGTTATGCGTTATGCGTTATGGGTTATCCGTTATGCGTTATCCGTTATGCGTTATGCGTTATGCGTTATGCGTTATGCGTTATGCGTTATGCGTTATGCGTTATGCGTTATGCGATATGCGTTATGCGTTATGCGTTATGCGTTATACGTTATGCGTTATGCGTTATGCGTTATGCGATATGCGTTATGCATTATGCGTTATGCGTTATGCGTTATGCGTTATGCGTTATGCGTTATGCGTTATGCGTTATGCGTTATGCGTTATGCGTTATGCGTTATGATTTATGCGTTATGCGTTATGCGTTATGCGTTATGCGTTATGCGTTATGCGTTATGCGTCATGCGTTATGCGTTATGCGTTATGCGTTATGCGTTATGCGTTATGCGTTATGCGTTATGCGTTATGCGTTATGCGTTATGCGTTATGTGTTATCCGTTATGAGTTATGCGTTATAGGTTATGCGTTATGGGTCATGCGTTATGCGTTATGCGTTATGCGTTATGCGTTATGCGTTATGCGTAATGCGTTATGCGTTATGCGTTATGCGTTATGCGTTATGTGTTATGCGTTATGCGTTATGCGTTATGCGTTATGAGAAATGCGTGATCCGTTATGCGTTATGCGTTATGCGTTATGCGTTATGCGTTATGCGTTATGCGTTATGCGTTATGCGTTATGCGTTATGCGTTATGCGTTATGCGTTATGCGTTATGCGTTATGCGTTATGCGTTATGCGTTATGCGTTATGGGTTATGCGTTATGGGTTATGAGTAATGCGTGATCCGTTATGCGTTATGCTTTATGCGTTATGAGTTACGCGTAATGCGTTATGCGCTATGGGTCATGCGTTAAGCGTTATGCGTTATGCGTTATGCGTTATGGGTTATGGGTTATGCGTTATGTGTTATGAGTTATGCGTTATGCGTTATGCGTTATGGGTTATCCGTTATGCGTTATCCGTTATGAGTTTTGCGTTATGCGTTATGCGTTATGAGTTGTGCGTTATGCGTTATGCGTTATGCGTTATGCGTTATGCGTTATGCGTTATGCGTTATGCGTTATGCGATATGCGTTATGCGTTATGCGTTATGCGTTATGCGTTATGCGTTATGCGTTATGCGTTATGCGTTATGCGTTATGCGTTATGCGTTATGCGTTATGCGTTATGCGTTATGCGTTATGCGTTATGAGTAATGCGTGATTCGTTATGCGTTATGCGTTATGCGTTATGCGTTAAGTGTTATGCGTTGTGCGTTATCCGCTATGCGTTATGCGTTATGTGTTATGAGTTATGCGTTATGCGTTATGCGTTATGCGTTATGCGTTATGCGTTATGCGTTATGCGATATGCGTTATGCGTTATGCGTTATGCGTTATGCGTTATGCGTTATGCGTTATGCGTTATGCGTTATGCGTTATGCGTTATGCGTTATGCGTTATGCGTTATGCGTTATGGGTATGCGGTATGTGTTATGCGTTATGCGTTATGCGTTATGCGTTATGCGTTATGCGTTATGCGTTATGAGAAATGCGTGATCCGTTATGCGTTATGCGTTATGAGTAATGCGTGATCCGTTATGCGTTATGCGTTATGCGTTATGCGTTATGCGTTATGCGTTATGGGTATGCGTTATGTGTTATGCGTTATGCGTTATGCGTTATGCGTTACGCGTTATGGGTTATGAGTAATGCGTGACTCGTTATGCGTTATGCTTTTTGCGTTATGAGTTACGCGTAATGCGTTATGCGCTATGGGTCATGCGTTAAGCGTTATGCGTTATGCGTTATGCGTTATGGGTTATGCGTTATGTGTTATGCGTTATGCGTTATGCGTTATGCGTTATGCGTTATGCGTTATGGGTTATGCGTTGTGCGTTATCCGCTATGCGTTATCCGTTATGCGTTATGCGTTATGCGTTATGCGTTATGCGTTATGCGTTATGCGTTATGCGTTATGCGATATGCGTTATGCGTTATGCGTTATGCGTTATGCGTTATACGTTATGCGTTATGCGTTATGCGTTATGCGTTATGCGTTATGCGATATGCGTTATGCATTATGCGTTATGCGTTATGCGTCATGCGTTATGCGTTATGCGTTATGCGTTATGCGTTATGCGTTATGCGTTATGAGTAATGCGTGATCCGTTATCCGTTATGCGTTATGCGTTATGCGTTATGCGTTATGCGATATGCGTTATGCGTTATGCGTTATGCGTTATGCGTTATGCGTTATGCGTTATGCGTTATGCGTTATGCGTTATGCGTTATGCGTTATGCGTTATGCGTTATGCGTTATGCGTTATGCGTTATGCGTTATGCGTTATGCGTTATGCGTTATGCGTTATGCGTTATGCGTTATGCGTTATGCGTTATGTGTTATCCGTTATGAGTTATGAGTAATGCGTGATCCGTTATGCGTTATGCGTTATGAGTAATGCGTGATCCGTTATGCGTTATGCGTTATGAGTAATGCTTGATCCGTTACGCGTTATGCGTTATGCGTTATGCGTTATGGGTTATGCGTTATGTGTTATGAGTTATGCGTTATGCGTTATGCGTTATGCGTTATGGGTTATGAGTAATGCGTGATCCGTTATGCGTTATGCTTTATGCGTTATGAGTTACGCGTAATGCGTTATGCGTTATGCGTTATGGGTTATGCGTTATGTGTTATGAGTTATGCGTTATGCGTTATGCGTTATGCGTTATGCGTTATGCGTTATCGGTTATGAGTAATGCGTGATCCGTTATGCGTTATGCTTTATGCGTTATGAGTTACGCGTAATGCGTTATGCGTTATGCGTTATGGGTTATGCGTTATGTGTTATGAGTTATGCGTTATGCGTTATGTGTTATGCGTTATGCGTTATGGGTTATCCGTTATGCGTTATCCGTTATGAGTTTTGCGTTATGCGTTATGCGTTATGAGTTGTGCGTTATGCGTTATGCGTTATGCGTTATGCGTTATGCGTTATGCGTTATGCGTTATGCGTTATGTGTTATGAGTAATGCTTGATCCGTTACGCGTTATGCGTTATGCGTTATGCATTATGGGTTATGCGTTATGTGTTATGAGTTATGCGTTATGCGTTATGCGTTATGCGTTATGCGTTATGGGTTATGAGTAATGCGTGATCCGTTATGCGTTATGCTTTATGCGTTATGAGTTACGAGTAATGCGTTATGCGTTATGCGTTATGGGTTATGAGTAATGCGTGATCCGTTATGCGTTATGCTTTATTTGTTATGAGTTACTCGTAATGCGTTATGCGCTATGGGTCATGCGTTAAGCGTTATGCGTTATGCGTTATGCGTTTGGGTTATGCGTTATGGGTTATGAGTAATGCGTGATCCGTTATGCGCTATGCTTTATGCGTTATGAGTTACGCGTAATGCGTTATGCGCTATGGGTCATGCGTTAAGCGTTATGCGTTATGCGTTATGCGTTATGGGTTATGCGTTATGTGTTATGAGTTATGCGTTATGAGTAATGCGTGATCCGTTATGTGTTATGCGTTATGCGTTTTGCGTTATGCGTTATGCGTTATGCGTTATGCGTTATGCGTTATGCGTTATGCGTTATGCGTTATGCGTTATGCGTTATGCGTTATGCGTTATGCGTTATGCGTTATGCGTTATGCGTTATGCGTTATCCGTTATGCGTTATGCGTTATGCGTTATGCGTTATGCGTTATGCGTTATGCGTTATGCGTTATGCGTTATGCGTTATGCGTTATGCGTTATGCGTTATGAGAAATGCGTGATCCGTTATGCGTTATGCGTTATGAGTAATACGTGATCCGTTATGCGTTATGCGTTATGCGTTATGCGTTATGCGTTATGCGTTATGCGTTATGCGTTATGCGTTATGCGTTATGCGTTATGCGTTATGCGTTATGCGTTATGCGTGATCCGTTATGCTTTATGCGTTATGAGTAATGCGTGATCCGTTATGCGTTATGCGTTATGCGTTATGCATTATGCGTTATGCGTAATGCGTTATGCGTTATGGGTTATGCGTTATGTGTTATGCGTTATGCGTTATGCGTTATGCGTTATGCGTTATGGGTTATGAGTAATGCGTGACCCGTTATGCGTTATGCTTTTTGCGTTATGAGTTACGCGTAATGCGTTATGCGCTATGGGTCATGCGTTAAGCGTTATGCGTTATGCGTTATGGGTTATGCGTTATGTGTTATGCGTTATGCGTTATGCGTTATGCGTTATGCGTTATGCGTTATGCGTTATGCGTTATGCGTTATGCGTTATGGGTTATCCGTTATCCGTTATGCGTTATGCGTTATGCGTTATGCGTTATGCGTTATGCGTTATGCGTTATGCGATATGCGTTATGCGTTATGCGTTATGCGTTATACGTTATGCGTTATGCGTTATGCGTTATGCGTAATGCGTTATGCGTTATGCGATATGCGTTATGCATTATGCGTTATGCGTTATGCGTTATGCGTTATGCGTTATGCGTTATGCGTTATGCGTTATGCGTTATGCGTTATGCGTTATGCGTTATGCGTTATGCGTTATGCGTTATGCGTTATGCGTTATGCGTTATGCGTTATGTGTTATCCGTTATGAGTTATGAGTAATGCGTGTTCCGTTATGCGTTATGCGTTATGAGTAATGCGTGATCCCTTATGCGTTATGCGTTATGCGTTATGCGTTATGCGTTATGCGTTATGCGTTATGCGTTATGCGTTATGCGTTATGCGTTATGCGTTATGCGTTATGCGTTATGCGTTATGCGTTATGCGTTATGCGTTATGCGTTATGTGTTATCCGTTATGAGTTATGCGTTATAGGTTATGCGTTATGTGTCATGCGTTATGCGTTATGCGTTATGCGTTATGCGTTATGCGTTATGCGTAATGCGTTATGCGTTATGCGTTATGCGTTATGAGTAATGCGTGATCCGTTATGCGTTATGCGTTATGCGTTATGTTTTATGCGTTGTGCGTTATCCGCTATGCGTTATGCGTTTTGCGTTATGCGTTATGCGTTATGCGTTGTGCGTTATGCGTTATGCGTTATAGGTTATACGTTATGTGTTATGCGTTATGCGTTATGCGTTATGCGTTATGCATTATGCGTTATGCGTTATGCTTTATGCGTTATGCGTTATGAGTAATGCGTGATCCGTTATGTGTTATGCGTTATGCGTTATGCGTTATGCGTTTTGCGTTATGCGTTATGCCTTATGCGTTATGCGTTATGCGTTATGCGTTATGCGTTATGCGTTATGCGTTATGCGTTATGCGTTATGCGTTATGCGTTATGCGTTATGCGTTATGCGTTATGCGTTATGCGTTATGCGTTATGCGTTATGCGTTATGCGTTATGCGTTATGCGTTATGCGTTATGCGTGATCCGTTATGCGTTATGCGTTATGCGTTATGCGTTATGCGTTATGCGTGATGCGTTATGCATTATGGGTTATGCGTTATGTGTTATGCGTTATGCGTTAAGCGTTATGCGTTATGCGTTATGCGTTATGCGTTATGCGTTATGCGTTATGGGTTATGAGTAATGCGTGACCCGTTATGCCTTATGCTTTTTGCGTTATGAGTTACGCGTAATGCGTTATGCGCTATGGGTCATGCGTTAAGCGTTATGCGTTATGCGTTATGCGTTATGGGTTATGCGTTATGTGTTATGCGTTATGCGTTATGCGTTATGCGTTATGGGTTATCCGTTATGCGTTATCCGTTATGCGTTATGCGTTATGCGTTATGCGTTATGCGTTATGCGTTATGCGTTATGCGATATGCGTTATGCGTTATGCGTTATGCGTTATGCGTTATGCGTTATGCGTTATGCGTTATGCGTTATGCGTTATGCGTTATGCGTTATGCGTTATGCATTATGCGTTATGCGTTATGCGTTATGCGTTATGTGTTATGCGTTGTGCGTTATCCGCTATGCGTTATGCGTTATGCGTTATGCGTTGTGCGTTATGCGTTATGCGTTATAGGTTATGCGTTATGTGTTATGCGTTATGCGTTATGCGTTATGCGTTATGCATTATGCGTTATGCGTTATGCTTTATGCGTTATGCGTTATGAGTAATGCGTGATCCGTTATGTGTTATGCGTTATGCGTTATGCGTTATGCGTTATGCGTTATGCGTTATGCGTTATGCGTTATGTGTTATGCGTTGTGCGTTATCCGCTATGCGTTATGCGTTTTGCGTTATGCGTTATGCGTTATGCGTTATGAGTAATGCGTGATCCGTTATGTGTTATGCGTTATGCGTTATGCGTTATGCGTTTTGCGTTATGCGTTATGCGTTATGCGTTATGCGTTATGCGTTATGCGTTATGCGTTATGCGTTATGCGTTATGCGTTATGCGTTATGCGTTATGCGTTATGCGTTATGCGTGATCCGTTATGCGTTATGCGTTATGAGTAATGCGTGATCCGTTATGTGTTATGTGTTATGCGTTATGCGTTATGCGTTATGCGTTATGCGTTTTGCGTTATGCGTTATGCGTTATGCGTTATGCGTTATGCGTTATGCGTTATGCGTCATGCGTTATGCGTTTTGCGTTATGCGTTATGCGTTATGCGTTATGCGTAATGCGTTATGCGTTATGCGTTATGCGTTATGCGTTATGCGTTATGCGTTATGCGTTATGCGTTATGCGTTATGCGTTATGCGTTATGCGTTATGCGTTATGAGAAATGCGTGATCCGTTATGCGTTATGCGTTATGCGTTATGCGTTATTTGTTATGCGTTATGCGTTATGCGTTATGAGTTACGCGTAATACGTTATGCGCTATGGGTCATGCGTTAAGCGTTATGCGTTATGCGTTATGCGTTATGGGTTATGCGTTATGTGTTATGCGTTATGCGTTATGCGTTATGCGTTATGCGTTATGGGTTATCCGTTATGCGTTATCCGTTATGCGTTATGCGTTATGCGTTATGCGTTATGCGATATGCTTTATGCGTTATGCGTTATGCGTTATGCGTTATGCGTTATGCGTTATGCGTTATGCGATATGCGTTATGCGTTATGCGTTATGCGTTATGCGTTATGCGTTATGCGTTATGCGTTATGCGTTATGCGTTATGCGTTATGCGTTATGCGTTATGAGTTACGCGTAATACGTTATGCGCTATGGGTCATGCGTTAAGCGTTATGCGTTATGCGTTATGCGTTATGGGTTATGCGTTATGTGTTATGCGTTATGCGTTATGTGTTATGCGTTATGCGTTATGGGTTATCCGTTATGCGTTATCCGTTATGCGTTATGCGTTATGCGTTATGCGTTATGCGTTATGCGTTATGCGATATGCTTTATGCGTTATGCGTTATGCGTTATGCGTTATGCGTTATGCGTTATGCGATATGCGTTATGCGTTATGCGTTATGCGTTATGCGTTATGCGTTATGCGTTATGCGTTATGCGTTATGCGTTATGCGTTATGCGTTATGCGTTATGCGTTATGCGTTATGCGTTATGCGTTATGCGTTATGCGTTATGCGTTATGCGTTATGCGTTATGCGTTATGCGTTATGCGTTATGCGTTATGCGTTATGCGTTATGCGTTATGAGTAATGCGTGACCCGTTATGCGTTATGCGTTATGCGTTATGCGTTATGTGTTATGCGTTGTGCGTTATCCGCTATGCGTTATGCGTTTTGCGTTATGCGTTATGCGTTATGCGTTGTGCGTTATGCGTTATGCGTTATGCGTTATAGGTTATGCGTTATGTGTCATGCGTTATGCGTTATGCGTTATGCGTTATGCGTTATGCGTTATGCATTATGCGTTATGCGTTATGCTTTATGCGTTATGCGTTATAAGTAATGCGTGATCCGTTATGTGTTATGCGTTATGCGTTATGCGTTATGTGTTATGCGTTGTGCGTTATCCGCTATGCGTTATGCGTTTTGCGTTATGCGTTATGCGTTATGCGTTGTGCGTTATGCGTTATGCGTTATAGGTTATGCGTTATGTGTCATGCGTTATGCGTTATGCGTTATGCGTTATGCGTTATGCGTTATGCGTTATGCGTTATGCGTTATGCGTTATGAGTTTTGCGTTATGCGTTATGTGTTATCCGTTATGAGTTATCCGTTATGCGTTTTGCGTTATGCGTTATGCGTTATGCGTTATGCGTTGTGCGTTATGCGTTATGCGTTATAGGTTATGCGTTATGTGTTATGCGTTATGCGTTATGCGTTATGCGTTATGCGTTATGCGTTATGCGTTATGCGTTATGCGTTATGCGTTATGCGTTATGCGTTACGCATTATGCGTTATGCGATATGCGTTATGCGTTATGCGTTATGCGTTATGCGTTATGCGTTATGCGTTATGCGTTATGCGTTATGCGTTATGCGTTATGCGTTATGCGTTATGCGTTATGCGTTATGCGTTATGCGTTATGCGTTATGCGTTATGCGTTATGCGTTATGCGTTATGCGTTATGCGTTATGCGTTATGAGTTACGCGTAATACGTTATGCGCTATGGGTCATGCGTTAAGCGTTATGCGTTATGCGTTATGCGTTATGCGTTATGGGTTATGCGTTATGTGTTATGCGTTATGCGTTATGTGTTATGCGTTATGCGTTATGGGTTATCCGTTATGCGTGATCCGTTATGCGTTATGCGTTATGCGTTATGCGTTATGCGTTATGCGTTATGCGTTATGCGTTATGCGATATGCTTTATGCGTTATGCGTTATGCGTTATGCGTTATGCGTTATGCGTTATGCGATATGCGTTATGCGTTATGCGTTATGCGTTATGCGTTATGCGTTATGCGTTATGCGTTATGCGTTATGCGTTATGCGTTATGCGTTATGCGTTATGCGTTATGCGTTATGCGTTATGCGTTATGCGTTATGCGTTATGCGTTATGCGTTATGCGTTATGCGTTATGCGTTATGCGTTATGCGTTATGCGTTATGCGTTATGCGTTATGAGTAATGCGTGATCCGTTATGCGTTATGCGTTATGCGTTATGCGTTATGTGTTATGCGTTGTGCGTTATCCGCTATGCGTTATGCGTTTTGCGTTATGCGTTATGCGTTATGCGTTGTGCGTTATGCGTTATGCGTTATGCGTTATAGGTTATGCGTTATGTGTCATGCGTTATGCGTTATGCGTTATGCGTTATGCGTTATGCGTTATGCGTTATGCATTATGCGTTATGCGTTATGCTTTATGCGTTATGCGTTATAAGTAATGCGTGATCCGTTATGTGTTATGCGTTATGCGTTATGCGTTATGTGTTATGCGTTGTGCGTTATCCGCTATGCGTTATGCGTTTTGCGTTATGCGTTATGCGTTATGCGTTGTGCGTTATGCGTTATGCGTTATAGGTTATGCGTTATGTGTCATGCGTTATGCGTTATGCGTTATGCGTTATGCGGTATGCGTTATGCGTTATGCTTTATGCGTTATGCGTTATAAGTAATGCGTGATCCGTTATGTGTTATGCGTTATGCGTTATGCGTTTTGCGTTATGCGTTATGCCTTATGCGTTATGCGTTATGCGTTATGCGTTATGCGTTATGAGTTTTGCGTTATGCGTTATGCGTTATGCGTTATGCGTTATGCGTTATGCGTTATGTGTTATGCGTTATGCGTTATGCGTTATGCGTTATGCGTTATGCGTTGTAACGGGTCCGATTCTCGGGGTTGAGTCCGAGTGATCGGCAGGGTCCTCTCGGTGCCCTAATGGCTCGTCGAGCCAGGGTTCGACCGGCGAGGAGAGGATTTAGATCGGGAGAAATAAATACTCTGGTGTTTGTGTGTACGGCTCGCTATGGCCGGCACGTGGGTATCGCGGTTGTTCGCGTTGTAGTGACCGGTGATGGGACTTCGCGGTGACCTCGGCGAAGGGGAATCGGTACGGTGGTCAGGACGATTCGACGCTCGGCGACGAGGGTATCGGTACGATAGTCAGGATGGTTCGCCGCTCGGCGACGCAGGGATCGTCGAGGAGTTCGGGAGGTTTCGACGCTCGGCGACGAGGTAGATAGGAAGATTCGACGCTCGGCGACGAGGTGACGGTCAGGGTGGCTCGGCGCTCGGCGGCGAGGTAATCGGGAAGACAGACGGGAGGTTTCGACGCTCGGCGACGAGGTGACCGTCAGGGTGGTTCGACGCTCGGCGACGAGGTGACGGTCAGGATGGTTCGACGCTCGGCGACGAGGTGATCGGTCAGGATGGTTCGACGCTCGGCGACGAGGTGACGGTCAGGATTCGACGCTCGGCGACGAGGTGATCGGGTGAGACGGTTCGAAGCTCGGCGACGAGGTGATCGGTCAGGATGGTTCGACGCTCGGCGACGAGGTGATCGGGAGGATTCGACGCTCGGCGACGAAGGTGTAGTCAACTTACGTTGCTGGCGGAAAGTCGGTGGTGTTTCCAACGTCTTCGTCGGCGGATCGGATTTGCTTTGACTGGATGGCGTTCTAGGCTCGGCTAGGCAGGAGTGTGTTCTAGCTCTGCTAGATCGGAGACAGGTGGTTTTTGACGGATTTCTCAGAGTTTATATACCCACCAAGTGGTGGTGATTTGTTGGTAGTGCGGTGCGGGGATCGGTAGGGCATGTCCTTTTGGTTTCGCGGTATTCTTGGGGTGTTTCTACGAATTCGCCAAAACACCGGTTCGTGGCGAGGGGTGTTCGCGGCGCGGACGGGAATGTTGTGTTGCCGAATCTCGGTTCGGTCTTTTCCGGCGGCGTTCGCCGTTCTTCGGTTTCTCGCGGCTGTCAGTAACAGAGCTGCCCGGTACAGGTCTGTTACAGCGTTATACGTTATGCGTTATGAGTAATGCTTGATCCGTTACGCGTTATGCGTTATGCGTTATGCGTTATGGGTTATGCGTTATGTGTTATGCGTTATGCGTTATGCGTTATGCGTTATGCGTTATGCGTTATGCGTTATGGGTTATCCGTTATGCGTTATCCGTTATGCGTTATGCGTTATGCGTTATGTGTTATGCGATATGCGTTATGCGTTATGCGTTATGCATTATGCGTTATGCGTTATGCGTTATGCGATATGCGTTATGCGTTATGCGTTATGCGTTATGCGTTATGTGTTATGCGTTATGCGTTATGCGTTATGCGTTATGCGTTATGCGTTATGCGTTATGCGTTATGCGTTATGCGTTATGCGTTATGCGTTATGCGTTATGCGTTATGCGTTATGCGTTATGAGAAATGCGTGATCCGTTATGCGTTATGCGTTATGAGTAATGCGTGATCCGTTATGCGTTATGCGTTATGCGTTATGCGTTATGCGTTATGCGTTATGAGTAATGCGTGACCCGTTATGCGTTATGCTTTTTGCGTTATGCGTTATGCGTTATGCGTTATGCGTTATGCGTTATGAGTAATGCGTGATCCGTTATGCGTTATGCGTTATGCGTTATGTTTTATGCGTTGTGCGTTATCCGCTATGCGTTATGCGTTTTGCGTTATGCGTTATGCGTTATGCGTTATGCGTTGTGCGTTATGCGTTATGCGTTATGCGTTATGCGTTATGGGTTATGCGTTATGTGTTATGCGTTATGCGTTATGCGTTATGCGTTATGCGTTATGCGTTATGGGTTATCCGTTATGCGTTATCCGTTATGCGTTATGCGTTATGCGTTATGCGATATGCGTTATGCATTATGCGTTATGCGTTATGCGTTATGCGTTATGCGTTATGCGTTATGCGTTATGCGTTATGCGTTATGCGTTATGCGTTATGCGTTATGCGTTATGCGTTATGCGTTATGCGTTATGAGTAATGCGTGATCCGTTATGCGTTATGCGTTATGCGTTATGCGTTATGTTTTATGCTTTGTGCGTTATGCGTTATGCTTTATGCGTTATGAGTTACGCGTAATGCGTAATGCGTTATGCGTTATGCGTTATGCGTTATGCGTTATGCGTTATGCGTTATGCGTTATGCCTTATGCGTTATGAGTAATGCTTGATCCGTTACGCGTTATGCGTTATGCGTTATGCGTTATGCGTTATGCGTTATGGGTTATGCGTTATGTGTTATGCGTTATGCGTTATGCGTTATGCGTTATGCGTTATGGGTTATGAGTAATGCGTGACCCGTTATGCGTTATGCTTTTTGCGTTATGAGTTACGCGTAATGCGTTATGCGCTATGGGTCATGCGTTAAGCGTTATGCGTTATGCGTTATGCGTTATGGGTTATATGTTATGTGTTATGCGTTATGCGTTATGCGTTATGCGTTATGCGTTATGCGTTATGCGTTATGGGTTATCCGTTATGCGTTATCCGTTATGCCTTATGCGTTATGCGTTATGCGTTATGCGTTATGCGTTATGCGATATGCGTTATGCGTTATGCGTTATGCGTTATGCGTTATGCGTTATGCGTTATGCGTTATGCGTTATGCGTTATGCGTTATGCGTTATGCGTTATGCGTTATGCGTTATGCGTTATGCGTTATGCGTTATGCGTTATGCGTTATGCGTTATGCGTTATGCGTTATGCGTTATGCGTTATGCGTTATGCGTTATGCGTTATGCGTTATGCGTTATGCGTTATGAGTAATGCGTGATCCGTTATGCGTTATGCGTTATGCGTTATGTTTTATGCGTTATGCGTTATGCGTTATGCGTTATGCGTTATGAGTAATGCGTGATCCGTTATGCGTTATGCGTTATGCGTTATGTTTTATGCGTTGTGCGTTATCCGCTATGCGTTATGCGTTTTGCGTTATGCGTTATGCGTTATGCATTATGCGTTATGCGTTATGCTTTATGCGTTATGCGTTATGAGTAATGCGTGATCCGTTATGTGTTATGCGTTATGCGTTATGCGTTATGCGTTATGCGTTATGCGTTATGCGTTATGCGATATGCGTTATGCGTTATGCGTTATGCGTTATGCGTTATGCGTTATGCGTTATGCGTTATGCATTATGCGTTATGCGTTATGCGATATGCGTTATGCATTATGCGTTATGCGTTATGCGTTATGCGTTATGCGTTATGCGTTATGCGTTATGCGTTATGCGTTATGCGTTATGCGTTATGCGTTATGCGTTATGCGTTATGAGTAATGCGTGATCCGTTACGCGTTATGCGTTATGCGTTATGCGTTATGGGTTATGCGTTATGTGTTATGCGTTATGCGTTATGCGTTATGCGTTATGCGTTATGCGTTATGCGTTATGCGTTATGGGTTATCCGTTATGCGTTATCCGTTATGCGTTATGCGTTATGCGTTATGTGTTATGCGATATGCGTTATGCGTTATGCGTTATGCATTATGCGTTATGCGTTATGCGTTATGCGTTATGCGATATGCGTTATGCGTTATGCGTTATGCGTTATGCGTTATGCGTTATGCGTTATGCGTTATGCGTTATGCGTTATGCGTTATGGGTTATCCGTTATGCGTTATGCGTTATGCGTTATGCGTTATGTTTTATGCGTTGTGCGTTATCCGCTATGCGTTATGCGTTTTGCGTTATGCGTTATGCGTTATGCGTTGTGCGTTATGCGTTATGTGTTATGCGTTATGCGTTATGGGTTATGCGTTATGTGTTATGCGTTATGCGTTATGCGTTATGCGTTATGCGTTATGGGTTATCCGTTATGCGTTATCCGTTATGCGTTATGCGTTATGCGTTATGCGATATGCGTTATGCATTATGCGTTATGCGTTATGCGTTATGCGTTATGCGTTATGCGTTATGCGTTATGCGTTATGCGTTATGCGTTATGCGTTATGCGTTATGCGTTATGCGTTATGCGTTATGTGTTATGCGATATGCGTTATGCGTTATGCGTTATGCATTATGCGTTATGCGTTATGCGTTATGCGTTATGCGATATGCGTTATGCGTTATGCGTTATGCGTTATGCGTTATGCGTTATGCGTTATGCGTTATGCGATATGCGTTATGCGTTATGCGTTATGCGTTATGCGTTATGCGTTATGCGTTATGCGTTATGCGTTATGCGTTATGCGTTATGCGTTATGCGTTATGCGTTATGCGTTATGCGTTATGCGTTATGCGTTATGCGTTATGCGTTATGCGTTATGCGTTATGCGTTATGCGTTATGCGTTATGCGTTATGCGTTATGCGTTATGCGTTATGCGTTATGCGTTATGCGTTATGCGTTATGCGTTATGCGTTATGAGTAATGCGTGATCCGTTACGCGTTATGCGTTATGCGTTATGCGTTATGGGTTATGCGTTATGTGTTATGCGTTATGCGTTATGCGTTATGCGTTATGCGTTATGCGTTATGCGTTATGGGTTATCCGTTATGCGTTATCCGTTATGCGTTATGCGTTATGCGTTATGTGTTATGCGATATGCGTTATGCGTTATGCATTATGCGTTATGCGTTATGCGTTATGCGTTATGCGATATGCGTTATGCGTTATGCGTTATGCGTTATGCGTTATGCGTTATGCGTTATGCGTTATGCGTTATGGGTTATGCGTTATGCGTTATCCGTTATGCGTTATGCGTTATGCGTTATGCGTTATGCGTTATGCGTTATGCGTTATGCGTTATGCGTTATGCGTTATGCGTTATGAGTAATGCGTGATCCGTTATGCGTTATGCGTTATGCGTTATGTTTTATGCGTTATGCGTTATGCGTTATGCGTTATGCGTTATGAGTAATGCGTGATCCGTTATGCGTTATGCGTTATGCGTTATGCGTTATGCGTTGTGCGTTATCCGCTATGCGTTATGCGTTTTGCGTTATGCGTTATGCGTTATGCATTATGCGTTATGCGTTATGCTTTATGCGTTATGCGTTATGAGTAATGCGTGATCCGTTATGTGTTATGCGTTATGCGTTATGCGTTATGCGTTTTGCGTTATGCGTTATGCCTTATGCGTTATGCGTTATGCGTTATGCGTTATGCGTTATGCGTTATGCGTTATGCGTTATGCGTTATGCGTTATGCGTTATGCGATATGCGTTATGCGTTATGCGTTATGTTTTATGCGTTGTGCGTTATGCGTTATGCTTTATGCGTTATGAGTTACGCGTAATGCGTTATGCGTTATGCGTTATGCGTTATGCGTTATGCGTTATGCGTTATGCGTTATGCGTTATGCGTTATGCGTTATGAGTAATGCTTGATCCGTTACGCGTTATGCGTTATGCGTTATGCGTTATGCGTTATGCGTTATGGGTTATGCGTTATGTGTTATGCGTTATGCGTTATGCGTTATGCGTTATGGGTTATGAGTAATGCGTGACCCGTTATGCGTTATGCTTTTTGCGTTATGAGTTACGCGTAATGCGTTATGCGCTATGGGTCATGCGTTAAGCGTTATGCGTTATGCGTTATGCGTTATGGGTTATATGTTATGTGTTATGCATTATGCGTTATGCGTTATGCGTTATGCGTTATGCGTTATGCGTTATGTGTTATCCGTTATGCGTTATCCGTTATGCGTTATGCGTTATGCGTTATGGGTTATCCGTTATGCGTTATCCGTTATGCGTTATGCGTTATGCGTTATGCGATATGCGTTATGCATTATGCGTTATGCGTTATGCGTTATGCGTTATGCGTTATGCGTTATGCGTTATGCGTTATGCGTTAT
Organism: Lasioglossum morio; assembly: GCA_916610235.2. Lineage (NCBI taxonomy): Eukaryota > Metazoa > Arthropoda > Insecta > Hymenoptera > Halictidae > Lasioglossum > Lasioglossum morio. The sequence goes on along the minus strand of CAKAJA020001042.1, from coordinate 2,962,142 downwards.
GCGTTATGCGTTATGCGTTATGCGTTATGCGTTATGCGTTATGTGTTATGCGATATGCGTTATGCGTTATGCGTTATGCATTATGCGTTATGCGTTATGCGTTATGCGTTATGCGATATGCGTTATGCGTTATGCGTTATGCGTTATGCGTTATGCGTTATGCGTTATGCGTTATGCGTTATGCGATATGCGTTATGCGTTATGCGTTATGCGTTATGCGTTATGCGTTATGCGTTATGCGTTATGCGTTATGCGTTATGCGTTATGCGTTATGCGTTATGCGTTATGCGTTATGCGTTATGCGTTATGCGTTATGTGTTATGCGTTATGCGTTATGCGTTATGCGTTATGCGTTATGCGTTATGCGTTATGCGTTATGCGTTATGCGTTATGCGTTATGCGTTATGCGTTATGCGTTATGAGTAATGCGTGATCCGTTACGCGTTATGCGTTATGCGTTATGCGTTATGGGTTATGCGTTATGTGTTATGCGTTATGCGTTATGCGTTATGCGTTATGCGTTATGCGTTATGCGTTATGGGTTATCCGTTATGCGTTATCCGTTATGCGTTATGCGTTATGCGTTATGTGTTATGCGATATGCGTTATGCGTTATGCATTATGCGTTATGCGTTATGCGTTATGCGTTATGCGATATGCGTTATGCGTTATGCGTTATGCGTTATGCGTTATGCGTTATGCGTTATGCGTTATGCGTTATGGGTTATGCGTTATGCGTTATCCGTTATGCGTTATGCGTTATGCGTTATGCGTTATGCGTTATGCGTTATGCGTTATGCGTTATGCGTTATGCGTTATGCGTTATGAGTAATGCGTGATCCGTTATGCGTTATGCGTTATGCGTTATGTTTTATGCGTTATGCGTTATGCGTTATGCGTTATGCGTTATGAGTAATGCGTGATCCGTTATGCGTTATGCGTTATGCGTTATGTTTTATGCGTTGTGCGTTATCCGCTATGCGTTATGCGTTTTGCGTTATGCGTTATGCGTTATGCATTATGCGTTATGCGTTATGCTTTATGCGTTATGCGTTATGAGTAATGCGTGATCCGTTATGTGTTATGCGTTATGCGTTATGCGTTATGCGTTTTGCGTTATGCGTTATGCCTTATGCGTTATGCGTTATGCGTTATGCGTTATGCGTTATGCGTTATGCGTTATGCGTTATGCGTTATGCGTTATGCGTTATGCGATATGCGTTATGCGTTATGCGTTATGTTTTATGCGTTGTGCGTTATGCGTTATGCTTTATGCGTTATGAGTTACGCGTAATGCGTTATGCGTTATGCGTTATGCGTTATGCGTTATGCGTTATGCGTTATGCGTTATGCGTTATGCCTTATGCGTTATGAGTAATGCTTGATCCGTTACGCGTTATGCGTTATGCGTTATGCGTTATGCGTTATGCGTTATGGGTTATGCGTTATGTGTTATGCGTTATGCGTTATGCGTTATGCGTTATGGGTTATGAGTAATGCGTGACCCGTTATGCGTTATGCTTTTTGCGTTATGAGTTACGCGTAATGCGTTATGCGCTATGGGTCATGCGTTAAGCGTTATGCGTTATGCGTTATGCGTTATGGGTTATATGTTATGTGTTATGCATTATGCGTTATGCGTTATGCGTTATGCGTTATGCGTTATGCGTTATGTGTTATCCGTTATGCGTTATCCGTTATGCCTTATGCGTTATGCGTTATGCGTTATGCGTTATGCGTTATGCGATATGCGTTATGCGTTATGCGTTATGCGTTATGCGTTATGCGTTATGCGTTATGCGTTATGCGTTATGCGTTATGCGTTATACGTTATGCGTTATGCGTTATGCGTTATGCGTTATGCGTTATGCGTTATGCGTTATGCGTTATGCGTTATGCGTTATGCGTTATGCGTTATGCGTTATGCGTTATGCGTTATGCATTATGAGTAATGCGTGATCCGTTATGCGTTATGCGTTATGCGTTATGTTTTATGCGTTATGCGTTATGCGTTATGCGTTATGCGTTATGAGTAATGCGTGATCCGTTATGCGTTATGCGTTATGCGTTATGTTTTATGCGTTGTGCGTTATCCGCTATGCGTTATGCGTTTTGCGTTATGCGTTATGCGTTATGCATTATGCGTTATGCGTTATGCTTTATGCGTTATGCGTTATGAGTAATGCGTGATCCGTTATGTGTTATGCGTTATGCGTTATGCGTTATGCGTTTTGCGTTATGCGTTATGCCTTATGCGTTATGCGTTATGCGTTATGCGTTATGCGTTATGCGTTATGCGTTATGCGTTATGCGTTATGCGATATGCGTTATGCGTTATGCGTTATGCGTTATGCGTTATGCGTTATGTGTTATGCGTTATGCGTTATGCGTTATGCGTTATGCGTTATGCGTTATGCGTTATGCGTTATGGGTTATCCGTTATGCGTTATCCGTTATGCGTTATGCGTTATGCGTTATGCGTTATGCGTTATGCGTTATGCGTTATGCGTTATGCGTTATGGGTTATCCGTTATGCGTTATCCGTTATGCGTTATGCGTTATGCGTTATGTGTTATGCGATATGCGTTATGCGTTATGCGTTATGCATTATGCGTTATGCGTTATGCGTTATGCGTTATGCGATATGCGTTATGCGTTATGCGTTATGCGTTATGCGTTATGCGTTATGCGTTATGCGTTATGCGTTATGCGATATGCGTTATGCGTTATGCGTTATGCGTTATGCGTTATGCGTTATGCGTTATGCGTTATGCGTTATGCGTTATGCGTTATGCGTTATGCGTTATGCGTTATGCGTTATGCGTTATGCGTTATGCGTTATGCGTTATGCGTTATGCGTTATGCGTTATGCGTTATGCGTTATGCGTTATGCGTTATGCGTTATGCGTTATGCGTTATGAGTAATGCGTGATCCGTTACGCGTTATGCGTTATGCGTTATGCGTTATGGGTTATGCGTTATGTGTTATGCGTTATGCGTTATGCGTTATGCGTTATGCGTTATGCGTTATGCGTTATGGGTTATCCGTTATGCGTTATCCGTTATGCGTTATGCGTTATGCGTTATGTGTTATGCGATATGCGTTATGCGTTATGCATTATGCGTTATGCGTTATGCGTTATGCGTTATGCGTTATGCGTTATGCGTTATGCGTTATGCGTTATGCGTTATGCGTTATGCGTTATGCGTTATGCGTTATGGGTTATGCGTTATGCGTTATCCGTTATGCGTTATGCGTTATGCGTTATGCGATATGCGTTATGCATTATGCGTTATGCGTTATGCGTTATGCGTTATGCGTTATGCGTTATGCGTTATGGGTTATGCGTTATGTGTTATGCGTTATGCGTTATGCGTTATGCGTTATGGGTTATGAGTAATGCGTGACCCGTTATGCGTTATGCTTTTTGCGTTATGAGTTACGCGTAATGCGTTATGCGCTATGGGTCATGCGTTAAGCGTTATGCGTTATGCGTTATGCGTTATGGGTTATATGTTATGTGTTATGCATTATGCGTTATGCGTTATGCGTTATGCGTTATGCGTTATGCGTTATGGGTTATCCGTTATGCGTTATCCGTTATGCCTTATGCGTTATGCGTTATGCGTTATGCGTTATGCGTTATGCGATATGCGTTATGCGTTATGCGTTATGCGTTATGCGTTATGCGTTATGCGATATGCGTTATGCGTTATGCGTTATGCGTTATGCGTTATGCGTTATGCGTTATGCGTTATGCGTTATGCGATATGCGTTATGCGTTATGCGTTATGCGTTATGCGTTATGCGTTATGCGTTATGCGTTATGCGTTATGCGTTATGCGTTATGCGTTATGCGTTATGCGTTATGCGTTATGCGTTATGCGTTATGCGTTATGCGTTATGCGTTATGCGTTATGCGTTATGCGTTATGCGTTATGCGTTATGCGTTATGGGTTATCCGTTATGCGTTATCCGTTATGCCTTATGCGTTATGCGTTATGCGTTATGCGTTATGCGTTATGCGATATGCGTTATGCGTTATGCGTTATGCGTTATGCGTTATGCGTTATGCGATATGCGTTATGCGTTATGCGTTATGCGTTATGCGTTATGCGTTATGCGTTATGCGTTATGCGTTATGCGTTATGCGATATGCGTTATGCGTTATGCGTTATGCGTTATGTGTTATGCGATATGCGTTATGCGTTATGCATTATGCGTTATGCGTTATGCGTTATGCGTTATGCGATATGCGTTATGCGTTATGCGTTATGCGTTATGCGTTATGCGTTATGCGTTATGCGTTATGCGTTATGGGTTATGCGTTATGCGTTATCCGTTATGCGTTATGCGTTATGCGTTATGCGATATGCGTTATGCATTATGCGTTATGCGTTATGCGTTATGCGTTATGCGTTATGCGTTATGCGTTATGCGTTATGCGTTATGTGTTATGCGTTATGCGTTATGCGTTATGCGTTATGGGTTATGAGTAATGCGTGACCCGTTATGCGTTATGCTTTTTGCGTTATGAGTTACGCGTAATGCGTTATGCGCTATGGGTCATGCGTTAAGCGTTATGCGTTATGCGTTATGCGTTATGGGTTATATGTTATGTGTTATGCATTATGCGTTATGCGTTATGCGTTATGCGTTATGCGTTATGCGTTATGGGTTATCCGTTATGCGTTATCCGTTATGCCTTATGCGTTATGCGTTATGCGTTATGCGTTATGCGTTATGCGTTATGCGTTATGCGTTATGCGTTATGCGTTATGCGTTATGCGTTATGCGTTATGCGTTATGCGTTATGCGTTATGCGTTATGCGTTATGCGTTATGCGTTATGCGTTATGCGTTATGCGTTATGCGTTATGCGTTATGCGTTATGCGTTATGCGTTATGCGTTATGCGTTATGCGTTATGCGTTATGCGTTATGCGTTATGCGTTATGCGTTATGCGTTATGCGTTATGCGTTATGCGTTATGCGTTATGCGTTATGAGTAATGCGTGATCCGTTATGCGTTATGCGTTATGCGTTATGTTTTATGCGTTATGCGTTATGCGTTATGAGTAATGCGTGATCCGTTATGCGTTATGCGTTATGCGTTATGTTTTATGCGTTGTGCGTTATCCGCTATGCGTTATGCGTTTTGCGTTATGCGTTATGCGTTATGCATTATGCGTTATGCGTTACGCTTTATGCGTTATGCGTTATGAGTAATGCGTGATCCGTTATGTGTTATGCGTTATGCGTTATGCGTTATGCGTTTTGCGTTATGTGTTATGCCTTATGCGTTATGCGTTATGCGTTATGCGTTATGCGTTATGCGTTATGCGTTATGCGTTATGCGTTATGCGTTATGCGTTATGCGATATGCGATATGCGTTATGCGTTATGCGTTATGCGTTATGCGTTATGCGTTATGTGTTATGCGTTATGCGTTATGCGTTATGCGTTATGCGTTATGCGTTATGCGTTATGGGTTATCCGTTATGCGTTATCCGTTATGCGTTATGCGTTATGCGTTATGTGTTATGCGATATGCGTTATGCGTTATGCGTTATGCATTATGCGTTATGCGTTATGCGTTATGCGTTATGCGATGTGCGTTATGCGTTATGCGTTATGCGTTATGCGTTATGCGTTATGCGTTATGCGTTATGCGTTATGCGTTATGCGTTATGCGTTATGCGTTATGCGTTATGCGTTATGCGTTATGCGTTATGCGTTATGCGTTATGCGTTATGCGTTATGCGTTATGAGTAATGCGTGATCCGTTACGCGTTATGCGTTATGCGTTATGCGTTATGGGTTATGCGTTATGTGTTATGCGTTATGCGTTATGCGTTATGCGTTATGCGTTATGCGTTATGCGTTATGCGTTATGGGTTATCCGTTATGCGTTATCCGTTATGCGTTATGCGTTATGCGTTATGTGTTATGCGATATGCGTTATGCGTTATGCGTTATGCATTATGCGTTATGCGTTATGCGTTATGCGTTATGCGATATGCGTTATGCGTTATGCGTTATGCGTTATGCGTTATGCGTTATGCGTTATGCGTTATGCGTTATGCGTTATGCGTTATGCGTTATGCGTTATGCGTTATGCTTTATGCGTTATGCGTTATGCGTTATGCGTTATGCGTTATGAGTAATGCGTGATCCGTTATGCGTTATGCTTTATGCGTTATGAGTTACGCGTAATGCGTTATGCGTTATGCGTTATGCGTTATGCGTTATGCGTTATGCCTTATGCGTTATGAGTAATGCTTGATCCGTTACGCGTTATGCGTTATGCGTTATGCGTTATGCGTTATGCGTTATGGGTTATGCGTTATGTGTTATGCGTTATGCGTTATGCGTTATGCGTTATGCGTTATGCGTTATGGGTTATGAGTAATGCGTGACCCGTTATGCGTTATGCTTTTTGCGTTATGAGTTACGCGTAATGCGTTATGCGCTATGGGTCATGCGTTAAGCGTTATGCGTTATGCGTTATGCGTTATGGGTTATATGTTATGTGTTATGCGTTATGCGTTATGCGTTATGCGTTATGCGTTATGGGTTATCCGTTATGCGTTATCCGTTATGCGTTATGCGTTATGCGTTATGCGTTATGCGTTATGCGATATGCTTTATGCGTTATGCGTTATGCGTTATGCGTTATGCGTTATGCGTTATGCGTTATGCGTTATGCGTTATGCGTTATACGTTATGCGTTATGCGTTATGCGTTATGCGTTATGCGATATGCGTTATGCGATATGCGTTATGCATTATGCGTTATGCGTTATGCGTTATGCGTTATGCGTTATGCGTTATGCGTTATGCGTTATGCGTTATGCGTTATGCGTTATGCGTTATGCGTTATGCGTTATGCGTTATGCGTTATGCGTTATGCGTTATGCGTTATGCGTTATGCGTTATGCGTTATGCGTTATGCGTTATGCGTTATGCGTTATGAGTAATGCGTGATCCGTTATGCGTTATGCGTTATGCGTTATGTTTTATGCGTTGTGCGTTATCCGCTATGCGTTATGCGTTTTGCGTTATGCGTTATGCGTTATGCGTTATGCGTTGTGCGTTATGCGTTATGCGTTATAGGTTATGCGTTATGTGTTATGCGTTATGCGTTATGCGTTATGCGTTATGCATTATGCGTTATGCGTTATGCTTTATGCGTTATGCGTAATGAGTAATGCGTGATCCGTTATGTGTTATGCGTTATGCGTTATGCGTTATGCGTTTTGCGTTATGCGTTATGCCTTATGCGTTATGCGTTATGCGTTATGCGTTATGCGTTATGCGTTATGCGTTATGCGTTATGCGTTATGCGTTATGCGTTATGCGTTATGCGTTATGCGTTATGCGTTATGCGTTATGCGTTATGCGTTATGCGTTATGCGTTATGCGTTATGCGTTATGCGTTATGGGTTATGCGTTATGCGTTATGCGTTATGCGTTATGCGTTATGCGTTATGCGTTATGCGTTATGCGTTATGAGTAATGCGTGATCCGTTATGCGTTATGCGTTATGAGTAATGCTTGATCCGTTACGCGTTATGCGTTATGCGTTATGCGTTATGGGTTATGCGTTATGTGTTATGAGTTATGCGTTATGCGTTATGCGTTATGCGTTATGCGTTATGCGTTATGCGTTATGGGTTATGCGTTATGTGTTATGAGTTATGCGTTATGCTTTATGCGTTATGAGTTACGCGTAATGCGTTATGCGTTAGGCGTTATGGGTTATGCGTTATGTGTTATGAGTTATGCGTTATGCGTTATGCGTTATGCGTTATGCGTTATGCGTTATGGGTTATCCGTTATGCGTTATCCGTTATGAGTTTTGCGTTATGCGTTATGCGTTATGAGTTGTGCGTTATGCGTTATGCGTTATGCGTTATGCGTTATGCGTTATGCGTTATGCGTTATGCGTTATGCGTTATGCGTTATGCGTTATGCATTATGCGTTATGCGTTATGCGTTATGCGTTATGCGTTATGCGTTATGCGTTATGCGTTATGCGTTATGCGTTATGCGTTATGCGTTATGCGTTATGCGTTATGAGAAATGCGTGATCCGTTATGCGTTATGCGTTATGCGTTATGCGTTATGCGTTATGCGTTATGCGTTATGCGTTATGCGTTATGCGTTATGAGTTGTGCGTTATGCGTTATGCGTTATGCGTTATGCGTTATGCGTTATGCGTTATGCGATATGCGTTATGCGTTATGCGTTATGCGTTATGCGTTATGCGTTATGCGTTATGGGTTATGAGTAATGCGTGATCCGTTATGCGTTATGCTTTATGCGTTATGAGTTACGCGTAATGCGTTATGCGTTATGCGTTATGGGTTATGCGTTATGTGTTATGAGTTATGCGTTATGCGTTATGCGTTATGCGTTATGCGTTATGCGTTATGGGTTATCCGTTATGAGTTTTGCGTTATGCGTTATGCGTTATGAGTTGTGCGTTATGCGTTATGCGTTATGCGTTATGCGTTATGCGTTATGCGTTATGCGATATGCGTTATCCGTTATGCGTTATGCGTTATGCGTTATGCGTTATGCGTTATGCGTTATGCGTTATGCGTTATGCGTTATGCGTTATGCGTTATGCGTTATGCGTTATGCGTTATGAGAAATGCGTTATGCGTTATGCGTTATGCGTTATGCGTTATGCGTTATGCGTTATGCGTTATGCGTTATGAGAAATGCGTGATCCGTTATGCGTTATGAGTTATGAGTAATGCGTGGTCCGTTATGCGTTATGCGTTATGCGTTATGCGTTATGCGTTATGCGTTATGCGTTATGCGTTATGCGTTATGCGTTATGGATTATGCGTTATTTGTTATGCGTTATGCGTTATGCGTTATGCGTTATGCGTTATGCGTTATGCTTTAAGCGTTATGCGTTATGCGTTATGCGTTATGCGTTATGCGTTATGCGTTATGCGTTATGTGTTATCCGTTATGAGTTATCCGTTATGCGTTTTGCGTTATGCGTTATGCGTTATGCGTTATGCGTTATGCGTTATGCGTTATGCGATATGCGTTATGCGTTATGCGTTATGCCTTATGCGTTATGCAATTTGCGTTATGCGTTATGCGTTATGCGTTATGCGTTATGCGTTATGTGTTATGCGTTATGCGTTATGCGTTATGCGTTATGCGTTATGCGTTATGCGTTATGCGTTATGCGTTATGCGTTATGCGTTATGCGTTATGCGTTATGCGTTATGAGAAATGCGTGATCCGTTATGCGTTATGCGTTATGCGTTATGCGTTATGCGTTATGCGTTATGCGTTATGCGTTATGCGTTATGCGTTATGCGTTATGCGTTATGCGTTATGCGTTATGCGTTATGCGTTATGCGTTATGCGTTATGCGTTATGCGTTATGCGTTATGCGTTATGCGTTATGAGTAATGCGTGATCCGTTATGCGTTATGCGTTATGCGTTATGTTTTATGCGTTATGCGTTATGCGTTATGAGTAATGCGTGATCCGTTATGCGTTATGCGTTATGCGTTATGTTTTATGCGTTGTGCGTTATCCGCTATGCGTTATGCGTTTTGCGTTATGCGTTATGCGTTATGCATTATGCGTTATGCGTTATGCTTTATGCGTTATGCGTTATGAGTAATGCGTGATCCGTTATGTGTTATGCGTTATGCGTTATGCGTTATGCGTTTTGCGTTATGCGTTATGCCTTATGCGTTATGCGTTATGCGTTATGCGTTATGCGTTATGCGTTATGCGTTATGCGTTATGCGTTATGCGTTATGCGTTATGCGATATGCGATATGCGTTATGCGTTATGCGTTATGCGTTATGCGTTATGCGTTATGTGTTATGCGTTATGCGTTATGCGTTATGCGTTATGCGTTATGCGTTATGCGTTATGGGTTATCCGTTATGCGTTATCCGTTATGCGTTATGCGTTATGCGTTATGTGTTATGCGATATGCGTTATGCGTTATGCGTTATGCATTATGCGTTATGCGTTATGCGTTATGCGTTATGCGTTATGCGATATGCGTTATGCGTTATGCGTTATGCGTTATGCGTTATGCGTTATGCGTTATGCGTTATGCGTTATGCGTTATGCGTTATGCGTTATGCGTTATGCGTTATGCGTTATGCGTTATGCGTTATGCGTTATGAGTAATGCGTGATCCGTTACGCGTTATGCGTTATGCGTTATGCGTTATGGGTTATGCGTTATGTGTTATGCGTTATGCGTTATGCGTTATGCGTTATGCGTTATGCGTTATGCGTTTTGCGTTATGCGTTATGCGTTATGCTTTATGCGTTATGCGTTATGCGTTATGCGTTATGCGTTATGAGTAATGCGTGATCCGTTATGCGTTATGCTTTATGCGTTATGAGTTACGCGTAATGCGTTATGCGTTATGCGTTATGCGTTATGCGTTATGCGTTATGCGTTATGCCTTATGCGTTATGAGTAATGCTTGATTCGTTACGCGTTATGCGTTATGCGTTATGCGTTATGCGTTATGGGTTATGCGTTATGTGTTATGCGTTATGCGTTATGCGTTATGCGTTATGCGTTATGCGTTATGGGTTATGAGTAATGCGTGACCCGTTATGCGTTATGCTTTTTGCGTTATGAGTTACGCGTAATGCGTTATGCGCTATGGGTCATGCGTTAAGCGTTATGCGTTATGCGTTATGCGTTATGGGTTATATGTTATGTGTTATGCGTTATGCGTTATGCGTTATGCGTTATGCGTTATGCGTTATGGGTTATGCGTTATGCATTATCCGTTATGCGTTATGCGTTATGCGTTATGCGTTATGCGTTATGCGATATGCTTTATGCGTTATGCGTTATGCGTTATGCGTTATGCGTTATGCGTTATGCGTTATGCGTTATGCGTTATGCGTTATGCGTTATGCGTTATGCGTTATGCGTTATGCGTTATGCGTTATGCGTTATGCGTTATGCGTTATGCGTTATGCGTTATGCGTTATGCGTTATGCGTTATGCGTTATGCGTTATGAGTAATGCGTGATCCGTTATGCGTTATGCGTTATGCGTTATGTTTTATGCGTTGTGCGTTATCCGCTATGCGTTATGCGTTTTGCGTTATGCGTTATGCGTTATGCGTTATGCGTTGTGCGTTATGCGTTATAGGTTATGCGTTATGTGTTATGCGTTATGCGTTATGCGTTATGCGTTATGCATTATGCGTTATGCGTTATGCTTTATGCGTTATGCGTAATGAGTAATGCGTGATCCGTTATGCGTTATGCGTTATGCGTTATGCGTTATGCGTTTTGCGTTATGCGTTATGCCTTATGCGTTATGCGTTATGCGTTATGCGTTATGCGTTATGCGTTATGCGTTATGCGTTATGCGTTATGCGTTATGCGTTATGCGTTATGCGTTATGCGTTATGCGTTATGCGTTATGCGTTATGCGTTATGCGTTATGCGTTATGCGTTATGCGTTATGCGTTATGCGTTATGCGTTATGCGTTATGCGTTATGCGTTATGAGTAATGCGTGATCCGTTATGCGTTATGCGTTATGAGTAATGCTTGATCCGTTACGCGTTATGCGTTATGCGTTATGCGTTATGGGTTATGCGTTATGTGTTATGAGTTATGCGTTATGCGTTATGCGTTATGCGTTATGCGTTATGCGTTATGCGTTATGGGTTATGCGTTATGTGTTATGAGTTATGCGTTATGCTTTATGCGTTATGAGTTACGCGTAATGCGTTATGCGTTAGGCGTTATGGGTTATGCGTTATGTGTTATGAGTTATGCGTTATGCGTTATGCGTTATGCGTTATGCGTTATGCGTTATGGGTTATCCGTTATGCGTTATCCGTTATGAGTTTTGCGTTATGCGTTATGCGTTATGAGTTGTGCGTTATGCGTTATGCGTTATGCGTTATGCGTTATGCGTTATGCGTTATGCGTTATGCGTTATGCGTTATGCGTTATGCGTTATGCATTATGCGTTATGCGTTATGCGTTATGCGTTATGCGTTATGCGTTATGCGTTATGCGTTATGCGTTATGCGTTATGCGTTATGCGTTATGCGTTATGCGTTATGAGAAATGCGTGATCCGTTATGCGTTATGCGTTATGCGTTATGCGTTTTGCGTTATGCGTTATGCGTTATGCGTTATGCGTTATGAGTTGTGCGTTATGCGTTATGCGTTATGCGTTATGCGTTATGCGTTATGCGTTATGCGATATGCGTTATGCGTTATGCGTTATGCGTTATGCGTTAAGCGTTATGCGTTATGCGTTATGCGTTATGGGTTATATGTTATGTGTTATGCGTTATGCGTTATGCGTTATGCGTTATGCGTTATGCGTTATGGGTTATCCGTTATGCGTTATCCGTTATGCGTTATGCGTTATGCGTTATGCGTTATGCGTTTTGGGTTATCCGTTATGCGTTATCCGTTATGCGTTATGCGTTATGCGTTATGCGTTATGCGTTATGCGTTATGCTTTATGCGTTATGCGTTATGCGTTATGCGTTATGCGTTATGCGTTATGCGTTATGGGTTATGAGTAATGCGTGACCCGTTATGCGTTATACTTTTTGCGTTATGAGTTACGCGTAATGCGTTATGCGCTATGGGTCATGCGTTAAGCGTTATGCGTTATGCGTTATGCGTTATGGGTTATATGTTATGTGTTATGCGTTATGCGTTATGCGTTATGCGTTATGCGTTATGCGTTATGGGTTATCCGTTATGCGTTATGCGTTATGCGTTATGCGTTATGCGTTATGCGTTATGCGTTATGCGATATGCTTTATGCGTTATGCGTTATGCGTTATGCGTTATGCGTTATGCGTTATGCGTTATGCGTTATGCGTTATGCGTTATACGTTATGCGTTATGCGTTATGCGTTATGCGTTATGCGATATGCGTTATGCGATATGCGTTATGCGTTATGAGAAATGCGTGACCCGTTATGCGTTATGAGTTATGAGTAATGCGTGATCCGTTATGCGTTATGCGTTATGCGTTATGCGTTATGCGTTATGCGTTATGCGTTATGCGTTATGAGAAATGCGTGACCCGTTATGCGTTATGAGTTATGAGTAATGCGTGATCCGTTATGCGTTATGCGTTATGCGTTATGCGTTATGCGTTATGCGTTATGCGTTATGCGATATGCGTTATGCGTTATGCGTTATGCGTTATGCGTTATGCGTTATGCGTTTATGCGTTATGCGTTATGCGTTATGCGTTATGCGTTATGCGTTATGCGTTATGCGTTATGTGTTATGCGTTGTGCGTTATCCGCTATGCGTTATGCGTTTTGCGTTATGCGTTATGCGTTATGCGTTGTGCGTTATGCGTTATGCGTTATGCGTTATGCGTTATGCGTTATGCGTTATGCGTTATGCGTTATGCGTTATGCGTTATGCGTTATGCGTTATGCGTTATGCGTTATGCGTTATGCGTTATGCGTTATGCGTTATGCGTTATGCGTTATGCGTTATGCGTTACGCGTTATGCGTTATGCGTTATGCGTTATGGGTTATGCGTTATGTGTTATGCGTTATGCGTTATGCGTTATGCGTTATGCGTTATGCGTTATGCGTTTTGCGTTATGCGTTATGCGTTATGCTTTATGCGTTATGCGTTATGCGTTATGCGTTATGCGTTATGAGTAATGCGTGATCCGTTATGCGTTATGCTTTATGCGTTATGAGTTACGCGTAATGCGTTATGCGTTATGCGTTATGCGTTATGCGTTATGCGTTATGCGTTATGCCTTATGCGTTATGAGTAATGCTTGATTCGTTACGCGTTATGCGTTATGCGTTATGCGTTATGCGTTATGGGTTATGCGTTATGTGTTATGCGTTATGCGTTATGCGTTATGCGTTATGCGTTATGCGTTATGGGTTATGAGTAATGCGTGACCCGTTATGCGTTATGCTTTTTGCGTTATGAGTTACGCGTAATGCGTTATGCGCTATGGGTCATGCGTTAAGCGTTATGCGTTATGCGTTATGCGTTATGCGTTATGCGTTATGCGTTATGCGTTATGCGTTATGCGTTATGCGTTATGCGTTATGCGTTATGCGTTATGCGTTATGCGTTATGCGTTATGCGTTATGCGTTATGAGAAATGCGTGATCCGTTATGCGTTATGCGTTATGCGTTATGCGTTTTGCGTTATGCGTTATGCGTTATGCGTTATGCGTTATGAGTTGTGCGTTATGCGTTATGCGTTATGCGTTATGCGTTATGCGTTATGCGTTATGCGTTATGCGTTATGCGTTATGCGTTATGCGTTATGCGTTAAGCGTTATGCGTTATGCGTTATGCGTTATGGGTTATATGTTATGTGTTATGCGTTATGCGTTATGCGTTATGCGTTATGCGTTATGCGTTATGGGTTATCCGTTATGCGTTATCCGTTATGCGTTATGCGTTATGCGTTATGCGTTATGCGTTTTGGGTTATCCGTTATGCGTTATCCGTTATGCGTTATGCGTTATGCGTTATGCGTTATGCGTTATGCGATATGCTTTATGCGTTATGCGTTATGCGTTATGCGTTATGCGTTATGCGTTATGCGTTATGGGTTATGAGTAATGCGTGACCCGTTATGCGTTATACTTTTTGCGTTATGAGTTACGCGTAATGCGTTATGCGCTATGGGTCATGCGTTAAGCGTTATGCGTTATGCGTTATGCGTTATGGGTTATATGTTATGTGTTATGCGTTATGCGTTATGCGTTATGCGTTATGCGTTATGCGTTATGGGTTATCCGTTATGCGTTATGCGTTATGCGTTATGCGTTATGCGTTATGCGTTATGCGTTATGCGATATGCTTTATGCGTTATGCGTTATGCGTTATGCGTTATGCGTTATGCGTTATGCGTTATGCGTTATGCGTTATGCGTTATACGTTATGCGTTATGCGTTATGCGTTATGCGTTATGCGATATGCGTTATGCGATATGCGTTATGCGTTATGAGAAATGCGTGACCCGTTATGCGTTATGAGTTATGAGTAATGCGTGATCCGTTATGCGTTATGCGTTATGCGTTATGCGTTATGCGTTATGCGTTATGCGTTATGCGTTATGAGAAATGCGTGACCCGTTATGCGTTATGCGTTATGCGTTATGCGTTATGCGTTATGAGAAATGCGTTATGAGAAATGCGTGATCCGTTATGCGTTATGCGTTATGAGTAATGCGTAATCCGTTATGCGTTATGCGTTATGCGTTATGCGTTATGCGTTATGCGTTATGCGTTATGCGTTATGCGTTATGCGTTATGCGTTATGCGTTATGGGTTATGCGTTATTTGTTATGCGTTATGCGTTATGCGTTATGCGTTATGCGTTATGCGTTATGCGTTATGCGTTATGCGTTATGCGTTATGCGTTATGCGTTATGCGTTATGCGTTATGCGTTATGCATTATGCGTTATGCGTTATGCGTTATGCGTTATGCGTTATGCGATATGCGTAATGCGTTATGCGTTATGCGTTATGCGTTATGCGTTATGCGTTATGCGTTATGCGTTATGCGTTATGCGTTATGCGTTATGCGTTATGCGTTATGCGTTATGCGTTATGCGTTATGCGTTATGCGTTATGAGTAATGCGTGATCCGTTACGCGTTATGCGTTATGCGTTATGCGTTATGGGTTATGCGTTATGTGTTATGCGTTATGCGTTATGCGTTATGCGTTATGCGTTATGCGTTATGCGTTATGCGTTATGCGTTATGCTTTATGCGTTATGCGTTATGCGTTATGCGTTATGCGTTATGAGTAATGCGTGATCCGTTATGCGTTATGCTTTATGCGTTATGAGTTACGCGTAATGCGTTATGCGTTATGCGTTATGCGTTATGCGTTATGCGTTATGCGTTATGCCTTATGCGTTATGAGTAATGCTTGATTCGTTACGCGTTATGCGTTATGCGTTATGCGTTATGCGTTATGGGTTATGCGTTATGCGTTATGCGTTATGCGTTATGCGTTATGCGTTATGCGTTATGCGTTATGGGTTATGAGTAATGCGTGACCCGTTATGCGTTATGCTTTTTGCGTTATGAGTTACGCGTAATGCGTTATGCGATATGGGTCATGCGTTAAGCGTTATGCGTTATGCGTTATGCGTTATGGGTTATATGTTATGTGTTATGCGTTATGCGTTATGCGTTATGCGTTATGCGTTATGCGTTATGGGTTATCCGTTATGCATTATCCGTTATGCGTTATGCGTTATGCGTTATGCGTTATGCGTTATGCGATATGCTTTATGCGTTATGCGTTATGCGTTATGCGTTATGCGTTATGCGTTATGCGTTATGCGTTATGCGTTATGCGTTATGCGTTATGCGTTATGCGTTATGCGTTATGCGTTATGCGTTATGCGTTATGCGTTATGCGTTATGCGTTATGCGTTATGCGTTATGCGTTATGCGTTATGCGTTATGCGTTATGAGTAATGCGTGATCCGTTATGCGTTATGCGTTATGCGTTATGTTTTATGCGTTGTGCGTTATCCGCTATGCGTTATGCGTTTTGCGTTATGCGTTATGCGTTATGCGTTATGCGTTGTGCGTTATGCGTTATAGGTTATGCGTTATGTGTTATGCGTTATGCGTTATGCGTTATGCGTTATGCATTATGCGTTATGCGTTATGCTTTATGCGTTATGCGTAATGAGTAATGCGTGATCCGTTATGTGTTATGCGTTATGCGTTATGCGTTATGCGTTTTGCGTTATGCGTTATGCCTTATGCGTTATGCGTTATGCGTTATGCGTTATGCGTTATGCGTTATGCGTTATGCGTTATGCGTTATGCGTTATGCGTTATGCGTTATGCGTTATGCGTTATGCGTTATGCGTTATGCGTTATGCGTTATGCGTTATGCGTTATGCGTTATGCGTTATGCGTTATGCGTTATGCGTTATGCGTTATGCGTTATGAGTAATGCGTGATCCGTTATGCGTTATGCGTTATGAGTAATGCTTGATCCGTTACGCGTTATGCGTTATGCGTTATGCGTTATGGGTTATGCGTTATGTGTTATGAGTTATGCGTTATGCGTTATGCGTTATGCGTTATGCGTTATGCGTTATGCGTTATGCGTTATGGGTTATGCGTTATGTGTTATGAGTTATGCGTTATGCTTTATGCGTTATGAGTTACGCGTAATGCGTTATGCGTTAGGCGTTATGGGTTATGCGTTATGTGTTATGAGTTATGCGTTATGCGTTATGCGTTATGCGTTATGCGTTATGCGTTATGGGTTATCCGTTATGCGTTATCCGTTATGAGTTTTGCGTTATGCGTTATGCGTTATGAGTTGTGCGTTATGCGTTATGCGTTATGCGTTATGCGTTATGCGTTATGCGTTATGCGTTATGCGTTATGCGTTATGCGTTATGCGTTATGCATTATGCGTTATGCGTTATGCGTTATGCGTTATGCGTTATGCGTTATGCGTTATGCGTTATGCGTTATGCGTTATGCGTTATGCGTTATGCGTTATGCGTTATGAGAAATGCGTGATCCGTTATGCGTTATGCGTTATGCGTTATGCGTTTTGCGTTATGCGTTATGCGTTATGCGTTATGCGTTATGAGTTGTGCGTTATGCGTTATGCGTTATGCGTTATGCGTTATGCGTTATGCGTTATGCGATATGCGTTATGCGTTATGCGTTATGCGTTATGCGTTAAGCGTTATGCGTTATGCGTTATGCGTTATGGGTTATATGTTATGTGTTATGCGTTATGCGTTATGCGTTATGCGTTATGCGTTATGCGTTATGGGTTATCCGTTATGCGTTATCCGTTATGCGTTATGCGTTATGCGTTATGCGTTATGCGTTTTGGGTTATCCGTTATGCGTTATCCGTTATGCGTTATGCGTTATGCGTTATGCGTTATGCGTTATGCGATATGCTTTATGCGTTATGCGTTATGCGTTATGCGTTATGCGTTATGCGTTATGCGTTATGGGTTATGAGTAATGCGTGACCCGTTATGCGTTATACTTTTTGCGTTATGAGTTACGCGTAATGCGTTATGCGCTATGGGTCATGCGTTAAGCGTTATGCGTTATGCGTTATGCGTTATGGGTTATATGTTATGTGTTATGCGTTATGCGTCATGCGTTATGCGTTATGCGTTATGCGTTATGGGTTATCCGTTATGCGTTATCCGTTATGCGTTATGCGTTATGCGTTATGCGTTATGCGTTATGCGATATGCTTTATGCGTTATGCGTTATGCGTTATGCGTTATGCGTTATGCGTTATGCGTTATGCGTTATGCGTTATGCGTTATACGTTATGCGTTATGCGTTATGCGTTATGCGTTATGCGATATGCGTTATGCGATATGCGTTATGCGTTATGAGAAATGCGTGACCCGTTATGCGTTATGAGTTATGAGTAATGCGTGATCCGTTATGCGTTATGCGTTATGCGTTATGCTTTATGCGTTATGCGTTATGCGTTATGCGTTATGCGTTATGAGAAATGCGTGACCCGTTATGCGTTATGAGTTATGAGTAATGCGTGATCCGTTATGCGTTATGCGTTATGCGTTATGCGTTATGCGTTATGCGTTATGCGTTATGCGTTATGCGTTATGCGTTATGCGTTATGCGTTAGGCGTTATGCGTATTGCGTTTTGCGTTATGCGTTATGTGTTATGCGTTGTGCGTTATGCGTTATGCGTTATGCGTTATGCGTTATGTGTTATGCGTTGTGCGTTATCCGCTATGCGTTATGCGTTTTGCGTTATGCGTTATGCGTTATGCGTTGTGCGTTATGCGTTATGCGTTATGCGTTATGCGTTATGCGTTATGCGTTATGCGTTATGCGTTATGCGTTATGCGTTATGGGTTATGCGTTATTTGTTATGCGTTATGCGTTATGCGTTATGCGTTATGCGTTATGCGTTATGCGTTATGCGTTATGCGTTATGCGTTATGCGTTATGCGTTATGCGTTATGAGAAATGCGTTATGAGAAATGCGTGATCCGTTATGCGTTATGCGTTATGAGTAATGCGTAATCCGTTATGCGTTATGCGTTATGCGTTATGCGTTATGCGTTATGCGTTATGCGTTATGCGTTATGCGTTATGCGTTATGGGTTATGCGTTATTTGTTATGCGTTATGCGTTATGCGTTATGCGTTATGCGTTATGCGTTATGCGTTATGCGTTATGCGTTATGCGTTATGCGTTATGCGTTATGCGTTATGCGTTATGCGTTATGCGTTATGCGTTATGCGTTATGTGTTATGCGTTATGTGTTATGAGTTATGCGTTATGCTTTATGCGTTATGAGTTACGCGTAATGCGTTATGCGTTAGGCGTTATGGGTTATGCGTTATGTGTTATGAGTTATGCGTTATGCGTTATGCGTTATGCGTTATGCGTTATGCGTTATGGGTTATCCGTTATGCGTTATCCGTTATGAGTTTTGCGTTATGCGTTATGCGTTATGAGTTGTGCGTTATGCGTTATGCGTTATGCGTTATGCGTTATGCGTTATGCGTTATGCGTTATGCGTTATGCGTTATGCGTTATGCGTTATGCATTATGCGTTATGCGTTATGCGTTATGCGTTATGCGTTATGCGTTATGCGTTATGCGTTATGCGTTATGCGTTATGCGTTATGCGTTATGCGTTATGCGTTATGAGAAATGCGTGATCCGTTATGCGTTATGCGTTATGCGTTATGCGTTTTGCGTTATGCGTTATGCGTTATGCGTTATGCGTTATGAGTTGTGCGTTATGCGTTATGCGTTATGCGTTATGCGTTATGCGTTATGCGTTATGCGATATGCGTTATGCGTTATGCGTTATGCGTTATGCGTTAAGCGTTATGCGTTATGCGTTATGCGTTATGGGTTATATGTTATGTGTTATGCGTTATGCGTTATGCGTTATGCGTTATGCGTTATGCGTTATGGGTTATCCGTTATGCGTTATCCGTTATGCGTTATGCGTTATGCGTTATGCGTTATGCGTTTTGGGTTATCCGTTATGCGTTATCCGTTATGCGTTATGCGTTATGCGTTATGCGTTATGCGTTATGCGATATGCTTTATGCGTTATGCGTTATGCGTTATGCGTTATGCGTTATGCGTTATGCGTTATGGGTTATGAGTAATGCGTGACCCGTTATGCGTTATACTTTTTGCGTTATGAGTTACGCGTAATGCGTTATGCGCTATGGGTCATGCGTTAAGCGTTATGCGTTATGCGTTATGCGTTATGGGTTATATGTTATGTGTTATGCGTTATGCGTTATGCGTTATGCGTTATGCGTTATGCGTTATGGGTTATCCGTTATGCGTTATGCGTTATGCGTTATGCGTTATGCGTTATGCGTTATGCGTTATGCGATATGCTTTATGCGTTATGCGTTATGCGTTATGCGTTATGCGTTATGCGTTATGCGTTATGCGTTATGCGTTATGCGTTATACGTTATGCGTTATGCGTTATGCGTTATGCGTTATGCGATATGCGTTATGCGATATGCGTTATGCGTTATGAGAAATGCGTGACCCGTTATGCGTTATGAGTTATGAGTAATGCGTGATCCGTTATGCGTTATGCGTTATGCGTTATGCGTTATGCGTTATGCGTTATGCGTTATGCGTTATGAGAAATGCGTGACCCGTTATGCGTTATGAGTTATGAGTAATGCGTGATCCGTTATGCGTTATGCGTTATGCGTTATGCGTTATGCGTTATGCGTTATGCGTTATGCGATATGCGTTATGCGTTATGCGTTATGCGTTATGCGTTATGCGTTATGCGTTTATGCGTTATGCGTTATGCGTTATGCGTTATGCGTTATGCGTTATGCGTTATGCGTTATGTGTTATGCGTTGTGCGTTATCCGCTATGCGTTATGCGTTTTGCGTTATGCGTTATGCGTTATGCGTTGTGCGTTATGCGTTATGCGTTATGCGTTATGCGTTATGCGTTATGCGTTATGCGTTATGCGTTATGCGTTATGCGTTATGCGTTATGCGTTATGCGTTATGCGTTATGCGTTATGCGTTATGCGTTATGCGTTATGCGTTATGCGTTATGCGTTATGCGTTACGCGTTATGCGTTATGCGTTATGCGTTATGGGTTATGCGTTATGTGTTATGCGTTATGCGTTATGCGTTATGCGTTATGCGTTATGCGTTATGCGTTTTGCGTTATGCGTTATGCGTTATGCTTTATGCGTTATGCGTTATGCGTTATGCGTTATGCGTTATGAGTAATGCGTGATCCGTTATGCGTTATGCTTTATGCGTTATGAGTTACGCGTAATGCGTTATGCGTTATGCGTTATGCGTTATGCGTTATGCGTTATGCGTTATGCCTTATGCGTTATGAGTAATGCTTGATTCGTTACGCGTTATGCGTTATGCGTTATGCGTTATGCGTTATGGGTTATGCGTTATGTGTTATGCGTTATGCGTTATGCGTTATGCGTTATGCGTTATGCGTTATGGGTTATGAGTAATGCGTGACCCGTTATGCGTTATGCTTTTTGCGTTATGAGTTACGCGTAATGCGTTATGCGCTATGGGTCATGCGTTAAGCGTTATGCGTTATGCGTTATGCGTTATGCGTTATGCGTTATGCGTTATGCGTTATGCGTTATGCGTTATGCGTTATGCGTTATGCGTTATGCGTTATGCGTTATGCGTTATGCGTTATGCGTTATGCGTTATGAGAAATGCGTGATCCGTTATGCGTTATGCGTTATGCGTTATGCGTTTTGCGTTATGCGTTATGCGTTATGCGTTATGCGTTATGAGTTGTGCGTTATGCGTTATGCGTTATGCGTTATGCGTTATGCGTTATGCGTTATGCGATATGCGTTATGCGTTATGCGTTATGCGTTATGCGTTAAGCGTTATGCGTTATGCGTTATGCGTTATGGGTTATATGTTATGTGTTATGCGTTATGCGTTATGCGTTATGCGTTATGCGTTATGCGTTATGGGTTATCCGTTATGCGTTATCCGTTATGCGTTATGCGTTATGCGTTATGCGTTATGCGTTTTGGGTTATCCGTTATGCGTTATCCGTTATGCGTTATGCGTTATGCGTTATGCGTTATGCGTTATGCGATATGCTTTATGCGTTATGCGTTATGCGTTATGCGTTATGCGTTATGCGTTATGCGTTATGGGTTATGAGTAATGCGTGACCCGTTATGCGTTATACTTTTTGCGTTATGAGTTACGCGTAATGCGTTATGCGCTATGGGTCATGCGTTAAGCGTTATGCGTTATGCGTTATGCGTTATGGGTTATATGTTATGCGTTATGCGTTATGCGTTATGCGTTATGCGTTATGCGTTATGCGTTATGGGTTATCCGTTATGCGTTATCCGTTATGCGTTATGCGTTATGCGTTATGCGTTATGCGTTATGCGATATGCTTTATGCGTTATGCGTTATGCGTTATGCGTTATGCGTTATGCGTTATGCGTTATGCGTTATGCGTTATGCGTTATACGTTATGCGTTATGCGTTATGCGTTATGCGTTATGCGATATGCGTTATGCGATATGCGTTATGCGTTATGAGAAATGCGTGACCCGTTATGCGTTATGAGTTATGAGTAATGCGTGATCCGTTATGCGTTATGCGTTATGCGTTATGCGTTATGCGTTATGCGTTATGCGTTATGCGTTATGAGAAATGCGTGACCCGTTATGCGTTATGCGTTATGCGTTATGCGTTATGCGTTATGAGAAATGCGTTATGAGAAATGCGTGATCCGTTATGCGTTATGCGTTATGAGTAATGCGTAATCCGTTATGCGTTATGCGTTATGCGTTATGCGTTATGCGTTATGCGTTATGCGTTATGCGTTATGCGTTATGCGTTATGCGTTATGGGTTATGCGTTATTTGTTATGCGTTATGCGTTATGCGTTATGCGTTATGCGTTATGCGTTATGCGTTATGCGTTATGCGTTATGCGTTATGCGTTATGCGTTATGCGTTATGCGTTATGCATTATGCGTTATGCGTTATGCGTTATGCGTTATGCGTTATGCGATATGCGTAATGCGTTATGCGTTATGCGTTATGCGTTATGCGTTATGCGTTATGCGTTATGCGTTATGCGTTATGCGTTATGCGTTATGCGTTATGCGTTATGCGTTATGCGTTATGCGTTATGCGTTATGAGTAATGCGTGATCCGTTACGCGTTATGCGTTATGCGTTATGCGTTATGGGTTATGCGTTATGTGTTATGCGTTATGCGTTATGCGTTATGCGTTATGCGTTATGCGTTATGCGTTATGCGTTATGCGTTATGCTTTATGCGTTATGCGTTATGCGTTATGCGTTATGCGTTATGAGTAATGCGTGATCCGTTATGCGTTATGCTTTATGCGTTATGAGTTACGCGTAATGCGTTATGCGTTATGCGTTATGCGTTATGCGTTATGCGTTATGCGTTATGCCTTATGCGTTATGAGTAATGCTTGATTCGTTACGCGTTATGCGTTATGCGTTATGCGTTATGCGTTATGCGTTATGCGTTATGCGTTATGCGTTATGCGTTATGCGTTATGCGTTATGCGTTATGCGTTATGCGTTATGAGTAATGCGTGACCCGTTATGCGTTATGCTTTTTGCGTTATGAGTTACGCGTAATGCGTTATGCGCTATGGGTCATGCGTTAAGCGTTATGCGTTATGCGTTATGCGTTATGGGTTATATGTTATGTGTTATGCGTTATGCGTTATGCGTTATGCGTTATGCGTTATGCGTTATGGGTTATCCGTTATGCATTATCCGTTATGCGTTATGCGTTATGCGTTATGCGTTATGCGTTATGCGATATGCTTTATGCGTTATGCGTTATGCGTTATGCGTTATGCGTTATGCGTTATGCGTTATGCGTTATGCGTTATGCGTTATGCGTTATGCGTTATGCGTTATGCGTTATGCGTTATGCGTTATGCGTTATGCGTTATGCGTTATGCGTTATGCGTTATGCGTTATGCGTTATGCGTTATGCGTTATGCGTTATGAGTAATGCGTGATCCGTTATGCGTTATGCGTTATGCGTTATGTTTTATGCGTTGTGCGTTATCCGCTATGCGTTATGCGTTTTGCGTTATGCGTTATGCGTTATGCGTTATGCGTTGTGCGTTATGCGTTATAGGTTATGCGTTATGTGTTATGCGTTATGCGTTATGCGTTATGCGTTATGCATTATGCGTTATGCGTTATGCTTTATGCGTTATGCGTAATGAGTAATGCGTGATCCGTTATGTGTTATGCGTTATGCGTTATGCGTTATGCGTTATGCGTTATGCGTTATGCGTTATGCGTTATGCGTTATGCGTTATGCGTTATGCGTTATGCGTTATGCGTTATGCGTTATGCGTTATGCGTTATGCGTTATGCGTTATGCGTTATGCGTTATGCGTTATGCGTTATGCGTTATGCGTTATGCGTTATGCGTTATGCGTTATGCGTTATGCGTTATGCGTTATGCGTTATGCGTTATGCGTTATGAGTAATGCGTGATCCGTTATGCGTTATGCGTTATGAGTAATGCTTGATCCGTTACGCGTTATGCGTTATGCGTTATGCGTTATGGGTTATGCGTTATGTGTTATGAGTTATGCGTTATGCGTTATGCGTTATGCGTTATGCGTTATGCGTTATGCGTTATGCGTTATGGGTTATGCGTTATGTGTTATGAGTTATGCGTTATGCTTTATGCGTTATGAGTTACGCGTAATGCGTTATGCGTTATGCGTTATGGGTTATGCGTTATGTGTTATGAGTTATGCGTTATGCGTTATGCGTTATGCGTTATGCGTTATGCGTTATGGGTTATCCGTTATGCGTTATCCGTTATGAGTTTTGCGTTATGCGTTATGCGTTATGAGTTGTGCGTTATGCGTTATGCGTTATGCGTTATGCGTTATGCGTTATGCGTTATGCGTTATGCGTTATGCGTTATGCGTTATGCGTTATGCATTATGCGTTATGCGTTATGCGTTATGCGTTATGCGTTATGCGTTATGCGTTATGCGTTATGCGTTATGCGTTATGCGTTATGCGTTATGCGTTATGCGTTATGAGAAATGCGTGATCCGTTATGCGTTATGCGTTATGCGTTATGCGTTTTGCGTTATGCGTTATGCGTTATGCGTTATGCGTTATGAGTTGTGCGTTATGCGTTATGCGTTATGCGTTATGCGTTATGCGTTATGCGTTATGCGATATGCGTTATGCGTTATGCGTTATGCGTTATGCGTTAAGCGTTATGCGTTATGCGTTATGCGTTATGGGTTATATGTTATGTGTTATGCGTTATGCGTTATGCGTTATGCGTTATGCGTTATGCGTTATGGGTTATCCGTTATGCGTTATCCGTTATGCGTTATGCGTTATGCGTTATGCGTTATGCGTTTTGGGTTATCCGTTATGCGTTATCCGTTATGCGTTATGCGTTATGCGTTATGCGTTATGCGTTATGCGATATGCTTTATGCGTTATGCGTTATGCGTTATGCGTTATGCGTTATGCGTTATGCGTTATGGGTTATGAGTAATGCGTGACCCGTTATGCGTTATACTTTTTGCGTTATGAGTTACGCGTAATGCGTTATGCGCTATGGGTCATGCGTTAAGCGTTATGCGTTATGCGTTATGCGTTATGGGTTATATGTTATGTGTTATGCGTTATGCGTCATGCGTTATGCGTTATGCGTTATGCGTTATGGGTTATCCGTTATGCGTTATCCGTTATGCGTTATGCGTTATGCGTTATGCGTTATGCGTTATGCGATATGCTTTATGCGTTATGCGTTATGCGTTATGCGTTATGCGTTATGCGTTATGCGTTATGCGTTATGCGTTATGCGTTATACGTTATGCGTTATGCGTTATGCGTTATGCGTTATGCGATATGCGTTATGCGATATGCGTTATGCGTTATGAGAAATGCGTGATCCGTTATGCGTTATGAGTTATGAGTAATGCGTGATCCGTTATGCGTTATGCGTTATGCGTTATGCTTTATGCGTTATGCGTTATGCGTTATGCGTTATGCGTTATGAGAAATGCGTGACCCGTTATGCGTTATGAGTTATGAGTAATGCGTGATCCGTTATGCGTTATGCGTTATGCGTTATGCGTTATGCGTTATGCGTTATGCGTTATGCGATATGCGTTATGCGTTATGCGTTATGCGTTATGCGTTATGCATAATGCGTTTATGCGTTATGCGTTATGCGTTATGCGTTATGCGTTATGCGTTATGCGTTATGCGTTATGTGTTATGCGTTGTGCGTTATCCGCTATGCGTTATGCGTTTTGCGTTATGCGTTATGCGTTATGCGTTGTGCGTTATGCGTTATGCGTTATGCGTTATGCGTTATGCGTTATGCGTTATGCGTTATGCGTTATGCGTTATGCGTTATGGGTTATGCGTTATTTGTTATGCGTTATGCGTTATGCGTTATGCGTTATGCGTTATGCGTTATGCGTTATGCGTTATGCGTTATGCGTTATGCGTTATGCGTTATGCGTTATGAGAAATGCGTTATGAGTAATGCGTGATCCGTTATGCGTTATGCGTTATGAGTAATGCGTAATCCGTTATGCGTTATGCGTTATGCGTTATGCGTTATGCGTTATGCGTTATGCGTTATGCGTTATGCGTTATGCGTTATGGGTTATGCGTTATGTGTTATGAGTTATGCGTTATGCGTTATGCGTTATGCGTTATGCGTTATGCGTTATGCGTTATGCGTTATGCGTTATGCGTTATGCGTTATGCGTTATGCGTTATGCGTTATGCGTTATGCGTTATGCGTTATGTGTTATCCGTTATGAGTTATCCGTTATGCGTTTTGCGTTATGCGTTATGCGTTATGCGTTATGCGTTATGCGTTATGCGTTATGCGTTATGCGTTATCCGTTATGCGTTTTGCGTTATGCGTTATGCGTTATGCGTTATGCGTTATGCGTTATGCGTTATGCCTTATGCGTTATGCGTTATGCGTTATGCGTTATGCGTTATGCGTTATGCGTTATGCGTTATGCGTTATGCGTTATGCGTTATGCGTTATGCGTTATGCGTTATGCGTTATGCGTTATGCGTTATGCGTTATGCGTTATGCGTTATGCGTTATGCGTTATGCGTTATGCGTTATGAGAAATGCGTGATCCGTTATGCGTTATGAGTTATGAGTAATGCGTGATCCGTTATGCGTTATGCGTTATGCGTTATGCGTTATGCGTTATGCGTTATGCGTTATGCGTTATGCGTTATGCGTTATGCGTTATGGGTTATGCGTTATTTGTTATGCGTTATGCGTTATGCGTTATGCGTTATGCGTTATGCGTTATGCGTTATGCGTTATGCGTTATGCGTTATGCGTTATGTGTTATCCGTTATGAGTTATCCGTTATGCGTTTTGCGTTATGCGTTATGCGTTATGCGTTATGCGTTATGCGTTATGCGTTATGCGTTATGCGTTATGCGTTATGCGTTATGCGTTATGCGTTATGCGTTATGCGTTATGCGTTATGCGTTATGCGTTATGGGTTATGCGTTATGCGTTATGGGTTATGCGTTATTTGTTATGCGTTATGCGTTATGCGTTATGCGTTATGCGTTATGCGTTATGCGTTATGCGTTATACGTTATGCGTTATGCGTTATGTGTTATCCGTTATGAGTTATCCGTTATGCGTTTTGCGTTATGCGTTATGCGTTATGCGTTATGCGTTATGCGTTATGCGTTATCCGTTATGCGTTTTGCGTTATGCGTTATGCGTTATGCGTTATGCGTTATGCGTTATGCGATATGCGATATGCGTTATGTGTTATGCGTTATGCGTTATGCGTTATGCGTTATGCGTTATGCGTTATGCGTTATGCGTTATGCGTTATAAGTAATGCGTGATCCGTTATGTGTTATGCGTTATGCGTTATGCGTTATGCGTTATGCCTTATGCGTTATGCGTTATGCGTTATGCGTTATGCGTTATGCGTTATGCGTTATGCGTTATGCGTTATGCGTTATGCGTTATGCGTTATGCGTTATGCGTTATGCGGTATGCGTTATGCGTTATGCTTTATGCGTTATGCGTTATAAGTAATGCGTGATCCGTTATGTGTTATGCGTTATGCGTTATGCGGTATGCGTTATGCGTTATGCTTTATGCGTTATGCGTTATAAGTAATGCGTGATCCGTTATGTGTTATGCGTTATGCGTTATGCGTTATGCGTTATGCCTTATGCGTTATGCGTTATGCGTTATGCGTTATGCGTTATGCGTTATGCGTTATGCGTTATGCGTTATGCGTTATGCGTTATGCGTTATGCGTTATGCGTTATGCGTTATGAGAAATGCGTGATCCGTTATGCGTTATGCGTTATGCGTTATGCGTTATGCGTTATGCGTTATGCGTTATGCGTTATGGGTTATGCGTTATGTGTTATGCGTTATGCGTTATGCGTTATGCGTTATGGGTTATGCGTTATGTGTTATGAGTTATGCGTTATGCGTTATGCGTTATGCGTTATGCGTTATGGGTTATGAGTAATGCGTGATCCGTTATGCGTTATGCTTTATGCGTTATGCGTTATGCGTTATGTGTTATCCGTTATGAGTTATCCGTTATGCGTTTTGCGTTATGCGTTATGCGTTATGCGTTATGCGTTATGCGTTATGCGTTATCCGTTATGCGTTTTGCGTTATGCGTTATGCGTTATGCGTTATGCGTTATGCGTTATGCCATATGCGATATGCGTTATGTGTTATGCGTTATGCGTTATGCGGTATGCGTTATGCGTTATGCTTTATGCGTTATGCGTTATAAGTAATGCGTGATCCGTTATGTGTTATGCGTTATGCGTTATGCGTTATGCCTTATGCGTTATGCGTTATGCGTAATGCGTTATGCGTGATCCGTTATGCGTTATGCGTTATGAGTAATGCTTGATCCGTTACGCGTTATGCGTTATGCGTTATGCGTTATGGGTTATGCGTTATGTGTTATGAGTTATGCGTTATGCGTTATGCGTTATGCGTTATGCGTTATGGGTTATGAGTAATGCGTGATCCGTTATGCGTTATGCTTTATGCGTTATGAGTTACGCGTAATGCGTTATGCGTTATGCGTTATGGGTTATGCGTTATGCGTTATGCGTTATAGGTTATGCGTTATGTGTTATGCGTTATGCGTTATGCGTTATGCGTTATGCGTTATGCGTTATGCGTTATGCTTTATGCGTTATGCGTTATGAGTAATGCGTGATCCGTTATGTGTTATGCGTTATGCGTTATGCGTTATGCGTTATGCGTTTTGCGTTATGCGTTATGCGTTATGTGTTATGCGTTATGCGTTATGCGTTATGCGTTATGCGTTATGCGTTATGCGTTATGCGTTATGCGTTATGCGTTATGCGTTATGCGTTATGAGAAATGCGTGATCCGTTATGCGTTATGCGTTATGAGTAATGCGTGATCCGTTATGCGTTATGCGTTATGCGTTATGCGTTATGCGTTATGCGTTATGCGTTATGCGTTATGCGTTATGGGTTATGCGTTATTTGTTATGCGTTATGCGTTATGCGTTATGCGTTATGCGTTATGCGTTATGCGTTATGCGTTGTGCGTTATGCGTTATGCGTTATGCGTTATGCGTTATGCGTTATGCGTTATGCGTTATGTGTTATCCGTTATGAGTTATCCGTTATGCGTTTTGCGTTATGCGTTATGCGTTATGCGTTATGCGTTATGCGTTATGCGTTATGGGTTATGCGTTATGCGTTATGCGTTATGCGTTATGCGTTATGCGTTATGCGTTATGCGTTATGCGTTATGCGTTATGCGTTATGCGTTATGCGTTATGCGTTATGCGTTATGCGTTATGCGTTATGCGTTATGCGTTACGCAATATGCGTTATGCGTTATGCTTTATGCGTTATGCGTTATGCGTTATGCGTTATGCGTTATGCGTTATGCGTTATGCGTTATGCGTTATGCGTTATGCGTGATCCGTTATGCGTTATGCGTTATGAGTAATGCGTGATCCGTTATGCGTTATGCGTTATGCGTTATGCGTTATGCGTTATGCGTTATGCGTTATGCGTTATGGGTTATGCGTTATGTGTTATGCGTTATGCGTTATGCGTTATGCGTTATGCGTTATGCGTTATGCGTTATGAGAAATGCGTGATCCGTTATGCGTTATGCGTTATGAGTAATGCGTGATCCGTTATGCGTTAAGCGTTATGCGTTATGCGTTATGGGTTATGCGTTATGTGTTATGCGTTATGCGTTATGCGTTATGCGTTATGCGTTATGGGTTATCCGTTATGCGTTATCCGTTATGCGTTATGCGTTATGCGTTATGCGTTATGCGTTATGCGTTATGCGATATGCGTTATGCGTTATGCGTTATGCGTTATGCGTTATGCGTTATGCGTTATGCGTTATGCGTTATGCGATATGCGTTATGCGTTATGCGTTATGCGTTATGCGTTATGCGTTATGCGTTATGCGTTATGCGTTATGCGTTATGCGTTATGCGTTATGCGTTATGCGTTATGCGTTATGCGTTATGCGTTATGCGTTATGCGTTATGCGTTATGCGTTATGGGTTATGCGTTATGCGTTATGCGTTATGCGTTATGCGTTATGCGTTATGCGTTATGAGAAATGCGTTATGCGTTATGCGTTATGCGTTATGCGTTATGCGTTATGAGAAATGCGTTATGCGTTATGCGTTATGCGTTATGCGTTATGCGTTATGAGAAATGCGTGATCCGTTATGCGTTATGAGTTATGAGTAATGCGTGGTCCGTTATGCGTTATGCGTTATGCGTTATGCGTTATGCGTTATGCGTTATGCGTTATGCGTTATGCGTTATGCGTTATGGATTATGCGTTATTTGTTATGCGTTATGCGTTATGCGTTATGCGTTATGCGTTATGCGTTATGCGTTATGCGTTATGCGTTATGCGTTATGCGTTATGAGTAATGCGTGATCCGTTATGTGTTATCCGTTATGCGTTATCCGTTATGCGTTTTGCGTTATGCGTTATGCGTTATGCGTTATGCGTTATGCGTTATGCGTTATGCGTTATGCGTTATGCGATATGCGTTATGCGTTATGCGTTATGCCTTATGCGTTATGCGATTTGCGTTATGCGTTATGCGTTATGCGTTATGCGTTATGCGTTATGTGTTATGCGTTATGCGTTATGCGTTATGCGTTATGCGTTATGCGTTATGCGTTATGCGTTATGCGTTATGCGTTATGCGTTATGCGTTATGCGTTATGCGTTATGCGTTATGCGTTATGAGAAATGCGTGATCCGTTATGCGTTATGCGTTATGCGTTATGCGTTATGCGTTATGCGTTATGCGTTATGCGTTATGCGTTATGCGTTATACGTTATGCGTTATGCGTTATGCGTTATGCGTTATGAGAAATGCGTGACCCGTTATGCGTTATGAGTTATGAGTAATGCGTGATCCGTTATGCGTTATGCGTTATGCGTTATGCGTTATGCGTTATGCGTTATGCGTTATGCGTTATGCGTTATACGTTATGCGTTATGCGTTATGCGTTATGCGTTATGAGAAATGCGTGACCCGTTATGCGTTATGAGTTATGAGTAATGCGTGATCCGTTATGCGTTATGCGTTATGCGTTATGCGTTATGCGTTATGCGTTATGCGTTATGCGTTATGCGTTATGCGTTATGCGTTATGCGTTATGCGTTATGCGTTATGCGTTATGCGTTATGTGTTATCCGTTATGAGTTATCCGTTATGCGTTTTGCGTTATGCGTTATGCGTAATGAGTAATGCGTGATCCGTTATGTGTTATGCGTTATGCGTTATGCGTTATGCGTTTTGCGTTATGCGTTATGCCTTATGCGTTATGCGTTATGCGTTATGCGTTATGCGTTATGCGTTATGCGTTATGCGTTATGCGTTATGCGTTATGCGTTATGCGTTATGCGTTATGCGTTATGCGTTATGCGTTATGCGTTATGCGTTATGCGTTATGCGTTATGCGTTATGCGTTATGCGTTATGCGTTATGCGTTATGCGTTATGCGTTATGAGTAATGCGTGATCCGTTATGCGTTATGCGTTATGAGTAATGCTTGATCCGTTACGCGTTATGCGTTATGCGTTATGCGTTATGGGTTATGCGTTATGTGTTATGAGTTATGCGTTATGCGTTATGCGTTATGCGTTATGCGTTATGCGTTATGCGTTATGCGTTATGCGTTATGGGTTATGCGTTATGTGTTATGAGTTATGCGTTATGCTTTATGCGTTATGAGTTACGCGTAATGCGTTATGCGTTAGGCGTTATGGGTTATGCGTTATGTGTTATGAGTTATGCGTTATGCGTTATGCGTTATGCGTTATGCGTTATGCGTTATGGGTTATCCGTTATGCGTTATCCGTTATGAGTTTTGCGTTATGCGTTATGCGTTATGAGTTGTGCGTTATGCGTTATGCGTTATGCGTTATGCGTTATGCGTTATGCGTTATGCGTTATGCGTTATGCGTTATGCGTTATGCGTTATGCATTATGCGTTATGCGTTATGCGTTATGCGTTATGCGTTATGCGTTATGCGTTATGCGTTATGCGTTATGCGTTATGCGTTATGCGTTATGCGTTATGCGTTATGCGTTATGAGAAATGCGTGATCCGTTATGCGTTATGCGTTATGCGTTATGCGTTTTGCGTTATGCGTTATGCGTTATGCGTTATGCGTTATGAGTTGTGCGTTATGCGTTATGCGTTATGCGTTATGCGTTATGCGTTATGCGTTATGCGATATGCGTTATGCGTTATGCGTTATGCGTTATGCGTTAAGCGTTATGCGTTATGCGTTATGCGTTATGGGTTATATGTTATGTGTTATGCGTTATGCGTTATGCGTTATGCGTTATGCGTTATGCGTTATGGGTTATCCGTTATGCGTTATCCGTTATGCGTTATGCGTTATGCGTTATGCGTTATGCGTTTTGGGTTATCCGTTATGCGTTATCCGTTATGCGTTATGCGTTATGCGTTATGCGTTATGCGTTATGCGATATGCTTTATGCGTTATGCGTTATGCGTTATGCGTTATGCGTTATGCGTTATGCGTTATGGGTTATGAGTAATGCGTGACCCGTTATGCGTTATACTTTTTGCGTTATGAGTTACGCGTAATGCGTTATGCGCTATGGGTCATGCGTTAAGCGTTATGCGTTATGCGTTATGCGTTATGGGTTATATGTTATGTGTTATGCGTTATGCGTTATGCGTTATGCGTTATGCGTTATGCGTTATGGGTTATCCGTTATGCGTTATCCGTTATGCGTTATGCGTTATGCGTTATGCGTTATGCGTTATGCGATATGCTTTATGCGTTATGCGTTATGCGTTATGCGTTATGCGTTATGCGTTATGCGTTATGCGTTATGCGTTATGCGTTATACGTTATGCGTTATGCGTTATGCGTTATGCGTTATGCGATATGCGTTATGCGATATGCGTTATGCGTTATGAGAAATGCGTGACCCGTTATGCGTTATGAGTTATGAGTAATGCGTGATCCGTTATGCGTTATGCGTTATGCGTTATGCTTTATGCGTTATGCGTTATGCGTTATGCGTTATGCGTTATGAGAAATGCGTGATCCGTTATGCGTTATGAGTTATGAGTAATGCGTGATCCGTTATGCGTTATGCGTTATGCGTTATGCGTTATGCGTTATGCGTTATGCGTTATGCGATATGCGTTATGCGTTATGCGTTATGCGTTATGCGTTATGCGTAATGCGTTTATGCGTTATGCGTTATGCGTTATGCGTTATGCGTTATGCGTTATGCGTTATGCGTTATGTGTTATGCGTTGTGCGTTATCCGCTATGCGTTATGCGTTTTGCGTTATGCGTTATGCGTTATGCGTTGTGCGTTATGCGTTATGCGTTATGCGTTATGCGTTATGCGTTATGCGTTATGCGTTATGCGTTATGCGTTATGCGTTATGGGTTATGCGTTATTTGTTATGCGTTATGCGTTATGCGTTATGCGTTATGCGTTATGCGTTATGCGTTATGCGTTATGCGTTATGCGTTATGCGTTATGCGTTATGCGTTATGAGAAATGCGTTATGAGAAATGCGTGATCCGTTATGCGTTATGCGTTATGAGTAATGCGTAATCCGTTATGCGTTATGCGTTATGCGTTATGCGTTATGCGTTATGCGTTATGCGTTATGCGTTATGCGTTATGCGTTATGGGTTATGCGTTATTTGTTATGCGTTATGCGTTATGCGTTATGCGTTATGCGTTATGCGTTATGCGTTATGCGTTATGCGTTATGCGTTATGCGTTATGCGTTATGCGTTATGCGTTATGCGTTATGCGTTATGCGTTATGCGTTATGTGTTATCCGTTATGAGTTATCCGTTATGCGTTTTGCGTTATGCGTTATGCGTTATGCGTTATGCGTTATGCGTTATGCGTTATGCGTTATGCGTTATCCGTTATGCGTTTTGCGTTATGCGTTATGCGTTATGCGTTATGCGTTATGCGTTATGCGTTATGCCTTATGCGTTATGCGTTATGCGTTATGCGTTATGCGTTATGCGTTATGCGTTATGCGTTATGCGTTATGCGTTATGCGTTATGCGTTATGCGTTATGCGTTATGCGTTATGCGTTATGCGTTATGCGTTATGCGTTATGCGTTATGCGTTATGCGTTATGCGTTATGCGTTATGAGAAATGCGTGATCCGTTATGCGTTATGAGTTATGAGTAATGCGTGATCCGTTATGCGTTATGCGTTATGCGTTATGCGTTATGCGTTATGCGTTATGCGTTATGCGTTATGCGTTATGCGTTATGCGTTATGGGTTATGCGTTATTTGTTATGCGTTATGCGTTATGCGTTATGCGTTATGCGTTATGCGTTATGCGTTATGCGTTATGCGTTATGCGTTATGCGTTATGTGTTATCCGTTATGAGTTATCCGTTATGCGTTTTGCGTTATGCGTTATGCGTTATGCGTTATGCGTTATGCGTTATGCGTTATGCGTTATGCGTTATGCGTTATGCGTTATGCGTTATGCGTTATGCGTTATGCGTTATGCGTTATGCGTTATGCGTTATGGGTTATGCGTTATGCGTTATGGGTTATGCGTTATTTGTTATGCGTTATGCGTTATGCGTTATGCGTTATGCGTTATGCGTTATGCGTTATGCGTTATACGTTATGCGTTATGCGTTATGTGTTATCCGTTATGAGTTATCCGTTATGCGTTTTGCGTTATGCGTTATGCGTTATGCGTTATGCGTTATGCGTTATGCGTTATCCGTTATGCGTTTTGCGTTATGCGTTATGCGTTATGCGTTATGCGTTATGCGTTATGCGATATGCGATATGCGTTATGTGTTATGCGTTATGCGTTATGCGTTATGCGGTATGCGTTATGCGTTATGCTTTATGCGTTATGCGTTATAAGTAATGCGTGATCCGTTATGTGTTATGCGTTATGCGTTATGCGTTATGCGTTATGCCTTATGCGTTATGCGTTATGCGTTATGCGTTATGCGTTATGCGTTATGCGTTATGCGTTATGCGTTATGCGTTATGCGTTATGCGTTATGCGTTATGCGTTATGCGGTATGCGTTATGCGTTATGCTTTATGCGTTATGCGTTATAAGTAATGCGTGATCCGTTATGTGTTATGCGTTATGCGTTATGCGGTATGCGTTATGCGTTATGCTTTATGCGTTATGCGTTATAAGTAATGCGTGATCCGTTATGTGTTATGCGTTATGCGTTATGCGTTATGCGTTATGCCTTATGCGTTATGCGTTATGCGTTATGCGTTATGCGTTATGCGTTATGCGTTATGCGTTATGCGTTATGCGTTATGCGTTATGCGTTATGCGTTATGCGTTATGCGTTATGAGAAATGCGTGATCCGTTATGCGTTATGCGTTATGCGTTATGCGTTATGCGTTATGCGTTATGCGTTATGCGTTATGGGTTATGCGTTATGTGTTATGCGTTATGCGTTATGCGTTATGCGTTATGGGTTATGCGTTATGTGTTATGAGTTATGCGTTATGCGTTATGCGTTATGCGTTATGCGTTATGGGTTATGAGTAATGCGTGATCCGTTATGCGTTATGCTTTATGCGTTATGCGTTATGCGTTATGTGTTATCCGTTATGAGTTATCCGTTATGCGTTTTGCGTTATGCGTTATGCGTTATGCGTTATGCGTTATGCGTTATGCGTTATCCGTTATGCGTTTTGCGTTATGCGTTATGCGTTATGCGTTATGCGTTATGCGTTATGCCATATGCGATATGCGTTATGTGTTATGCGTTATGCGTTATGCGGTATGCGTTATGCGTTATGCTTTATGCGTTATGCGTTATAAGTAATGCGTGATCCGTTATGTGTTATGCGTTATGCGTTATGCGTTATGCGTTATGCGTTATGCGTTATGCGTAATGCGTTATGCGTGATCCGTTATGCGTTATGCGTTATGAGTAATGCTTGATCCGTTACGCGTTATGCGTTATGCGTTATGCGTTATGGGTTATGCGTTATGTGTTATGAGTTATGCGTTATGCGTTATGCGTTATGCGTTATGCGTTATGGGTTATGAGTAATGCGTGATCCGTTATGCGTTATGCTTTATGCGTTATGAGTTACGCGTAATGCGTTATGCGTTATGCGTTATGGGTTATGCGTTATGCGTTATGCGTTATAGGTTATGCGTTATGTGTTATGCGTTATGCGTTATGCGTTATGCGTTATGCATTATGCGTTATGCGTTATGCTTTATGCGTTATGCGTTATGAGTAATGCGTGATCCGTTATGTGTTATGCGTTATGCGTTATGCGTTATGCGTTATGCGTTTTGCGTTATGCGTTATGCGTTATGTGTTATGCGTTATGCGTTATGCGTTATGCGTTATGCGTTATGCGTTATGCGTTATGCGTTATGCGTTATGCGTTATGCGTTATGCGTTATGAGAAATGCGTGATCCGTTATGCGTTATGCGTTATGAGTAATGCGTGATCCGTTATGCGTTATGCGTTATGCGTTATGCGTTATGAGTTATGCGTTATGCGTTATGCGTTATGCGTTATGGGTTATGCGTTATTTGTTATGCGTTATGCGTTATGCGTTATGCGTTATGCGTTATGCGTTATGCGTTATGCGTTGTGCGTTATGCGTTATGCGTTATGCGTTATGCGTTATGCGTTATGCGTTATGCGTTATGTGTTATCCGTTATGAGTTATCCGTTATGCGTTTTGCGTTATGCGTTATGCGTTATGCGTTATGCGTTATGCGTTATGCGTTATGGGTTATGCGTTATGCGTTATGCGTTATGCGTTATGCGTTATGCGTTATGCGTTATGCGTTATGCGTTATGCGTTATGCGTTATGCGTTATGCGTTATGCGTTATGCGTTATGCGTTATGCGTTATGCGTTATGCGTTACGCAATATGCGTTATGCGTTATGCTTTATGCGTTATGCGTTATGCGTTATGCGTTATGCGTTATGCGTTATGCGTTATGCGTTATGCGTTATGCGTTATGCGTGATCCGTTATGCGTTATGCGTTATGAGTAATGCGTGATCCGTTATGCGTTATGCGTTATGCGTTATGCGTTATGCGTTATGCGTTATGCGTTATGCGTTATGGGTTATGCGTTATGTGTTATGCGTTATGCGTTATGCGTTATGCGTTATGCGTTATGCGTTATGCGTTATGAGAAATGCGTGATCCGTTATGCGTTATGCGTTATGAGTAATGCGTGATCCGTTATGCGTTAAGCGTTATGCGTTATGCGTTATGGGTTATGCGTTATGTGTTATGCGTTATGCGTTATGCGTTATGCGTTATGCGTTATGGGTTATCCGTTATGCGTTATCCGTTATGCGTTATGCGTTATGCGTTATGCGTTATGCGTTATGCGTTATGCGATATGCGTTATGCGTTATGCGTTATGCGTTATGCGTTATGCGTTATGCGTTATGCGTTATGCGTTATGCGATATGCGTTATGCGTTATGCGTTATGCGTTATGCGTTATGCGTTATGCGTTATGCGTTATGCGTTATGCGTTATGCGTTATGCGTTATGCGTTATGCGTTATGCGTTATGCGTTATGCGTTATGCGTTATGCGTTATGCGTTATGCGTTATGGGTTATGCGTTATGCGTTATGCGTTATGCGTTATGCGTTATGCGTTATGCGTTATGAGAAATGCGTTATGCGTTATGCGTTATGCGTTATGCGTTATGCGTTATGAGAAATGCGTTATGCGTTATGCGTTATGCGTTATGCGTTATGCGTTATGAGAAATGCGTGATCCGTTATGCGTTATGAGTTATGAGTAATGCGTGGTCCGTTATGCGTTATGCGTTATGCGTTATGCGTTATGCGTTATGCGTTATGCGTTATGCGTTATGCGTTATGCGTTATGGATTATGCGTTATTTGTTATGCGTTATGCGTTATGCGTTATGCGTTATGCGTTATGCGTTATGCGTTATGCGTTATGCGTTATGCGTTATGCGTTATGAGTAATGCGTGATCCGTTATGTGTTATCCGTTATGAGTTATCCGTTATGCGTTTTGCGTTATGCGTTATGCGTTATGCGTTATGCGTTATGCGTTATGCGTTATGCGTTATGCGTTATGCGATATGCGTTATGCGTTATGCGTTATGCCTTATGCGTTATGCGATTTGCGTTATGCGTTATGCGTTATGCGTTATGCGTTATGCGTTATGTGTTATGCGTTATGCGTTATGCGTTATGCGTTATGCGTTATGCGTTATGCGTTATGCGTTATGCGTTATGCGTTATGCGTTATGCGTTATGCGTTATGCGTTATGCGTTATGCGTTATGAGAAATGCGTGATCCGTTATGCGTTATGCGTTATGCGTTATGCGTTATGCGTTATGCGTTATGCGTTATGCGTTATGCGTTATGCGTTATACGTTATGCGTTATGCGTTATGCGTTATGCGTTATGAGAAATGCGTGACCCGTTATGCGTTATGAGTTATGAGTAATGCGTGATCCGTTATGCGTTATGCGTTATGCGTTATGCGTTATGCGTTATGCGTTATGCGTTATGCGTTATGCGTTATGCGTTATGCGTTATGCGTTATGCGTTATGC
Source organism: Lasioglossum morio (assembly GCA_916610235.2). NCBI lineage: Eukaryota > Metazoa > Arthropoda > Insecta > Hymenoptera > Halictidae > Lasioglossum > Lasioglossum morio. Next base: position 2,922,873 of record CAKAJA020001042.1, on the reverse strand, counting down.
GTTATGCGTTATGCGTTATGTGTTATCCGTTATGAGTTATCCGTTATGCGTTTTGCGTTATGCGTTATGCGTTATGCGTTATGCGTTATGCGTTATGCGTTATGCGTTATGCGTTATGCGTTATGCGTTATGCGTTATGCGATATGCGTTATGCGTTATGCGTTATGCGTTATGCGTTATGCGTTATGCGTTTATGCGTTATGCGTTATGCGTTATGCGTTATGCGTTATGCGTTATGCGTTATGCGTTATGTGTTATGCGTTGTGCGTTATCCGCTATGCGTTATGCGTTTTGCGTTATGCGTTATGCGTTATGCGTTGTGCGTTATGCGTTATGCGTTATGCGTTATGCGTTATGCGTTATGCGTTATGCGTTATGCGTTATGCGTTATGCGTTATGCGTTATGCGTTATGCGTTATGCGTTATGGGTTATGCGTTATTTGTTATGCGTTATGCGTTATGCGTTATGCGTTATGCGTTATGCGTTATGCGTTATGCGTTATGCGTTATGCGTTATGCGTTATGCGTTATGCGTTATGAGAAATGCGTTATGAGAAATGCGTGATCCGTTATGCGTTATGCGTTATGAGTAATGCGTAATCCGTTATGCGTTATGCGTTATGCGTTATGCGTTATGCGTTATGCGTTATGCGTTATGCGTTATGCGTTATGCGTTATGCGTTATGGGTTATGCGTTATTTGTTATGCGTTATGCGTTATGCGTTATGCGTTATGCGTTATGCGTTATGCGTTATGCGTTATGCGTTATGCGTTATGCGTTATGCGTTATGCGTTATGCGTTATGCGTTATGCGTTATGCGTTATGCGTTATGCGTTATGTGTTATCCGTTATGAGTTATCCGTTATGCGTTTTGCGTTATGCGTTATGCGTTATGCGTTATGCGTTATGCGTTATGCGTTATGCGTTATCCGTTATGCGTTTTGCGTTATGCGTTATGCGTTATGCGTTATGCGTTATGCGTTATGCGTTATGCCTTATGCGTTATGCGTTATGCGTTATGCGTTATGCGTTATGCGTTATGCGTTATGCGTTATGCGTTATGCGTTATGCGTTATGCGTTATGCGTTATGCGTTATGCGTTATGAGAAATGCGTGATCCGTTATGCGTTATGAGTTATGAGTAATGCGTGATCCGTTATGCGTTATGCGTTATGCGTTATGCGTTATGCGTTATGCGTTATGCGTTATGCGTTATGCGTTATGCGTTATGGGTTATGCGTTATTTGTTATGCGTTATGCGTTATGCGTTATGCGTTATGCGTTATGCGTTATGCGTTATGCGTTATGCGTTATGCGTTATGCGTTATGCGTTATGCGTTATGCGTTATGCGTTATGCGTTATGCGTTATGCGTTATGTGTTATCCGTTATGAGTTATCCGTTATGCGTTTTGCGTTATGCGTTATGCGTTATGCGTTATGCGTTATGCGTTATGCGTTATGCGTTATGCGTTATGCGTTATGCGTTATGCGTTATGCGTTATGCGTTATGCGTTATGCGTTATGCGTTATGCGTTATGCGTTATGCGTTATGGGTTATGCGTTATGCGTTATGGGTTATGCGTTATTTGTTATGCGTTATGCGTTATGCGTTATGCGTTATGCGTTATGCGTTATGCGTTATACGTTATGCGTTATGCGTTATGTGTTATCCGTTATGAGTTATCCGTTATGCGTTTTGCGTTATGCGTTATGCGTTATGCGTTATGCGTTATGCGTTATCCGTTATGCGTTTTGCGTTATGCGTTATGCGTTATGCGTTATGCGTTATGCGTTATGCGATATGCGATATGCGTTATGTGTTATGCGTTATGCGTTATGCGTTATGCGGTATGCGTTATGCGTTATGCTTTATGCGTTATGCGTTATAAGTAATGCGTGATCCGTTATGTGTTATGCGTTATGCGTTATGCGTTATGCGTTATGCCTTATGCGTTATGCGTTATGCGTTATGCGTTATGCGTTATGCGTTATGCGTTATGCGTTATGCGTTATGCGTTATGCGTTATGCGTTATGCGTTATGCGTTATGCGGTATGCGTTATGCGTTATGCTTTATGCGTTATGCGTTATAAGTAATGCGTGATCCGTTATGTGTTATGCGTTATGCGTTATGCGTTATGCGTTATGCCTTATGCGTTATGCGTTATGCGTTATGCGTTATGCGTTATGCGTTATGCGTTATGCGTTATGCGTTATGCGTTATGCGTTATGCGTTATGCGTTATGCGTTATGCGTTATGCGTTATGCGTTATGAGAAATGCGTGATCCGTTATGCGTTATGCGTTATGCGTTATGCGTTATGCGTTATGCGTTATGCGTTATGCGTTATGGGTTATGCGTTATGTGTTATGCGTTATGCGTTATGCGTTATGCGTTATGCGTTATGCGTTACGCGTTATGCGTTATGCGTTATGCGTTATGCGTTATGCGTTATGCGTTATGCGTTATGCGTTATGCGTTATGCGTTATGCGTTATGCGTTATGCGTTATGCGTTATGCGTTATGCGTTATGCGTTATGCGATATGCGTTATGCGTTATGCGTTATGCGTTATGCGTTATGTGTTATCCGTTATGAGTTATGAGTAATGCGTGATCCGTTATGCGTTATGCGTTATGAGTAATGCGTGATCCGTTATGCGTTATGCGTTATGAGTAATGCTTGATCCGTTACGCGTTATGCGTTATGCGTTATGCGTTATGGGTTATGCGTTATGTGTTATGAGTTATGCGTTATGCGTTATGCGTTATGCGTTATGCGTTATGGGTTATGAGTAATGCGTGATCCGTTATGCGTTATGCTTTATGCGTTATGCGTTATGCGTTATGTGTTATCCATTATGAGTTATCCGTTATGCGTTTTGCGTTATGCGTTATGCGTTATGCGTTATGCGTTATGCGTTATGCGTTATCCGTTATGCGTTTTGCGTTATGCGTTATGCGTTATGCGTTATGCGTTATGCGTTATGCCATATGCGATATGCGTTATGTGTTATGCGTTATGCGTTATGCGGTATGCGTTATGCGTTATGCTTTATGCGTTATGCGTTATAAGTAATGCGTGATCCGTTATGTGTTATGCGTTATGCGTTATGCGTTATGCCTTATGCCTTATGCGTTATGCGTTATGCGTAATGCGTTATGCGTGATCCGTTATGCGTTATGCGTTATGAGTAATGCTTGATCCGTTACGCGTTATGCGTTATGCGTTATGCGTTATGGGTTATGCGTTATGTGTTATGAGTTATGCGTTATGCGTTATGCGTTATGCGTTATGCGTTATGGGTTATGAGTAATGCGTGATCCGTTATGCGTTATGCTTTATGCGTTATGAGTTACGCGTAATGCGTTATGCGTTATGCGTTATGGGTTATGCGTTATGCGTTATGCGTTATAGGTTATGCGTTATGTGTTATGCGTTATGCGTTATGCGTTATGCGTTATGCATTATGCGTTATGCGTTATGCTTTATGCGTTATGCGTTATGAGTAATGCGTGATCCGTTATGTGTTATGCGTTATGCGTTATGCGTTATGCGTTATGTGTTATGCGTTATGCGTTATGCGTTATGCGTTATGCGTTATGCGTTATGCGTTATGCGTTATGCGTTATGCGTTATGCGTTATGAGAAATGCGTGATCCGTTATGCGTTATGCGTTATGAGTAATGCGTGATCCGTTATGCGTTATGCGTTATGCGTTATGCGTTATGCGTTATGCGTTATGCGTTATGCGTTATGCGTTATGCGTTATGCGTTATGCGTTATGGGTTATGCGTTATGTGTTATGCGTTATGCGTTATGCGTTATGCGTTATGCGTTATGCGTTATGCGTTATGAGTAATGCGTGACCCGTTATGCGTTATGCTTTATGCGTTATGAGTTACGCGTTATGCGTTATGCGCTATGGGTCATGCGTTAAGCGTTATGCGTTATGCGTTATGGGTTATGCGTTATGTGTTATGCGTTATGCGTTATGCGTTATGCGTTATGCGTTATGGGTTATCCGTTATGCGTTATCCGTTATGCGTTATGCGTTATGCGTTATGCGTTATGCGTTATGCGTTATGCGATATGCGTTATGCGTTATGCGTTATGCGTTATGCGTTATGCGTTATGCGTTATGCGTTATGCGTTATGCGATATGCGTTATGCGTTATGCGTTATGCGTTATGAGTTATGAGTAATGCGTGGTCCGTTATGCGTTATGCGTTATGCGTTATGCGTTATGCGTTATGCGTTATGCGTTATGCGTTATGCGTTATGAGTAATGCGTGATCCGTTATGCGTTATGCGTTATGCGTTATGCGTTATGCGTTATGTGTTATGCGTTGTGCGTTATCCGCTATGCGTTATGCGTTTTGCGTTATGCGTTATGCGTTATGCGTTGTGCGTTATGCGTTATGCCTTATGCGTTATGCGTTATGCGTTATGCGTTATGCGTTATGCGTTATGCGTTATGAGTTTTGCGTTATGCGTTATGAGTTGTGCGTTATGCGTTATGCGTTATGCGTTATGCGTTATGCGTTATGCGTTATGCGTTATGCGTTATGCGTTATGCGTTATGCGTTATGCGTTATGCGTTATGCGTTATGCGTTATGCGTTATGCGTTATGAGTAATGCTTGATCCGTTACGCGTTATGCGTTATGCGTTATGCGTTATGGGTTATGCGTTATGTGTTATGCGTTATGCGTTATGCGTTATGCGTTATGCGTTATGGGTTATCCGTTATGCGTTATCCGTTATGCGTTATGCGTTATGCGTTATGCGTTATGCGTTATGCGTTATGCGTTATGCGTTATTAGTTATGCGTTATGCGTTATGCCATATGCGTTATGCGTTATGCGTTATGCGTTATGCGTTATGCGTTATGCGTTATGCGTTATGCGTTATGCGTTATGCGTTATGCGTTATGCGTTATGCGTTATGCGTTATGCGTTATGCGTTATGAGTAATGCGTGATCCGTTATGCGTTATGCGTTATGCGTTATGCGTTATGTGTTATGCGTTGTGCGTTATCCGCTATGCGTTATGCGTTTTGCGTTATGCGTTATGCGTTATGCGTTGTGCGTTATGCGTTATGCGTTATAGGTTATGCGTTATGTGTCATGCGTTATGCGTTATGCGTTATGCGTTATGCGGTATGCGTTATGCGTTATGCGTTATAGGTTATGCGTTATGTGTCATGCGTTATGCGTTATGCGTTATGCGTTACGCGGTATGCGTTATGCGTTATGCTTTATGCTTTATGCGTTATGCGTTATAAGTAATGCGTGATCCGTTATGTGTTATGCGTTATGCGTTATGCGTTATGCGTTTTGCGTTATGCGTTATGCCTTATGCGTTATGCGTTATGCGTTATGCGTTATGCGTTATGCGTTATGCGTTATGCGTTATGCGTTATGCGTTATGTGTCATGCGTTATGCGTTATGCGTTATGCGTTATGCGTTATGCGTTATGCGTTATGCGTTATGCGTTATGCGTTATGCGTTATGCGTTATGCGTTATGCGTTATGCGTTATGCGTTATGCGTTATGCGTCATGCGTTATGCGTTATGCGTTATGTGTCATGCGTTATGCGTTATGCGTTATGCGTTATGCGGTATGCGTTATGCGTTATGCTTTATGCTTTATGCGTTATGCGTTATAAGTAATGCGTGATCCGTTATGTGTTATGCGTTATGCGTTATGCGTTATGCGTTTTGCGTTATGCTTTATGCGTTATGCGTTATAAGTAATGCGTGATCCGTTATGTGTTATGCGTTATGCATTATGCGTTATGTGTTATGCGTTGTGCGTTATCCGCTATGCGTTATGCGTTTTGCGTTATGCGTTATGCGTTATGCGTTGTGCGTTATGCGTTATGCGTTATAGGTTATGCGTTATGTGTCATGCGTTATGCGTTATGCGTTATGCGTTATGCGGTTTGCGTTATGCGTTATGCTTTATGCTTTATGCGTTATGCGTTATAAGTAATGCGTGATCCGTTATGTGTTATGCGTTATGCGTTATGCGTTATGCGTTTTGCGTTATGCGTTATGCCTTATGCGTCATGCGTTATGCGTTATGCGTTATGCGTTATGCGTTATGCGTTATGCGTTATGCGTTATGCGTTATGCGTTATGCGTTATGCGTTATGCGTTATGCGTTATGAGAAATGCGTGATCCGTTATGCGTTATGCGCTATGCGTTATGCGTTATGCGTTATGCGTTATGCGTTATGCGTTATGCGTTATGCGTTATGCGTTATGCGTTATGGGTTATGCGTTATGTGTTATGCGTTATGCGTTATGCGTTATGCGTTATGCGTTATGCGTTATGCGTTATGCGTTATGCGTTATGCGTTATGCGTTATGCGTTATGCGTTATGCGTTATGCGTTATGCGTTATGCGTTATGCGTTATGCGTTATGCGTTATGCGTTATGCGTTATGCGTTATGCGTTATGCGTTATGCGTTATGCGTTATGCGTTATGCGTTATGCGTTATGCGTTATGCGTTATGCGTTATGCGTTATGCGTTATGTGTTATCCGTTATGAGTTATGAGTAATGCGTGATCCGTTATGCGTTATGCGTTATGAGTAATGCGTGATCCCTTATGCGTTATGCGTTATGAGCAATGCTTGATCCGTTACGTGTTATGCGTTATGTGTTATGCGTTATGGGTTATGCGTTATGTGTTATGAGTTATGCGTTATGCGTTATGCGTTATGCGTTATGCGTTATGCGTTATGCGTTATGGGTTATGAGTAATGCGTGATCCGTTATGCGTTATGCTTTATGCGTTATGAGTTACGCGTAATGCGTTATGCGTTATGCGTTATGGGTTATGCGTTATGTGTTATGAGTTATGCGTTATGCGTTATGCGTTATGCGTTATGGGTTATGAGTAATGCGTGATCCGTTATGCGTTATGCTTTATGCGTTATGAGTTACGCGTAATGCGTTATGCGTTATGCGTTATGCGTTATGGGTTATGCGTTATGTGTTATGAGTTATGCGTTATGCGTTATGCGTTATGCGTTATGCGTTATGGGTTATCCGTTATGCGTTATCCGTTATGAGTTTTGCGTTATGCGTTATGAGTAATGCGTGATCCGTTATGCGTTATGCGTTATGCGTTATGCGTTATGTGTTATGCGTTGTGCGTTATCCGCTATGCGTTATGCGTTTTGCGTTATGCGTTATGCGTTATGCGTTATGCGTTATGCGTTATGCGTTATGCGTTATGCGTTATGCGTTATGCGTTATGCGTTATGCGTTATGCGTTATGCGTTATGCGTTATGCGTTATGCGTTATGCGTTATGCGTTATGGGTTATGCGTTATGTGTTATGCGTTATGCGTTATGCGTTATGCGTTATGCGTTATGGGTTATGCGTTATGCGTTATGCGTTATGCGTTATGCGTTATGCGTTATGCGTTATGGGTTATGAGTAATGCGTGATCCGTTATGCGTTATGCTTTATGCGTTATGAGTTACGCGTAATGCGTTATGCGTTATGCGTTATGGGTTATGCGTTATGTGTTATGAGTTATGCGTTATGCGTTATGCGTTATGCGTTATGCGTTATGCGTTATGGGTTATGCGTTATGTGTTATGCGTTATGCGTTATGCGTTATGCGTTATGCGTTATGGGTTATGAGTAATGCGTGACCCGTTATGCGTTATGCTTTATGCGTTATGAGTTACGCGTAATGCGTTATGCGTTATGCGTTATGGGTTATGCGTTATGTGTTATGAGTTATGCGTTATGCGTTCTGCGTTATGCGTTATGCGTTATGGGTTATCCGTTATGCGTTATCCGTTATGAGTTTTGCGTTATGCGTTATGAGTAATGCGTGATCCGTTATGCGTTATGCGTTATGCGTTATGCGTTATGTGTTATGCGTTGTGCGTTATCCGCTATGCGTTATGCGTTTTGCGTTATGCGTTATGCGTTATGCGTTATGCGTTATGCGTTATGCGTTATGAGTAATGCGTGATCCGTTATGCGTTATGCGTTATGCGTTATGCGTTATGCGTTATGGGTTATGCGTTATGTGTTATGCGTTATGCGTTATGCGTTATGCGTTATGCGTTATGCGTTATGCGTTATGGGTTATGAGTAATGCGTGACCCGTTATGCGTTATGCTTTTTGCGTTATGAGTTACGCGTAATGCGTTATGCGCTATGGGTCATGCGTTAAGCGTTATGCGTTATGCGTTATGCGTTATGCGTTATGAGTAATGCTTGATCCGTTACGCGTTATGCGTTATGCGTTATGCGTTATGTGTTATGCGTTATGCGTTATGCGTTATGCGTTATGCGTTATGCGTTATGCGTTATGAGTAATGCGTGATCCGTTATGCGTTATGCCTTATGCGTTATGCGTTATGTGTTATGCGTTGTGCGTTATCCGCTATGCGTTATGCGTTTTGCGTTATGCGTTATGCGTTATGCGTTGTGCGTTATGCGTTATGCGTTATGCGTTATGCGTTATAGGTTATGCGTTATGTGTTATGCGTTATGCGTTATGCGTTATGCGTTATGCGTTATGCGTTATGCATTATGCGTTATGCGTTATGCTTTATGCGTTATGCGTTATGAGTAATGCGTGATCCGTTATGTGTTATGCGTTATGCGTTATGCGTTTTGCGTTATGCGTTATGCGTTATGGGTTATGCGTATGTGTTATGCGTTATGTGTTATGCGTGATCCGTTATGTGTTATGCGTTATGCGTTATGCGTTATGCGTTATGCGTTACGCGTTATGCGTTATGCGTTATGCGTTATGCGTTATGTGTTATGCGTTATGCGTTATGCGTTATGCGTTATGCGTTATGCGTTATGCGTTATGCGTTATGAGTAATGCGTGATCCGTTATGCGTTATGCCTTATGCGTTATGCGTTATGTGTTATGCGTTGTGCGTTATCCGCTATGCGTTATGCGTTTTGCGTTATGCGTTATGCGTTATGCGTTGTGCGTTATGCGTTATGCGTTATAGGTTATGCGTTATGTGTTATGCGTTATGCGTTATGCGTTATGCGTTATGCGTTATGCTTTATGCATTATGCGTTATGCGTTATGCTTTATGCGTTATGCGTTATGAGTAATGCGTGATCCGTTATGTGTTATGCGTTATGCGTTATGCGTTTTGCGTTATGCGTTATGCGTTATGGGTTATGCGTATGTGTTATGCGTTATGTGTTATGCGTGATCCGTTATGTGTTATGCGTTATGCGTTATGCGTTATGCGTTATGCGTTACGCGTTATGCGTTATGCGTTATGCGTTATGCGTTATGAGAGATGCGTGATCCGTTATGCGTTATGCGTTATGAGTAATGCGTGATCCGTTATGCGTTATGCGTTATGCGTTATGCGTTATGCGTTATGCGTTATGCGTTATGCGTTATGCGTTATGGGTTATGCATTATGCGTTATGCGTTATGCGTTATGCGTCATGCGTTATGCGTTATGCGTTATGCGTTATGCGTTATGCGTTATGCGTTATGCGTTATGCGTTATGTGTTATCCGTTATGAGTTATGAGTAATGCGTGATCCGTTATGCGTTATGCGTTATGAGTAATGCGTGATCCATTATGCGTTATGCGTTATGAGCAATGCTTGATCCGTTACGTGTTATGCGTTATGTGTTATGCGTTATGGGTTATGCGTTATGTGTTATGAGTTATGCGTTATGCGTTATGCGTTATGCGTTATGCGTTATGCGTTATGCGTTATGCGTTATGGGTTACGAGTAATGCGTGATCCGTTATGCGTTATGCTTTATGCGTTATGAGTTACGCGTAATGCGTTATGCGTTATGCGTTATGGGTTATGCGTTATGTGTTATGAGTTCTGCGTTATGCGTTATGCGTTATGCGTTATGGGTTATGAGTAATGCGTGATCCGTTATGCGTTATGCTTTATGCGTTATGAGTTACGCGTAATGCGTTATGCGTTATGCGTTATGGGTTATGCGTTATGTGTTATGAGATATGCGTTATGCGTTATGCGTTATGCGTTATGGGTTATCCGTTATGCGTTATCCGTTATGAGTTTTGCGTTATGCGTTATGAGTAATGCGTGATCCGTTATGCGTTATGCGTTATGCGTTATGCGTTATGTGTTATGCGTTGTGCGTTATCCGCTATGCGTTATCCGTTTTGCGTTATGCGTTATGCGTTATGCGTTATGCGTTATGCGTTATGCGTTATGCGTTATGAGTAATGCGTGACCCGTTATGCGTTATGCTTTTTGCGTGATGAGTTACGCGTAATGCGTTATGCGCTATGGGTCATGCGTTAAGCGTTATGCGTTATGCGTTATGCGTTATGCGTTATGAGTAATGCTTGACCCGTTATGCGTTATGCTTTTTGCGTTATGAGTTACGCGTAATGCGTTATGCGCTATGGGTCATGCGTTAAGCGTTATGCGTTATGCGTTATGCGTTATGCGTTATGAGTAATGCTTGATCCGTTACGCGTTATGCGTTATGCGTTATGCGTTATATGTTATGCGTTATGCGTTATGCGTTATGCGTTATGCGTTATGCGTTATGCGTTATGCGTTATGCGTTATGAGTAATGCGTGATCCGTTATGCGTTATGCGTTATGCGTTATGCGTTATGTGTTATGCGTTGTGCGTTATCCGCTATGCGTTATGCGTTTTGCGTTATGCGTTATGCGTTATGCGTTGTGCGTTATAGGTTATGCGTTATGTGTTATGCGTTATGCGTTATGCGTTATGCGTTATGCGTTATGCATTATGCGTTATGCGTTATGCTTAATGCGTTATGCGTTATGAGTAATGCGTGATCCGTTATGTGTTATGCGTTATGCGTTATGCGTTATGCATTATGCGTTATGCGTTATGCTTTATGCGTTATGCGTTATGAGTAATGCGTGATCCGTTATGTGTTATGCGTTATGCGTTATGCGTTATGCGTTTTGCGTTATGCGTTATGCGTTATGCGTTATGCGTTATGCGTTATGCGTTATGCGTTATGCGTTATGCGTTATGCGTTATGCGTTATGCGTTATGCGTTATGCGTTATGCGTTATGCGTTATGCGTTATGAGAGATGCGTGATCCGTTATGCGTTATGCGTTATGAGTAATGCGTGATCCGTTATGCGTTATGCGTTATGCGTTATGCGTTATGCGTTATGGGTTATGCGTTATTTGTTATGCGTTATGCGTTATGCGTTATGCGTTATGCGTTATGCGTTATGCGTTATGCGTTATGCGTTATGTGTTATCCGTTATGAGTTATCCGTTATGAGTTTTGCGTTATGCGTTATGCGTTATGCGTCATGCGTTATGCGTTATCCGTTATGCGTTTTGCGTTATGCGTAATGCGTTATGCGTTATGCGTTATGCGTTATACGTTATATGTTATGCGTTATGCGTTTTGCGTTATGCGTTATGCATTATGCGTTGTGAATTATGCGTTATGCGTTATGCGTTATGCGATATGCGTTATGCGTTATGCGTTATGCGTTATGCGTTATGCGGTATGCGTTATGCGTTATGCTTTATGCGTTATGCGTTATAAGTAATGCGTGATCCGTTATGTGTTATGCGTTATGCGTTATGCGTTATGCGTTTTGCGTTATGCGTTATGCCTTATGCGTTATGCGTTATGCGTTATGCGTTATGCGTTATGCGTTATGCGTTATGCGTTATGCGTTATGCGTTATGCGTTATGCGTTATGCGTTATGAGAAATGCGTGATCCGTTATGCGTTATGCGTTATGCGTTATGCGTTATGCGTTATGCGTTATGAGTTATGCGTTATGCGTTATGGGTTATGCGTTATGCGTTATGCGTTATGCGTTATGCGTTATGCGTTATGCGTTATGCGTTATGCGTTATGCGTTATGCGTTATGCGTTATGCGTTATGCGTTATGCGTTATGCGTTATGCGTTATGCGTTATGCGTTATGCGTTATGTGTTATCCGTTATGAGTTATGAGTAATGCGTGATCCGTTATGCGTTATGCGTTATGAGTAATGCGTGATCCGTTATGCGTTATGCGTTATGAGTAATGCTTGATCCGTTACGCGTTATGCGTTATGCGTTATGCGTTATGCGTTATGCGTTATGCGTTATGCGTTATGGGTTATCCGTTATGCGTTATCCGTTATGAGTTTTGCGTTATGCGTTATGCGTTATGAGTTGTGCGTTATGCGTTATGCGTTATGCGTTATGCGTTATGCGTTATGCGTTATGCGTTATGCGTTATGCGTTATGCGTTATGCGTTATGCGTTATGCGTTATGAGAAATGCGTGATCCGTTATGCGTTATGCGTTATGCGTTATGCGTTATGCGTTATGCGTTATGCGTTATGAGAAATGCGTGATCCGTTATGCGTTATGAGTTATGAGTAATGCGTGATCCGTTATGCGTTATGCGTTATGCGTTATGCGTTATGCGTTATGCGTTATGCGTTATGCGTTATGCGTTATGCGTTATGGGTTATGCGTTATTTGTTATGCGTTATGCGTTATGCGTTATGCGTTATGCGTTATGCGTTATGCGTTATGCGTTATGGGTTATGCGTTATGCGTTATGCGTTATGCGTTATGCGTTATGCGTTATGCGTTATGCGTTATGTGTTATCCGTTATGAGTTATCCGTTATGCGTTTTGCGTTATGCGTTATGCGTTATGCGTTATGCGTTATGCGTTATGCGTTATGCGTTATGCGTTTAGCGTTATGCGTTATGCGTTATGCGTTATAGGTTATGCGTTATGTGTTATGCGTTATGCGTTATGCGTTATGCGTTATGCATTATGCGTTATGCGTTATGCTTTATGCGTTATGCGTTATGAGTAATGCGTGATCCGTTATGTGTTATGCGTTATGCGTTATGCGTTATGCGTTTTGCGTTATGCGTTATGCGTTATGCGTTATGCGTTATGCGTTATGCGTTATGCGTTATGCGTTATGCGTTATGCGTTATGCGTTATGCGTTATGCGTTATGCGTTATGCGTTATGCGTTATGCGTTATGAGAAATGCGTGATCCGTTATGCGTTATGCGTTATGAGTAATGCGTGATCCGTTATGCGTTATGCGTTATGCGTTATGCGTTATGTGTTATGCGTTATGCGTTATGCGTTATGGGTTATGCGTTATGCGTTATGAGTTATGCGTTATGCGTTATGAGAAATGCGTGATCCGTTATGCGTTATGCGTTATGAGTAATGCGTGATCCGTTATGCGTTATGCGTTATGCGTTATGCGTTATGCGTTATGCGTTATGCGTTATGCGTTATGGGTTATGCGTTATTTGTTATGCGTTATGCGTTATGCGTTATGCGTTATGCGTTATGCGTTATGCGTTGTGCGTTATGCGTTATGCGTTATGCGTTATGCGTTATGCGTTATGCGTTATGTGTTATCCGTTATGAGTTATCCGTTATGCGTTTTGCGTTATGCGTTATGCGTTATGCGTTATGCGTTATGCGTTATGGGTTATGCGTTATGCGTTATGCGTTATGCGTTATGCGTTATGCGTTATGCGTTATGCGTTATGCGTTATGCGTTATGCGTTATGCGTTATGCGTTATGCGTTATGCGTTACGCAATATGCGTTATGCGTTATGCGTTATGCGTTATGCGTTATGCGTTATGCGTTATGCGTTATGCGTTATGCGTTATGCGTTATGCGTTATGAGTAATGCGTGACCCGTTATGCGTTATGCTTTATGCGTTATGAGTTACGCGTTATGCGTTATGCGCTATGGGTCATGCGTTAAGCGTTATGCGTTATGCGTTATGGGTTATGCGTTATGTGTTATGCGTTATGCGTTATGCGTTATGCGTTATGCGTTATGGGTTATCCGTTATGCGTTATCCGTTATGCGTTATGCGTTATGCGTTATGCGTTATGCGTTATGCGTTATGCGTTATGCGTTATGCGTTATGCGTTATGCGTTATGCGTTATGCGTTATGCGTTATGCGTTATGCGATATGCGTTATGCGTTATGCGTTATGCGTTATGCGTTATGCGTTATGCGTTATGCGTTATGCGTTATGCGTTATGCGTTATGCGTTATGCGTTATGCGTTATGCGTTATGCGTTATGCGTTATGCGTTATGCGTTATGCGTTATGCGTTATGCGTTATGCGTTATGCGTTATGCGTTATGCGTTATGCGTTATGCGTTATGCGTTATGCGTTATGCGTTATGCGTTATGCGTTATGCGTTATGCGTTATGAGTAATGCGTGATCCGTTATGCGTTATGCGTTATGCGTTATGTGTTATGCGTTGTGCGTTATCCGCTATGCGTTATGCGTTTTGCGTTATGCGTTATGCGTTATGCGTTATGCGTTATGCGGTATGCGTTATGCGTTATGCGTTATGCGTTATGCGTTATGCGTTATGCGATATGCGTTATGCGTTATGCGTTATGCGTTATGCGTTATGCGTTATGCGTTATGCGTTATGCGTTATGCGATATGCGTTATGCGTTATGCGTTATGCGTTATGCGTTATGCGTTATGCGTTATGCGTTATGCGTTATGCGTTATGCGTTATGCGTTATGCGTTATGCGTTATGCGTTATGCGTTATGCGTTATGCGTTATGCGTTATGCGTTATGCGTTATGCGTTATGCGTTATGCGTTATGCGTTATGCGTTATGCGTTATGCGTTATGCGTTATGCGTTATGCGTTATGCGTTATGCGTTATGCGTTATGCGTTATGCGTTATGCGTTATGCGTTATGCGTTATGCGTTATGCGTTATGCGTTATGAGTAATGCGTGATCCGTTATGCGTTATGCGTTATGCGTTATGTGTTATGCGTTGTGCGTTATCCGCTATGCGTTATGCGTTTTGCGTTATGCGTTATGCGTTATGCGTTATGCGTTATGCGGTATGCGTTATGCGTTTGCGTTATGCGTTATGCGTTATGCGTTATGCGTTATGCGTTATGCGTGATCCGTTATGCGTTATGCGTTATGAGTAATGCGTGATCCGTTATGCGTTATGCGTTATGCGTTATGCGTTATGCATTATGCGTTATGCGTTATGCTTTATGCGTTATGCGTTATAAGTAATGCGTGATCCGTTATGTGTTATGCGTTATGCGTTATGTGTTATGCGTTGTGCGTTATCCGCTATGCGTTATGCGTTTTGCGTTATGCGTTATGCGTTATGCGTTGTGCGTTATGCGTTATGCGTTATAGGTTATGCGTTATGTGTCATGCGTTATGCGTTATGCGTTATGCGGTATGCGTTATGCGTTATGCTTTATGCGTTATGCGTTATAAGTAATGCGTGATCCGTTATGTGTTATGCGTTATGCGTTATGCGTTATGCGTTTTGCGTTATGCGTTATGCCTTATGCGTTATGCGTTATGAGTTATGCGTTATGCATTATGAGTTTTGCGTTATGCGTTATGAGTTGTGCGATATGCGTTATGCGTTATGCGTTATGCGTTATGCGTTATGCGTTATGCGTTATGCGTTATGCGTTATGCGTTATGCGTTATGCGTTATGCGTTATGCGTTATGCGTTATGCGTTATGCGTTATGCGTTATGCGTTATGCGTTATGCGTTATGAGTAATGCTTGATCCGTTACGCGTTATGCGTTATGCGTTATGCGTTATGGGTTATGCGTTATGTGTTATGCGTTATGCGTTATGCGTTATGCGTTATGCGTTATGCGTTATGGGTTATCCGTTATGCGTTATCCGTTATGCGTTATGCGTTATGCGTTATGGGTTATGCGATATGCGTTATGCGTTATGCGTTATGCGTTATGCGTTATGCGTTATGCGTTATGCGATATGCGTTATGCGTTATGCGTTATGCGTTATGCGTTATGCGTTATGCGTTATGCGTTATGCGTTATGCGTTATGCGTTATGCGTTATGCGTTATGCGTTATGCGTTATGCGTTATGCGTTATGCGTTATGAGTAATGCGTGATCCGTTATGCGTTATGCGTTATGCGTTATGCGTTATGTGTTATGCGTTGTGCGTTATCCGCTATGCGTTATGCGTTTTGCGTTATGCGTTATGCGTTATGCGTTGTGCGTTATGCGTTATGCGTTATGCGTTATAGGTTATGCGTTATGTGTCATGCGTTATGCGTTATGCGTTATGCGTTATGCGTTATGCGTTATGCGTTATGCGTTATGCGTTATGCATTATGCGTTATGCGTTATGCTTTATGCGTTATGCGTTATGCGTTATAAGTAATGCGTGATCCGTTATGTGTTATGCGTTATGCGTTATGCGTTATGTGTTATGCGTTGTGCGTTATCCGCTATGCGTTATGCGTTTTGCGTTATGCGTTATGCGTTATGCGTTGTGCGTTATGCGTTATGCGTTATAGGTTATGCGTTATGTGTCATGCGTTATGGGTTATGCGTTATGTGTTATGCGTTATGCGTTATGCGTTATGCGTTATGCGTTATGAGTAATGCGTGACCCGTTATGCGTTATGCTTTATGCGTTATGAGTTACGCGTTATGCGTTATGCGCTATGGGTCATGCGTTAAGCGTTATGCGTTATGCGTTATGGGTTATGCGTTATGTGTTATGCGTTATGCGTTATGCGTTATGCGTTATGCGTTATGGGTTATCCGTTATGCGTTATCCGTTATGCGTTATGCGTTATGCGTTATGCGTTATGCGTTATGCGTTATGCGATATGCGTTATGCGTTATGCGTTATGCGTCATGCGTTATGCGTTATGCGTTATGCGTTATGCGTTATGCGATATGCGTTATGCGTTATGCGTGATCCGTTATGTGTTATGCGTTATGCGTTATGCGTTATGTGTTATGCGTTGTGCGTTATCCGCTATGCGTTATGCGTTTTGCGTTATGCGTTATGCGTTATGCGTTGTGCGTTATGCGTTATGCGTTATAGGTTATGCGTTATGTGTCATGCGTTATGCGTTATGCGTTATGCGGTATGCGTTATGCGTTATGCTTTATGCTTTATGCGTTATGATTTATAAGTAATGCGTGATCCGTTATGTGTTATGCGTTATGCGTTATGCGTTATGCGTTTTGCGTTATGCCTTATGCGTTATGCGTTATGCGTTATGCGTTATGCGTTATGCGTTATGCGTTATGCGTTATGCGTTATGCGTTATGCGTTATGCGTTATGCGTTATGCGTTATGCGTTATGCGTTATGCGTTATGCGTTATGCGTTATGCGTTATGCGTTATGCGTTATGCGTTATGAGAAATGCGTGATCCGTTATGCGTTATGCGTTATGCGTTATGCGTTATGCGTTATGCGTTATGCGTTATGCGTTATGCGTTATGCGTTATGCGTTATGCGTTATGCGTTATGCGTTATGCGTTATGCGTTATGCGTTATGCGTTATGCGTTATGCGTTATGAGAAATGCGTGATCCGTTATGCGTTATGCGTTATGCGTTATGCGTTATGCGTTATGCGTTATGCGTTATGCGTTATGCGTTCTGCGTTATGCGTTATGCGTTATGCGTTATGCGTTATGCGTTATGCGTTATGCGTTATGCGTTATGCGTTATGCGTTATGCGTTATGCGTTATGCGTTATGAGAAATGCGTGATCCGTTATGCGTTATGCGTTATGCGTTATGCGTTATGCGTTATGCGTTATGCGTTATGCGTTATGCGTTATGCGTTATGCGTTATGCGTTATGCGTTATGCGTTATGCGTTATGCGTTATGCGTTATGCGTTATGCGTTATGAGAAATGCGTGATCCGTTATGCGTTATGCGTTATGCGTTATGCGTTATGCGTTATGCGTTATGCGTTATGCGTTATGCGTTATGCGTTATGGGTTATGCGTTATGTGTTATGCGTTATGCGTTATGCGTTATGCGTTATGCGTTATGCGTTATGCATTATGCGTTATGCGTTATGCTTTATGCGTTATGCGTTATGAGTAATGCGTGATCCGTTATGTGTTATGCGTTATGCGTTATGCGTTTTGCGTTATGCGTTATGCGTTATGCGTTATGCGTTATGCGTTATGCGTTATGCGTTATGCGTTATGCGTTATGCGTTATGCGTTATGCGTTATGCGTTATGCGTTATGCGTTATGCGTTATGCGTTATGCGTTATGCGTTATGCGTTATGCGTTATGCGTTATGCGTTATGCGTTATGCGTTATGCGTTATGCGTTATGCGTTATGCGTTATGCGTTATAGGTTATGCGTTATGTGTCATGCGTTATGGGTTATGGGTTATGTGTTATGCGTTATGCGTTATGCGTTATGCGTTATGCGTTATGAGTAATGCGTGACCCGTTATGCGTTATGCTTTATGCGTTATGAGTTACGCGTTATGCGTTATGCGCTATGGGTCATGCGTTAAGCGTTATGCGTTATGCGTTATGCGTTATGCGTTGTGCGTTATGCGTTATGCGTTATGCGTTATGCGTTATGCGTTATGCGTTATGCGTTATGAGTAATGCATGATCCGTTATGCGTTATGCGTTATGCGTTATGCGTTATGTGTTATGCGTTGTGCGTTATCCGCTATGCGTTATGCGTTTTGCGTTATGCGTTATGCGTTATGCGTTGTGCGTTATGCGTTATGCGTTATGCGATATGCGTTATGCGTTATGCGTGATCCGTTATGTGTTATGCGTTATGCGTTATGCGTTATGTGTTATGCGTTGTGCGTTATCCGCTATGCGTTATGCGTTTTGCGTTATGCGTTATGCGTTATGCGTTGTGCGTTATGCGTTATGCGTTATAGGTTATGCGTTATGTGTCATGCGTTATGCGTTATGCGTTATGCGTTATGCGGTATGCGTTATGCGTTATGCTTTATGCTTTATGCGTTATGATTTATAAGTAATGCGTGATCCGTTATGTGTTATGCGTTATGCGTTATGCGTTATGCGTTTTGCGTTATGCCTTATGCGTTATGCGTTATGCGTTATGCGTTATGCGTTATGCGTTATGCGTTATGCGTTATGCGTTATGCGTTATGCGTTATGCGTTATGCGTTATGCGTTATGCGTTATGCGTTATGCGTTATGCGTTATGCGTTATGCGTTATGCGTTATGCGTTATGCGTTATGCGTTATGCGTTATGCGTTATGCGTTATGCGTTATGCGTTATGCGTTATGCGTTATGAGAAATGCGTGATCCGTTATGCGTTATGCATTATGCGTTATGCGTTATGCGTTATGCGTTATGCGTTATGCGTTATGCGTTATGCGTTATGGGTTATGCGTTATGTGTTATGCGTTATGTGTTATGCGTTATGCGTTATGCGTTATGCGTTATGCATTATGCGTTATGCGTTATGCTTTATGCGTTATGCGTTATGAGTAATGCGTGATCCGTTATGTGTTATGCGTTATGCGTTATGCGTTATGCGTTATGCGTTATGCGTTATGCGTTATGCGTTATGCGTTATGCGTTATGCGTTATGCGTTATGCGTTATGCGTTATGCGTTATGCGTTATGCGTTATGCGTTATGCGTTATGCGTTATGCGTTATGCGTTATGCGTTATGCGTTATGCGTTATGCGTTATGCGTTATGCGTTATGCGTTATGCGTTATGCGTTATGCGTTATGCGTTATGCGTTATGCGTTATGCGTTATGCGTTATGCGTTATGAGAAATGCGTGATCCGTTATGCGTTATGCGTTATGCGTTATGCGTTATGCGTTATGCGTTATGCGTTATGCGTTATGCGTTATGCGTTATGGGTTATGCGTTATGTGTTATGCGTTATGCGTTATGCGTTATGCGTTATGCGTTATGCGTTATGCGTTATGCGTTATGCGTTATGCGTTATGCGTTATGCGATATGCGTTATGCGTTATGCGTTATGCGTTATGCGTTATGCGTTATGCGTTATGCGTTATGCGTTATGCGTTATGCGTTATGCGTTATGCGTTATGCGTTATGCGTTATGCGTTATGCGTTATGCGTTATGCGTTATGCGTTATGCGTTATGCGTTATGCGTTATGCGTTATGCGTTATGCGTTATGCGTTATGCGTTATGCGTTATGCGTTATGCGTTATGCGTTATGCGTTATGCGTTATGAGAAATGCGTGATCCGTTATGCGTTATGCGTTATGCGTTGTGCGTTATGCGTTATGCGTTATGCGATATGCGTTATGCGTTATGCGTGATCCGTTATGTGTTATGCGTTATGCGTTATGCGTTATGTGTTATGCGTTGTGCGTTATCCGCTATGCGTTATGCGTTTTGCGTTATGCGTTATGCGTTATGCGTTGTGCGTTATGCGTTATGCGTTATAGGTTATGCGTTATGTGTCATGCGTTATGCGTTATGCGTTATGCGTTATGCGGTATGCGTTATGCGTTATGCTTTATGCTTTATGCGTTATGATTTATAAGTAATGCGTGATCCGTTATGTGTTATGCGTTATGCGTTATGCGTTATGCGTTTTGCGTTATGCCTTATGCGTTATGCGTTATGCGTTATGCGTTATGCGTTATGCGTTATGCGTTATGCGTTATGCGTTATGCGTTATGCGTTATGCGTTATGCGTTATGCGTTATGCGTTATGCGTTATGCGTTATGCGTTATGCGTTATGCGTTATGCGTTATGCGTTATGCGTTATGCGTTATGCGTTATGCGTTATGCGTTATGCGTTATGAGAAATGCGTGATCCGTTATGCGTTATGCATTATGCGTTATGCGTTATGCGTTATGCGTTATGCGTTATGCGTTATGCGTTATGCGTTATGGGTTATGCGTTATGTGTTATGCGTTATGTGTTATGCGTTATGCGTTATGCGTTATGCGTTATGCATTATGCGTTATGCGTTATGCTTTATGCGTTATGCGTTATGAGTAATGCGTGATCCGTTATGTGTTATGCGTTATGCGTTATGCGTTTTGCGTTATGCGTTATGCGTTATGCGTTATGCGTTATGCGTTATGCGTTATGCGTTATGCGTTATGCGTTATGCGTTATGCGTTATGCGTTATGCGTTATGCGTTATGCGTTATGCGTTATGCGTTATGCGTTATGCGTTATGCGTTATGCGTTATGCGTTATGCGTTATGCGTTATGCGTTATGCGTTATGCGTTATGCGTTATGCGTTATGCGTTATGCGTTATGCGTTATGAGAAATGCGTGATCCGTTATGCGTTATGCGTTATGCGTTATGCGTTATGCGTTATGCGTTATGCGTTATGCGTTATGCGTTATGCGTTATGGGTTATGCGTTATGTGTTATGCGTTATGCGTTATGCGTTATGCGTTATGCGTTATGCGTTATGCGTTATGCGTTATGCGTTATGCGTTATGCGTTATGCGATATGCGTTATGCGTTATGCGTTATGCGTTATGCGTTATGCGTTATGCGTTATGCGTTATGCGTTATGCGTTATGCGTTATGCGTTATGCGTTATGCGTTATGCGTTATGCGTTATGCGTTATGCGTTATGCGTTATGCGTTATGCGTTATGCGTTATGCGTTATGCGTTATGCGTTATGCGTTATGCGTTATGCGTTATGCGTTATGCGTTATGCGTTATGCGTTATGCGTTATGAGAAATGCGTGATCCGTTATGCGTTATGCGTTATGCGTTATGCGTTATGCGTTATGCGTTATGCGTTATGCGTTATGGGTTATGCGTTATGCGTTATGCGTTATGCGTTATGCGTTATGCGTTATGCGTTATGCGTTATGCGTTATGCGTTATGCGTTATGCGTTATGCGTTATGCGTTATGCGTTATGCGTTATGCGTTATGCGTTATGCGTTATGCGTTATGCGTTATGCGTTATGCGTTATGCGTTATGCGTTATGCGTTATGCGTTATGCGTTATGCGTTAAGCGTTATGCGTTATGCGTTATGTGTTATCCGTTATGAGTTATGAGTAATGCGTGATCCGTTATGCGTTATGCGTTATGAGTAATGCGTGATCCCTTATGCGTTATGCGTTATGAGCAATGTTTGATCCGTTACGTGTTATGCGTTATGTGTTATGCGTTATGGGTTATGCGTTATGTGTTATGAGTTATGCGTTATGCGTTATGCGTTATGCGTTATGCGTTATGCGTTATGCCTTATGCGTTATGGGTTATGAGTAATGCGTGATCCGTTATGCGTTATGCTTTATGCGTTATGAGTTACGCGTAATGCGTTATGCGTTATGCGTTATGGGTTATGCGTTATGTGTTATGAGTTATGCGTTATGCGTTATGCGTTATGCGTTATGCGTTATGGGTTATGAGTAATGCGTGATCCGTTATGCGTTATGCTTTGTGCGTTATGAGTTACGCGTAATGCGTTATGCGTTATGCGTTATGGGTTATGCGTTATGTGTTCTGAGTTATGTGTTATGCGTTATGCGTTATGCGTTATGCGTTATGGGTTATCCGTTATGCGTTATCCGTTATGAGTTTTGCGTTATGCGTTATGCGTTATGCGTTATGCGTTATGCGTTATGCGTTATGCGTTATGCGTTATGCGTTATGCGTTATGCGTTATGCGTTATGCGTTATGCGTTATGCGTTATGCGTTATGCGTTATGCGTTATGCGTTATGCGTTATGCGTTATGCGTTATGCGTTATGTGTTATCCGTTATGAGTTATGAGTAATGCGTGATCCGTTATGCGTTATGCGTTATGAGTAATGCGTGACCCCTTATGCGTTATGCGTTATGAGCAATGTTTGATCCGTTACGTGTTATGCGTTATGTGTTATGCGTTATGGGTTATGCGTTATGTGTTATGAGTTATGCGTTATGCGTTATGCGTTATGCGTTATGCGTTATGCGTTATGCCTTATGCGTTATGGGTTATGAGTAATGCGTGATCCGTTATGCGTTATGCTTTATGCGTTATGAGTTACGCGTAATGCGTTATGCGTTATGCGTTATGGGTTATGCGTTATGTGTTATGAGTTATGCGTTATGCGTTATGCGTTATGCGTTATGCGTTATGGGTTATGAGTAATGCGTGATCCGTTATGCGTTATGCTTTGTGCGTTATGAGTTACGCGTAATGCGTTATGCGTTATGCGTTATGGGTTATGCGTTATGTGTTCTGAGTTATGTGTTATGCGTTATGCGTTATGCGTTATGCGTTATGGGTTATCCGTTATGCGTTATCCGTTATGAGTTTTGCGTTATGCGTTATGCGTTATGAGTTGTGCGTTATGCGTTATGCGTTATGCGTTATGCGTTATGCGTTATGCGTTATGCGTTATGCGTTATGCGTTATGCGTTATGCGATATGCGTTATGCGTTATGCGTTATGCCTTATGCGTTATGCGATTTGCGTTATGCGTTATGCGTTATGCGTTATGTGTTATGCGTTGTGCGTTATCCGCTATGCGTTATGCGTTTTGCGTTATGCGTTATGCGTTATGCGTTGTGCGTTATGCGTTATGCGTTATAGGTTATGCGTTATGTGTTATGCGTTATGCGTTATGCGTTATGCGTTATGCATTATGCGTTATGCGTTATGCTTTATGCGTTATGCGTTATTAGTAATGCGTGATCCGTTATGTGTTATGCGTTATGCGTTATGCGTTTTGCGTTATGCGTTATGCGTTATGCGTTATGCGTTATGCGTTATGCGTTATGCGTTATGCGTTATGCGTTATGCGTTATCCGTTATGCGTTATGCGTTATGCGTTATGCGTTAAGCGTTATGCGTTATGCGTTATGCGTTATGCGTTATGCGTAATGAGAAATGCGTGATCCGTTATGCGTTATGCGTTATGAGTAATGCGTGATCCGTTATGCGTTATGCGTTATGCGTTATGCGTTATGCGTTATGCGTTATGCGTTATGCGTTATGCGTTATGCGTGATCCGTTATGCGTTATGCGTTATGAGTAATGCGTGATCCGTTATGCGTTGTGCGTTATGCGTTATGCGTTATGCGTTATGCGTTATGCGTTATGCGTTATGGGTTATGCGTTATGTGTTATGCGTTATGCGTTATGCGTTATGCGTTATGCGTTTTGCGTTATGCGTTATGCGTTATGCGTTATGCGTTATTCGTTATGCGTTATGCGTTATGCGTTATGCGTTATGCGTTATGCGTTATGCGTTATGCGTTATGCGTTATGCGTTATGCGTTATGCGTTATGAGAAATGCGTGATCCGTTATGCGTTATGCGTTATGCGTTATGCGTTATGCGTTATGCGTTATGCGTTATGCGATATGCGTTATGCGTTATGCGTTATGCCTTATGCGTTATGCGATTTGCGTTATGCGTTATGCGTTATGCGTTATGTGTTATGCGTTGTGCGTTATCCGCTATGCGTTATGCGTTTTGCGTTATGCGTTATGCGTTATGCGTTGTGCGTTATGCGTTATGCGTTATAGATTATGCGTTATGTGTTATGCGTTATGCGTTATGCGTTATGCATTATGCGTTATGCGTTATGCTTTATGCGTTATGCGTTATGAGTAATGCGTGATCCGTTATGTGTTATGCGTTATGCGTTATGCGTTTTGCGTTATGCGTTATGCGTTATGCGTTATGCGTTATGCGTTATACGTTATGCGTTATGCGTTATGCGTTATGCGTTATGCGTTATCCGTTATGCGTTATGCGTTATGCGTTATGCGTTAAGCGTTATGCGTTATGCGTTATGCGTTATGCGTTATGCGTAATGAGAAATGCGTGATCCGTTATGCGTTATGCGTTATGAGTAATGCGTGATCCGTTATGCGTTATGCGTTATGCGTTATGCGTTATGCGTTATGCGTTATGCGTTATGCGTTATGCGTTATGCGTTATGCGTTATGCGTTATGCGTGATCCGTTATGCGTTATGCGTTATGAGTAATGCGTGATCCGTTATGCGTTGTGCGTTATGCGTTATGCGTTATGCGTTATGCGTTATGCGTTATGCGTTATGGGTTATGCGTTATGTGTTATGCGTTATGCGTTATGCGTTATGCGTTATGCGTTTTGCGTTATGCGTTATGCGTTATGCGTTATTCGTTATGCGTTATGCGTTATGCGTTATGCGTTATGCGTTATGCGTTATGCGTTATGCGTTATGCGTTATGCGTTATGCGTTATGAGAAATGCGTGATCCGTTATGCGTTATGCGTTATGAGTAATGCGTGATCCGTTATGCGTTATGCGTTATGCGTTATGCGTTATGCGTTATGCGTTATGCGTTATGAGTAATGCGTGACCCGTTATGCGTTATGCTTTTTGCGTTATGCGTTATGCGTTATGCGTTATGCGTTATGAGTAATGCGTGATCCGTTATGCGTTATGCGTTATGCGTTATGTTTTATGCGTTGTGCGTTATCCGCTATGCGTTATGCGTTTTGCGTTATGCGTTATGCGTTATGCGTTGTGCGTTATGCGTTATGCGTTATGCGTTATGCGTTATGGGTTATGCGTTATGTGTTATGCGTTATGCGTTATGCGTTATGCGTTATGCGTTATGGGTTATCCGTTATGCGTTATCCGTTATGCGTTATGCGTTATGCGTTATGCGATATGCGTTATGCATTATGCGTTATGCGTTATGCGTTATGCGTTATGCGTTATGCGTTATGCGTTATGCGTTATGCGTTATGCGTTATGCGTTATGCGTTATGCGTTATGCGTTATGCGTTATGCGTTATGCGTTATGAGTAATGCGTGATCCGTTATGCGTTATGCGTTATGCGTTATGTTTTATGCGTTGTGCGTTATCCGCTATGCGTTATGCGTTTTGCGTTATGCGTTATGCGTTATGCGTTGTGCGTTATGCGTTATGCGTTATAGGTTATGCGTTATGTGTTATGCGTTATGCGTTATGCGTTATGCGTTATGCATTATGCGTTATGCGTTATGCTTTATGCGTTGTGCGTTATGAGTAATGCGTGATCCGTTATGTGTTATGCGTTATGCGTTATGCGTTATGCGTTTTGCGTTATGCGTTATGCCTTATGCGTTATGCGTTATGCGTTATGCGTTATGCGTTATGCGTTATGCGTTATGTGTTATGCGTTATGCGTTATGCGTTATGCGTTATGCGTTATGCGTTATGCGTTATGCGTTATGCGTTATGCGTTATGCGTTATGCGTTATGCGTTCTGCGTTATGCGTTATGCGTTATGCGTTATGCGTTATGCTTTATGCGTTATGAGTTACGCGTAATGTGTTATGCGTTATGCGTTATGGGTTATGCGTTATGTGTTATGAGTTATGCGTTATGCGTTATGCGTTATGCGTTATGCGTTATGGGTTATTCGTTATGCGTTATCCGTTATGGGTTTTGCGTTATGCGTTATGCGTTATGCGTTATGCGTTATGCGTTATGCGTTATGCGTTATGCGTTATGCGTTATGCGTTATGCGTTATGCGTTATGCGTTATGCGTTATGCGTTATGCGTTATGCGTTATGCGTTATGCGTTATGCGTTATGCGTTATGCGTTATGCTTTATGCGTGATCCGTTATGCGTTATGCGTTATGAGTAATGCGTGATCCGTTATGCGTTATGCGTTATGCGTTATGCGTTATGCGTTATGGGTTATGCGTTATGTGTTATGCGTTATGCGTTATGCGTTATGCGTTATGCGTTATGGGTTATGCGTTATGTGTTATGCGTTATGCGTTATGCGTTATGCGTTATGCGTTATGAGTAATGCGTGACCCGTTATGCGTTATGCTTTATGCGTTATGAGTTACGCGTTATGCGTTATGCGCTATGGGTCATGCGTTAAGCGTTATGCGTTATGCGTTATGGGTTATGCGTTATGTGTTATGCGTTATGCGTTATGCGTTATGCGTTATGCGTTATGGGTTATCCGTTATGCGTTATCCGTTATGCGTTATGCGTTATGCGTTATGCGTTATGCGTTATGCGTTATGCGTTATGCGATATGCGTTATGCGTTATGCGTTATGCGTTATGCGTTATGCGTTATGCGTTATGCGTTATGCGTTATGCGTTATGCGATATGCGTTATGCGTTATGCGTTATGCGTTATGCGTTATGCGTTATGCGTTATGCGTTATGCGTTATGCGTTATGCGTTATGAGTAATGCGTGATCCGTTATGCGTTATGCGTTATGCGTTATGCGTTATGCGTTATGCGTGATCCGTTATGCGTTATGCGTTATGAGTAATGCGTGATCCGTTATGTGTTATGCGTTATGCGTTATGCGTTATGCGTTATGCATTATGCGTTATGCGTTATGCTTTATGCGTTATGCGTTATAAGTAATGCGTGATCCGTTATGTGTTATGCGTTATGCGTTATGCGTTATGTGTTATGCGTTGTGCGTTATCCGCTATGCGTTATGCGTTTTGCGTTATGCGTTATGCGTTATGCGTTGTGCGTTATGCGTTATGCGTTATGCGTTATAGGTTATGCGTTATGTGTCATGCGTTATGCGTTATGCGTTATGCGTTATGCGTTATGCGGTATGCGTTATGCGTTATGCGTTATGTGTTATGCGATATGCGTTATGCGTTATGCGTTATGCGTGATCCGTTATGTGTTATGCGTTATGCGTTATGCGTTATGCGTTATGGGTTATGCGTTATGTGTTATGCGTTATGCGTTATGCGTTATGCGTTATGCGTTATGGGTTATGCGTTATGTGTTATGCGTTATGCGTTATGCGTTATGCGTTATGCGTTATGAGTAATGCGTGACCCGTTATGCGTTATGCTTTATGCGTTATGAGTTACGCGTTATGCGTTATGCGCTATGGGTCATGCGTTAAGCGTTATGCGTTATGCGTTATGGGTTATGCGTTATGTGTTATGCGTTATGCGTTATGCGTTATGCGTTATGCGTTATGGGTTATCCGTTATGCGTTATCCGTTATGCGTTATGCGTTATGCGTTATGCGTTATGCGTTATGCGTTATGCGTTATGCGTTATGCGTTATGCGTTATGCGTTATGCGTTATGCGTTATGCGTTATGCGTTATGCGTTATGCGATATGCGTTATGCGTTATGCGTTATGCGTTATGCGTTATGCGTTATGCGTTATGCGTTATGCGTTATGCGTTATGCGTTATGCGTTATGCGTTATGCGTTATGCGTTATGCGTTATGCGTTATGCGTTATGCGTTATGCGTTATGCGTTATGCGTTATGCGTTATGCGTTATGCGTTATGAGTAATGCGTGATCAGTTATGCGTTATGCGTTATGCGTTATGCGTTATGCGTTATGCGTTATGCGTTATGCGTTATGCGTTATGCGTTATGCGTTATGCGTTATGCGTTATGCGTTATGCGTTATGCGGTATGCGTTATGCGTTATGCGTTATGAGTAATGCGTGATCCGTTATGCGTTATGCGTTATGCGTTATGCGTTATGCGTTATGCGTTATGCGTTATGCGTTATGCGTTATGCGTTGTGCGTTATGCGTTATGCGTTATGCATTATGCGTTATGCGTTATGCTTTATGCGTTATGCGTTATAAGTAATGCGTGATCCGTTATGTGTTATGCGTTATGCGTTATGCGTTATGTGTTATGCGTTGTGCGTTATCCGCTATGCGTTATGCGTTTTGCGTTATGCGTTATGCGTTATGCGTTGTGCGTTATGCGTTATGCGTTATAGGTTATGCGTTATGTGTCATGCGTTATGCGTTATGCGTTATGCGTTATGCGGTATGCGTTATGCGTTATGCTTTATGCGTTATGCGTTATAAGTAATGCGTGATCCGTTATGTGTTATGCGTTATGCGTTATGCGTTATGCGTTTTGCGTTATGCGTTATGCCTTATGCGTTATGCGTTATGCGTTATGAGTTATGCGTTATGCGTTATGAGTTTTGCGTTATGCGTTATGAGTTGTGCGTTATGCGTTATGCGTTATGCGTTATGCGTTATGCGTTATGCGTTATGCGTTATGCGTTATGCGTTATGCGTTATGCGTTATGCGTTATGCGTTATGCGTTATGCGTTATGAGTAATGCTTGATCCGTTACGCGTTATGCGTTATGCGTTATGCGTTATGGGTTATGCGTTATGTGTTATGCGTTATGCGTTATGCGTTATGCGTTATGCGTTATGCGTTATGGGTTATCCGTTATGCGTTATCCGTCATGCGTTATGCGTTATGCGTTATGTGTTATGCGATATGCGTTATGCGTTATGCGTTATGCGTTATGCGTTATGCGTTATGCGTTATGCGTTATGCGATATGCGTTATGCGTTATGCGTTATGCGTTATGCGTTATGCGTTATGCGTTATGCGTTATGCGTTATGCGTTATGCGTTATGCGTTATGCGTTATGCGTTATGCGTTATGCGTTATGGGTTATGCGTTATGTGTTATGCGTTATGCGTTATGCGTTATGCGTTATGCGTTATGGGTTATGCGTTATGTGTTATGCGTTATGCGTTATGCGTTATGCGTTATGCGTTATGCGTTATGGGTTATGCGTTATGTGTTATGCGTTATGCGTTATGCGTTATGCGTTATGCGTTATGGGTTATCCGTTATGCGTTATCCGTTATGCGTTATGCGTTATGCGTTATGGGTTATGCGTTATGTGTTATGCGTTATGCGTTGTGCGTTATGCGTTATGCGTTATGCGTTATGGGTTATGCGTTATGTGTTATGCGTTATGCGTTATGCGTTATGCGTTATGCGTTATGGGTTATCCGTTATGCGTTATCCGTTATGCGTTATGCGTTATGCGTTATGCGTTATGCGTTATGCGTTATGCGTTATGCGATATGCGTTATGCGTTATGCGTTATGCGTTATGCGTTATGCGTTATGCGTTATGCGTTATGCGTTATGCGTTATGCGATATGCGTTATGCGTTATGCGTTATGCGTTATGCGTTATGCGTTATGCGTTATGCGTTATGCGTTATGCGTTATGCGTTATGCGTTATGCGTTATGCGTTATGCGTTATGCGTTATGCGTTATGCGTTATGCGTTATGCGTTATGCGTTATGCGTTATGCGTTATGCGTTATGCGTTATGCGTTATGCGTTATGAGTAATGCGTGATCCGTTATGCGTTATGCGTTATGCGTTATGCGTTATGCGTTATGCGTTATGCGTTATGCGTTATGCGTTATGCGTTATGCGTTATGCGTTATGCGTTATGCATTATGCGTTATGCGTTGTGCGTTATGCGTTATGCGTTATGCATTATGCGTTATGCGTTATGCTTTATGCGTTATGCGTTATAAGTAATGCGTGATCCGTTATGTGTTATGCGTTATGCGTTATGCGTTATGTGTTATGCGTTGTGCGTTATCCGCTATGCGTTATGCGTTTTGCGTTATGCGTTATGCGTTATGCGTTGTGCGTTATGCGTTATGCGTTATAGGTTATGCGTTATGTGTCATGCGTTATGCGTTATGCGTTATGCGTTATGCGGTATGCGTTATGCGTTATGCTTTATGCGTTATGCGTTATAAGTAATGCGTGATCCGTTATGTGTTATGCGTTATGCGTTATGCGTTATGCGTTTTGCGTTATGCGTTATGCCTTATGCGTTATGCGTTATGCGTTATGAGTTATGCGTTATGCGTTATGAGTTTTGCGTTATGCGTTGTGCGTTATGCGTTATGCGTTATGCGTTATGCGTTATGCGTTATGCGTTATGAGTAATGCGTGATCCGTTATGCGTTATGCGTTATGCGTTATGTTTTATGCGTTGTGCGTTATCCGCTATGCGTTATGCGTTTTGCGTTATGCGTTATGCGTTATGCGTTGTGCGTTATGCGTTATGCGTTATAGGTTATGCGTTATGTGTTATGCGTTATGCGTTATGCGTTATGCGTTATGCGTTATGCGTTATGCGTTATGCTTTATGCGTTGTGCGTTATGAGTAATGCGTGATCCGTTATGTGTTATGCGTTATGCGTTATGCGTTATGCGTTTTGCGTTATGCGTTATGCCTTATGCGTTATGCGTTATGCGTTATGCGTTATGCGTTATGCGTTATGCGTTATGTGTTATGCGTTATGCGTTATGCGTTATGCGTTATGCGTTATGCGTTATGCGTTATGCGTTATGCGTTATGCGTTATGCGTTATGCGATATGCGTTCTGCGTTATGCGTTATGCGTTATGCGTTATGCGTTATGCTTTATGCGTTATGAGTTACGCGTAATGTGTTATGCGTTATGCGTTATGGGTTATGCGTTATGTGTTATGAGTTATGCGTTATGCGTTATGCGTTATGCGTTATGCGTTATGGGTTATTCGTTATGCGTTATCCGTTATGGGTTTTGCGTTATGCGTTATGCGTTATGCGTTATGCGTTATGCGTTATGCGTTATGCGTTATGCGTTATGCGTTATGCGTTATGCGTTATGCGTTATGCGTTATGCGTTATGCGTTATGCGTTATGCGTTATGCGTTATGCGTTATGCGTTATGCGTTATGCGTTATGCGTTATGCGTTATGCGTTATGCTTTATGCGTGATCCGTTATGCGTTATGCGTTATGAGTAATGCGTGATCCGTTATGCGTTATGCGTTATGCGTTATGCGTTATGCGTTATGGGTTATGCGTTATGTGTTATGCGTTATGCGTTATGCGTTATGCGTTATGCGTTATGGGTTATGCGTTATGTGTTATGCGTTATGCGTTATGCGTTATGCGTTATGAGTAATGCGTGACCCGTTATGCGTTATGCTTTATGCGTTATGAGTTACGCGTTATGCGTTATGCGCTATGGGTCATGCGTTAAGCGTTATGCGTTATGCGTTATGGGTTATGCGTTATGTGTTATGCGTTATGCGTTATGCGTTATGCGTTATGCGTTATGGGTTATCCGTTATGCGTTATCCGTTATGCGTTATGCGTTATGCGTTATGCGTTATGCGTTATGCGTTATGCGTTATGCGATATGCGTTATGCGTTATGCGTTATGCGTTATGCGTTATGCGTTATGCGTTATGCGTTATGCGTTATGCGTTATGCGATATGCGTTATGCGTTATGCGTTATGCGTTATGCGTTATGCGTTATGCGTTATGCGTTATGCGTTATGCGTTATGCGTTATGAGTAATGCGTGATCCGTTATGCGTTATGCGTTATGCGTTATGCGTTATGCGTTATGCGTGATCCGTTATGCGTTATGCGTTATGAGTAATGCGTGATCCGTTATGCGTTATGCGTTATGCGTTATGCGTTATGCGTTATGCATTATGCGTTATGCGTTATGCTTTATGCGTTATGCGTTATAAGTAATGCGTGATCCGTTATGTGTTATGCGTTATGCGTTATGCGTTATGTGTTATGCGTTGTGCGTTATCCGCTATGCGTTATGCGTTTTGCGTTATGCGTTATGCGTTATGCGTTGTGCGTTATGCGTTATGCGTTATGCGTTATAGGTTATGCGTTATGTGTCATGCGTTATGCGTTATGCGTTATGCGTTATGCGTTATGCGGTATGCGTTATGCGTTATGCTTTATGCGTTATGCGTTATAAGTAATGCGTGATCCGTTATGTGTTATGCGTTATGCGTTATGCGTTATGCGTTATGCGTTATGCGTTTTGCGTTATGCGTTATGCCTTATGCGTTATGCGTTATGCGTTATGAGTTATGCGTTATGCGTTATGAGTTTTGCGTTATGCGTTATGAGTTGTGCGTTATGCGTTATGCGTTATGCGTTATGCGTTATGCGTTATGCGTTATGCGTTATGCGTTATGTGTTATGCGATATGCGTTATGCGTTATGCGTTATGCGTGATCCGTTATGTGTTATGCGTTATGCGTTATGCGTTATGCGTTATGGGTTATGCGTTATGTGTTATGCGTTATGCGTTATGCGTTATGCGTTATGCGTTATGGGTTATGCGTTATGTGTTATGCGTTATGCGTTATGCGTTATGCGTTATGCGTTATGAGTAATGCGTGACCCGTTATGCGTTATGCTTTATGCGTTATGAGTTACGCGTTATGCGTTATGCGCTATGGGTCATGCGTTAAGCGTTATGCGTTATGCGTTATGGGTTATGCGTTATGTGTTATGCGTTATGCGTTATGCGTTATGCGTTATGCGTTATGGGTTATCCGTTATGCGTTATCCGTTATGCGTTATGCGTTATGCGTTATGCGTTATGCGTTATGCGTTATGCGATATGCGTTATGCGTTATGCGTTATGCGTTATGCGTTATGCGTTATGCGTTATGCGTTATGCGTTATGCGATATGCGTTATGCGTTATGCGTTATGCGTTATGCGTTATGCGTTATGCGTTATGCGTTATGCGTTATGCGTTATGCGTTATGCGTTATGCGTTATGCGTTATGCGTTATGCGTTATGCGTTATGCGTTATGCGTTATGCGTTATGCGTTATGCGTTATGCGTTATGCGTTATGCGTTATGAGTAATGCGTGATCAGTTATGCGTTATGCGTTATGCGTTATGCGTTATGTGTTATGCGTTGTGCGTTATTCGCTATGCGTTATGCGTTTTGCGTTATGCGTTATGCGTTATGCGTTATGCGTTATGCGGTATGCGTTATGCGTTATGCGTTATGCGTTATGCGTTATGCGTTATGCGTTATGCGTGATCCGTTATGCGTTATGCGTTATGAGTAATGCGTGATCCGTTATGCGTTATGCGTTGTGCGTTATGCGTTATGCGTTATGCATTATGCGTTATGCGTTATGCTTTATGCGTTATGCGTTATAAGTAATGCGTGATCCGTTATGTGTTATGCGTTATGCGTTATGCGTTATGTGTTATGCGTTGTGCGTTATCCGCTATGCGTTATGCGTTTTGCGTTATGCGTTATGCGTTATGCGTTGTGCGTTATGCGTTATGCGTTATAGGTTATGCGTTATGTGTCATGCGTTATGCGTTATGCGTTATGCGTTATGCGGTATGCGTTATGCGTTATGCTTTATGCGTTATGCGTTATAAGTAATGCGTGATCCGTTATGTGTTATGCGTTATGCGTTATGCGTTATGCGTTTTGCGTTATGCGTTATGCGTTATGCGTTATGCGTTATGCGTTATGAGTTATGCGTTATGCGTTATGAGTTTTGCGTTATGCGTTATGAGTTGTGCGTTATGCGTTATGCGTTATGCGTTATGCGTTATGCGTTATGCGTTATGCGTTATGCGTTATGCGTTATGCGTTATGCGTTATGCGTTATGCGTTATGCGTTATGCGTTATGAGTAATGCTTGATCCGTTACGCGTTATGCGTTATGCGTTATGCGTTATGGGTTATGCGTTATGTGTTATGCGTTATGCGTTATGCGTTATGCGTTATGCGTTATGCGTTATGGGTTATCCGTTATGCGTTATCCGTCATGCGTTATGCGTTATGCGTTATGTGTTATGCGATATGCGTTATGCGTTATGCGTTATGCGTTATGCGTTATGCGTTATGCGTTATGCGTTATGCGATATGCGTTATGCGTTATGCGTTATGCGTTATGCGTTATGCGTTATGCGTTATGCGTTATGCGTTATGCGTTATGCGTTATGCGTTATGCGTTATGCGTTATGCGTTATGGGTTATGCGTTATGTGTTATGCGTTATGCGTTATGCGTTATGCGTTATGCGTTATGGGTTATGCGTTATGTGTTATGCGTTATGCGTTATGCGTTATGCGTTATGCGTTATGCGTTATGGGTTATGCGTTATGTGTTATGCGTTATGCGTTATGCGTTATGCGTTATGCGTTATGGGTTATCCGTTATGCGTTATCCGTTATGCGTTATGCGTTATGCGTTATGGGTTATGCGTTATGTGTTATGCGTTATGCGTTGTGCGTTATGCGTTATGCGTTATGCGTTATAGGTTATGCGTTATGTGTCATGCGTTATGCGTTATGCGTTATGCGTTATGCGGTATGCGTTATGCGTTATGCGTTATGCGTTATGCGTTATGAGTAATGCGTGATCCGTTATGTGTTATGCGTTATGCGTTATGCGTTATGCGTTTTGCGTTATGCGTTATGCCTTATGCGTTATGCGTTATGCGTTATGAGTTATGCGTTATGCGTTATGAGTTTTGCGTTATGCGTTATGAGTTGTGCGTTATGCGTTATGCGTTATGCGTTATGCGTTATGCGTTATGCGTTATGCGTTATGCGTTATGCGTTATGCGTTCTGCGTTATGCGTTATGCGTTATGCGTTATGCGTTATGCGTTATGCGTTATGCGTTATGCGTTATGCGTTATGCGTTATGCGTTATGCGTTATGCGTTATGCGTTATGAGTAATGCTTGATCCGTTACGCGTTATGCGTTATGCGTTATGCGTTATGGGTTATGCGTTATGTGTTATGCGTTATGCGTTATGCGTTATGCGTTATGCGTTATGCGTTATGCGTTATGCGTTATGGGTTATCCGTTATGCGTTATCCGTTATGCGTTATGCGTTATGCGTTATGTGTTATGCGATATGCGTTATGCGTTATGCGTTATGCGTGATCCGTTATGTGTTATGCGTTATGCGTTATGCGTTATGCGTTATGGGTTATGCGTTATGTGTTATGCGTTATGCGTTATGCGTTATGCGTTATGCGTTATGGGTTATGCGTTATGTGTTATGCGTTATGCGTTATGCGTTATGCGTTATGCGTTATGAGTAATGCGTGACCCGTTATGCGTTATGCTTTATGCGTTATGAGTTACGCGTTATGCGTTATGCGCTATGGGTCATGCGTTAAGCGTTATGCGTTATGCGTTATGGGTTATGCGTTATGTGTTATGCGTTATGCGTTATGCGTTATGCGTTATGCGTTATGGGTTATCCCTTATGCGTTATCCGTTA
This sequence comes from Lasioglossum morio, assembly GCA_916610235.2. Lineage (NCBI taxonomy): Eukaryota > Metazoa > Arthropoda > Insecta > Hymenoptera > Halictidae > Lasioglossum > Lasioglossum morio. The sequence goes on along the minus strand of CAKAJA020001042.1, from coordinate 2,887,192 downwards.
TGCGTTATGCGTTATGCGTTATGCGTTATGCGTTATGCGATATGCGTTATGCGTTATGCGTTATGCGTTATGCGTTATGCGTTATGCGTTATGCGTTATGCGTTATGCGTTATGCGATATGCGTTATGCGTTATGCGTTATGCGTTATGCGTTATGCGTTATGCGTTATGCGCTATGCGTTATGCGTTATGCGTTATGCGTTATGCGTTATGCGTTATGCGTTATGCGTTATGCGTTATGCGTTATGCGTTATGCGTTATGCGTTATGCGTTATGCGTTATGCGTTATGCGTTATGCGTTATGAGTAATGCGTGATCCGTTATGCGTTATGCGTTATGCGTTATGCGTTATGTGTTATGCGTTGTGCGTTATTCGCTATGCGTTATGCGTTTTGCGTTATGCGTTATGCGTTATGCGTTATGCGTTATGCGGTATGCGTTATGCGTTATGCGTTATGCGTTATGCGTTATGCGTTATGCGTTATGCGTTATGCTTTATGCGTTATGAGTTACGCGTTATGCGTTATGCGCTATGGGTCATGCGTTAAGCGTTATGCGTTATGCGTTATGGGTTATGCGTTATGTGTTATGCGTTATGCGTTATGCGTTATGCGTTATGCGTTATGGGTTATCCGTTATGCGTTATCCGTTATGCGTTATGCGTTATGCGTTATGCGTTATGCGTTATGCGTTATGCGATATGCGTTATGCGTTATGCGTTATGCGTTATGCGTTATGCGTTATGCGTTATGCGTTATGCGTTATGCGTTATGCGATATGCGTTATGCGTTATGCGTTATGCGTTATGCGTTATGCGTTATGCGTTATGCGTTATGCGTTATGCGTTATGCGTTATGCGTTATGCGTTATGCGTTATGCGTTATGCGTTATGCGTTATGCGTTATGCGTTATGCGTTATGCGTTATGCGTTATGAGTAATGCGTGATCCGTTATGCGTTATGCGTTATGCGTTATGCGTTATGCGTTATGCGTTATGCGTTATGCGTTATGCGTTATGCGTTATGCGTTATGCGTTATGCATTATGCGTTATGCGTTGTGCGTTATGCGTTATGCGTTATGCATTATGCGTTATGCGTTATGCTTTATGCGTTATGCGTTATAAGTAATGCGTGATCCGTTATGTGTTATGCGTTATGCGTTATGCGTTATGTGTTATGCGTTGTGCGTTATCCGCTATGCGTTATGCGTTTTGCGTTATGCGTTATGCGTTATGCGTTGTGCGTTATGCGTTATGCGTTATAGGTTATGCGTTATGTGTCATGCGTTATGCGTTATGCGTTATGCGTTATGCGGTATGCGTTATGCGTTATGCTTTATGCGTTATGCGTTATAAGTAATGCGTGATCCGTTATGTGTTATGCGTTATGCGTTATGCGTTATGCGTTTTGCGTTATGCGTTATGCCTTATGCGTTATGCGTTATGCGTTATGAGTTATGCGTTATGCGTTATGAGTTTTGCGTTATGCGTTGTGCGTTATGCGTTATGCGTTATGCGTTATGCGTTATGCGTTATGCGTTATGCGTTATGCGTTATGCGTTATGCGTTATGCGTTATGCGTTATGCGTTATGCGTTATGCGTTATGCGTTATGAGTAATGCTTGATCCGTTACGCGTTATGCGTTATGCGTTATGCGTTATGGGTTATGCGTTATGCGTTATGCGTTATGCGTTATGCGTTATGCGTTATGCGTTATGCGTTATGGGTTATCCGTTATGCGTTATCCGTCATGCGTTATGCGTTATGCGTTATGTGTTATGCGATATGCGTTATGCGTTATGCGTTATGCGTTATGCGTTATGCGTTATGCGTTATGCGATATGCGTTATGCGTTATGCGTTATGCGTTATGCGTTATGCGTTATGCGTTATGCGTTATGCGTTATGCGTTATGCGTTATGCGTTATGCGTTATGAGTTATGCGTTATGGGTTATGCGTTATGTGTTATGCGTTATGCGTTATGCGTTATGCGTTATGCGTTATGGGTTATGCGTTATGTGTTATGCGTTATGCGTTATGCGTTATGCGTTATGCGTTATGCGTTATGGGTTATGCGTTATGTGTTATGCGTTATGCGTTATGCGTTATGCGTTATGCGTTATGGGTTATCCGTTATGCGTTATCCGTTATGCGTTATGCGTTATGCGTTATGGGTTATGCGTTATGTGTTATGCGTTATGCGTTGTGCGTTATGCGTTATGCGTTATGCGTTATAGGTTATGCGTTATGTGTCATGCGTTATGCGTTATGCGTTATGCGTTATGCGGTATGCGTTATGCGTTATGCTTTATGCGTTATGCGTTATAAGTAATGCGTGATCCGTTATGTGTTATGCGTTATGCGTTATGCGTTATGCGTTTTGCGTTATGCGTTATGCCTTATGCGTTATGCGTTATGCGTTATGAGTTATGCGTTATGCGTTATGAGTTTTGCGTTATGCGTTATGAGTTGTGCGTTATGCGTTATGCGTTATGCGTTATGCGTTATGCGTTATGCGTTATGCGTTATGCGTTATGCGTTATGCGTTATGCGTTATGCGTTATGCGTTATGCGTTATGCGTTATGCGTTATGAGTAATGCTTGATCCGTTACGCGTTATGCGTTATGCGTTATGCGTTATGGGTTATGCGTTATGTGTTATGCGTTATGCGTTATGCGTTATGCGTTATGCGTTATGCGTTATGCGTTATGGGTTATCCGTTATGCGTTATCCGTTATGCGTTATGCGTTATGCGTTATGTGTTATGCGATATGCGTTATGCGTTATGCGTTATGCGTGATCCGTTATGTGTTATGCGTTATGCGTTATGCGTTATGCGTTATGGGTTATGCGTTATGTGTTATGCGTTATGCGTTATGCGTTATGCGTTATGCGTTATGGGTTATGCGTTATGCGTTATGAGTAATGCGTGACCCGTTATGCGTTATGCTTTATGCGTTATGAGTTACGCGTTATGCGTTATGCGCTATGGGTCATGCGTTAAGCGTTATGCGTTATGCGTTATGGGTTATGCGTTATGTGTTATGCGTTATGCGTTATGCGTTATGCGTTATGGGTTATCCGTTATGCGTTATCCGTTATGCGTTATGCGTTATGCGTTATGCGTTATGCGTTATGCGATATGCGTTATGCGTTATGCGTTATGCGTTATGCGTTATGCGTTATGCGTTATGCGTTATGCGTTATGCGTTATGCGATATGCGTTATGCGTTATGCGTTATGCGTTATGCGTTATGCGTTATGCGTTATGCGTTATGCGTTATGCGTTATGCGTTATGCGTTATGCGTTATGCGTTATGCGTTATGCGTTATGCGTTATGCGTTATGCGTTATGCGTTATGCGTTATGCGTTATGAGTAATGCGTGATCCGTTATGCGTTATGCGTTATGCGTTATACGTTATGTGTTATGCGTTGTGCGTTATTCGCTATGCGTTATGCGTTTTGCGTTATGCGTTATGCGTTATGCGTTATGCGTTATGCGGTATGCGTTATGCGTTATGCGTTATGCGTTATGCGTTATGCGTTATGCGTTATGCGTGATCCGTTATGCGTTATGCGTTATGAGTAATGCGTGATCCGTTATGCGTTATGCGTTGTGCGTTATGCGTTATGCGTTATGCATTATGCGTTATGCGTTATGCTTTATGCGTTATGCGTTATAAGTAATGCGTGATCCGTTATGTGTTATGCGTTATGCGTTATGCGTTATGTGTTATGCGTTGTGCGTTATCCGCTATGCGTTATGCGTTTTGCGTTATGCGTTATGCGTTATGCGTTATGCGTTATGCGTTATGCTTTATGCGTTATGCGTTATGCGTTGTGCGTTATGCGTTATGCGTTATAGGTTATGCGTTATGTGTCATGCGTTATGCGTTATGCGTTATGCGTTATGCGTTATGCTTTATGCTTTATGCGTTATGATTTATAAGTAATGCGTGATCCGTTATGTGTTATGCGTTATGCGTTATGCGTTATGCGTTTTGCGTTATGCCTTATGCGTTATGCGATATGCGTTATGCGTTATGCGTTATGCGTTATGCGTTATGCGTTATGCGTTATGCGTTATGCGTTATGAGAAATGCGTGATCCGTTATGCGTTATGCGTTATGCGTTATGCGTTATGCGTTATGCGTTATGGGTTATGCGTTATGTGTTATGCGTTATGCGTTATGCGTTATGCGTTATGCGTTATGCGTTATGCGTTATGCGTTATGCGTTATGCGTTATGCGTTATGCGTTATGCGTTATGTGTTATCCGTTATGAGTTATGAGTAATGCGTGATCCGTTATGCGTTATGCGTTATGAGTAATGCGTGATCCCTTATGCGTTATGCGTTATGAGCAATGCTTGATCCGTTACGTGTTATGCGTTATGTGTTATGCGTTATGGGTTATGCGTTATGTGTTATGAGTTATGCGTTATGCGTTATGCGTTATGCGTTATGCGTTATGCGTTATGCGTTATGGGTTATGAGTAATGCGTGATCCGTTATGCGTTATGCTTTATGCGTTATGAGTTACGCGTAATGCGTTATGCGTTATGCGTTATGGGTTATGCGTTATGTGTTATGAGTTATGCGTTATGCGTTATGCGTTATGCGTTATGCGTTATGGGTTATGAGTAATGCGTGATCCGTTATGCGTTATGCTTTGTGCGTTATGAGTTACGCGTAATGCGTTATGCGTTATGCGTTATGGGTTATGCGTTATGTGTTCTGAGTTATGTGTTATGCGTTATGCGTTATGCGTTATGCGTTATGGGTTATCCGTTATGCGTTATCCGTTATGAGTTTTGCGTTATGCGTTATGCGTTATGCGTTATGCGTTATGCGTGATCCGTTATGCGTTATGCGTTATGCGTTATGCGTTATGTGTTATGCGTTGTGCGTTATCCGCTATGCGTTATGCGTTTTGCGTTATGCGTTATGCGTTATGCGTTGTGCGTTATGCGTTATGCGTTATGCGTTATAGGTTATGCGTTATGTGTCATGCGTTATGCGTTATGCGTTATGCGTTATGCGTTATGCGTTATGCGTTATGCGTTATGCGTTATGCGTTATGCTTTATGCGTTATGCGTTATGAGTAATGCGTGATCCGTTATGTGTTATGCGTTATGCGTTATGCGTTATGTGTTATGCGTTGTGCGTTATCCGCTATGCGTTATGCGTTTTGCGTTATGCGTTATGCGTTATGCGTTGTGCGTTATGCGTTATGCGTTATAGGTTATGCGTTATGCGTTATGCGTTATGCGTTATGCGTTATGCGTTAAGCGTTATGCGTTATGCGTTATGCGTTATGCGTTATGCGTAATGAGAAATGCGTGATCCGTTATGCGTTATGCGTTATGAGTAATGCGTGATCCGTTATGCGTTATGCGTTATGCGTTATGCGTTATGCGTTATGCGTTATGCGTTATGCGTTATGCGTTGTGCGTTATGCGTTATGCGTTATGCGTTATGCGTTATGCGTTATGCGTTATGCGTGATCCGTTATGCGTTATGCGTTATGAGTAATGCGTGATCCGTTATGCGTTATGCGTTATGCGTTATGCGTTATGGGTTATGCGTTATGTGTTATGCGTTATGCGTTATGCGTTATGCGTTATGCGTTTTGCGTTATGCGTTATGCGTTATGCGTTATGCGTTATTCGTTATGCGTTATGCGTTATGCGTTATGCGTTATGCGTTATGCGTTATGCGTTATGCGTTATGCGTTATGCGTTATGCGTTATGCGTTATGAGAAATGCGTGATCCGTTATGCGTTATGCGTTATGAGTAATGCGTGATCCGTTATGCGTTATGCGTTATGCGTTATGCGTTATGCGTTATGCGTTATGAGTAATGCGTGACCCGTTATGCGTTATGCTTTTTGCGTTATGCGTTATGCGTTATGCGTTACGCGTTATGAGTAATGCGTGATCCGTTATGCGTTATGCGTTATGCGTTATGTTTTATGCGTTGTGCGTTATCCGCTATGCGTTATGCGTTTTGCGTTATGCGTTATGCGTTATGGGTTGTGCGTTATGCGTTATGCGTTATGCGTTATGCGTTATGGGTTATGCGTTATGTGTTATGCGTTATGCGTTATGCGTTATGCGTTATGGGTTATCCGTTATGCGTTATCCGTTATGCGTTATGCGTTATGCGTTATGCGATATGCGTTATGCATTATGCGTTATGCGTTATGCGTTATGCGTTATGCGTTATGCGTTATGCGTTATGCGTTATGCGTTATGCGTTATGCGTTATGCGTTATGCGTTATGCGTTATGCGTTATGCGTTATGCGTTATGAGTAATGCGTGATCCGTTATGCGTTATGCGTTATGCGTTATGTTTTATGCGTTGTGCGTTATCCGCTATGCGTTATGCGTTTTGCGTTATGCGTTATGCGTTATGCGTTGTGCGTTATGCGTTATGCGTTATAGGTTATGCGTTATGTGTTATGCGTTATGCGTTATGCGTTATGCGTTATGCGTTATGCGGTATGCGTTATGCGTTATGCTTTATGCTTTATGCGTTATGATTTATAAGTAATGCGTGATCCGTTATGTGTTATGCGTTATGCGTTATGCGTTATGCGTTTTGCGTTATGCCTTATGCGTTATGCGATATGCGTTATGCGTTATGCGTTATGCGTTATGCGTTATGCGTTATGCGTTATGCGTTATGCGTTATGCGTTATGCGTTATGCGTTATGCGTTATGCGTTATGCGTTATGCGTTATGCGTTATGCATTATGCGTTATGCGTTATGCGTTATGCGTTATGCGTTATGCGTTATGCGTTATGCGTTATGCGTTATGCGTTATGCGTTATGAGAAATGCGTGATCCGTTATGCGTTATGCGTTATGCGTTATGCGTTATGCGTTATGCGTTATGGGTTATGCGTTATGTGTTATGCGTTATGCGTTATGCGTTATGCGTTATGCGTTATGCGTTATGCGTTATGCGTTATGCGTTATGCGTTATGCGTTATGCGTTATGCGTTATGCGTTATGTGTTATCCGTTATGAGTTATGAGTAATGCGTGATCCGTTATGCGTTATGCGTTATGAGTAATGCGTGATCCCTTATGCGTTATGCGTTATGAGCAATGCTTGATCCGTTACGTGTTATGCGTTATGTGTTATGCGTTATGGGTTATGCGTTATGCGTTATGAGTTATGCGTTATGCGTTATGCGTTATGCGTTATGCGTTATGCGTTATGCGTTATGGGTTATGAGTAATGCGTGATCCGTTATGCGTTATGCTTTATGCGTTATGAGTTACGCGTAATGCGTTATGCGTTATGCGTTATGGGTTATGCGTTATGTGTTATGAGTTATGCGTTATGCGTTATGCGTTATGCGTTATGCGTTATGGGTTATGAGTAATGCGTGATCCGTTATGCGTTATGCTTTGTGCGTTATGAGTTACGCGTAATGCGTTATGCGTTATGCGTTATGGGTTATGCGTTATGTGTTCTGAGTTATGTGTTATGCGTTATGCGTTATGCGTTATGCGTTATGGGTTATCCGTTATGCGTTATCCGTTATGAGTTTTGCGTTATGCGTTATGCGTTATGCGTTATGCGTGATCCGTTATGCGTTATGCGTTATGCGTTATGCGTTATGTGTTATGCGTTGTGCGTTATCCGCTATGCGTTATGCGTTTTGCGTTATGCGTTATGCGTTATGCGTTGTGCGTTATGCGTTATGCGTTATGCGTTATAGGTTATGCGTTATGTGTCATGCGTTATGCGTTATGCGTTATGCGTTATGCGTTATGCGTTATGCATTATGCGTTATGCGTTATGCTTTATGCGTTATGCGTTATAAGTAATGCGTGATCCGTTATGTGTTATGCGTTATGCGTTATGCGTTATGTGTTATGCGTTGTGCGTTATCCGCTATGCGTTATGCGTTTTGCGTTATGCGTTATGCGTTATGCGTTGTGCGTTATGCGTTATGCGTTATATGTTATGCGTTATCCGTTATGCGTTATGCGTTATGCGTTATGCGTTAAGCGTTATGCGTTATGCGTTATGCGTTATGCGTTATGCGTAATGAGAAATGCGTGATCCGTTATGCGTTATGCGTTATGAGTAATGCGTGATCCGTTATGCGTTATGCGTTATGCGTTATGCGTTATGCGTTATGCGTTATGCGTTATGCGTTGTGCGTTATGCGTTATGCGTTATGCGTTATGCGTTATGCGTTATGCGTGATCCGTTATGCGTTATGCGTTATGAGTAATGCGTGATCCGTTATGCGTTATGCGTTATGCGTTATGCGTTATGGGTTATGCGTTATGTGTTATGCGTTATGCGTTATGCGTTATGCGTTATGCGTTTTGCGTTATGCGTTATGCGTTATGCGTTATGCGTTATTCGTTATGCGTTATGCGTTATGCGTTATGCGTTATGCGTTATGCGTTATGCGTTATGTGTTATGCGTTATGCGTTATGCGTTATGAGAAATGCGTGATCCGTTATGCGTTATGCGTTATGAGTAATGCGTGATCCGTTATGCGTTATGCGTTATGCGTTATGCGTTATGCGTTATGCGTTATGCGTTATGAGTAATGCGTGACCCGTTATGCGTTATGCTTTTTGCGTTATGCGTTATGCGTTATGCGTTATGAGTAATGCGTGATCCGTTATGCGTTATGCTTTGTGCGTTATGAGTTACGCGTAATGCGTTATGCGTTATGCGTTATGGGTTATGCGTTATGTGTTCTGAGTTATGTGTTATGCGTTATGCGTTATGCGTTTTGCGTTATGCGTTATGCGTTATGCGTTATGCGTTATTCGTTATGCGTTATGCGTTATGCGTTATGCGTTATGCGTTATGCGTTATGCGTTATGTGTTATGCGTTATGCGTTATGCGTTATGAGAAATGCGTGATCCGTTATGCGTTATGCGTTATGAGTAATGCGTGATCCGTTATGCGTTATGCGTTATGCGTTATGCGTTATGCGTTATGCGTTATGCGTTATGAGTAATGCGTGACCCGTTATGCGTTATGCTTTTTGCGTTATGCGTTATGCGTTATGCGTTATGAGCAATGCTTGATCCGTTACGTGTTATGCGTTATGTGTTATGCGTTATGGGTTATGCGTTATGTGTTATGAGTTATGCGTTATGCGTTATGCGTTATGCGTTATGCGTTATGCGTTATGGGTTATGAGTAATGCGTGATCCGTTATGCGTTATGCTTTATGCGTTATGAGTTACGCGTAATGCGTTATGCGTTATGCGTTATGGGTTATGCGTTATGTGTTATGAGTTATGCGTTATGCGTTATGCGTTATGCGTTATGCGTTATGGGTTATGAGTAATGCGTGATCCGTTATGCGTTATGCTTTGTGCGTTATGAGTTACGCGTAATGCGTTATGCGTTATGCGTTATGGGTTATGCGTTATGTGTTCTGAGTTATGTGTTATGCGTTATGCGTTATGCGTTATGCGTTATGGGTTATCCGTTATGCGTTATCCGTTATGAGTTTTGCGTTATGCGTTATGCGTTATGCGTTATGCGTTATGCGTGATCCGTTATGCGTTATGCGTTATGCGTTATGCGTTATGTGTTATGCGTTGTGCGTTATCCGCTATGCGTTATGCGTTTTGCGTTATGCGTTATGCGTTATGCGTTGTGCGTTATGCGTTATGCGTTATGCGTTATAGGTTATGCGTTATGTGTCATGCGTTATGCGTTATGCGTTATGCGTTATGCGTTATGCGTTATGCGTTATGCATTATGCGTTATGCGTTATGCTTTATGCGTTATGCGTTATAAGTAATGCGTGATCCGTTATGTGTTATGCGTTATGCGTTATGCGTTATGTGTTATGCGTTGTGCGTTATCCGCTATGCGTTATGCGTTTTGCGTTATGCGTTATGCGTTATGCGTTGTGCGTTATGCGTTATGCGTTATAGGTTATGCGTTATCCGTTATGCGTTATGCGTTATGCGTTATGCGTTAAGCGTTATGCGTTATGCGTTATGCGTTATGCGTTATGCGTAATGAGAAATGCGTGATCCGTTATGCGTTATGCGTTATGAGTAATGCGTGATCCGTTATGCGTTATGCGTTATGCGTTATGCGTTATGCGTTATGCGTTATGCGTTATGCGTTATGCGTTGTGCGTTATGCGTTATGCGTTATGCGTTATGCGTTATGCGTTATGCGTTATGCGTGATCCGTTATGCGTTATGCGTTATGAGTAATGCGTGATCCGTTATGCGTTATGCGTTATGCGTTATGCGTTATGGGTTATGCGTTATGTGTTATGCGTTATGCGTTATGCGTTATGCGTTATGCGTTTTGCGTTATGCGTTATGCGTTATGCGTTATGCGTTATTCGTTATGCGTTATGCGTTATGCGTTATGCGTTATGCGTTATGCGTTATGCGTTATGCGTTATGCGTTATGCGTTATGCGTTATGCGTTATGAGAAATGCGTGATCCGTTATGCGTTATGCGTTATGAGTAATGCGTGATCCGTTATGCGTTATGCGTTATGCGTTATGCGTTATGCGTTATGCGTTATGAGTAATGCGTGACCCGTTATGCGTTATGCTTTTTGCGTTATGCGTTATGCGTTATGCGTTACGCGTTATGAGTAATGCGTGATCCGTTATGCGTTATGCGTTATGCGTTATGTTTTATGCGTTGTGCGTTATCCGCTATGCGTTATGCGTTTTGCGTTATGCGTTATGCGTTATGCGTTGTGCGTTATGCGTTATGCGTTATGCGTTATGCGTTATGGGTTATGCGTTATGTGTTATGCGTTATGCGTTATGCGTTATGCGTTATGGGTTATCCGTTATGCGTTATCCGTTATGCGTTATGCGTTATGCGTTATGCGATATGCGTTATGCATTATGCGTTATGCGTTATGCGTTATGCGTTATGCGTTATGCGTTATGCGTTATGCGTTATGCGTTATGCGTTATGCGTTATGCGTTATGCGTTATGCGTTATGCGTTATGCGTTATGCGTTATGAGTAATGCGTGATCCGTTATGCGTTATGCGTTATGCGTTATGTTTTATGCGTTGTGCGTTATCCGCTATGCGTTATGCGTTTTGCGTTATGCGTTATGCGTTATGCGTTGTGCGTTATGCGTTATGCGTTATAGGTTATGCGTTATGTGTTATGCGTTATGCGTTATGCGTTGTGCGTTATCCGCTATGCGTTATGCGTTTTGCGTTATGCGTTATGCGTTATGCGTTGTGCGTTATGCGTTATGCGTTATGCGTTATGCGTTATGGGTTATGCGTTATGTGTTATGCGTTATGCGTTATGCGTTATGCGTTATGGGTTATCCGTTATGCGTTATCCGTTATGCGTTATGCGTTATGCGTTATGCGATATGCGTTATGCATTATGCGTTATGCGTTATGCGTTATGCGTTATGCGTTATGCGTTATGCGTTATGCGTTATGCGTTATGCGTTATGCGTTATGCGTTATGCGTTATGCGTTATGCGTTATGCGTTATGCGTTATGAGTAATGCGTGATCCGTTATGCGTTATGCGTTATGCGTTATGTTTTATGCGTTGTGCGTTATCCGCTATGCGTTATGCGTTTTGCGTTATGCGTTATGCGTTATGCGTTGTGCCTTATGCGTTATGCGTTATAGGTTATGCGTTATGTGTTATGCGTTATGCGTTATGCGTTATGCGTTATGCATTATGCGTTATGCGTTATGCTTTATGCGATATGCGTTATGAGTAATGCGTGATCCGTTATGTGTTATGCGTTATGCGTTATGCGTTATGCGTTTTGCGTTATGCGTTATGCCTTATGCGTTATGCGTTATGCGTTATGCGTTATGCGTTATGCGTTATGCGTTATGCGTTATGTGTTATGCGTTATGCGTTATGCGTTATGCGTTATGCGTTATGCGTTATGCGTTATGCGATATGCGTTATGCGTTATGCGTTATGCGTTATGCGTTCAGCGTTATGCGTTATGCGTTATGCGTTATGCGTTATGCTTTATGCGTTATGAGTTACGCGTAATGTATTATGCGTTATGCGTTATGGGTTATGCGTTATGTGTTATGAGTTATGCGTTATGCGTTATGCGTTATGCGTTATGCGTTATGGGTTACCGTTATGCGTTATCCGTTATGGGTTTTGCGTTATGCGTTATGCGTTATGCGTTATGCGTTGTGCGTTATGCGTTATGCGTTATGCGTTATAGGTTATGCGTTATGTGTCATGCGTTATGCGTTATGCGTTATGCGTTATGCGGTATGCGTTATGCGTTATGCTTTATGCGTTATGCGTTATAAGTAATGCGTGATCCGTTATGTGTTATGCGTTATGCGTTATGCGTTATGCGTTTTGCGTTATGCGTTATGCCTTATGCGTTATGCGTTATGCGTTATGCGTTATGGGTTATGCGTTATGTGTTATGAGTTATGCGTTATGCGTTATGCGTTATGCGTTATGCGTTATGGGTTATTCGTTATGCGTTATCCGTTATGGGTTTTGCGTTATGCGTTATGCGTTATGCGTTATGCGTTATGCGTTATGCGTTATGCGTTATGCGTTATGCGTTATGCGTTATGCGTTATGCGTTATGCGTTATGCGTTATGCGTTATGCGTTATGCGTTATGCGTTATGCGTTATGCGTTATGCGTTATGCGTTATGCGTTATGCGTTATGCTTTATGCGTGATCCGTTATGCGTTATGCGTTATGAGTAATGCGTGATCCGTTATGCGTTATGCGTTATGCGTTATGCGTTATGCGTTATGCGTTATGCGTTATGGGTTATGCGTTATGTGTTATGCGTTATGCGTTATGCGTTATGCGTTATGCGTTATGGGTTATGCGTTATGTGTTATGCGTTATGCGTTATGCGTTATGCGTTATGCGTTATGAGTAATGCGTGACCCGTTATGCGTTATGCTTTATGCGTTATGAGTTACGCGTTATGCGTTATGCGCTATGGGTCATGCGTTAAGCGTTATGCGTTATGCGTTATGGGTTATGCGTTATGTGTTATGCGTTATGCGTTATGCGTTATGCGTTATGCGTTATGGGTTATCCGTTATGCGTTATCCGTTATGCGTTATGCGTTATGCGTTATGCGTTATGCGTTATGCGTTATGCGATATGCGTTATGCGTTATGCGTTATGCGTTATGCGTTATGCGTTATGCGTTATGCGTTATGCGATATGCGTTATGCGTTATGCGTTATGCGTTATGCGTTATGCGTTATGCGTTATGCGTTATGCGTTATGCGTTATGCGTTATGCGTTATGCGTTATGCGTTATGCGTTATGAGTAATGCGTGATCCGTTATGCGTTATGCGTTATGCGTTATGCGTTATGCGTTATGCGTGATCCGTTATGCGTTATGCGTTATGAGTAATGCGTGATCCGTTATGCGTTATGCGTTATGCGTTATGCGTTATGCGTTATGCATTATGCGTTATGCGTTATGCTTTATGCGTTATGCGTTATAAGTAATGCGTGATCCGTTATGTGTTATGCGTTATGCGTTATGCGTTATGTGTTATGCGTTGTGCGTTATCCGCTATGCGTTATGCGTTTTGCGTTATGCGTTATGCGTTATGCGTTGTGCGTTATGCGTTATGCGTTATGCGTTATAGGTTATGCGTTATGTGTCATGCGTTATGCGTTATGCGTTATGCGTTATGCGTTATGCGTTATGCGTTATGCTTTATGCGTTATGCGTTATAAGTAATGCGTGATCCGTTATGTGTTATGCGTTATGCGTTATGCGTTATGCGTTTTGCGTTATGCGTTATGCCTTATGCGTTATGCGTTATGCGTTATGAGTTATGCGTTATGCGTTATGAGTTTTGCGTTATGCGTTATGAGTTGTGCGTTATGCGTTATGCGTTATGCGTTATGCGTTATGCGTTATGCGTTATGCGTTATGCGTTATGCGTTATGCGTTATGCGTTATGCGTTATGCGTTATGCGTTATGAGTAATGCTTGATCCGTTACGCGTTATGCGTTATGCGTTATGCGTTATGGGTTATGCGTTATGTGTTATGCGTTATGCGTTATGCGTTATGCGTTATGCGTTATGCGTTATGCGTTATGGGTTATCCGTTATGCGTTATCCGTTATGCGTTATGCGTTATGCGTTATGCGTTATGCGTTATGCGTTATGCGTTATGCGTTATGCGTTATGCGATATGCGTTATGCGTTATGCGTTATGCGTTATGCGTTATGCGTTATGCGTTATGCGTTATGCGATATGCGTTATGCGTTATGCGTTATGCGTTATGCGTTATGCGTTATGCGTTATGCGTTATGCGTTATGCGTTATGCGTTATGCGTTATGAGTAATGCGTGATCCGTTATGCGTTATGCGTTATGCGTTATGCGTTATGCGTGATCCGTTATGCGTTATGCGTTATGAGTAATGCGTGATCCGTTATGCGTTATGCGTTATGCGTTATGCGTTATGCGTTATGCATTATGCGTTATGCGTTATGCTTTATGCGTTATGCGTTATAAGTAATGCGTGATCCGTTATGTGTTATGCGTTATGCGTTATGCGTTATGTGTTATGCGTTGTGCGTTATCCGCTATGCGTTATGCGTTTTGCGTTATGCGTTATGCGTTATGCGTTGTGCGTTATGCGTTATGCGTTATGCGTTATAGGTTATGCGTTATGTGTCATGCGTTATGCGTTATGCGTTATGCGTTATGCGTTATGCGTTATGCGTTATGCTTTATGCGTTATGCGTTATAAGTAATGCGTGATCCGTTATGTGTTATGCGTTATGCGTTATGCGTTATGCGTTTTGCGTTATGCGTTATGCCTTATGCGTTATGCGTTATGCGTTATGAGTTATGCGTTATGCGTTATGAGTTTTGCGTTATGCGTTATGAGTTGTGCGTTATGCGTTATGCGTTATGCGTTATGCGTTATGCGTTATGCGTTATGCGTTATGCGTTATGCGTTATGCGTTATGCGTTATGCGTTATGCGTTATGCGTTATGCGTTATGAGTAATGCTTGATCCGTTACGCGTTATGCGTTATGCGTTATGCGTTATGGGTTATGCGTTATGTGTTATGCGTTATGCGTTATGCGTTATGCGTTATGCGTTATGCGTTATGGGTTATCCGTTATGCGTTATCCGTTATGCGTTATGCGTTATGCGTTATGTGTTATGCGATATGCGTTATGCGTTATGCGTTATGCGTGATCCGTTATGTGTTATGCGTTATGCGTTATGCGTTATGCGTTATGGGTTATGCGTTATGTGTTATGCGTTATGCGTTATGCGTTATGCGTTATGCGTTATGGGTTATGCGTTATGTGTTATGCGTTATGCGTTATGCGTTATGCGTTATGCGTTATGAGTAATGCGTGACCCGTTATGCGTTATGCTTTATGCGTTATGAGTTACGCGTTATGCGTTATGCGCTATGGGTCATGCGTTAAGCGTTATGCGTTATGCGTTATGGGTTATGCGTTATGTGTTATGCGTTATGCGTTATGCGTTATGCGTTATGCGTTATGGGTTATCCGTTATGCGTTATCCGTTATGCGTTATGCGTTATGCGTTATGCGTTATGCGTTATGCGATATGCGTTATGCGTTATGCGTTATGCGTTATGCGTTATGCGTTATGCGTTATGCGTTATGCGTTATGCGTTATGCGATATGCGTTATGCGTTATGCGTTATGCGTTATGCGTTATGCGTTATGCGTTATGCGTTATGCGTTATGCGTTATGCGTTATGCGTTATGCGTTATGCGTTAAGCGTTATGCGTTATGCGTTATGCGTTATGCGTTATGCGTTATGCGTTATGCGTTATGCGTTATGAGTAATGCGTGATCCGTTATGCGTTATGCGTTATGCGTTATGCGTTATGTGTTATGCGTTGTGCGTTATTCGCTATGCGTTATGCGTTTTGCGTTATGCGTTATGCGTTATGCGTTATGCGTTATGCGGTATGCGTTATGCGTTATGCGTTATGCGTTATGCGTTATGCGTTATGCGTTATGCGTGATCCGTTATGCGTTATGCGTTATGAGTAATGCGTGATCCGTTATGCGTTATGCGTTGTGCGTTATGCGTTATGCGTTATGCATTATGCGTTATGCGTTATGCTTTATGCGTTATGCGTTATAAGTAATGCGTGATCCGTTATGTGTTATGCGTTATGCGTTATGCGTTATGTGTTATGCGTTGTGCGTTATCCGCTATGCGTTATGCGTTTTGCGTTATGCGTTATGCGTTATGCGTTGTGCGTTATGCGTTATGCGTTATAGGTTATGCGTTATGTGTCATGCGTTATGCGTTATGCGTTATGCGTTATGCGGTATGCGTTATGCGTTATGCTTTATGCGTTATGCGTTATAAGTAATGCGTGATCCGTTATGTGTTATGCGTTATGCGTTATGCGTTATGCGTTTTGCGTTATGCGTTATGCGTTATGCGTTATGCGTTATGCGTTATGAGTTATGCGTTATGCGTTATGAGTTTTGCGTTATGCGTTATGAGTTGTGCGTTATGCGTTATGTGTTATGCGTTATGCGTTATGCGTTATGCGTTATGCGTTATGCGTTATGCGTTATGCGTTATGCGTTATGCGTTATGCGTTATGCGTTATGCGTTATGCGTTATGCGTTATGAGTAATGCTTGATCCGTTACGCGTTATGCGTTATGCGTTATGCGTTATGGGTTATGCGTTATGTGTTATGCGTTATGCGTTATGCGTTATGCGTTATGCGTTATGCGTTATGGGTTATCCGTTATGCGTTATCCGTCATGCGTTATGCGTTATGCGTTATGTGTTATGCGATATGCGTTATGCGTTATGCGTTATGCGTTATGCGTTATGCGTTATGCGTTATGCGATATGCGTTATGCGTTATGCGTTATGCGTTATGCGTTATGCGTTATGCGTTATGCGTTATGCGTTATGCGTTATGCGTTATGCGTTATGCGTTATGCGTTATGCGTTATGCGTTATGCGTTATGCGTTATGGGTTATGCGTTATGTGTTATGCGTTATGCGTTATGCGTTATGCGTTATGCGTTATGGGTTATGCGTTATGTGTTATGCGTTATGCGTTATGCGTTATGCGTTATGCGTTATGCGTTATGGGTTATGCGTTATGTGTTATGCGTTATGCGTTATGCGTTATGCGTTATGCGTTATGGGTTATCCGTTATGCGTTATCCGTTATGCGTTATGCGTTATGCGTTATGGGTTATGCGTTATGTGTTATGCGTTATGCGTTGTGCGTTATGCGTTATGCGTTATGCGTTATAGGTTATGCGTTATGTGTCATGCGTTATGCGTTATGCGTTATGCGTTATGCGGTATGCGTTATGCGTTATGCTTTATGCGTTATGCGTTATAAGTAATGCGTGATCCGTTATGTGTTATGCGTTATGCGTTATGCGTTATGCGTTTTGCGTTATGCGTTATGCCTTATGCGTTATGCGTTATGCGTTATGAGTTATGCGTTATGCGTTATGAGTTTTGCGTTATGCGTTATGAGTTGTGCGTTATGCGTTATGCGCTATGGGTCATGCGTTAAGCGTTATGCGTTATGCGTTATGGGTTATGCGTTATGTGTTATGCGTTATGCGTTATGCGTTATGCGTTATGCGTTATGGGTTATCCGTTATGCGTTATCCGTTATGCGTTATGCGTTATGCGTTATGCGTTATGCGTTATGCGATATGCGTTATGCGTTATGCGTTATGCGTTATGCGTTATGCGTTATGCGTTATGCGTTATGCGATATGCGTTATGCGATATGCGTTATGCGTTATGCGTTATGCGTTATGCGTTATGCGTTATGCGTTATGCGTTATGCGTTATGCGTTATGCGTTATGCGTTATGCGTTATGCGTTATGCGTTATGCGTTATGCGTTATGCGTTATGCGTTATGCGTTATGCGTTATGCGTTATGCGTTATGAGTAATGCGTGATCCGTTATGCGTTATGCGTTATGCGTTATGCGTTATGTGTTATGCGTTGTGCGTTATTCGCTATGCGTTATGCGTTTTGCGTTATGCGTTATGCGTTATGCGTTATGCGTTATGCGGTATGCGTTATGCGTTATGCGTTATGCGTTATGCGTTATGCGTTATGCGTTATGCGTTATGCGTGATCCGTTATGCGTTATGCGTTATGAGTAATGCGTGATCCGTTATGCGTTATGCGTTGTGCGTTATGCGTTATGCGTTATGCATTATGCGTTATGCGTTATGCTTTATGCGTTATGCGTTATAAGTAATGCGTGATCCGTTATGTGTTATGCGTTATCCGTTATGCGTTATGTGTTATGCGTTGTGCGTTATCCGCTATGCGTTATGCGTTTTGCGTTATGCGTTATGCGTTATGCGTTATGCGTTGTGCGTTATGCGTTATGCGTTATAGGTTATGCGTTATGTGTCATGCGTTATGCGTTATGCGTTATGCGTTATGCGGTATGCGTTATGCGTTATGCTTTATGCGTTATGCGTTATAAGTAATGCGTGATCCGTTATGTGTTATGCGTTATGCGTTATGCGTTATGCGTTTTGCGTTATGCGTTATGCCTTATGCGTTATGCGTTATGCGTTATGAGTTATGCGTTATGCGTTATGAGTTTTGCGTTATGCGTTATGAGTTGTGCGTTATGCGTTATGCGTTATGCGTTATGCGTTATGCGTTATGCGTTATGCGTTATGCGTTATGCGTTATGCGTTATGCGTTATGCGTTATGCGTTATGCGTTATGCGTTATGCGTTATGAGTAATGCTTGATCCGTTACGCGTTATGCGTTATGCGTTATGCGTTATGGGTTATGCGTTATGTGTTATGCGTTATGCGTTATGCGTTATGCGTTATGCGTTATGCGTTATGGGTTATCCGTTATGCGTTATCCGTCATGCGTTATGCGTTATGCGTTATGTGTTATGCGATATGCGTTATGCGTTATGCGTTATGCGTTATGCGTTATGCGTTATGCGTTATGCGATATGCGTTATGCGTTATGCGTTATGCGTTATGCGTTATGCGTTATGCGTTATGCGTTATGCGTTATGCGTTATGCGTTATGCGTTATGCGTTATGCGTTATGCGTTATGCGTTATGCGTTATGCGTTATGCGTTATGCGTTATGCGTTATGAGTAATGCGTGATCCGTTATGCGTTATGCGTTATGCGTTATGCGTTATGTGTTATGCGTTGTGCGTTATCCGCTATGCGTTATGCGTTTTGCGTTATGCGTTATGCGTTATGCGTTGTGCGTTATGCGTTATGCGTTATGCGTTATGCGTTATAGGTTATGCGTTATGTGTCATGCGTTATGCGTTATGCGTTATGCGTTATGCGTTATGCGTTATGCGTTATGCATTATGCGTTATGCGTTATGCTTTATGCGTTATGCGTTATAAGTAATGCGTGATCCGTTATGTGTTATGCGTTATGCGTTATGCGTTATGCGTTATGTGTTATGCGTTGTGCGTTATCCGCTATGCGTTATGCGTTTTGCGTTATGCGTTATGCGTTATGCGTTGTGCGTTATGCGTTATGCGTTATAGGTTATGCGTTATGTGTCATGCGTTATGCGTTATGCGTTATGCGTTATGCGGTATGCGTTATGCGTTATGCTTTATGCTTTATGCGTTATGATTTATAAGTAATGCGTGATCCGTTATGTGTTATGCGTTATGCGTTATGCGTTATGCGTTTTGCGTTATGCCTTATGCGTTATGCGATATGCGTTATGCGTTATGCGTTATGCGTTATGCGTTATGCGTTATGCGTTATGCGTTATGCGTTATGCGTTATGCGTTATGCGTTATGCGTTATGCGTTATGCGCTATGCGTTATGCGTTATGCATTATGCGTTATGCGTTATGCGTTATGCGTTATGCGTTATGCGTTATGCGTTATGCGTTATGCGTTATGAGAAATGCGTGATCCGTTATGCGTTATGCGTTATGCGTTATGCGTTATGCGTTATGCGTTATGGGTTATGCGTTATGTGTTATGCGTTATGCGTTATGCGTTATGCGTTATGCGTTATGCGTTATGCGTTATGCGTTATGCGTTATGCGTTATGCGTTATGCGTTATGCGTTATGTGTTATCCGTTATGAGTTATGAGTAATGCGTGATCCGTTATGCGTTATGCGTTATGAGTAATGCGTGATCCCTTATGCGTTATGCGTTATGAGCAATGCTTGATCCGTTACGTGTTATGCGTTATGTGTTATGCGTTATGGGTTATGCGTTATGTGTTATGAGTTATGCGTTATGCGTTATGCGTTATGCGTTATGCGTTATGCGTTATGCGTTATGGGTTATGAGTAATGCGTGATCCGTTATGCGTTATGCTTTATGCGTTATGAGTTACGCGTAATGCGTTATGCGTTATGCGTTATGGGTTATGCGTTATGTGTTATGAGTTATGCGTTATGCGTTATGCGTTATGCGTTATGCGTTATGGGTTATGAGTAATGCGTGATCCGTTATGCGTTATGCTTTGTGCGTTATGAGTTACGCGTAATGCGTTATGCGTTATGCGTTATGGGTTATGCGTTATGTGTTCTGAGTTATGTGTTATGCGTTATGCGTTATGCGTTATGCGTTATGCGTTATGCGTTATGCGTGATCCGTTATGCGTTATGCGTTATGCGTTATGCGTTATGTGTTATGCGTTGTGCGTTATCCGCTATGCGTTATGCGTTTTGCGTTATGCGTTATGCGTTATGCGTTGTGCGTTATGCGTTATGCGTTATGCGTTATAGGTTATGCGTTATGTGACATGCGTTATGCGTTATGCGTTATGCGTTATGCGTTATGCGTTATGCGTTATGCGTTATGCGTTATGCATTATGCGTTATGCGTTATGCTTTATGCGTTATGCGTTATAAGTAATGCGTGATCCGTTATGTGTTATGCGTTATGCGTTATGCGTTATGTGTTATGCGTTGTGCGTTATCCGCTATGCGTTATGCGTTTTGCGTTATGCGTTATGCGTTATGCGTTGTGCGTTATGCGTTATGCGTTATAGGTTATGCGTTATCCGTTATGCGTTATGCGTTATGCGTTAAGCGTTATGCGTTATGCGTTATGCGTTATGCGTTATGCGTAATGAGAAATGCGTGATCCGTTATGCGTTATGCGTTATGAGTAATGCGTGATCCGTTATGCGTTATGCGTTATGCGTTATGCGTTATGCGTTATGCGTTATGCGTTATGCGTTGTGCGTTATGCGTTATGCGTTATGCGTTATGCGTTATGCGTTATGCGTTATGCGTGATCCGTTATGCGTTATGCGTTATGAGTAATGCGTGATCCGTTATGCGTTATGCGTTATGCGTTATGCGTTATGGGTTATGCGTTATGTGTTATGCGTTATGCGTTATGCGTTATGCGTTATGCGTTTTGCGTTATGCGTTATGCGTTATGCGTTATGCGTTATTCGTTATGCGTTATGCGTTATGCGTTATGCGTTATGCGTTATGCGTTATGCGTTATGCGTTATGCGTTATGAGAAATGCGTGATCCGTTATGCGTTATGCGTTATGAGTAATGCGTGATCCGTTATGCGTTATGCGTTATGCGTTATGCGTTATGCGTTATGCGTTATGAGTAATGCGTGACCCGTTATGCGTTATGCTTTTTGCGTTATGCGTTATGCGTTATGCGTTATGCGTTATGAGTAATGCGTGATCCGTTATGCGTTATGCGTTATGCGTTATGTTTTATGCGTTGTGCGTTATCCGCTATGCGTTATGCGTTTTGCGTTATGCGTTATGCGTTATGCGTTGTGCGTTATGCGTTATGCGTTATGCGTTATGCGTTATGGGTTATGCGTTATGTGTTATGCGTTATGCGTTATGCGTTATGCGTTATGGGTTATCCGTTATGCGTTATCCGTTATGCGTTATGCGTTATGCGTTATGCGATATGCGTTATGCATTATGCGTTATGCGTTATGCGTTATGCGTTATGCGTTATGCGTTATGCGTTATGCGTTATGCGTTATGCGTTATGCGTTATGCGTTATGCGTTATGCGTTATGCGTTATGAGTAATGCGTGATCCGTTATGCGTTATGCGTTATGCGTTATGTTTTATGCGTTGTGCGTTATCCGCTATGCGTTATGCGTTTTGCGTTATGCGTTATGCGTTATGCGTTGTGCGTTATGCGTTATGCGTTATAGGTTATGCGTTATGTGTTATGCGTTATGCGTTATGCGTTATGCGTTATGCATTATGCGTTATGCGTTATGCTTTATGCGATATGCGTTATGAGTAATGCGTGATCCGTTATGTGTTATGCGTTATGCGTTATGCGTTATGCGTTTTGCGTTATGCGTTATGCCTTATGCGTTATGCGTTATGCGTTATGCGTTATGCGTTATGCGTTATGCGTTATGCGTTATGCGTTATGCGTTATGCGTTATGCGTTATGCGTTATGCGTTATGCGTTATGGGTTATCCGTTATGCGTTATCCGTTATGCGTTATGCGTTATGCGTTATGTGTTATGCGATATGCGTTATGCGTTATGCGTTATGCGTGATCCGTTATGTGTTATGCGTTATGCGTTATGCGTTATGCGTTATGGGTTATGCGTTATGTGTTATGCGTTATGCGTTATGCGTTATGCGTTATGCGTTATGGGTTATGCGTTATGTGTTATGCGTTATGCGTTATGCGTTATGCGTTATGCGTTATGAGTAATGCGTGACCCGTTATGCGTTATGCTTTATGCGTTATGAGTTACGCGTTATGCGTTGTGCGCTATGGGTCATGCGTTAAGCGTTATGCGTTATGCGTTATGGGTTATGCGTTATGTGTTATGCGTTATGCGTTATGCGTTATGCGTTATGCGTTATGGGTTATGCGTTATGCGTTATGCGTTATGCGTTATGGGTTATGCGTTATGTGTTATGCGTTATGCGTTATGCGTTATGCGTTATGCGTTATGGGTTATGCGTTATGTGTTATGCGTTATGCGTTATGCGTTATGCGTTATGCGTTATGAGTAATGCGTGACCCGTTATGCGTTATGCTTTATGCGTTATGAGTTACGCGTTATGCGTTGTGCGCTATGGGTCATGCGTTAAGCGTTATGCGTTATGCGTTATGGGTTATGCGTTATGTGTTATGCGTTATGCGTTATGCGTTATGCGTTATGCGTTATGGGTTATCCGTTATGCGTTATCCGTTATGCGTTATGCGTTATGCGTTATGCGTTATGCGTTATGCGATATGCGTTATGCGTTATGCGTTATGCGTTATGCGTTATGCGTTATGCGTTATGCGTTATGCGTTATGCGTTATGCGATATGCGTTATGCGTTATGCGTTATGCGTTATGCGTTATGCGTTATGCGTTATGCGTTATGCGTTATGCGTTATGCGTTATGCGTTATGCGTTATGCGTTATGCGTTATGCGTTATGCGTTATGCGTTATGCGTTATGCGTTATGCGTTATGCGTTATGCGTTATGCGTTATGCGTTATGCGTTATGCGTTATGAGTAATGCGTGATCCGTTATGCGTTATGCGTTATGCGTTATGCGTTATGTGTTATGCGTTGTGCGTTATTCGCTATGCGTTATGCGTTTTGCGTTATGCGTTATGCGTTATGCGTTATGCGTTATGCGTTATGCGGTATGCGTTATGCGTTATGCGTTATGCGTTATGCGTTATGCGTTATGCGTTATGCGTGATCCGTTATGCGTTATGCGTTATGAGTAATGCGTGATCCGTTATGCGTTATGCGTTGTGCGTTATGCGTTATGCGTTATGCATTATGCGTTATGCGTTATGCTTTATGCGTTATGCGTTATAAGTAATGCGTGATCCGTTATGTGTTATGCGTTATGCGTTATCCGTTATGTGTTATGCGTTGTGCGTTATCCGCTATGCGTTATGCGTTTTGCGTTATGCGTTATGCGTTATGCGTTGTGCGTTATGCGTTATGCGTTATAGGTTATGCGTTATGTGTCATGCGTTATGCGTTATGCGTTATGCGTTATGCGGTATGCGTTATGCGTTATGCTTTATGCGTTATGCGTTATAAGTAATGCGTGATCCGTTATGTGTTATGCGTTATGCGTTATGCGTTATGCGTTTTGCGTTATGCGTTATGCCTTATGCGTTATGCGTTATGCGTTATGAGTTATGCGTTATGCGTTATGAGTTTTGCGTTATGCGTTATGAGTTGTGCGTTATGCGTTATGCGTTATGCGTTATGCGTTATGCGTTATGCGTTATGCGTTATGCGTTATGCGTTATGCGTTATGCGTTATGCGTTATGCGTTATGCGTTATGCGTTATGCGTTATGCGTTATGCGTTATGCGTTATGAGTAATGCTTGATCCGTTACGCGTTATGCGTTATGCGTTATGCGTTATGGGTTATGCGTTATGTGTTATGCGTTATGCGTTATGCGTTATGCGTTATGCGTTATGGGTTATCCGTTATGCGTTATCCGTCATGCGTTATGCGTTATGCGTTATGTGTTATGCGATATGCGTTATGCGTTATGCGTTATGCGTTATGCGTTATGCGTTATGCGATATGCGTTATGCGTTATGCGTTATGCGTTATGCGTTATGCGTTATGCGTTATGCGTTATGCGTTATGCGTTATGCGTTATGCGTTATGCGTTATGCGTTATGCGTTATGCGTTATGCGTTATGCGTTATGCGTTATGCGTTATGCGTTATGCGTTATGCGTTATGCGTTATGCGTTATGAGTAATGCGTGATCCGTTATGCGTTATGCGTTATGCGTTATGCGTTATGTGTTATGCGTTGTGCGTTATCCGCTATGCGTTATGCGTTTTGCGTTATGCGTTATGCGTTATGCGTTGTGCGTTATGCGTTATGCGTTATGCGTTATAGGTTATGCGTTATGTGTCATGCGTTATGCGTTATGCGTTATGCGTTATGCGTTATGCGTTATGCATTATGCGTTATGCGTTATGCTTTATGCGTTATGCGTTATAAGTAATGCGTGATCCGTTATGTGTTATGCGTTATGCGTTATGCGTTATGTGTTATGCGTTGTGCGTTATCCGCTATGCGTTATGCGTTTTGCGTTATGCGTTATGCGTTATGCGTTGTGCGTTATGCGTTATGCGTTATAGGTTATGCGTTATGTGTCATGCGTTATGCGTTATGCGTTATGCGTTATGCGGTATGCGTTATGCGTTATGCTTTATGCTTTATGCGTTATGATTTATAAGTAATGCGTGATCCGTTATGTGTTATGCGTTATGCGTTATGCGTTATGCGTTTTGCGTTATGCCTTATGCGTTATGCGATATGCGTTATGCGTTATGCGTTATGCGTTATGCGTTATGCGTTATGCGTTATGCGTTATGCGTTATGCGTTATGCGTTATGCGTTATGCGTTATGCGTTATGCGTTATGCATTATGCGTTATGCGTTATGCGTTATGCGTTATGCGTTATGCGTTATGCGTTATGCGTTATGCGTTATGAGAAATGCGTGATCCGTTATGCGTTATGCGTTATGCGTTATGCGTTATGCGTTATGCGTTATGGGTTATGCGTTATGGTTATGCGTTATGCGTTATGCGTTATGCGTTATGCGTTATGCGTTATGCGTTATGCGTTATGCGTTATGCGTTATGCGTTATGCGTTATGCGTTATGTGTTATCCGTTATGAGTTATGAGTAATGCGTGATCCGTTATGCGTTATGCGTTATGAGTAATGCGTGATCCCTTATGCGTTATGCGTTATGAGCAATGCTTGATCCGTTACGTGTTATGCGTTATGTGTTATGCGTTATGGGTTATGCGTTATGTGTTATGAGTTATGCGTTATGCGTTATGCGTTATGCGTTATGCGTTATGCGTTATGGGTTATGAGTAATGCGTGATCCGTTATGCGTTATGCTTTATGCGTTATGAGTTACGCGTAATGCGTTATGCGTTATGCGTTATGGGTTATGCGTTATGTGTTATGAGTTATGCGTTATGCGTTATGCGTTATGCGTTATGCGTTATGCGTTATGCGTTATGCGTTATGCGTTATGCGTTATGCGTTATGCGTTTTGCGTTATGCGTTATGCGTTATGCGTTATGCGTTATTCGTTATGCGTTATGCGTTATGCGTTATGCGTTATGCGTTATGCGTTATGCGTTATGCGTTATGCGTTATGCGTTATGGGTTATCCGTTATGCGTTATGCGTTATGCGTTATGCGATATGCGTTATGCATTATGCGTTATGCGTTATGCGTTATGCGTTATGCGTTATGCGTTATGCGTTATGCGTTATGCGTTATGCGTTATGCGTTATGAGTAATGCGTGACCCGTTATGCGTTATGCTTTTTGCGTTATGCGTTATGCGTTATGCGTTATGCGTTATGAGTAATGCGTGATCCGTTATGCGTTATGCGTTATGCGTTATGTTTTATGCGTTGTGCGTTATCCGCTATGCGTTATGCGTTTTGCGTTATGCGTTATGCGTTATGCGTTGTGCGTTATGCGTTATGCGTTATGCGTTATGCGTTATGGGTTATGCGTTATGTGTTATGCGTTATGCGTTATGCGTTATGCGTTATGGGTTATCCGTTATGCGTTATCCGTTATGCGTTATGCGTTATGCGTTATGCGATATGCGTTATGCATTATGCGTTATGCGTTATGCGTTATGCGTTATGCGTTATGCGTTATGCGTTATGCGTTATGCGTTATGCGTTATGCGTTATGCGTTATGCGTTATGCGTTATGCGTTATGAGTAATGCGTGATGCGTTATGCGTTATGCGTTATGCGTTATGTTTTATGCGTTGTGCGTTATCCGCTATGCGTTATGCGTTTTGCGTTATGCGTTATGCGTTATGCGTTGTGCGTTATGCGTTATGCGTTATAGGTTATGCGTTATGTGTTATGCGTTATGCGTTATGCGTTATGCGTTATGCATTATGCGTTATGCGTTATGCTTTATGCGATATGCGTTATGAGTAATGCGTGATCCGTTATGTGTTATGCGTTATGCGTTATGCGTTATGCGTTTTGCGTTATGCGTTATGCCTTATGCGTTATGCGTTATGCGTTATGCGTTATGCGTTATGCGTTATGCGTTATGCGTTATGCGTTATGTGTTATGCGTTATGCGTTATGCGTTATGCGTTATGCGTTATGCGTTATGCGTTATGCGATATGCGTTATGCGTTATGCGTTATGCGTTATGCGTTCTGCGTTATGCGTTATGCGTTATGCGTTATGCGTTATGCTTTATGCGTTATGAGTTACGCGTAATGTATTATGCGTTATGCGTTATGGGTTATGCGTTATGTGTTAAGAGTTATGCGTTATGCGTTATGCGTTATGCGTTATGCGTTATGGGTTACCGTTATGCGTTATCCGTTATGGGTTTTGCGTTATGCGTTATGCGTTATGCGTTATGCGTTATGCGTTATGCGTTATGCGTTATGCGTTATGCGTTATGCGTTATGCGTTATGCGTTATGCGTTATGCGTTATGCGTTATGCGTTATGCGTTATGCGTTATGCTTTATGCGTGATCCGTTATGCGTTATGCGTTATGAGTAATGCGTGATCCGTTATGCGTTATGCGTTATGCGTTATGCGTTATGCGTTATGCGTTATGCGTTATGCGTTATGCGTTATGGGTTATGCGTTATGTGTTATGCGTTATGCGTTATGCGTTATGCGTTATGCGTTATGCGTTATGCGTTATGCGTTATGGGTTATGCGTTATGAGTAATGCTTGATCCGTTACGCGTTATGCGTTATGCGTTATGCGTTATGCGTTATGCGTTATGCGTTATGCGTTATGCGTTATGCGTTATGCGTTATGCGTTATGCGTTATGCGTTATGCGTTATGCGTTATGAGTAATGCGTGATCCGTTATGCGTTATGCGTTATGCGTTAAGTGTTATGCGTTGTGCGTTATCCGCTATGCGTTATGCGTTTTGCGTTATGCGTTATGCGTTATGCGTTGTGCGTTATGCGTTATGCGTTATAGGTTATGCGTTATGTGTTATGCGTTATGCGTTATGCGTTATGCGTTATGCGTTATGCGTTATGCGTTATGCGTTATGAGTAATGCTTGATCCGTTACGCGTTATGCGTTATGCGTTATGCGTTATGGGTTATGCGTTATGTGTTATGCGTTATGCGTTATGCGTTATGCGTTATGCGTTATGCGTTATGGGTTATCCGTTATGCGTTATCCGTCATGCGTTATGCGTTATGCGTTATGTGTTATGCGATATGCGTTATGCGTTATGCGTTATGCGTTATGCGTTATGCGTTATGCGTTATGCGTTATGCGATATGCGTTATGCGTTATGCGTTATGCGTTATGCGTTATGCGTTATGCGTTATGCGTTATGCGTTATGCGTTATGCGTTATGCGTTATGCGTTATGCGTTATGCGTTATGCGTTATGCGTTATGCGTTATGCGTTATGCGTTATGCGTTATGCGTTATGCGTTATGCGTTATGCGTTATGCGTTATGAGTAATGCGTGATCCGTTATGCGTTATGCGTTATGCGTTATGCGTTATGTGTTATGCGTTGTGCGTTATCCGCTATGCGTTATGCGTTTTGCGTTATGCGTTATGCGTTATGCGTTGTGCGTTATGCGTTATGCGTTATGCGTTATAGGTTATGCGTTATGTGTCATGCGTTATGCGTTATGCGTTATGCGTTATGCGTTATGCGTTATGCATTATGCGTTATGCGTTATGCTTTATGCGTTATGCGTTATAAGTAATGCGTGATCCGTTATGTGTTATGCGTTATGCGTTATGCGTTATGCGTTATGCGTTATGCGTTATGCGTTATGCGTTATGCGTTATGCGTTATGAGTAATGCGTGATCCGTTATGCGTTATGCGTTATGCGTTATGTTTTATGCGTTGTGCGTTATCCGCTATGCGTTATGCGTTTTGCGTTATGCGTTATGCGTTATGCGTTGTGCGTTATGCGTTATGCGTTATAGGTTATGCGTTATGTGTTATGCGTTATGCGTTATGCGTTATGCGTTATGCATTATGCGTTATGCGTTATGCTTTATGCGATATGCGTTATGAGTAATGCGTGATCCGTTATGTGTTATGCGTTATGCGTTATGCGTTATGCGTTTTGCGTTATGCGTTATGCCTTATGCGTTATGCGTTATGCGTTATGCGTTATGCGTTATGCGTTATGCGTTATGCGTTATGCGTTATGTGTTATGCGTTATGCGTTATGCGTTATGCGTTATGCGTTATGCGTTATGCGTTATGCGATATGCGTTATGCGTTATGCGTTATGCGTTATGCGTTCTGCGTTATGCGTTATGCGTTATGCGTTATGCGTTATGCTTTATGCGTTATGAGTTACGCGTAATGTATTATGCGTTATGCGTTATGGGTTATGCGTTATGTGTTATGAGTTATGCGTTATGCGTTATGCGTTATGCGTTATGCGTTATGGGTTACCGTTATGCGTTATCCGTTATGGGTTTTGCGTTATGCGTTATGCGTTATGCGTTATGCGTTATGCGTTATGCGTTATGCGTTATGCGTTTTGCGTTATGCGTTATGCGTTATGGGTTATGCGTTATGTGTTATGCGTTATGCGTTATGCGTTATGCGTTATGCGTTATGCGTTATGCGTTATGCGTTATGGGTTATGCGTTATGAGTAATGCTTGATCCGTTACGCGTTATGCGTTATGCGTTATGCGTTATGCGTTATGCGTTATGCGTTATGCGTTATGCGTTATGCGTTATGCGTTATGCGTTATGCGTTATGCGTTATGCGTTATGAGTAATGCGTGATCCGTTATGCGTTATGCGTTATGCGTTAAGTGTTATGCGTTGTGCGTTATCCGCTATGCGTTATGCGTTTTGCGTTATGCGTTATGCGTTATGCGTTGTGCGTTATGCGTTATGCGTTATAGGTTATGCGTTATGTGTTATGCGTTATGCGTTATGCGTTATGCGTTATGCGTTATGCGTTATGCGTTATGCGTTATGAGTAATGCTTGATCCGTTACGCGTTATGCGTTATGCGTTATGCGTTATGGGTTATGCGTTATGTGTTATGCGTTATGCGTTATGCGTTATGCGTTATGCGTTATGCGTTATGCGTTATGGGTTATCCGTTATGCGTTATCCGTCATGCGTTATGCGTTATGCGTTATGTGTTATGCGATATGCGTTATGCGTTATGCGTTATGCGTTATGCGTTATGCGTTATGCGTTATGCGATATGCGTTATGCGTTATGCGTTATGCGTTATGCGTTATGCGTTATGCGTTATGCGTTATGCGTTATGCGTTATGCGTTATGCGTTATGCGTTATGCGTTATGCGTTATGCGTTATGCGTTATGCGTTATGCGTTATGCGTTATGCGTTATGCGTTATGCGTTATGCGTTATGCGTTATGCGTTATGAGTAATGCGTGTATGTGTTATGCGTTGTGCGTTATCCGCTATGCGTTATGCGTTTTGCGTTATGCGTTATGCGTTATGCGTTGTGCGTTATGCGTTATGCGTTATGCGTTATAGGTTATGCGTTATGTGTCATGCGTTATGCGTTATGCGTTATGCGTTATGCGTTATGCGTTATGCATTATGCGTTATGCGTTATGCTTTATGCGTTATGCGTTATAAGTAATGCGT
This sequence comes from Lasioglossum morio, assembly GCA_916610235.2. NCBI lineage: Eukaryota > Metazoa > Arthropoda > Insecta > Hymenoptera > Halictidae > Lasioglossum > Lasioglossum morio. The sequence goes on along the minus strand of CAKAJA020001042.1, from coordinate 2,856,530 downwards.
GATCCGTTATGTGTTATGCGTTATGCGTTATGCGTTATGTGTTATGCGTTGTGCGTTATCCGCTATGCGTTATGCGTTTTGCGTTATGCGTTATGCGTTATGCGTTGTGCGTTATGCGTTATGCGTTATAGGTTATGCGTTATGTGTCATGCGTTATGCGTTATGCGTTATGCGTTATGCGGTATGCGTTATGCGTTATGCTTTATGCTTTATGCGTTATGATTTATAAGTAATGCGTGATCCGTTATGTGTTATGCGTTATGCGTTATGCGTTATGCGTTATGCGTTATGCGTTATGCGTTATGCGTTATGCGTTATGCGTTATGCGTTATGCGTTATGCGTTATGCGTTATGCGTTATGCATTATGCGTTATGCGTTATGCGTTATGCGTTATGCGTTATGCGTTATGCGTTATGCGTTATGCGTTATGAGAAATGCGTGATCCGTTATGCGTTATGCGTTATGCGTTATGCGTTATGCGTTATGCGTTATGGGTTATGCGTTATGTGTTATGCGTTATGCGTTATGCGTTATGCGTTATGCGTTATGCGTTATGCGTTATGCGTTATGCGTTATGCGTTATGCGTTATGCGTTATGCGTTATGTGTTATCCGTTATGAGTTATGAGTAATGCGTGATCCGTTATGCGTTATGCGTTATGAGTAATGCGTGATCCCTTATGCGTTATGCGTTATGAGCAATGCTTGATCCGTTACGTGTTATGCGTTATGTGTTATGCGTTATGGGTTATGCGTTATGTGTTATGAGTTATGCGTTATGCGTTATGCGTTATGCGTTATGCGTTATGCGTTATGGGTTATGAGTAATGCGTGATCCGTTATGCGTTATGCTTTATGCGTTATGAGTTACGCGTAATGCGTTATGCGTTATGCGTTATGCGTTATGCGTTATGCGTTATGGGTTATGCGTTATGAGTAATGCTTGATCCGTTACGCGTTATGCGTTATGCGTTATGCGTTATGCGTTATGCGTTATGCGTTATGCGTTATGCGTTATGCGTTATGCGTTATGCGTTATGCGTTATGCGTTATGCGTTATGCGTTATGCGTTATGAGTAATGCGTGATCCGTTATGCGTTATGCGTTATGCGTTAAGTGTTATGCGTTGTGCGTTATCCGCTATGCGTTATGCGTTTTGCGATATGCGTTATGCGTTATGCGTTGTGCGTTATGCGTTATGCGTTATAGGTTATGCGTTATGTGTTATGCGTTATGCGTTATGCGTTATGCGTTATGCATTATGCGTTATGCGTTATGCTTTATGCGTTATGCGTTATGAGTAATGCGTGATCCGTTATGTGTTATGCGTTATGCGTTATGCGTTTTGCGTTATGCGTTATGCGTTATGCGTTATGCGTTATGCGTTATGCGTTATGCGTTATGCGTTATGCGTTATGCGTTATGCGTTATGCGTTATGCGTTATGCGTTATGCGTTATGCGTTATGCGTTATGCGTTATGCGTTATGAGTAATGCGTGATCCGTTATGCGTTATGCGTTATGCGTTATGTTTTATGCGTTGTGTGTTATCCGCTATGCGTTATGCGTTTTGCGTTATGCGTTATGCGTTATGCGTTGTGCGTTATGCGTTGTGCGTTATAGGTTATGCGTTATGTGTTATGCGTTATGCGTTATGCGTTATGCGTTATGCATTATGCGTTATGCGTTATGCTTTATGCGTTATGAGTAATGCGTGATCCGTTATGTGTTATGCGTTATGCGTTATGCGTTATGCGTTTTGCGTTATGCGTTATGCGTTATGCGTTATGCGTTATGCGTTATGCGTTATGCGTTATGTGTTATGCGTTATGCGTTATGCGTTATGCGTTATGTGTTATGCGTTGTGCGTTATCCGCTATGCGTTATGCGTTTTGCGTTATGCGTTATGCGTTATGCGTTGTGCGTTATGCGTTATGCGTTATAGGTTATGCGTTATGTGTTATGCGTTATGCGTTATGCGTTATGCATTATGCGTTATGCGTTATGCTTTATGCGTTATGCGTTATGAGTAATGCGTGATCCGTTATGTGTTATGCGTTATGCGTTATGCGTTATGCGTTTTGCGTTATGCGTTATGCGTTATGCGTTATGCGTTATGCGTTATGCGTTATGCGTTATGCGTTATGCGTTATGTGTTATGCGTTGTGCGTTATCCGCTATGCGTTATGCGTTTTGCGAAATGCGTTATGCGTTATGCGTTATGCGGTATGCGTTATGCGTTATGCGTTATGCGTTATGCGTTATGCGTTATGCGTTATGCGTGATCCGTTATGCGTTATGCGTTATGAGTAATGCGTGATCCGTTATGCGTTATGCGTTATGCGTTATGCGTTATGCGTTATGCATTATGCGTTATGCGTTATGCTTTATGCGTTATGCGTTATAAGTAATGCGTGATCCGTTATGTGTTATGCGTTATGCGTTATGCGTTATGTGTTATGCGTTGTGCGTTATCCGCTATGCGTTATGCGTTTTGCGTTATGCGTTATGCGTTATGCGTTATGCGTTGTGCGTTATGCGTTATGCGTTATAGGTTATGCGTTATGTGTCATGCGTTATGCGTTATGCGTTATGCGTTATGCGGTATGCGTTATGCGTTATGCTTTATGCGTTATGCGTTATAAGTAATGCGTGATCCGTTATGTGTTATGCGTTATGCGTTATGCGTTATGCGTTTTGCGTTATGCGTTATGCCTTATGCCTTATGCGTTATGCGTTATGCGTTATGAGTTATGCGTTATGCGTTATGAGTTTTGCGTTATGCGTTATGAGTTGTGCGTTATGCGTTATGCGTTATGCGTTATGCGTTATGCGTTATGCGTTATGCGTTATGCGTTATGCGTTATGCGTTATGAGTAATGCTTGATCCGTTACGCGTTATGCGTTATGCGTTATGCGTTATGCGTTATGGGTTATGCGTTATGTGTTATGCGTTATGCGTTATGCGTTATGCGTTATGCGTTATGCGTTATGCGTTATGGGTTATCCGTTATGCGTTATCCGTTATGCGTTATGCGTTATGCGTTATGGGTTATGCGTTATGTGTTATGCGTTATGCGTTATGCGTTATGCGTTATGCGTTATGCGTTATGGGTTATCCGTTATGCGTTATCCGTCATGCGTTATGCGTTATGCGTTATGTGTTATGCGATATGCGTTATGCGTTATGCGTTATGCGTTATGCGTTATGCGTTATGCGTTATGCGATATGCGTTATGCGTTATGCGTTATGCGTTATGCGTTATGCGTTATGCGTTATGCGTTATGCGTTATGCGTTATGCGTTATGCGTTATGCGTTATGCGTTATGCGTTATGCGTTATGCGTTATGCGTTATGCGTTATGCGTTATGCGTTATGCGTTATGCGTTATGCGTTATGCGTTATGCGTTATGCGTTATGAGTAATGCGTGATCCGTTATGCGTTATGCGTTATGCGTTATGTGTTATGCGTTATGCGTTATGCGTTATGCGTTATGCGTTTTGCGTTATGCGTTATGCGTTATGCGTTGTGCGTTATGCGTTATGCGTTATGCGTTATAGGTTATGCGTTATGTGTCATGCGTTATGCGTTATGCGTTATGCGTTATGCGTTATGCGTTATGCATTATGCGTTATGCGTTATGCTTTATGCGTTATGCGTTATAAGTAATGCGTGATCCGTTATGTGTTATGCGTTATGCGTTATGCGTTATGTGTTATGCGTTGTGCGTTATCCGCTATGCGTTATGCGTTTTGCGTTATGCGTTATGCGTTATGCGTTGTGCGTTATGCGTTATGCGTTATAGGTTATGCGTTATGTGTCATGCGTTATGCGTTATGCGTTATGCGTTATGCGGTATGCGTTATGCGTTATGCTTTATGCTTTATGCGTTATGATTTATAAGTAATGCGTGATCCGTTATGTGTTATGCGTTATGCGTTATGCGTTATGCGTTATGCGTTATGCGTTATGCGTTATGCGTTATGCGTTATGCGTTATGCGTTATGCGTTATGCGTTATGCGTTATGCGTTATGCGTTATGCATTATGCGTTATGCGTTATGCGTTATGCGTTATGCGTTATGCGTTATGCGTTATGCGTTATGCGTTATGAGAAATGCGTGATCCGTTATGCGTTATGCGTTATGCGTTATGCGTTATGCGTTATGCGTTATGGGTTATGCGTTATGTGTTATGCGTTATGCGTTATGCGTTATGCGTTATGCGTTATGCGTTATGCGTTATGCGTTATGCGTTATGCGTTATGCGTTATGCGTTATGCGTTATGTGTTATCCGTTATGAGTTATGAGTAATGCGTGATCCGTTATGCGTTATGCGTTATGAGTAATGCGTGATCCCTTATGCGTTATGCGTTATGAGCAATGCTTGATCCGTTACGTGTTATGCGTTATGTGTTATGCGTTATGGGTTATGCGTTATGTGTTATGAGTTATGCGTTATGCGTTATGCGTTATGCGTTATGCGTTATGCGTTATGCGTTATGGGTTATGAGTAATGCGTGATCCGTTATGCGTTATGCTTTATGCGTTATGAGTTACGCGTAATGCGTTATGCGTTATGCGTTATGCGTTATGCGTTATGCGTTATGGGTTATGCGTTATGAGTAATGCTTGATCCGTTACGCGTTATGCGTTATGCGTTATGCGTTATGCGTTATGCGTTATGCGTTATGCGTTATGCGTTATGCGTTATGCGTTATGCGTTATGCGTTATGCGTTATGCGTTATGCGTTATGCGTTATGAGTAATGCGTGATCCGTTATGCGTTATGCGTTATGCGTTAAGTGTTATGCGTTGTGCGTTATCCGCTATGCGTTATGCGTTTTGCGTTATGCGTTATGCGTTATGCGTTGTGCGTTATGCGTTATGCGTTATAGGTTATGCGTTATGTGTTATGCGTTATGCGTTATGCGTTATGCGTTATGCATTATGCGTTATGCGTTATGCTTTATGCGTTATGCGTTATGAGTAATGCGTGATCCGTTATGTGTTATGCGTTATGCGTTATGCATTTTGCGTTATGCGTTATGCGTTATGCGTTATGCGTTATGCGTTATGCGTTATGCGTTATGCGTTATGCGTTATGCGTTATGCGTTATGCGTTATGCGTTATGCGTTATGCGTTATGCGTTATGCGTTATGCGTTATGCGTTATGCGTTATGCGTTATGAGTAATGCGTGATCCGTTATGCGTTATGCGTTATGCGTTATGTTTTATGCGTTGTGTGTTATCCGCTATGCGTTATGCGTTTTGCGTTATGCGTTATGCGTTATGCGTTGTGCGTTATGCGTTGTGCGTTATAGGTTATGCGTTATGTGTTATGCGTTATGCGTTATGCGTTATGCGCTATGCATTATGCGTTATGCGTTATGCTTTATGCGTTATGAGTAATGCGTGATCCGTTATGTGTTATGCGTTATGCGTTATGCGTTATGCGTTTTGCGTTATGCGTTATGCGTTATGCGTTATGCGTTATGCGTTATGCGTTATGCGTTATGTGTTATGCGTTATGCGTTATGCGTTATGCGTTATGTGTTATGCGTTGTGCGTTATCCGCTATGCGTTATGCGTTTTGCGTTATGCGTTATGCGTTATGCGTTGTGCGTTATGCGTTATGCGTTATAGGTTATGCGTTATGTGTTATGCGTTATGCGTTATGCGTTATGCATTATGCGTTATGCGTTATGCTTTATGCGTTATGCGTTATGAGTAATGCGTGATCCGTTATGTGTTATGCGTTATGCGTTATGCGTTATGCGTTTTGCGTTATGCGTTATGCGTTATGCGTTATGCGTTATGTGTTATGCGTTATGCGTTATGCGTTATGCGTTATGTGTTATGCGTTGTGCGTTATCCGCTATGCGTTATGCGTTTTGCGAAATGCGTTATGCGTTATGCGTTATGCGGTATGCGTTATGCGTTATGCGTTATGCGTTATGCGTTATGCGTTATGCGTTATGCGTGATCCGTTATGCGTTATGCGTTATGAGTAATGCGTGATCCGTTATGCGTTATGCGTTATGCGTTATGCGTTATGCGTTATGCATTATGCGTTATGCGTTATGCTTTATGCGTTATGCGTTATAAGTAATGCGTGATCCGTTATGTGTTATGCGTTATGCGTTATGCGTTATGTGTTATGCGTTGTGCGTTATCCGCTATGCGTTATGCGTTTTGCGTTATGCGTTATGCGTTATGCGTTATGCGTTGTGCGTTATGCGTTATGCGTTATAGGTTATGCGTTATGTGTCATGCGTTATGCGTTATGCGTTATGCGTTATGCGTTATGCGTTATGCGTTATGCTTTATGCGTTATGCGTTATAAGTAATGCGTGATCCGTTATGTGTTATGCGTTATGCGTTATGCGTTATGCGTTTTGCGTTATGCGTTATGCCTTATGCCTTATGCGTTATGCGTTATGCGTTATGAGTTATGCGTTATGCGTTATGAGTTTTGCGTTATGCGTTATGAGTTGTGCGTTATGCGTTATGCGTTATGCGTTATGCGTTATGCGTTATGCGTTATGCGTTATGCGTTATGCGTTATGCGTTATGAGTAATGCTTGATCCGTTACGCGTTATGCGTTATGCGTTATGCGTTATGCGTTATGGGTTATGCGTTATGTGTTATGCGTTATGCGTTATGCGTTATGCGTTATGCGTTATGCGTTATGGGTTATCCGTTATGCGTTATCCGTTATGCGTTATGCGTTATGCGTTATGAATTATGCGATATGCGTTATGCGTTATGCGTTATGCGTGATCCGTTATGTGTTATGCGTTATGCGTTATGCGTTATGCGTTATGGGTTATGCGTTATGTGTTATGCGTTATGCGTTATGCGTTATGCGTTATGCGTTATGGGTTATGCGTTATGTGTTATGCATTATGCGTTATGCGTTATGCTTTATGCGTTATGCGTTATGAGTAATGCGTGATCCGTTATGTGTTATGCGTTATGCGTTATGCGTTATGCGTTTTGCGTTATGCGTTATGCGTTATGCGTTATGCGTTATGCGTTATGCGTTATGCGTTATGTGTTATGCGTTATGCGTTATGCGTTATGCGTTATGTGTTATGCGTTGTGCGTTATCCGCTATGCGTTATGCGTTTTGCGTTATGCGTTATGCGTTATGCGTTGTGCGTTATGCGTTATGCGTTATAGGTTATGCGTTATGTGTTATGCGTTATGCGTTATGCGTTATGCGTTATGCATTATGCGTTATGCGTTATGCTTTATGCGTTATGCGTTATGAGTAATGCGTGATCCGTTATGTGTTATGCGTTATGCGTTATGCGTTATGCGTTTTGCGTTATGCGTTATGCGTTATGCGTTATGCGTTATGTGTTATGCGTTATGCGTTATGCGTTATGCGTTATGTGTTATGCGTTGTGCGTTATCCGCTATGCGTTATGCGTTTTGCGTTATGCGTTATGCGTTATGCGTTATGCGTTATGCGGTATGCGTTATGCGTTATGCGTTATGCGTTATGCGTTATGCGTTATGCGTTATGCGTGATCCGTTATGCGTTATGCGTTATGAGTAATGCGTGATCCGTTATGCGTTATGCGTTATGCGTTATGCGTTATGCGTTATGCATTATGCGTTATGCGTTATGCTTTATGCGTTATGCGTTATAAGTAATGCGTGATCCGTTATGTGTTATGCGTTATGCGTTATGCGTTATGTGTTATGCGTTGTGCGTTATCCGCTATGCGTTATGCGTTTTGCGTTATGCGTTATGCGTTATGCGTTGTGCGTTATGCGTTATGCGTTATAGGTTATGCGTTATGTGTCATGCGTTATGCGTTATGCGTTATGCGTTATGCGGTATGCGTTATGCGTTATGCTTTATGCGTTATGCGTTATAAGTAATGCGTGATCCGTTATGTGTTATGCGTTATGCGTTATGCGTTATGCGTTTTGCGTTATGCGTTATGCCTTATGCGTTATGCGTTATGCGTTATGAGTTATGCGTTATGCGTTATGAGTTTTGCGTTATGCGTTATGAGTTGTGCGTTATGCGTTATGCGTTATGCGTTATGCGTTATGCGTTATGCGTTATGCGTTATGCGTTATGCGTTATGCGTTATGCGTTATGCGTTATGAGTAATGCTTGATCCGTTACGCGTTATGCGTTATGCGTTATGCGTTATGCGTTATGGGTTATGCGTTATGTGTTATGCGTTATGCGTTATGCGTTATGCGTTATGCGTTATGCGTTATGGGTTATCCGTTATGCGTTATCCGTTATGCGTTATGCGTTATGCGTTATGAATTATGCGATATGCGTTATGCGTTATGCGTTATGCGTGATCCGTTATGTGTTATGCGTTATGCGTTATGCGTTATGCGTTATGGGTTATGCGTTATGTGTTATGCGTTATGCGTTATGCGTTATGCGTTATGCGTTATGGGTTATGCGTTATGTGTTATGCGTTATGCGTTATGCGTTATGCGTTATGCGTTATGAGTAATGCGTGACCCGTTATGCGTTATGCTTTATGCGTTATGAGTTACGCGTTATGCGTTATGCGCTATGGGTCATGCGTTAAGCGTTATGCGTTATGCGTTATGGGTTATGCGTTATGTGTTATGCGTTATGCGTTATGCGTTATGCGTTATGCGTTATGCGTTATGCGTTATGCGTTATGCGTTATGCGTTATGCGTTATGCGTTATGCGTTATGTGTTATGCGTTATGCGTTATGCGTTATGCGTTATGCGTTATGCGATATGCGTTATGCGTTATGCGTTATGCGTTATGCGTTATGCGTTATGCGTTATGCGTTATGCGTTATGCGTTATGCGATATGCGTTATGCGTTATGCGTTATGCGTTATGCGTTATGCGTTATGCGTTATGCGTTATGCGTTATGCGTTATGCGTTATGCGTTATGCGTTATGCGTTATGCGTTATGCGTTATGCGTTATGCGTTATGCGTTATGCGTTATGCGTTATGCGTTATGCGTTATGCGTTATGCGTTATGCGTTATGAGTAATGCGTGATCCGTTATGCGTTATGCGTTATGCGTTATGCGTTATGTGTTATGCGTTGTGCGTTATTCGCTATGCGTTATGCGTTTTGCGTTATGCGTTATGCGTTATGCGTTATGCGTTATGCGGTATGCGTTATGCGTTATGCGTTATGGGTTATGCGTTATGCGTTATGCGTTATGCGTGATCCGTTATGCGTTATGCGTTATGAGTAATGCGTGATCCGTTATGCGTTATGCGTTATGCGTTATGTGTTATGCGTTGTGCGTTATCCGCTATGCGTTATGCGTTTTGCGTTATGCGTTATGCGTTATGCGTTGTGCGTTATGCGTTATGCGTTATAGGTTATGCGTTATGTGTCATGCGTTATGCGTTATGCGTTATGCGTTATGCGGTATGCGTTATGCGTTATGAGTTATGCGTTATGCGTTATGAGTTTTGCGTTATGCGTTATGAGTTGTGCGTTATGCGTTATGCGTTATGCGTTATGCGTTATGCGTTATGCGTTATGCGTTATGCGTTATGCGTTATGCGTTATGCGTTATGCGTTATGCGTTATGCGTTATGCGTTATGCGTTATGCGTTATGAGTAATGCGTGATCCGTTATGCGTTATGCGTTATGCGTTATGCGTTATGTGTTATGCGTTGTGCGTTATCCGCTATGCGTTATGCGTTTTGCGTTATGCGTTATGCGTTATGCGTTGTGCGTTATGCGTTATGCGTTATGCGTTATAGGTTATGCGTTATGTGTCATGCGTTATGCGTTATGCGTTATGCGTTATGCGTTATGCGTTATGCGTTATGCGTTATGCATTATGCGTTATGCGTTATGCTTTATGCGTTATGCGTTATAAGTAATGCGTGATCCGTTATGTGTTATGCGTTATGCGTTATGCGTTATGTGTTATGCGTTGTGCGTTATCCGCTATGCGTTATGCGTTTTGCGTTATGCGTTATGCGTTATGCGTTATGCGTTGTGCGTTATGCGTTATGCGTTATAGGTTATGCGTTATGTGTCATGCGTTATGCGTTATGCGTTATGCGTTATGCGGTATGCGTCATGCGTTATGCTTTATGCTTTATGCGTTATGATTTATAAGTAATGCGTGATCCGTTATGTGTTATGCGTTATGCGTTATGCGTTATGCGTTTTGCGTTATGCCTTATGCGTTATGCGATATGCGTTATGCGTTATGCGTTATGCGTTATGCGTTATGCGTTTTGCGTTATGCGTTATGCGTTATGCGTTATGCGTTATGCGTTATGCGTTATGCGTTATGCGTTATGCGTTATGCATTATGCGTTATGCGTTATGCGTTATGCGTTATGCGTTATGCGTTATGCGTTATGCGTTATGCGTTATGAGAAATGCGTGATCCGTTATGCGTTATGCGTTATGCGTTATGCGTTATGCGTTATGCGTTATGAGTTATGCGTTATGGGTTATGCGTTATGTGTTATGCGTTATGCGTTATGCGTTATGCGTTATGCGTTATGCGTTATGCGTTATGCGTTATGCGTTATGCGTTATGCGTTATGCGTTATGTGTTATCCGTTATGAGTTATGAGTAATGCGTGATCCGTTATGCGTTATGCGTTATGAGTAATGCGTGATCCCTTATGCGTTATGCGTTATGAGCAATGCTTGATCCGTTACGTGTTATGCGTTATGTGTTATGCGTTATGGGTTATGCGTTATGTGTTATGAGTTATGCGTTATGCGTTATGCGTTATGCGTTATGCGTTATGCGTTATGCGTTATGGGTTATGAGTAATGCGTGATCCGTTATGCGTTATGCTTTATGCGTTATGAGTTACGCGTAATGCGTTATGCGTTATGCGTTATGGGTTATGCGTTATGTGTTATGAGTTATGCGTTATGCGTTATGCGTTATGCGTTATGCGTTATGGGTTATGAGTAATGCGTGATCCGTTATGCGTTATGCTTTGTGCGTTATGAGTTACGCGTAATGCGTTATGCGTTATGCGTTATGGGTTATGCGTTATGTGTTCTGAGTTATGTGTTATGCGTTATGCGTTATGCCTTATGCGTTATGCGATTTGCGTTATGCGTTATGCGTTATGCGTTATGTGTTATGCGTTGTGCGTTATCCGCTGGCGTTATGCGTTTTGCGTTATGCGTTATGCGTTATGCGTTGTGCGTTATGCGTTATGCGTTATAGGTTATGCGTTATGTGTTATGCGTTATGCGTTATGCGTTATGCATTATGCGTTATGCGTTATGCTTTATGCGTTATGCGTTATGAGTAATGCGTGATCCGTTATGTTTTATGCGTTATGCGTTATGCGTTTTGCGTTATGCGTTATGCGTTATGCGTTATGCGTTATGCGTTATGCGTTATGCGTTATGCGTTATGCGTTATGCGTTTTGCGTTATGCGTTATCCGTTATGCGTTATGCGTTATGCGTTATGCGTTAAGCGTTATGCGTTATGCGTTATGCGTTATGCGTTATGCGTAATGAGAAATGCGTGATCCGTTATGCGTTATGCGTTATGAGTAATGCGTGATCCGTTATGCGTTATGCGTTATGCGTTATGCGTTATGCGTTATGCGTTATGCGTTATGCGTTGTGCGTTATGCGTTATGCGTTATGCGTTATGCGTTATGCGTTATGCGTTATGCGTGATCCGTTATGCGTTATGCGTTATGAGTAATGCGTGATCCGTTATGCGTTATGCGTTATGCGTTATGCGTTATGGGTTATGCGTTATGTGTTATGCGTTATGCGTTATGCGTTATGCGTTATGCGTTATGAGTAATGCGTGATCCGTTATGCGTTATGCTTTATGCGTTATGAGTTACGCGTAATGAGTTATGCGCTATGGGTCATGCGTTAAGCGTTATGCGTTATGCGTTATGCGTTATGGGTTATGCGTTATGGGTTATGAGTAATGCGTGATCCGTTATGCGTTATGCTTTATGCGTTATGAGATGGCGTAATGCGTTATGCGCTATGGGTCATGCGTTAAGCGTTATGCGTTATGCGTTATGCGTTATGCGTTATGGGTTTTGCGTTATGTGTTATGAGTTATGCGTTATGCGTTATGCGTTATGCGTTATGCGTTATGGGTTATCTGTTATGCGTTATCCGTTATGAGTTTTGCGTTATGCGTTATGCGTTATGAGTTGTGCGTTATGCGTTATGCGTTATGCGTTATGCGTTATACGTTATGCGTTATGTGTTATGCGTTATGCGTTATGCGTTATGCGTTATGCGTTACGCAATATGCGTTATGCGTTATGCGTTATGCGTTATGCGTTATGCGTTATGCGTTATGCGTGATCCGTTATGCGTTATGCGTTATGAGTAATGCGTGATCCGTTATGCGTTATGCGTTATGCGTTATGCGTTATGCGTTATGCGTTATGGGTTATGCGTTATGTGTTATGCGTTATGCGTTATGCGTTATGCGTTATGCGTTATGCGTTATGGGTTATGAGTAATGCGTGACCCGTTATGCGTTATGCTTTATGCGTTATGAGTTACGCGTAATGCGTTGTGCGTTATCCGCTATGCGTTATGCGTTTTGCGTTATGCGTTATGCGTTATGCGTTGTGCGTTATGCGTTATGCGTTATAGGTTATGCGTTATATGTTATGCGTTATGCGTTATGCGTTATGCATTATGCGTTATGCGTTATGCTTTATGCGTTATGCGTTATGAGTAATGCGTGATCCGTTATGTGTTATGCGGAATGCGTTATGCGTTTTGCGTTATGCGTTATGCGTTATGCGTTATGCGTTATGCGTTATGCGTTATGCGTTATGCGTTATGCGTTATGCGTTATGCGTTATGCGTTATGCGTTATGCGTTATGCGTTATGCGTTATGCGTTATGCGTTATGCGTTATGCGTTATGCGTTATGCGTTATGAGTAATGCGTGATCCGTTATGCGTTATGCGTTATGCGTTATGCGTTGTGCGTTATGCGTTATGCGTTATGCGTTATGCGTTATGCGTTATGCGTTATGAGAAATGCGTGATCCGTTATGCGTTATGCGTTATGCGATTTGCGTTATGCGTTATGCGTTATGCGTTATGCGTTATGTGTTATGCGTTATGCGTTATGCGTTATGGGTTATCCGTTATGCGTTATCCGTTATGCGTTATGCGTTATGCGTTATGCTTTATGCGTTATGCGATATGCGTTATGCGTTATGCGTTATGCGTTATGCGTTATGCGTTATGCGTTATGCGTTATGTGTTATGCGTTGTGCGTTATCCGCTATGCGTTATGCGCTTTGCGTTATGCGTCATGCGTTATGCGTTATGCGTTATGCGTTATGAGTAATGCGTGATCCGTTATGCGTTATGCGTTATGTGTTATGAGTAATGCGTGATCCGTTATGCGTTATGCGTTATGCGTTATGAGTAATCCTGGATCCGTTATGCGTTATGCGTTTTGCGTTATTCGTTATGCGTTGTGCATTATGCGTTATGCGTTATGTGTTATGCGTTATGCGTTATGCGTTATGCGTTATGCGTAATGCGTTATGCGTTATGCGTTATGCCTTATGCGTTATGCGATTTGCGTTATGCGTTATGCGTTATGCGTTATGCGTTATGCGTTATGCGTTATGCGTTATGCGTTATGCGTTATGCGTTATGCGTTATGCGATATGCGTTATGCGTTATGCGTTATGCGTTATGCGTTATGCGTTATGCGTTATGCGTTATGCGTTATGCGTTATGCGTTATGCGTTATGCGTTATGCGTTATGCGTTATGCGTTATGCGTTATGCGTTATGCGTTATGCGTTATGCGTTATGCGTTATGCGTTATGCGTTATGCGTTATGCGTTATGCGTTATGCGTTATGCGTTATGCGTTATGCGTTATGCGTTATGCGTTATGCGTTATGCGTTATGCGTTATGCGTTATGCGTTATGCGTTATGCGTTATGCGTTATGCGTTATGCGATATGCGTTATGCGTTATGCGTTATGCGTTATGCGTTATGCGTTATGCGTTATGCGTTATGCGTTATGCGTTATGCGTTATGCGTTATGCGTTATGCGTTATGCGTTATGCGTTATGCGTTATGCGTTATGCGTTATGCGTTATGCGTTATGCGTTATGCGTTGTGCGTTATGCGTTATGCGTTATGAGTTGTGCGTTATGCGTTATGCGTTATGCGTTATGCGTTATGCGTTATGCGATATGCGTTATGCGTTATGCGTTATGCGTTATGCGTTATGTGTTATGCGTTATGCGTTATGCGTTATGCGTTATGCGTTATGCGTTATGCGTTATGCGTTATGCGTTATGCGTTATGCGTTATGCGTTATGCGTTATGCGTTATGCGTTATGCGTTATGCGTTATGCGTTATGCGTTATGCGTTATGCGTTATGCGTTATGCGTTATGAGTAATGCGCTATGCGTTATGCGTTATGCGTTATGAGTAATGCGTGATCCGTTATGCGTTATGCGTTATGCGTTATGCGTTATGCGTTATGCGTTATGAGTAATGCGTGATCCGTTATGCGTTATGCGTTATGCGTGATCCGTTATGCGTTATGCGCTATGCGTTATGCGTTATGCGTTATGCGTTATGCGATATGCGTTATGCGTTTTGAGTTATGCGTTATGCGTTATGCGTTATGAGTTATGCGTTATGCGTATTGCGTTATGCGTTATGCGTTATGCGTTATGCGTTATGCGTTATGCGTTATGAGTAATGCGTGATCCGTTATGCGTTATGCGTTATGCGTTATGCGTTATGCGTTATGCGTTATGCGTTATGCGTTATGCGTTATGCGTTATGCGATATGCGTTATGCGTTTTGAGTGATGCGTTATGCGTTATGCGTTATGGGTTGTCCGTTATGCGTTATCCGTTATGCGTTATGCGTTATGCGATATGCGTTATGCGTTATGCGTTATGCGTTATGCGTTATGCGTTATGCGTTATGCGTTATGCGTTATGAGTAATGCGTGATCCGTTATGCGTTATGCGTTATGCGTTATGTTTTATGCGTTGTGCGTTATCCGCTATGCGTTATGCGTTTTGCGTTATGCGTTATGCGTTATGCGTTATGCGTTATGCGCTATGCGTTATAGGTTATGCGTTATGTGTTATGCGTTATGCGTTATGCGTTATGCGTTATGCATTATGCGTTATGCGTTATGCTTTATGCGTTATGCGTTATGAGTAATGCGTAACGCATAACGCATAACGCATAACGCATACCGCATAACGCATAACGCATAACGCATAACGCATAACGCATAACGCATAACGCATAACGCATAACACATAACGCATAACGCATAAGGCATAACGCATAACGCAAATCGCATAACGCATAACGCATAACGCATAACACATAACGCATAACCCATAACGCATAACGCATAACGCATAACGCATATCGCATAACGCATAACGCATAACGCATAACGCATAACGCATAACGCATAACGCATAACGGATCACGCATTACTCATAACGCATAACGCATAACGGATCACGCATTTCTCATAACGCATAACGCATAACGCATAACGCATAACGCATAACGCATAACGCATAACGCATAACGCATAACGCATAACGCATAACGCAGAACGCATAACGCATAACGCATAACGCATAACGCATAACGCATAACGCATAACGCAAAACGCATAACGCATAACGCATAACGCATAACACATAACGGATCACGCATTACTCATAACGCATAACGCATAAAGCATAACGCATAACGCATAATGCATAACGCATAACGCATAACGCATAACGCATAACACATAACGCATAACCTATAACGCATAACGCATAACGCACAACGCATAACGCATAACGCAAAACGCATAACGCATAGCGGATAACGCACAACGCATAACACATAACGCATAACGCATAACGCATAACGCATAACGCATAACGCATAACGCATAACGCATAACGCATAACGCATAACGCATAACGCATAACGCATAACGCATAACGCATAACGCATAACGCATAACGCATAACGCATAACGCATAACGCATTACGCATAACGCATAACGCATAACGCATAACGCATAACGCATATCGCATAACGCATAAAGCATAACGCATAACGCATAACGCATAACGCATAACCCATAATGCATAACGCATAACGCATAACGCATAATGCATAACGCATAACGCATAACGCATAACGGATCACGCATTACTCATAACGCATAACGCATAACGGATCACGCATAACGCATAACGCATAACGCATAACGCATAACGCATAACGCATAACGCATAACGCATAACGGATCACGCATTACTCATAACGCATAACGCATAACGGATCACGCATTTCTCATAACGCATAACGCATAACGCATAACGCATAACGCATAACGCATAACGCATAACGCATAACGGATCACGCATTACTCATAACGCATAACGCATAACGGATCACGCATTTCGCATAACGCATAACGCATAACGCATAACGCATAACGCATAACGCATAACGCATAACGCATAACGCATAACGCATAACGCATAACGCATAACGCATAACGCATAACGCATAACGCATAACGCATAACGGATCACGCATTACTCATAACGCATAACGCATAACGGATCACGCATTTCGCATAACGCATAACGCATAACGCATAACGCATAACGCATAACGCATAACGCATAACGCATAACGCATAACGCATAACGCATAACGCATAACGCATAACGCATAACGCATAACGCATAACGCATAACGCATAACGCATAACGCATAACGCATAACGCATAACGCATAACGCATAACGCAAAACGCAAAACGCATAACGCATAACGCATAACACATAAGGGATCACGCATTACTCATAACGCATAACGCATAAAGCATAACGCATAACGCATAACGCATAATGCATAACGCATAACGCATAACGCATAACGCATAACGCATAACACATAACGCATAACCTATAACGCATAACGCATAACGCACAACGCATAACGCATAACGCATAACGCAAAACGCATAACGCATAGCGGATAACGCACAACGCATAAAACATAACGCATAACGCATAACGCATAACGGATCACGCATTACTCATAACGCATAACGCATAACGCATAACGCATAACGCATAACGCATAACGCTTAACGCATAATGCATAACGCATAACACATAACGGATCACGCATTACTCATAACGCACAAAACATAACGCATAACGCATAACGCATAACGGATCACGCATTACTCATAACGCATAACGCATAACGCATAACGCATAACGCATAACGCATAACACATAACGCATAACGCATAACACATAACGCATAACCTATAACGCATAACGCACAACGCATAACACATAACGCATAACGCATAACGCATAACGCATAACGGATCAAGCATTACTCATAACGCATAACGCATAACGCATAACGCATAACGCATAACGCATAACGCATAACGCATAACGCATAACGCATAACGCATAACGCATAACGCATAACGCATAACGCATAACGCATAACGCATAACGCATAACGCATAACGCATAACGCATAACGCATAACGCATAACGCATAACGCATAACGCATATCGCATAACGCATAACGCATAACGCATAACGCATAACGCATAACGCATAACGCATAACGGATCACGCATTACTCATAACGCATAACGCATAAAGCATAACGCATAACGCATAATGCATAACGCATAACGCATAACGCATAACGCATAACGCATAACACATAACGCATAACCTATAACGCATAACGCATAACGCACAACGCATAACGCATAACGCATAACGCAAAACGCATAACGCATAGCGGATAACGCACAACGCATAAAACATAACGCATAACGCATAACGCATAACGGATCACGCATTACTCATAACGCATAACGCATAACGCATAACGCATAACGCATAACGCATAACGCATAACGCATAATGCATAACGCATAACACATAACGGATCACGCATTACTCATAACGCATAAAACATAACGCATAACGCATAACGCATAACGGATCACGCATTACTCATAACGCATAACGCATAACGCATAACGCATAACGCATAACGCATAACACATAACGCATAACGCATAACACATAACGCATAACGCACAACGCATAACACATAACGCATAACGCATAACGCATAACGCATAACGGATCAAGCATTACTCATAACGCATAACGCATAACGCATAACGCATAACGCATAACGCATAACGCATAACGCACAACGCATAACGCATAACGCAAAACGCATAACGCATAGCGGATAACGCACAACGCATAACACATAACGCATAATTCATAACGCATTACGCATAACGCATAACGCATAACGCATAACGCATAACGCATAACGCATAACGCATAACGCATAACGCATAACGCATAACGCATAACGCATAACGCATTACGCATAACGCATAACGCATAACGCATAACGCATAACGCATATCGCATAACGCATAAAGCATAACGCATAACGCATAACGCATAACGCATAACGCATAACGGATAACGCATAACGGATAACCCATAACGCATAACGCATAACGCATATCGCATAACGCATAACGCATAACACATAACGCATAACCCATAACGCATAACGCATAACGCATAACGCATAACGGATCACGCATTACTCATAACGCATAACGCATAACGGATCACGCATTTCGCATAACGCATAACGCATAACGCATAACGCATAACGCATAACGCATAACGCATAACGCATAACGCATAACGCATAACGCATAACGCATAACGCATAACGCATAACGCATAACGCATAACGCATAACGCATAACGCATAACGCATAACGCATAACGCATAACGCATAACGCATAACGCATAACGCATAACGCATAACGCATAACGCATAACGCATAACGCATAACGCATAACGCATAACGCATAACGCATATCGCATAACGCATAACGCATAACGCATAACGCATAACGCATAACGCATAACGCATAACGGATCACGCATTACTCATAACGCATAACGCATAAAGCATAACGCATAACGCATAATGCATAACGCATAACGCATAACGCATAACGCATAACGCATAATACATAACGCATAACCTATAACGCATAACGCATAACGCACAACGCATAACGCATAACGCATAACGCAAAACGCATAACGCATAGCGGATAACGCACAACGCATAAAACATAACGCATAACGCATAACGCATAACGGATCACGCATTACTCATAACGCATATCGCATAACGCATAACGCATAACGCATAACGCATAACGCATAACGCATAATGCATAACGCATAACACATAACGGATCACGCATTACTCATAACGCATAAAACATAACGCATAACGCATAACGCATAACGGATCACGCATTACTCATAACGCATAACGCATAACGCATAACGCATAACGCATAACGCATAACACATAACGCATAACGCATAACACATAACGCATAACCTATAACGCATAACGCACAACGCAAACACATAACGCATAACGCATAACGCATAACGCATAACGCATAACGCATAACGCATAACGCATAACGCATAACGCATAACGCATAACGCATAACGCATAACGCATAACGCATAACGCATAACGCATAACGCATAACGCATAACGCATAACGCATAACGCATAACGCATAACGCATAACGCATAACGCATAACGCATAACGCATAACGCATATCGCATAACGCATAACGCATAACGCATAACGCATAACGCATAACGCATAACGCATAACGCATAACGCATAACGCATATCGCATAACGCATAACGCATAACGCATAACGCATAACGCATAACGGATAACGCATAACGGATAACCCATAACGCATAACGCATAACGCATAACGCATAACGCATAACGCATAACGCATAACGCATAACGCATAACGCATAACGCATAACGCATAACGCATAACGCATAACGCATAACGCATAACGCATAAGGCATAACGCATAACGCAAAACGCATAACGCATAACGCATAACGCATAACACATAACGGATCACGCATTACTCATAACGCATAACGCATAAAGCATAACGCATAACGCATAATGCATAACGCATAACGCATAACGCATAACGCATAACGCATAACGCATAACGCATAACGCATAACGCATAATGCACAACGCATAACGAATAACGCAAAACGCATAACGCATAACGGATCCAGGATTACTCATAACGCATAACGCATAACGCATAACGGATCACGCATTACTCATAACGCATAACGCATAACGCATAACGGATCACGCATTACTCATAACGCATAACGCATAACGCATAACGCATAACGCATAACGCATAACGCAAATCGTATAACGCATAACGCATAACGCATAACGCAATACGCATAACGTATTACGCATAACGCATAACTCAAAACGCATAACGCATAGCGGATAACGCACAACGCATAACACATAACGCATAACGCATAACGCATAACGCATAACGCATATCGCATAACGCATAACGCATAACGCATAACGCATAACGCATAACGCATAACGCATAACGCACAACGCATAACGGATAACGCATAAGGGTTAACACATAACGCATAACGCATTACGCATAACGCATAACGCATAACGCATAACGCATAACGCATAACGCATAACGCATAACGCATAACGCATAACGCATAACGCAAAAAGCATAACGCATAACGGGTCACGCATTACTCATAACCCATAACGCATAACGCATAACGCATAACGCATAACGCATAACGCATAACACATAACGCATAACCCATAATGCATAACGCATAACGCATAACGCATAATGCATAACGCATAACGCATAACGCATAACGGATCACGCATTACTCATAACGCATAACGCATAACGGATCACGCATAACGCATAACGCATAACGCATAACGCATAACGCATAACGCATAACGCATAACGGATCACGCATTACTCATAACGCATAACGCATAACGGATCACGCATTTCTCATAACGCATAACGCATAACGCATAACGCATAACGCATAACGCATAACGCATAACGCATAACGGATCACGCATTACTCATAACGCATAACGCATAACGGATCACGCATTTCGCATAACGCATAACGCATAACGCATAACGCATAACGCATAACGCATAACGCATAACGCATAACGCATAACGCATAACGCATAACGCATAACGCATAACGCATAACGGATCACGCATTACTCATAACGCATAACGCATAACGGATCACGCATTTCGCATAACGCATAACGCATAACGCATAACGCATAACGCATAACGCATAACGCATAACGCATAACGCATAACGCATAACGCATAACGCATAACGCATAACGCATAACGCATAACGCATAACGCATAACGCATAACGCATAACGCATAACGCATAACGCATAACGCAAAACGCATAACGCATAACGCATAACACATAACGGATCACGCATTACTCATAACGCATAACGCATAAAGCATAACGCATAACGCATAACGCATAATGCATAACGCATAACGCATAACGCATAACGCATAACGCATAACACATAACGCATAACCTATAACGCATAACGCATAACGCACAACGCATAACGCATAACGCATAACGCAAAACGCATAACGCATAGCGGATAACGCACAACGCATAAAACATAACGCATAACGCATAACGCATAACGGATCACGCATTACTCATAACGCATAACGCATAACGCATAACGCATAACGCATAACGCATAACGCATAACGCATAATGCATAACGCATAACACATAACGGATCACGCATTACTCATAACGCATAAAACATAACGCATAACGCATAACGCATAACGGATCACGCATTACTCATAACGCATAACGCATAACGCATAACGCATAACGCATAACACATAACGCATAACGCATAACACATAACGCATAACCTATAACGCATAACGCACAACGCATAACACATAACGCATAACGCATAACGCATAACGCATAACGGATCAAGCATTACTCATAACGCATAACGCATAACGCATAACGCATAACGCATAACGCATAACGCATAACGCATAACGCATAACGCATAACGCATAACGCATAACGCATAACGCATAACGCATAACGCATAACGCATAACGCATAACGCATAACGCATAACGCATAACGCATAACGCATATCGCATAACGCATAACGCATAACGCATAACGCATAACGCATAACGCATAACGCATAACGGATCACGCATTACTCATAACGCATAACGCATAAAGCATAACGCATAACGCATAATGCATAACGCATAACGCATAACGCATAACGCATAACGCATAATACATAACGCATAACCTATAACGCATAACGCATAACGCACAACGCATAACGCATAACGCATAACGCAAAACGCATAACGCATAGCGGATAACGCACAACGCATAAAACATAACGCATAACGCATAACGCATAACGGATCACGCATTACTCATAACGCATATCGCATAACGCATAACGCATAACGCATAACGCATAACGCATAACGCATAACGCATAACGCATAACACATAACGGATCACGCATTACTCATAACGCATAAAACATAACGCATAACGCATAACGCATAACGGATCACGCATTACTCATAACGCATAACGCATAACGCATAACGCATAACGCATAACGCATAACACATAACGCATAACGCATAACACATAACGCATAACCTATAACGCATAACGCACAACGCAAACACATAACGCATAACGCATAACGCATAACGCATAACGCATAACGCATAACGCATAACGCATAACGCATAACGCATAACGCATAACGCATAACGCATAACGCATAACGCATAACGCATAACGCATAACGCATAACGCATAACGCATAACGCATAACGCATAACGCATAACGCATAACGCATAACGCATAACGCATAACGCATAACGCATAACGCATAACGCATAACGCATATCGCATAACGCATAACGCATAACGCATAACGCATAACGCATAACGCATAACGCATAACGCATAACGCATAACGCATATCGCATAACGCATAACGCATAACGCATAACGCATAACGCATAACGGATAACGCATAACGGATAACCCATAACGCATAACGCATAACGCATAACGCATAACGCATAACGCATAACGCATAACGCATAACGCATAACGCATAACGCATAACGCATAACGCATAACGCATAACGCATAACGCATAACGCATAAGGCATAACGCATAACGCAAAACGCATAACGCATAACGCATAACGCATAACACATAACGGATCACGCATTACTCATAACGCATAACGCATAAAGCATAACGCATAACGCATAATGCATAACGCATAACGCATAACGCATAACGCATAACGCATAACGCATAACGCATAACGCATAACGCATAATGCACAACGCATAACGAATAACGCAAAACGCATAACGCATAACGGATCCAGGATTACTCATAACGCATAACGCATAACGCATAACGGATCACGCATTACTCATAACGCATAACGCATAACGCATAACGGATCACGCATTACTCATAACGCATAACGCATAACGCATAACGCATAACGCATAACGCATAACGCAAATCGTATAACGCATAACGCATAACGCATAACGCAATACGCATAACGTATTACGCATAACGCATAACTCAAAACGCATAACGCATAGCGGATAACGCACAACGCATAACACATAACGCATAACGCATAACGCATAACGCATAACGCATATCGCATAACGCATAACGCATAACGCATAACGCATAACGCATAACGCATAACGCATAACGCACAACGCATAACGGATAACGCATAAGGGTTAACACATAACGCATAACGCATTACGCATAACGCATAACGCATAACGTATATCGCATAACGCATAACGCATAACGCATAACGCATAACGCATAACGCATAACGGATAACGCATAACGGATAACCCATAACGCATAACGCATAACGCATAACGCATAACGCATAACGCATAACACATAACGCATAACCAATAACGCATAACGCATAACGCATAACGCTTAACGCATGACCCATAGCGCATAACGCATTACGCGTAACTCATAACGCAAAAAGCATAACGCATAACGGGTCAGGCATTACTCATAACGCATAGCGCATAACGCATAACGCATAACGCATAACACATAACGCATAACCCATAACGCATAACTCATAACGCATAACGCATAACGCATAACGCATAACGCATAACGCATAACGCATAACGGATCACGCATTACTCATAACGCATAACGCATAACGGATCACGCATAACGCATAACCCATAACGCATAACACATAACGCATAACGCATAACGCATAACGTATAACGGATCACGCATTACTCATAACGCATAACGTATAACGGATCACGCATTTCTCATAACGCATAACGCATAACGCATAACGCATAACGCATAACGCATAACGCATAACGCATAACGCATAACGCATAACGCATAACGCATAACGCATAACGCATAACGCATAACGCATAACGCATAACGCATAACGCATAACGCATAACGCATAACGCATAACGCATAACGCATATCGCATAACGCATAACGCATAACGCATAACGCATAACGCATAACGCATAACGCATAACGCATAACGCATATCGCATAACGCATAACGCATAACGCATAACGCATAACGCATAACGGATAACGCATAACGGATAACCCATAACGCATAACGCATAACGCATAACGCATAACGCATAACACATAACGCATAACCCATAACGCATAACGCATAACGCTTAACGCATGACCCATAGCGCACAACGCATTACGCGTAAATCATAACGCATAAAGCATAATTCATAACGGGTCACGCATTACTCATAACCCATAACGCATAACGCATAACGCATAACGCTTAACGCATAACGCATAACACATAACGCATAACCCATAACGCATAACGCATAACGCATAACGCATAACGCATAACGCATAACGCATAACGCATAACGCACAACGCATTACGGGTAACGCATAAGGGTTAACACATAACGCATAACGCATTACGCATAACGCATAACGCATAACGCATAACGCATAACGCATAACGCACAACGCATAACGCATAACGCATAACGCAAAACGCATAACGCATAGCGGCTAACGCACAACGCATAAAACATAACGCATAACGCATAACGCATAACGGATCACGCATTACTCATAACGCATAACGCATAACGCATAACGCATAACGCATAACGCATAACGCATAACGCATGACGCATAACACATAACGCATAACGCATAATGCATAACGCATATCGCATAACGCATAACGCATAACGCATAACGCATAACGCATAACGCATAACGCATAACGCATAACGCATAACGCATAACGTATATCGCATAACGCATAACGCATAACGCATAACGCATAACGCATAACGGATAACGCATAACGGATAACCCATAACGCATGATGCATAACGCATAACGCATAACGCATAACACATAACGCATAACCCATAACGCATAACGCATAACGCATAACGCTTAACGCATGACCCATAGCGCATAACGCATTACGCGTAACTCATAACGCAAAAAGCATAACGCATAACGGGTCACGCATTACTCATAACCCATAACGCATAGCGCATAACGCATAACGCATAACGCATAACACATAACGCATAACCCATAACGCATAACTCATAACGCATAACGCATAACGCATAACGCATAACGCATAACGCATAACGGATCACGCTTTACTTATAACGCATAACGCATAACGGATCACGCATAACGCATAACGCATAACCCATAACGCATAACACATAACGCATAACGCATAACGCATAACGCATAACGCATAACGGATCACGCATTACTCATAACGCATAACGTATAACGGATCACGCATTTCTCATAACGCATAACGCATAACGCATAACGCATAACGCATAACGCATAACGCATAACGCATAACGCATAACGCATAACGCATAACGCATAACGCATAACGCATAACGCATAACGCAAAACGCATAACGCATAACACATAACGGATCACGCATTACTCATAACGCATAACGCATAAAGCATAACGCATAACGCATAATGCATAACGCATAACGCATAACGCATAACGCATAACGCATAACGCATAACACATAACGCATAACCTATAACGCATAACGCATAACGCACAACGCATAACGCATAACGCATAACGCATAACGCAAAACGCATAACGCATAGCGGATAACGCACAACGCATAACACATAACGCATAACGGATAACGCATAACGCATAACGGATCAGGCATTACTCATAACGCATAACGCATAACGCATAACGCATAACGCATAAAGCATAACGCATAACGCATAACGCATAACGCATAACGCATAACGCATAACGCATAACGCATAACGCATATCGCATAACGCATAACGCATAACGCATAACGCATAACGCATAACGCATAACGCATAACGCATATCGCATAACGCATAACGCATAACGCATAACGCATAACGCATAACGCATAACGGATAACGCATAACGGTTAACCCATAACGCATAACGCATAACGAATAACGCATAACGCATAACACATAACGCATAACCCATAACGCATAACGCATAACGCATAACGCTTAACGCATGACCCATAGCGCACAACGCATTACGCGTAAATCATAACGCATAAAGCATAATGCATAACGGGTCACGCATTACTCATAACCCATAACGCATAACGCATAACGCATAACGCATAACGCATAACGCATAACACATAACGCATAACCCATAACGCATAACGCATAACGCATAACGCATAACGCATAACGGATCACGCATTACTCATAACGCATAACGCATAACGGATCACGCATAACGCATAACGCATAACACATAATGCACAACGCATAACGAATAACGCAAAACGCATAACGCATAACGGATCCAGGATTACTCATAACGCATAACGCATAACGCATAACGGATCACGCATTACTCATAACGCATAACGCATAACGCATAACGGATCACGCATTACTCATAACGCATAACGCATAACGGATCACGCATTTCTCATAACGCATAACGCATAACGCATAACGCATAACGCATAACGCATAACGCATAACGCATAACGGATCACGCATTACTCATAACGCATAACGCATAACGGATCACGCATTTCGCATAACGCATAACGCATAACGCATAACGCATAACGCATAACGCATAACACATAACGCATAACGCATAACACATAACGCATAACGCATAGCGCATAACGCATAACGCAAATCGCATAACGCATAAGGCATAACGCATAACGCATAACGGATCACGCATTACTCATAACGCATAACGCATAACGGATCACGCATTTCTCATAACGCATAACGCATAACGCATAACGCATAACGCATAACGCATAACGCATAACGAATAACGCATAACGCATAACGCATAACGCATAACGCATAACGCATAACGCATAACGCATAACGCATAACGCATAACGCATAACGCATAACGCATATCGCATAACGCATAACGCATAACGCATAACGCATAACGCATAACGGATAACGCATAACGGTTAACCCATAACGCATAACGCATAACGAATAACGCATAACGCATAACACATAACGCATAACCCATAACGCATAACGCATAACGCATAACGCTTAACGCATGACCCATAGCGCACAACGCATTACGCGTAAATCATAACGCATAAAGCATAATGCATAACGGGTCACGCATTACTCATAACCCATAAAACATAACGCATAACGCATAACGCATAACGCATAACGCATAACACATAACTGTAGGGAGAAGTCGTCTTCGAGCGACGAGAATTCCGTCGAATGTCGCGTCGCTAGAAACGATAGCGACGCGACGATTCGATATTTGTTATTATGTTTATCGATTGCGTTATTCAAATTATAATATACGATTTTGTGATTCCGGTACGACGTGTGAAACCGAAAAGACGTGTGTGATCTCAGACGGAGATTCAAACGGGATAATTTAATTAATTGTATTTCATTTAATTCATTATACTTCAAGTTACGTATTAAATTATTTTGTGTTTAAACCGTATTATTCTTTCGACGACTTAAATCCTACATTTTTGGGGGCTCGTCCTAAAGTCTGTGCGTGCAACGACGATTCAGTGCGCCGAAAATTGTGATCGAAATATTACGGAAGTACATACGCGATGTCGTCTCGAGATTTAAACGCGCTTTCACTCGCAGAACTAAAGGATATTCTGCGAAATGAGGGTCTACAGACGTCCGGAACGAAGTCGGTACTTGTGGCGAGATTGATTGAACACGATCCATCATGTCAATGGGCCTACCGCGGTCAGACGGACACGGTAAACGAAAATGCGGGTGGAGACGTGAGCGAGAATCATCCTACGGGAAATTCGGCGAGAAGTGACGATGCAGAGGACGTTCGGCGCGAGATAAGCCTTTTAAACAGAGAAAGAGAAATAGCAGAGAAAGAACTGGAGTTGACGAGACGCGAACTTGCATTAATGCAAGAAACACGACGTTCGAGCGGACGAGAACATACGAATCCGAGAGAAGAAAACACACACGGACGAGTTGGTGTTAAAACTGTCGCCGAGCTGCTCGCGTACTTCGATGGAAAGTCGGAGGACTATCCAACGTGGGTGAAGCAAATAAACGTGTTACGAAGAACGTATAAATTGAATGATGATGAGACAAAAGTGTTAATAGGAATGCGCGTTCGGGGAAAAGCGAGAGATTGGGTTCACTCGCGTTCGGAATACATCGAACTGCTTGCCGACGATCTGCTCTCGAAGTTCGAACAGATGTTCTACCACAGGCCAAGCAACATTCTGCTGCGCGACCGATTACGAGAACGAGTGTGGAAGAAGAACGAGTCTTTTGAGGACTATTTCCACGATAAAATTATAAAGGCGAACCGTGTACCGATAGACGACGAAGTTGAGCTAGTCGACCACATCATCGAGGGCATTCCAGACAGATCTCTAAGGTCGCAGGCGAAGATGCATTGTTTCAAGACTCCAGAAGCATTGCTGGTAGCATTCGAACAGTTGATGCTTCCGTCAACGAGCTTCGCGGGAAATTCGTTCATCGACGAGCGGAGAAGGCTACCAACAACCCAACAGGATAGGGAAGCGTTCCGGAAGGACAAACCGAGGAGGTGCTTCAACTGCAACAATGAGGGTCATCTCAGTGCAGACTGTCCGGCAAAGTCTCGCGGTCCCATATGTTTTCGGTGCGGCCAACATGGACACCATGCGTCGAACTGCCCAAAGCAAGAAAGCGGCGCCGAAAAAGCGGTGAATTTAATAACGCGATTTGCCTCGACTCAATCCTGTAAAGCGGTAAGAGTGAACAATGTTAAACTGATGTCGATAATAGATACCGCGAGTGATCTAACGCTCATGAGCGCGTCTTGTCTTGTAAAAATAGGAGCACCGTGTTTACAGATTAGCGGAACGACTTTTGCGGGCGTTGGGTCAAACGGACATAAGACATTAGGCAAATTTGTAACCAGCGTTGTTATTGACGAACACGCATATGAAATTGAATTTCACGTAGTTTCCGACGTTTTACTAAAATACGATTTACTTCTAGGCACAGACTTTTTAAATACAGTTAGGTTAGTAAGAAACGGCCGAGAGGTATCGATCGAGAAAATTCGGGAAAACCCTATCGCGGGTGAACGCGTTGATGATAGTATGCCGGAAGTTTTTCGGATTGTATGCGAGCGTGACGACATAGATATAGCAAATATAGGGGTTACCAACGAAGAAAAGATTCAGATCCTGCAGACAAACCTGAAGAGTCTGACCACTGAGATGAAACAGAAGGAGCAGATGATGGAAACGAAGATGAAGGACATGCAGAAGACGTTGAAGAGTAGCGAAGCCTTAATTGCTGAGATCGAGAAGCACAGGGACAGCTACGAAACACGATTGCTCGAATTGAAAGAGAAGATAAGCGCGAAGGATAACAAGACAATGAACATGATCAAACAGCTATTTGAGAAGCTAGACTCTGTCACCTGGGAGTGCGGTCTGGAAAAAGTGAAAAAACAACATGTCAAGGATACGCTGAACGAAACGGAGGAAGAGGAGACCGCTCTGTATCAAAAGCACGAGGAGGGCGTCCTCACAGCCAACAAACGGACGCATGTCGGTCCCGACCTGAAGCTCACCACGAAGTATTTGGGCCGTAGGCTTCATGAAACCAGGAGCCGGCACAGACGACGACAATATCAACGACGAGGAGGAAGAATAAAGAGTATGCGCAGTCTCTGAGGGCAGAGACTAGTGTCGGATGGCCGAGTGTAGGGAGAAGTCGTCTTCGAGCGACGAGAATTCCGTCGAATGTCGCGTCGCTAGAAACGATAGCGACGCGACGATTCGATATTTGTTATTATGTTTATCGATTGCGTTATTCAAATTATAATATACGATTTTGTGATTCCGGTACGACGTGTGAAACCGAAAAGACGTGTGTGATCTCAGACGGAGATTCAAACGGGATAATTTAATTAATTGTATTTCATTTAATTCATTATACTTCAAGTTACGTATTAAATTATTTTGTGTTTAAACCGTATTATTCTTTCGACGACTTAAATCCTACATAACGCATAACCCATAACGCATAACGCATAACGCATAACGCATAACGCATAACGCATAACGGATCACGCATTACTCATAACGCATAACGCATAACGGATCACGCATAACGCATAACGCATAACACATAATGCACAACGCATAACGAATAACGCAAAACGCATAACGCATAACGGATCCAGGATTACTCATAACGCATAACGCATAACGCATAACGGATCACGCATTACTCATAACGCATAACGCATAACGCATAACGGATCACGCATTACTCATAACGCATAACGCATAACGGATCACGCATTTCTCATAACGCATAACGCATAACGCATAACGCATAACGCATAACGCATAACGCATAACGCATAACGGATCACGCATTACTCATAACGCATAACGCATAACGGATCACGCATTTCGCATAACGCATAACGCATAACGCATAACGCATAACGCATAACGCATAACACATAACGCATAACGCATAGCGCATAACGCATAACGCAAATCGCATAACGCATAAGGCATAACGCATAACGCATAACGGATCACGCATTACTCATAACGCATAACGCATAACGGATCACGCATTTCTCATAACGCATAACGCATAACGCATAACGCATAACGCATAACGCATAACGCATAACGAATAACGCATAACGCATAACGCATAACGCATAACGCATAACGCATAACGCATAACGCATAACGCATAACGCATAACGCATAACGCATAACGCATAACGCATAACGCATAACGCATAACGCATAACGCATAACGCATAACGCATAACGCATAACGCAAAACGCATAACGCATAACGCATAACACATAACGGATCACGCATTACTCATAACGCATAACGCATAAAGCATAACGCATAACGCATAACGCATAACACATAAAGCATAACCTATAACGCATAACGCATAACGCACAACGCACAACGCATAACGCATAACGCATAACGCAAAACGCATAACGCATAGCGGATAACGCACAACGCATAACACATAACGCATAACGCATAACGCATAACGCATAACGGATCACGCATTACTCATAACGCATAACGCTTAACGCATAACGCATAACGCATAACGCATATCGCATAACGCATAACGCATAACGCATAACGCATAACGCATAACGCATAACCCATAACGCATAACGCATAACGCATAACGCACAACGCATAACGCATAACGCATAACGCAAAACGCATAATGCACAACGCATAACGAATAACGCAAAACGCATAACGCATAACGGATCCAGGATTACTCATAACGCATAACGCATAACACATAACGGATCACGCATTACTCATAACGCATAACGCATAAAGCATAACGCATAACGCATAATGCATAACGCATAACGCATAACACATAAAGCATAACCTATAACGCATAACGCATAACGCACAACGCACAACGCATAACGCATAACGCATAACGCATAACGCAAAACGCATAACGCATAGCGGATAACGCACAACGCATAACACATAACGCATAACGCATAACGCATAACGCATAACGGATCACGCATTACTCATAACGCATAACGCTTAACGCATAACGCATAACGCATAACGCATATCGCATAACGCATAACGCATAACGCATAACGCATAACGGATCACGCATTACTCATAACGCATAACGCATAACGGATCACGCATAACGCATAACGCATAACGCATAATGCACAACGCATAACGAATAACGCAAAACGCATAACGCATAACGGATCCAGGATTACTCATAACGCATAACGCATAACGCATAACGCATAACGCATAACGCATAACGCACAACGCATTACGGGTAACGCATAAGGGTTAACTCATAACGCATAACGCATAACGCATAACGCAAAACGCATAACGCATAGCGGCTAACGCACAACGCATAAAACATAACGCATAACGCATAACGCATAACGGATCACGCATTACTCATAACGCATAACGCATAACGCATAACGCATAACGCATTACGCATAACGCATAACGCATAACGCATGACGCATAACGCATAACGCATAACGCATAATGCATAACGCATATCGCATAACGCATAACGCATAACGCATAACGCATAACGCATAACGCATAACGCATAACGCATAACGCATAACGTATATCGCATAACGCATAACGCATAACGCATAACGCATAACGCATAACGCATAACGGATAACGCATAACGGATAACCCATAACGCATAACGCATAACGCATAACGCATAACGCATAACACATAACGCATAACCCATAACGCATAACGCATAACGCATAACGCTTAACGCATGACCCATAGCGCATAACGCATTACGCGTAACTCATAACGCAAAAAGCATAACGCATAACGGGTCACGCATTACTCATAACCCATAACGCATAGCGCATAACGCATAACGCATAACGCATAACACATAACGCATAACCCATAACCCATAACGCATAACGCATAACGCATAACGCATAACGCATAACGCATAACGCATAACGGATCACGCATTACTCATAACGCATAACGCATAACGGATCACGCATAACGCATAACGCATAACCCATAACGCATAACACATAACGCATAACGCATAACGCATAACGCATAACGCATAACGCATAACGGATCACGCATTACTCATAACGCATAACGTATAACGGATCACGCATTTCTCATAACGCATAACGCATAACGCATAACGCATAACGCATAACGCAAAACGCATAACGCATAACGGATCCAGGATTACTCATAACGCATAACGCATAACGCATAACGGATCACGCATTACTCATAACGCATAACGCATAACGCATAACGGATCACGCATTACTCATAACGCATAACGCATAACGGATCACGCATTTCTCATAACGCATAACGCATAACGCATAACGCATAACGCATAACGCATAACGCATAACGCATAACGGATCACGCATTACTCATAACGCATAACGCATAACGGATCACGCATTTCGCATAACGCATAACGCATAACGCATAACGCATAACGCATAACGCATAACGCATAACGCATAACGCATAACGCATAACGCATAACGCATAACGCATAACGCATAACGCATAACGCATAACGCATAACGCATAACGCATAACGCATAACGCATAACGCATAACGCATAACGCATAACGCATAACGCATAACGCATAACGCATAACGCATAACGCATAACGCATTACGCATAACACATAACGCATAACGCATAACGCATAACGCAAATCGCATAACGCATAAGGCATAACGCATAACGCATAACGCATTACGCATAACGCATAACGCATAACGCATAACGCATAACACATAACGCATAACGCATAGCGCATAACGCATAACGCAAATCGCATAACGCATAAGGCATAACGCATAACGCATAACGGATCACGCATTACTCATAACGCATAACGCATAACGGATCACGCATTTCTCATAACGCATAACGCATAACGCATAACGCATAACGCATAACGCATAACGAATAACGCATAACGCATAACGCATAACGCATAACGCATAACGCATAACGCATAACGCATAACGCATAACGCATAACGCATAACGCATAACGCATAACGCATAACGCATAACGCATAACGCATAACGCATAACGCATAACGCATAACGCATAACGCATAACGCATAACGCATAACGCATAACGCATAACGCATAACGCAAAACGCATAACGCATAACGCATAACGCATAACACATAACGGATCACGCATTACTCATAACGCATAACGCATAAAGCATAACGCATAACGCATAATGCATAACGCATAACGCATAACACATAAAGCATAACCTATAACGCATAACGCATAACGCACAACGCACAACGCATAACGCATAACGCATAACGCAAAACGCATAACGCATAGCGGATAACGCACAACGCATAACACATAACGCATAACGCATAACGCATAACGGATCACGCATTACTCATAACGCATAACGCTTAACGCATAACGCATAACGCATAACGCATATCGCATGACGCATAACGCATAACGCATAACGCATAACGCATAACGCATAACGCATAACCCATAACGCATAACGCATAACGCATAACGCACAACGCATAACGCATAACGCATAACGCAAAACGCATAACGCATAGCGGATAACGCACAACGCATAACACATAACGCATAACGCATAACGCATAACGCATAACGCATAACGCATAACGCATAACGCATAACGCATAACGCATAACGCATAACGCATAACGCATAACGCATAACGCATAACGCATAACGCATAACGCATAACGCATAACGCATAACGCATAACGCATAACGCATAACGCATAACGCATAACGCATAACGCATAACGCATAACGCATATCGCATAACGCATAAAGCATAACGCATAACGCATAACGCATAACGCATAACGCATAACGGATAACGCATAACGGATAACCCATAACGCATAACGCATAACGCATATCGCATAACGCATAACGCATAACACATAACGCATAACCCATAACGCATAACGCATAACGCATAACGCTTAACGCATGACCCATAGCGCATAACGCATTACGCGTAACTCATAACGCAAAAAGCATAACGTATAACGGGTCACGCATTACTCATAACCCATAACGCATAACGCATAACGCATAACGCATAACGCATAACGCATAACGCATAACGCATAACGCATAACACATAACGCATAACCCATAATGCATAACGCATAACGCATAACGCATAACGCATAACGCATAACGCATAACGCATAACGCTTAACGCATAACGCATAACGCATAACGCATATCGCATAACGCATAAAGCATAACGCATAACGCATAACGCATAACGCATAACGCATAACGGATAACGCATAACGGATAACCCATAACGCATAACGCATAACGCATATCGCATATCGCATAACGCATAACGCATAACACATAACGCATAACCCATAACGCATAACGCATAACGCATAACGCATAACGCTTAACGCATGACCCATAGCGCATAACGCATTACGCGTAACTCATAACGCAAAAAGCATAACGCATAACGGGTCACGCATTACTCATAACCCATAACGCATAACGCATAACGCATAACGCATAACGCATAACGCATAACGCATAACGCATAACGCATATCGCATAACGCATAACGCATAACGCATAACGCATAACGCATATCGCATAACGCATAACGCATAACGCATAACGCATAACGCATAACGCATAACGCATAACGCATAACGCATATCGCATAACGCATAACGCATAACGCATAACGCATAACGCATAACGCATAACGGATAACGCATAACGGATAACCCATAACGCATAACGCATAATGCATAACGCATATCGCATAACGCATAACGCATAACGCATAACGCATAACGCATAACGCATAACGCATAACGCATAACGCATAACGCATATCGCATAACGCATAACGGATAACGCATAACGGATAACCCATAACGCATAACGCATAACGCATAACGCATAACGCATAACGCATAACGCATAACACATAACGCATAACCCATAACGCATAACGCATAACGCATAACGCTTAACGCATAACCCATAACGCATAACGCATAACGCATAACACATAACGCATAACCCATAACGCATAACGCATAACGCATAACGCATAACGCATAACGCATAACGCATAACGGATCACGCATTACTCATAACGCATAACGCATAACGCATAACGCATAACGCATAACGCATAACGCATAACGCATAACGCATAACGCATAACGCATAACGCATAACGCATAACGCATAATGCATAACGCATAACGCATAACGCATAACGCATAACGCATAACACATAACGCATAACCTATAACGCATAACGCATAACGCACAACGCATAACGCATAACGCATAACGCAAAACGCATAACGCATAGCGGATAACGCACAACGCATAAAACATAACGCATAACGCATAACGGATCACGCATTACTCATAACGCATAACGCATAACGCATAACGCATAACGCATAACGCATAACGCATAACGCATAACGCATAACGCATAACGCATAACGCATAACGCATGACGCATAACGCATAACGCATAACGCATAATGCATAACGCATATCGCATAACGCATAACGCATAACGCATAAC
This sequence comes from Lasioglossum morio, assembly GCA_916610235.2. Taxonomy (NCBI): domain Eukaryota; kingdom Metazoa; phylum Arthropoda; class Insecta; order Hymenoptera; family Halictidae; genus Lasioglossum; species Lasioglossum morio. Next base: position 2,819,562 of record CAKAJA020001042.1, on the reverse strand, counting down.
GCATAACGCATAACGCATAACGCATAACGCATAACGCATAACGCATAACGCATAACGCATAACGCATAACGGATAACGCATAACGGATAACCCATAACGCATAACGCATAACGCATAACGCATAACGCATAACGCATAACGCATAACACATAACGCATATCCCATAACGCATAACGCATAACGCATAACGCTTAACGCATAACCCATAACGCATAACGCATAACGCATAACACATAACGCATAACCCATAACGCATAACGCATAACGCATAACGCATAACGCATAACGCATAACGCATAACGGATCACGCATTACTCATAACGCATTACGCATAACGCATAACCCATAAATCATAACGCATAACGCATAACGCATAACGCATAACGCATAACGCATAACGGATCACGCATTACTCATAACGCATAACGTATAACGGATCACGCATTTCTCATAACGCATAACGCATAACGCATAACGCATAACGCATAACGCATAACGCATAACGCATAACGCATAACGCATAACGCATAACGCATAACGCATAACGCATAACGCATAACGCATAACGCATAACGCATAACGCATAACGCATAACGCATAACGCATAACGCATAACGCATAACGCATAACGCATAACGCATAACGCATAACGCATAACGCATAACGCATAACACATAACGCATAACGCATAACGCAAAACGCATAACGCATAACGCATAACACATAACGGATCACGCATTACTCATAACGCATAACGCATAAAGCATAACGCATAACGCATAATGCATAACGCATAACGCATAACGCATAACGCATAACACATAACGCATAACCTATAACGCATAACGCATAACGCACAACGCATAAAGCATAACGCATAACGCAAAACGCATAACGCATAGCGGATAACGCACAACGCATAACACATAACGCATAACGCATAACGCATAACGCATAACGGATCAAGCATTACTCATAACGCATAACGCATAACGCATAACGCATAACGCATAACGCATAACGCATAACGCATAACGCATAACGCATAACGCATAACGCATAACGCATAACGCATAACGCATAACGCATAACGCATAACGCATAACGCATAACGCATAACGCATAACGCACAACGCATAACGCATAACGCATAACGCATAACGCATAACGCATATCGCATAACGCATAACGCATAACGCATAACGCATAACGCATAACGCATAACGCATAACGCATAACGCATATCGCATAACGCATAACGCATAACGCATAACGCATAACGCATAACGCATAACGGATAACGCATAACGGATAACCCATAACGCATAACACATAACGCATAACCCATAACGCATAACGCATAACGCATAACGCATAACGCATAACGGATCACGCATTACTCATAACGCATAACGCATAACGGATCACGCATAACGCATAACGCATAACGCATAACGCATAACGCATAACGCTTAACACATAACGCATAACGCATAACGCATAACGCATATTGCGTAACGCATAACGCATATCGCATAACGCATAACGCATAACGCATAACACATAACGCATAACGCATAACGCATAACGCAAATCGCATAACGCATAAGGCATAACGCATAACGCATAACGCATTACGCATAACGCATAACGCATAACGCATAACACATAACGCATAACGCAAAGCGCATAACGCATAACGCAAATCGCATAACGCATAAGGCATAACGCATAACGCATAACGGATCACGCATTACTCATAACGCATAACGCATAACGGATCACGCATTTCTCATAACGCATAACGCATAACGCATAACGCATAACGCATAACGCATAACGAATAACGCATAACGGATCACGCATTACTCATAACGCATAACGCATAACGCATAACGCATGACGCATAACGCATATCGCATAACGCATAACGCATAACGCATAACGCATAACGCATAACGCATAACCCATAACGCATAACGCATAACGCACAACGCATAACGCATAACGCATAACGCAAAACGCATAACGCATAGCGGATAACGCACAACGCATAACACATAACGCATAACGCATAACGCATAACGCATAACGCATAACGCATAACGCATAACGCATAACGCATAACGCAAATCGCATAACGCATAACGCATAACGCATAACGCATAACGCATAACGCATAACGCATAACGCATAACGCATATCGCATAACGCATAAAGCATAACGCATAACGCATAACGCATAACGCATAACGCATAACGGATAACGCATAACGGATAACCCATAACGCATAACGCATAACGCATATCGCATAACGCATAACGCATAACACATAACGCATAACCCATAACGCATAACGCATAACGGATCACGCATTACTCATAACGCATAACGCATAACGGATCACGCATAACGCATAACGCATAACGCATAACGCATAACGCTTAACACATAACGCATAACGCATAACGCATATTGCGTAACGCATAACGCATAACGCATAACGCATAACGCATAACGCATAACGCATAACACATAACGCATAACGCATAACGCATAACGCAAATCGCATAACGCATAAGGCATAACGCATAACGCATAACGCATTACGCATAACGCATAACGCATAACGCATAACGCATAACGCATAACGCATAACGCATAACGCATAACGCATAACGCATAACGCATATCGCATAACGCATAACGGATAACGCATAACGGATAACCCATAACGCATAACGCATAACGCATAACGCATAACGGATAACGCATAACGCATAACACATAACGCATAACCCATAACGCATAACGCATAACGCATAACGCTTAACGCATAACCCATAACGCATAACGCATAACGCATAACACATAACGCATAACCCATAACGCATAACGCATAACGCATAACGCATAACGCATAACGCATAACGCATAACGGATCACGCATTACTCATAACGCATAACGCATAACGCATAACCCATAAATCATAACGCATAACGCATAACGCATAACGCATAACGCATAACGCATAACGCATAACGCATAACGCATAACGCATAACGCATAACGCATAACGCATAACGCATAACGCATAACGCATAACGCATAACGCATAACGCATAATGCATAACGCATAACGCATAACGCATAACGCATAACGCATAACACATAACGCATAACCTATAACGCATAACGCATAACGCACAACGCATAACGCATAACGCATAACGCAAAACGCATAACGCATAGCGGATAACGCACAACGCATAAAACATAACGCATAACGCATAACGGATCACGCATTACTCATAACGCATAACGCTTATCGCATAACGCATAACGCATAACGCATAACGCATAACGCATAACGCATGACGCATAACGCATAACGCATAACGCATAATGCATAACGCATATCGCATAACGCATAACGCATAACGCATAACGCATAACGCATAACGCATAACGCATAACGCATAACGCATAACGCATAACGCATAACGCATAACGCATAACGGATAACGCATAACGGATAACCCATAACGCATAACGCATAACGCATAACGCATAACGCATAACGCATAACGCATAACGCATAACACATAACGCATAACCCATAACGCATAACGCATAACGCATAACGCTTAACGCATAACCCATAACGCATAACGCATAACGCATAACACATAACGCATAACCCATAACGCATAACGCATAACGCATAACGCATAACGCATAACGCATAACGCATAACGGATCACGCATTACTCATAACGCATAACGCATAACGCATAACCCATAAATCATAACGCATAACGCAGAACGCATAACGCATAACGCATAACGCATAACGCATAACGGATCACGCATTACTCATAACGCATAACGTATAACGGATCACGCATTTCTCATAACGCATAACGCATAACGCATAACGCATAACGCATAACGCATAACGCATAACGCATAACGCATAACGCATAACGCATAACGCATAACGCATAACGCATAACGCATAACGCATAACGCATAACGCATAACGCATAACGCATAACGCATAACGCATAACGCATAACGCATAACGCATAACGCATAACGCATAACACATAACGCATAACGCATAACGCAAAACGCATAACGCATAACGCATAACACATAACGGATCACGCATTACTCATAACGCATAACGCATAACGCATAACGCATAACGCATAACGCATAACGCATAACGCATAACGCATAACGCATAACACATAACGCATAACCTATAACGCATAACGCATAACGCACAACGCATAAAGCATAACGCATAACGCAAAACGCATAACGCATAGCGGATAACGCACAACGCATAACACATAACGCATAACGCATAACGCATAACGCATAACGGATCAAGCATTACTCATAACGCATAACGCATAACGCATAACGCATAACGCATAACGCATAACGCATAACGCATAACGCATAACGCATAACGCATAACGCATAACGCATAACGCATAACGCATAACGCAGAACGCATAACGCATAACGCATAACGCATAACGCATAACGCACAACGCATAACGCATAACGCATAACGCATAACGCATAACGCATATCGCATAACGCATAACGCATAACGCATAACGCATAACGCATAACGCATAACGCATAACGCATATCGCATAACGCATAACGCATAACGCATAACGCATAACGCATAACGCATAACGGATAACGCATAACGGATAACCCATAACGCATAACACATAACGCATAACCCATAACGCATAACGCATAACGCATAACGCATAACGCATAACGCATAACGGATCACGCATTACTCATAACGCATAACGCATAACGGATCACGCATAACGCATAACGCATAACGCATAACGCATAACGCTTAACACATAACGCATAACGCATAACGCATATTGCGTAACGCATAACGCATAACGCATAACGCATAACGCATAACGCATAACACATAACGCATAACGCATAACGCATAACGCAAATCGCATAACGCATAAGGCATAACGCATAACGCATAACGCATTACGCATAACGCATAACGCATAACGCATAACACATAACGCATAACGCAAAGCGCATAACGCATAACGCAAATCGCATAACGCATAAGGCATAACGCATAACGCATAACGGATCACGCATTACTCATAACGCATAACGCATAACGGATCACGCATTTCTCATAACGCATAACGCATAACGCATAACGCATAACGCATAACGCATAACGAATAACGCATAACGGATCACGCATTACTCATAACGCATAACGCATAACGCATAACGCATGACGCATAACGCATATCGCATAACGCATAACGCATAACGCATAACGCATAACGCATAACGCATAACCCATAACGCATAACGCATAACGCACAACGCATAACGCATAACGCGTAACGCAAAACGCATAACGCATAGCGGATAACGCACAACGCATAACACATAACGCATAACGCATAACGCATAACGCATAACGCATAACGCATAACGCATAACGCAAATCGCATAACGCATAACGCATAACGCATAACGCATAACGCATAACGCATAACGCATAACGCATAACGCATAACGCATATCGCATAACGCATAAAGCATAACGCATAACGCATAACGCATAACGCATAACGCATAACGGATAACGCATAACGGATAACCCATAACGCATAACGCATAACGCATAACGCATATCGCATAACGCATAACGCATAACACATAACGCATAACCCATAACGCATAACGCGTAACGCATAACGCATAACGCTTAACGCATGACCCATAGCGCATAACGCATTACGCGTAACTCATAACGCAAAAAGCATAACGCATAACGGGTCACGCATTACTCATAACCCATAACGCATAACGCATAACGCATAACGCATAACGCATAACGCATAACACATAACGCATAACCCATAATGCATAACGCATAACGCATAACGCATGACGCATAACGCATAACGCATAACGCATAACGCATAACGGATCACGCATTACTCATATCGCATAACGCATAACGGATCACGCATAACGCATAACGCATAACGCATAACGCATAACGCATAACGCATAACGCATAACGGATCACGCATTACTCATAACGCATAACGCATAACGGATCACGCATTTCTCATAACGCATAACGCATAACGCATAACGCATAACGCATAACGCATAACGCATAACGCATAACGCATAACGCATAACGCATAACGCATAACGCATAACGGATCACGCATTACTCATGACGCATAACGCATAACGGATCACGCATTTCGCATAACGCATAACGCATAACGCATAACGCATAACGCATAACGCATAACGCATAACGCATAACGCATAACGCATAACGCATAACGCATAACGCATAACGCATAACGCATAACGCATAACGCATAACGCATAACGCATAACGCATAACGCATAACGCATAACGCATAACGCATAACGCATAACGCAAAACGCATAACGCATAGCGGATAACGCACAACGCATAACACATAACGCATAACGCATAACGCATAACACATAACGGATCAAGCATTACTCATAACGCATAACGCATAACGCATAACGCATAACGCATAACGCATAACGCATAACGCATAACGCATAACGCATAACGCATAACGCATAACGCACAACGCATAACGCATAACGCATAACGCATAACGCATAACGCATATCGCATAACGCATAACGCATAACGCATAACGCATAACGCATACCGCATAACGCATAACGCATAACGCATATCGCATAACGCATAACGCATAACGCATAACGCATAACGCATAACGGATAACGCATAACGGATAACCCATAACGCATAACGCATAACGCATAACGCATAACGCATAACACATAACGCATAACCCATAACGCATAACGCATAACGCATAACGCTTAACGCATGACCCATAGCGCACAACGCATTACGCGTAACTCATAACGCATAAAGCATAATGCATAACGGGTCACGCATTACTCATAACCCATAACGCATAACGCATAACGCATAACGCATAACGCATAACGCATAACGCATAACGCATAACGGATCACGCATTACTCATATCGCATAACGCATAACGGATCACGCATAACGCATAACGCATAACGCATAACGCATAACGCATAACGCATAACGCATAACGCATAACGGATCACGCATTACTCATAACGCATAACGCATAACGGATCACGCATTTCTCATAACGCATAACGCATAACGCATAACGCATAACGCATAACGCATAACGCATAACGCATAACGCATAACGCATAACGCATAACGCATAACGCATAACGGATCACGCATTACTCATAACGCATAACGCATAACGGATCACGCATTTCGCATAACGCATAACGCATAACGCATAACGCATAACGCATAACGCATAACGCATAACGCATAACGCATAACGCATAACGCATAACGCATAACGCATAACGCATAACGCATAACGCATAACGCATAACGCATAACGCATAACGCAAAACGCATAACGCATAGCGGATAACGCACAACGCATAACACATAACGCATAACGCATAACGCATAACACATAACGGATCAAGCATTACTCATAACGCATAACGCATAACGCATAACGCATAACGCATAACGCATAACGCATAACGCATAACGCATAACGCATAACGCATAACGCATAACGCATAACGCATAACGCATAACGCATAACGCACAACGCATAACGCATAACGCATAACGCATAACGCATAACGCATATCGCATAACGCATAACGCATAACGCATAACGCATAACGCATAACGCATAACGCATAACGCATAACGCATAACGCATATCGCATAACGCACAACGCATAACGCATAACGCATAACGCATAACGGATAACGCATAACGGATAACCCATAACGCATAACGCATAACGCATAACGCATAACGCATAACACATAACGCATAACCCATAACGCATAACGCATAACGCATAACGCTAAACGCATGACCCATAGCGCGCAACGCATTACGCGTAACTCATAACGCATAAAGCATAATGCATAACGGGTCACGCATTACTCATAACCCATAACGCATAACGCATAACGCATAACGCATAACGCATAACACATAACGCATAACCCATTACGCATAACGCATAACGCATAACGCATAACGCATAACGGATCACGCATTACTCATAACGCATAACGCATAACGGATCACGCATAACGCATAACGCATAACGCATAACGCATAACGCTTAACACATAACGCATAACGCATAACGCATAACGCATATTGCGTAACGCATAACGCATAACGCATAACGCATAACGCATAACGCATAACACATAACGCATAACGCATAACGCATAACGCAAATCGCATAACGCATAAGGCATAACGCATAACGCATAACGCATTACGCATAACGCATAACGCATAACGCATAACGCATAACACATACCGCATAACGCAAAGCGCATAACGCATAACGCAAATCGCATAACGCATAAGGCATAACGCATAACGCATAACGGATCACGCATTACTCATAACGCATAACGCATAACGGATCACGCATTTCTCATAACGCATAACGCATAACGCATAACGCATAACGCATAACGCATAACGAATAACGCATAACGCATAACGCATAACGCATAACGCATAACGCATAACGCATAACGCATAACGCATAACGCATAACGCATAACGCATAACGCATAACCCATAACGCATAACGCATAACGCATAACGCATAACGCAAAACGCATAACGCATAACGCATAACGCATAACACATAACGGATCACGCGTTACTCATAACGCATAACGCATAAAGCATAACGCATAACGCATAATGCATAACGCATAACGCATAACCTATAACGCATAACGCATAACGCACAACGCACAACGCATAACCCATAACGCATAACGCATAACGCATAACGCATAACGCAAAACGCATAACGCATAGCGGATAACGCACAACGCATAACACATAAAGCATAACGCATAACGCATAACGCATAACGGATCACGCATTACTCATAACGCATAACGCATAACGCATAACGCATAACGCATAACGCATATCGCATAACGCATAACGCATAACGCATAACGCATGACGCATAACGCATAACCCATAACGCATAACGCATAACGCACAACGCATAACGCATAACGCATAACGCAAAACGCATAACGCATAGCGGATAACGCACAACGCATAACACAAAACGCATAACGCATAACGCATAACGCATAACGCATAACGCATAACGCATAACGCATAACGCATAACGCATAACGCATAACGCATAACGCATAACGCATAACGCATAACACATAACGCATATCGCATAACGCATAAATCATAACGCATAACGCATAACGCATAACGCATAACGCATAACGGATAACGCATAACGGATAACCCATAACGCATAACGCATAACGCATATCGCATAACGCATAACGCATAACACATAACGCATAACCCATAACGCATAACGCATAACGCATAACGCATAACGCTTAACGCATGACCCATAGCGCATAACGCATTACGCGTAACTCATAACGCAAAAAGCATAACGCATAACGCATAACGCATAACGCATAACGCATAACGCATAACGGATAACGCATAACGGATAACCCATAACGCATAACGCATAACGCATAACGCATATCGCATAACGCATAACGCATAACACATAACGCATAACCCATAACGCATAACGCATAACGCATAACGCATAACGCTTAACGCATGACCCATAGCGCATAACGCATTACGCGTAACTCATAACGCAAAAAGCATAACGCATAACGGGTCACGCATTACTCATAACCCATAACGCATAACGCATAACGCATAACGCATAACGCATAACGCATAACACATAACGCATAACCCATAATGCATAACGCATAACGCATAACGCATGACGCATAACGCATAACGCATAACGCATAACGCATAACGGATCACGCATTACTCATATCGCATAACGCATAACGGATCACGCATAACGCATAACGCATAACGCATAACGCATAACGCATAACGCATAACGCATAACGCATAACGGATCACGCATTACTCATAACGCATAACGCATAACGGATCACGCATTTCTCATAACGCATAACGCATAACGCATAACGCATAACGCATAACGCATAACGCATAACGCATAACGCATAACGCATAACGCATAACGCATAACGGATCACGCATTACTCATAACGCATAACGCATAACGGATCACGCATTTCGCATAACGCATAACGCATAACGCATAACGCATAACGCATAACGCATAACGCATAACGCATAACGCATAACGCATAACGCATAACGCATAACGCATAACGCATAACGCATAACGCATAACGCATAACGCAAAACGCATAACGCATAGCGGATAACGCACAACGCATAACACATAACGCATAACGCATAACGCATAACACATAACGGATCAAGCATTACTCATAACGCATAACGCATAACGCATAACGCATAACGCATAACGCATAACGCATAACGCATAACGCATAACGCATAACGCATAACGCATAACGCATAACGCATAACGCATAACGCACAACGCATAACGCATAACGCATAACGCATAACGCATAACGCATATCGCATAACGCATAACGCATAACGCATAACGCATACCGCATAACGCATAACGCATAACGCATATCGCATAACGCATAACGCATAACGCATAACGCATAACGGATAACGCATAACGGATAACCCATAACGCATAACGCATAACGCATAACGCATAACGCATAACACATAACGCATAACCCATAACGCATAACGCATAACGCATAACGCTTAACGCATGACCCATAGCGCACAACGCATTACGCGTAACTCATAACGCATAAAGCATAATGCATAACGGGTCACGCATTACTCATAACCCATAACGCATAACGCATAACGCATAACGCATAACGCATAACGCATAACGCATAACGGATCACGCATTACTCATATCGCATAACGCATAACGGATCACGCATAACGCATAACGCATAACGCATAACGCATAACGCATAACGCATAACGCATAACGGATCACGCATTACTCATAACGCATAACGCATAACGGATCACGCATTTCTCATAACGCATAACGCATAACGCATAACGCATAACGCATAACGCATAACGCATAACGCATAACGCATAACGCATAACGCATAACGCATAACGCATAACGCATAACGGATCACGCATTACTCATAACGCATAACGCATAACGGATCACGCATTTCGCATAACGCATAACGCATAACGCATAACGCATAACGCATAACGCATAACGCATAACGCATAACGCATAACGCATAACGCATAACGCATAACGCATAACGCATAACGCATAACGCATAACGCATAACGCATAACGCATAACGCATAACGCATAACGCATAACGCATAACGCAAAACGCATAACGCATAGCGGATAACGCACAACGCATAACACATAACGCATAACGCATAACGCATAACACATAACGGATCAAGCATTACTCATAACGCATAACGCATAACGCATAACGCATAACGCATAACGCATAACGCATAACGCATAACGCATAACGCATAACGCATAACGCATAACGCATAACGCATAACGCACAACGCATAACGCATAACGCATAACGCATAACGCATAACGCATATCGCATAACGCATAACGCATAACGCATAACGCATAACGCATAACGCATAACGCATAACGCATAACGCATATCGCATAACGCATAACGCATAACGCATAACGCATAACGCATAACGGATAACGCATAACGGATAACCCATAACGCATAACGCATAACGCATAACGCATAACGCATAACACATAACGCATAACCCATAACGCATAACGCATAACGCATAACGCTTAACGCATGACCCATAGCGCGCAACGCATTACGCGTAACTCATAACGCATAAAGCATAATGCATAACGGGTCACGCATTACTCATAACGCATAACGCATAACGCATAACCCATTACGCATAACGCATAACGCATAACGCATAACGCATAACGCATAACGCATAACGGATCACGCATTACTCATAACGCATAACGCATAACGGATCACGCATAACGCATAACGCATAACGCATAACGCATAACGCTTAACACATAACGCATAACGCATAACGCATATTGCGTAACGCATAACGCATAACGCATAACGCATAACGCATAACGCATAACACATAACGCATAACGCATAACGCATAACGCAAATCGCATAACGCATAAGGCATAACGCATAACGCATAACGCATTACGCATAACGCATAACGCATAACGCATAACGCATAACACATAACGCATAACGCAAAGCGCATAACGCATAACGCAAATCGCATAACGCATAAGGCATAACGCATAACGCATAACGGATCACGCATTACTCATAACGCATAACGCATAACGGATCACGCATTTCTCATAACGCATAACGCATAACGCATAACGCATAACGCATAACGCATAACGAATAACGCATAACGCATAACGCATAACGCATAACGCATAACGCATAACGCATAACGCATAACGCATAACGCATAACGCATAACCCATAACGCATAACGCATAACGCATAACGCATAACGCAAAACGCATAACGCATAACGCATAACACATAACGGATCACGCATTACTCATAACGCATAACGCATAAAGCATAACGCATAACGCATAATGCATAACGCATAACGCATAACCTATAACGCATAACGCATAACGCACAACGCACAACGCATAACCCATAACGCATGACGCATAACGCATAACGCATAACGCACAACGCATAACGCATAGCGGATAACGCATAACACATAAAGCATAACGCATAACGCATAACGCATAACGCATAACGGATCACGCATTACTCATAACGCATAACGCATAACGCATAACGCATAACGCATAACGCATAACGCATAACGCATATCGCATAACGCATAACGCATAACGCATAACGCATGACGCATAACGCATAACCCATAACGCATAACGCATAACGCACAACGCATAACGCATAACGCATAACGCAAAACGCATAACGCATAGCGGATAACGCACAACGCATAACACATAACGCATAACGCATAACGCATAACGCATAACGCATAACGCATAACGCATAACGCATAACGCATAACGCATAACGCATAACGCATAACGCATAACGCATAACGCATAACGCATAACGCATAACGCATAACACATAACGCATATCGCATAACGCATAAATCATAACGCATAACGCATAACGCATAACGCATAACGGATAACGCATAACGGATAACCCATAACGCATAACGCATAACGCATATCGCATAACGCATAACGCATAACACATAACGCATAACCCATAACGCATAACGCATAACGCATAACGCATAACGCTTAACGCATGACCCATAGCGCATAACGCATTACGCGTAACTCATAACGCAAAAAGGATAACGCATAACGGGTCACGCATTACTCATAACCCATAACGCATAACGCATAACGCATAACGCATAACGCATAACACATAACGCATAACCCATAATGCATAACGCATAACGCAAAACGCATAACGCATAGCGGATAACGCACAACGCATAACACATAACGCATAACGCATAACGCATAACGCATAACGCATAACGGATCACGCATTACTCACAACGCATAACGCATAACGGATCACGCATTTCGCATAACGCATAACGCATAACGCATAACGCATAACGCATAACGCATAACGCATAACGCATAACGCATAACGCATAACGCATAACGCATAACGCATAACGCATAACGCATAACGCATAAAGCATAACGCATAACGCATAATGCATAACGCATAACGCATAACGCATAACGCATAACACATAACGCATAACCTATAACGCATAACGCACAACGCACAACGCATAACACATAACGCATAACGCAAAACGCATAACGCATAGCGGATAACGCACAACGCATAACACATAACGCATAACGCATAACGCATAACGCATAACGGATCAAGCATTACTCATAACGCATAACGCATAACGCATAACGCATAACGCATAACGCATAACGCATAACGCATAACGCATAACGCATAACGCATAACGCATAACGCACAACGCATAACGCATAACGCATAACGCATAACGCATAACGCATATCGCATAACGCATAACGCATAACGCATAACGCATAACGCATAACGCATAACGCATAACGCATATCGCATAACGCATAACGCATAAGGCATAACGCATAACGCATAACGCATTACGCATAACGCATAACGCATAACGCATAACGCATAACGCATAACACATAACGCATAACGCAAAGCGCATAACGCATAACGCAAATCGCATAACGCATAAGGCATAACGCATAACGCATAACGGATCACGCATTACTCATAACGCATAACGCATAACGGATCACGCATTTCTCATAACGCATAACGCATAACGCATAACGCATAACGCATAACGCATAACGAATAACGCATAACGCATAACGCATAACGCATAACGCATAACGCATAACGCATAACGCATATCGCATAACGCATAAAGCATAACGCATAACGCATAACGCATAACGCATAACGCATAACGGATAACGCATAACGGATAACCCATAACGCATAACGCATAACGCATATCGCATAACGCATAACGCATAACACATAACGCATAACCCATAACGCATAACGCATAACGCATAACGCATAACGCTTAACGCATGACCCATAGCGCATAACGCATTACGCGTAGCTCATAACGCAAAAAGCATAACGCATAACGGGTCACGCATTACTCATAACCCATAACGCATAACGCATAACGCATAACGCATAACGCATAACGCATAACACATAACGCATAACCCATAATGCATAACGCATAACGCATAACGCATGACGCATAACGCATAACGCATAACGCATAACGCATAACGGATCACGCATTACTCATATCGCATAACGCGTAACGGATCACGCATAACGCATAACGCATAACGCATAACGCATAACGCATAACGCATAACGCATAACGGATCACGCATTACTCATAACGCATAACGCATAACGGATCACGCATTTCTCATAACGCATAACGCATAACGCATAACGCATAACGCATAACGCATAACGCAAAACGCATAACGCATAGCGGATAACGCACAACGCATAACACATAACGCATAACGCATAACGCATAACGCATAACGCATAACGCATAACGCATAACGCATAACGCATAACGCATAACGCATAACGCATAACGCATAACGCATAACGCATAACGCATAACGCATAACGCATAACACATAACGCATAACCCATAACGCATAACGCATAACGCATAACGCATAACGCTTAACGCATGACCCATAGCGCATAACGCATTACGCGTAACTCATAACGCAAAAAGCATAACGCATAACGGGTCACGCATTACTCATAACCCATAACGCATAACGCATAACGCATAACGCATAACGCATAACGCATAACGCATAACACATAACGCATAACCCATAATGCATAACGCATAACGCAAAACGCATAACGCATAGCGGATAACGCACAACGCATAACACATAACGCATAACGCATAACGCATAACGCATAACGCATAACGCATAACGCATAACGCATAACGCATAACGCATAACGCATAACGCATAACGCATAAGGCATAACGCATAACGCAAAACGCATAACGCATAACGCATAACGCATAACACATAACGGATCACGGATTACTCATAACGCATAACGCATAACGCATAACGCATAACGCATAACGCATAACGCATAACGCATAACGCATAACGCATAACGCATAACGCATAACGCATAACGCAAAACGCATAACGCATAACGCATAACACATAACGGATCACGCATTACTCATAACGCATAACGCATAAAGCATAACGCATAACGCATAATGCATAACGCATAACGCATAACGCATAACGCATAACACATAACGCATAACCTATAACGCATAACGCACAACGCACAACGCATAACGCATAACGCATAACGCAAAACGCATAACGCATAGCGGATAACGCACAACGCATAACACATAACGCATAACGCATAACGCATAACGCATAACGGATCAAGCATTACTCATAACGCATAACGCATAACGCATAACGCATAACGCATAACGCATAACGCATAACGCATAACGCATAACGCATAACGCATAACGCACAACGCACAACGCATAACGCATAACGCATAACGCATAACGCATATCGCATAACGCATAACGCATAACGCATAACGCATAACGCATAACGCATAACGCATAACGCATAACGCATATCGCATAACGCATAACGCATAACGCATAACGCATAACGCATAACGCATAACGGATAACGCATAACGCACAACGCATAACGCATAACGCATAACGCATAACGCATAACGCATAACGCATAACGCATAACGCATAACGCATAACGCATATCGCATAACGCATAACGCATAACGCATAACGCATAACGCATAACGCATAACGCATAACGCACAACGCATAAAGCATAATGCATAACGGGTCACGCATTACTCATAACCCATAACGCATAACGCATAACGCATAACGCATAACGCATAACACATAACGCATAACCCATAACGCATAACGCATAACGCATAACGCATAACGCATAACGGATCACGCATTACTCATAACGCATAACGCATAACGGATCACGCATAACGCATAACGCATAACTCATAACGCATAACGCTTAACACATAACGCATAACGCATAACGCATATTGCGTAACGCATAACGCATAACGCATAACGCATAACACATAACGCATAACGCATAACGGATCACGCATTACTCATAACGCATAACGCATAACGCATAACGCATAACGCATAACGCATAACGCATAACGCATAACGCATAACGCATAACGCATAACGCATAACGCAGAACGCATAACGCATAACGCATAACGCATAACGCATAACGCATAACGCAAAACGCATAACGCATAACGCATAATGCATAACGCATAACGGATCACGCATTACTCATAACGCATAACGCATAACGGATCACGCATAACGCATAACGCTTAACCCATAACGCATAACGCATAACGCATAACGCATAACGCATAACGCATAACGCATAACGCATAACGCATAACGCAAAACGCATAACGCATAGCGGATAACGCACAACGCATAACACATAACGCATAACGCATAACGCATAACGCATAACGCATAACGCATAACGCATAACGCATAACGCATAACGCATAACGCATAACGCATAACGCATAACGCATAACGCATAACGCATAACGCATTACACATAACGCATAACCCATAACGCATAACGCATAACGCATAACGCTTAACGCATGACCCATAGCGCATAACGCATTACGCGTAACTCATAACGCAAAAAGCATAACGCATAACGGGTCACGCATTACTCATAACCCATAGCGCATAACGCATAACGCAAAACGCATAACGCATAACGCATAACACATAACGGATCACGCATTACTCATAACGCATAACGCATAAAGCATAACGCATAACGCATAATGCATAACGCATAACGCATAACGCATAACGCATAACACATAACGCATAACCTATAACGCATAACGCACAACGCACAACGCATAACGCATAACGCAAAACGCATAACGCATAGCGGATAACGCACAACGCATAACACATAACGCATAACGCATAACGCATAACGGATCAAGCATTACTCATAACGCATAACGCATAACGCATAACGCATAACGCATAACGCATAACGCATAACGCATAACGCATAACGCATAACGCATAACGCATAACGCATAACGCATAACGCATAACGCACAACGCATAACGCATAACGCATAACGCATAACGCATAACGCATATCGCATAACGCATAACGCATAACGCATAACGCATAACGCATAACGCATAACGCATAACGGATCAAGCATTACTCATAACGCATAACGCATAACGCATAACGCATAACGCATAACGCATAACGCATAACGCATAACGCATAACGCATAACGGATAACCCATAACGCATAACGCATAACGCATAACGCATAACACATAACGCATAACCCATAACGCATAACGCATAACGCATAACGCATAACGCTTAACGCATGACCCATAGCGCACAACGCATTACGCGTAACTCATAACGCATAAAGCATAATGCATAACGGGTCACGCATTACTCATAACCCATAACGCATAACGCATAACGCATAACGCTTAACACATAACGCATAACGCATAACGCATATTGCGTAACGCATAACGCATAACGCATAACGCATAACGCATAACGCATAACGGATCACGCATTACTCATAACGCATAACGCATAACGCATAACGCATAACGCATAACGCATAACGCATAACGCATAACGCATAACGCATAACGCATAACGCATAACGCATAACGCATAACGCATAACGCATAACGCAGAACGCATAACGCATAACGCAGAACGCATAACGCATAACGCATAACGCATAACGCATAACGCATAACGCATAACGCAAAACGCATAACGCATAACGCATAATGCATAACGCATAACGGATCACGCATTACTCATAACGCATAACGCATAACGGATCACGCATAACGCATAACGCATAACCCATAACGCATAACGCATAACGCATAACGCATAACGCATAACGCATAACGCATAACGCAAAACGCATTACGCATAGCGGATAACGCACAACGCATAACACATAACGCATAACGCATAACGCATAACGCATAACGCATAACGCATAACGCATAACGCATAACGCATAACGCATAACGCATAACGCATAACGCATAACGCATGACGCATAACGCATAACGCATAACGCATAATGCATAACGCATATCGCATAACGCATAACGCATAACGCATAACGCATAACGCATAACGCATAACGCATAACGCATAACGTATATCGCATAACGCATAACGCATAACGCATAACGCATAACGCATAACGCATAATGGATAACGCATAACGGATAACCCCTAACGCATAACGCATAACGCATAACGCATAACGCATAACGCATAACACATAACGCATAACCCATAACGCATAACGCATAACGCATAACGCTTAACGCAAGACCAATAGCGCATAACGCATTACGCGTAACTCATAACGCATAAAGCATAATGCATAACGGGTCACGCATTACTCATAACCCATAACACATAACGCATAACCCATAACGCATAACGCATAACGCATAACGCTTAACGCATGACCCATAGCGCACAACGCATTACGCGTAACTCATAACGCATAAAGCATAATGCATAACGGGTCACGCATTACTCATAACCCATAACGCATAACGCATAACGCATAACGCATAACGCATTACACATAACGCATAACCCATAACGCATAACGCATAACGCATAACGCATAACGCATAACGCATAACGCATAAAGGATCACGCATTACTCATAACGCATAACGCATAACGGATCACGCATAACGCATAACGCATAACGCATAACGCATAACGCTTAACGCATAACGCATAACGCATAACGCATATTGCGTAACGCATACCGCATAACGCATAACGCATAACGCATAACGGATCACGCATTACTCATAACGCATAACGCATAACGGATCACGCATTTCTCATAACGCATAACGCATAACGCATAACGCATAACGCATAACGCATAACGCATAACGCATAACGCATAACGCATAACGCATAACGCATAACGCATAACGCATAACGCATAACGCATAACGCATAACGCATATCGCATAACGCATAGCGCATAACGCATAACGCATAACGCATAACGCATAACGCATAACGCATATCGCATAACGCATAACGCATAACGCATAACGCATAACGCATAACGCATAACACATAACGCATAACCCATAACGCATAACGCATAACGCATAACGCTTAACGCATGACCCATAGCGCACAACGCATTACGCGTAACTCATAACGCATAAAGCATAATGCATAACGGGTCACGCATTACTCATAACCCATAACGCATAACGCATAACGCATTACACATAACGCATAACCCATAACGCATAACGCATAACGCATAACGCATAACGCATAACGCATAACGCATAACGGATCACGCATTACTCATAACGCATAACGCATAACGCATAACGGATCACGCATAACGCATAACGCATAACGCATAACGCATAACGCTTAACGCATAACGCATAACGCATAACGCATATTGCGTAACGCATACCGCATAACGCATAACGCATAACGCATAACGGATCACGCATTACTCATAACGCATAACGCATAACGGATCACGCATTTTTCATAACGCATAACGCATAACGCATAACGCATAACGCATAACGCATAACGCATAACGCATAACGCATAACGCATAACGCATAACGCATAACGCATAACGCATAACGCATAACGCATAACGCATAACGCATAACGCATAACGCATAACGCATAACGCATAACGCATAACGCATAGCGCATAACGCATAACGCATAACGCATAACGCATAACGCATAACGCATAACGCATAACGCATAACGCATAACGCAGAACGCATAACGCATAACGCATAACGCATAACGCAAAACGCATAACGCATAACGCATAACGCATAACACATAACGGATCACGCATTACTCATAACGCATAACGCATAAAGCATAACGCATAACGCATAATGCATAACGCATAACGCATAACGCATAACGCATAACACATAACGTATAACCTATAACGCATAACGCATAAGGCACAACGCATAACGCATAACGCATAACGCAAAACGCATAACGCATAGCGGATAACGCACAACGCATAACACATAACGCATAACGCATAACGCATAACGCATAACGCATAACGCATAACGCATAACGCATAACGCATAACGCATAACGCATAACGCATAACGCATAACGCATAACGCATAACGCATAACGCATAACGCATAACGCATAACGCATAACGCATAACGCATAACGCATATCGCATAACGCATAAGGCATAACGCATAACGCATAACGCATAACGCATAACGCATAACGGATAACGCATAACGGATAACCCATAACGCATAACGCATAACGCATAACGCATAACGCATAACGCATAACACATAACGCATAACCCATAACGCATAACGCATAACGCATAACGCTTAACGCATGACCCATAGCGCATAACGCATTACGCGTAACTCATAACGCAAAAAGCATAACGCATAACGGGTCACGCATTACTCATAACCCATAACGCATAACGCATAACGCATAACGCATAACACATAACGCATAACCCATAATGCATAACGCATCACGCATAACGCATAACGCATAACGCATAACGCATAACGCATAACGCATAACGCATAACGCATAACGCATAACGCATAACGCATAACGCATAACGCATAACGCATAACGCATAACGCATAACGCATAACGCATAACGCATAACGCATAACGCATAACGCATAACGCAGAACGCATAACGCATAACGCATAACGCATAACGCAAAACGCATAACGCATAACGCATAACACATAACGGATCACGCATTACTCATAACGCATAATGCATAACGCATAACGCATAACGCATAACGCATAACACATAACGCATAACCTATAACGCATAACGCATAACGCACAACGCATAACGCATAACGCATAACGCAAAACGCATAACGCATAGCGGATAACGCACAACGCATAACACATAACGCATAACGCATAACGCATAACGCATAACGCATAACGCATAACGCATAACGCATAACGCATAACGCATAACGCATAACGCATAACGCATAACGCATAACGCATAACGCATAACGCATAACGCATAACGCATAACGCATAACGCATAACGCATAACGCATAACGCATATCGCATAACGCATAAAGCATAAAGCATAACGCATAACGCATAACGCATAACGCATAACGGATAGCGCATAACGGATAACCCATAACGCATAACGCATAACGCATAACGCATAACGCATAACGCATAACACATAACGCATAACCCATAACGCATAACGCATAACGCATAACGCTTAACGCATGACCCATAGCGCATAACGCATTACGCGTAACTCATAACGCAAAAAGCATAACGCATAACGGGTCACGCATTACTCATAACCCATAACGCATAACGCATAACGCATAACGCATAACGCATAACACATAACGCATAACCCATAATGCATAACGCATAACGCATAACGCATAACGCATAACGCATAACGCATAACGCATAACGCATAACGGATCACGCATTACTCATAACGCATAACGCATAACGGATCACGCATAACGCATAACGCATAACGCATAACGCATAACGCATAACGCATAACGGATCACGCATTACTCATAACGCATAACGCATAACGGATCACGCATTTCTCATAACGCATAACGCATAACGCATAACGCATAACGCATAACGCATAACGCATAACGCATAACGCATAACGCATAACGCATAACGCATAACGCATAACGCATAACGCATAACGGATCACGCATTACTCATAACGCATAACGCATAACGGATCACGCATTTCGCATAACGCATAACGCTTAACGCATAACGCATAACGCATAACGCATAGCGCATTACTCATAACGCATAACGCATAACGGATCACGCATTACTCATAACGCATAACGCATAACGCATAACGCATAACGCATAACGCATAACGCATAACGCTTAACGCATAACGCATAACGCATAACGCATAACGCATAACGCATAACGCATAACGCATTACACATAACGAATATCGCATAACGCATAATCCATAACGCATAACGCATAATGCACAACGCATAACGAATAACGCAAAACGCATAACGCATAACGGATCCAGGATTACTCATAACGCATAAAGCATAACGCATAACGGATCACGCATTACTCATAACGCATAACGCATAACGCATAACGGATCACGCATTACTCATAACGCATAACGCATAACGCATAACGCATAACGCATAACGCATAACGCATAACGGATAACGCATAACGGATAACCCATAACGCATAACGCATAACGCATAACGCATAACGCATAACGCATAACACATAACGCATAACCCATAACGCATAACGCATAACGCATAACGCTTAACGCATGACCCATAGCGCATAACGCATTACGCGTAACTCATAACGCAAAAAGCATAACGCATAACGGGTCACGCATTACTCATAACCCATAACGCATAACGCATAACGCATAACGCATAACGCATAATGCATAACACATAACGCATAACCCATAACGCATAACGCATAACGCATAACGCATAACGCATAACGCATAACGGATCACGCATTACTCATAACGCATAACGCATAACGGATCACGCATAACGCAAAACGCATAACGCATAACGCATAACGCATAACGCATAACACATAACGGATCACGCATTACTCATAACGCATAACGCATAACGGATCACGCATAACGCATAACGCATAACGCATAACGCATAACGCTTAACGCATAACGCATAACGCATAACGCATAACACATAACGCATAACCCATAACGCATAACGCATAACGCATAACGCATAACGCATAACGCATAACGCATAACGCATAACGCATAACGGATCACGCATTACTCATAACGCATAACGCATAACGGATCACGCATAACGCATAACGCATAACGCATAACGCATAACGCTTAACGCATAACGCATAACGCATAACGCATATTGCGTAACGCATACCGCATAACGCATAACGCATAACGCATAACGGATCACGCATTACTCATAACGCATAACGCATAACGGATCACGCATTTCTCATAACGCATAACGCATAACGCATAACGCATAACGCATAACGCATAACGCATAACGCATAACGCATAACGCATAACGCATAACGCATAACGGAACACGCATTACTCATAACTCATAACGGATAACACATAACGCATAACGCATAACGCATAACGCATAACGCATAACGCATAAAGCATAACGCATAACGCATAACGCATAACGCATAACGCATAACGCATAACGCATAACGCATAACGCATAACGCATAACGCATAACGCATAACGCATAACGCATAACGCATAACGCATAACACATAACGGATCACGCATTACTTATAACGCATAACGCATAAAGCATAACGCATAACGCATAATGCATAACGCATAACGCATAACGCATAACGCATAACGCATAACGCATAACGCATGACACATAACGCATAACCTATAACGCATAACGGATCACGCATTACTCATAACGCATAACGCATAACGCATAACGCATAACGCATAACGCATAACGCATAACGCATAACGCATAACGCATAACGCATAACGCATAACGCATAACGCATAACGCATAACGCATAACGCATAACGCATAACGCATAACGCATAACGCATAACGCATAACGCATATCGCATAACGCATAACGCATAACGCATAACGCATAACGCATAACGCATAACGCATAACGCATATCGCATAACGCATAACGGATCACGCATTACTCATAACGCATAACGCATAACGGATCACGCATTACTCATAACTCATAACGGATAACACATAACGCATAACGCATAACGCATAACGCATAACGCATAACGCATAACGCATAACGCATAACGCATAACGCATAACGCATAACGCATAACGCATAACGCATAACGCAAAACGCATAACGCATAACGCATAACGCATAACGCATAACGCATAACGCATAACGCATAACGCATAACGCATAACGCATAACGCATAACGCATAAGGCATAACGCATAACGCATAACGCATAACGCATAACGCATAACGCATAACGCATAACGCATAACGCATAACGCATAACGCATAACCCATAACGCATAACGCATAACGCATAACGCATAACGCATAACCCATAACGCATAACGCATAACGCATTACGCGTAACTCATAACGCATAAAGCATAACGCATAACGGATCACGCATTACTCATAACCCATAACGCATAACGCATAACGCATAACGCATAACGCATAACGCATAACGCATAACTCATAACACATAACGCATAACCCATAACGCATAACGCATAACGCATAACGCATTACGCGTAACTCATAACGCATAAAGCATAACGCATAACGGATCACGCATTACTCATAACCCATAACGCATAACGCATAACGCATAACGCATAACGCATAACTCATAACACATAACGCATAACCCATAACGCATAACGCATAACGCATAACGCGTAACGGATCAAGCATTACTCATAACGCATAACGCATAACGGATCACGCATTACTCATAACGCATAACGCATAACGGATCACGCATTACTCATAACTCATAACGGATAACACATAACGCATAACGCATAACGCATAACGCATAACGCATAACGCATAACGCATAACGCATAACGCATAACGCATAACGCATAACGCATAACGCATAACGCATAACGCATAACGCATAGCGGATAACGCACAACGCATAACACATAACGCATAACGCATAACGCATAACGCATAACGCATAACGCATAACGCATAACGGATCACGCATTACTCATAACGCATAACGCATAACGCATAACGCATAACGCATAACGCATAACGCATAACGCATAACGCATAACGCATAACGCATAACGCATAACGCATAACGCATAACGCATAACGCATAACGCATAACGCATAACGCATATCGCATAACGCATAACGCATAACGCATAACGCATAACGCATAACGCATAACGCATAACGCATATCGCATAACGCATAACGGATCACGCATTACTCATAACGCATAACGCATAACGGATCACGCATTACTCATAACTCATAACGGATAACACATAACGCATAACGCATAACGCATAACGCATAACGCATAACGCATAACGCATAACGCATAACGCATAACGCATAACGCATAACGCATAACGCATAACGCATAACGCATAACGCATAACGCATAACGCATAACGCATAACGCATAACGCATAACGCATAACGCATAAAGCATAACGCATAACGCATAACGCATAAGGCATAACGCATAACGCATAACGCATAACGCATAACGCATAACGCATAACGCATAACGCATAACGCATAACGCATAACGCATAACCCATAACGCATAACGCATAACGCATAACGCATAACGCATAACCCATAACGCATAACGCATAACGCATTACGCGTAACTCATAACGCATAAAGCATAACGCATAACGGATCACGCATTACTCATAACCCATAACGCATAACGCATAACGCATAACGCATAACGCATAACGCATAACGCATAACTCATAACACATAACGCATAACCCATAACGCATAACGCATAACGCATAACGCATTACGCGTAACTCATAACGCATAAAGCATAACGCATAACGGATCACGCATTACTCATAACCCATAACGCATAACGCATAACGCATAACGCATAACGCATAACTCATAACACATAACGCATAACCCATAACGCATAACGCATAACGCATAACGCGTAACGGATCAAGCATTACTCATAACGCATAACGCATAACGGATCACGCATTACTCATAACGCATAACGCATAACGGATCACGCATTACTCATAACTCATAACGGATAACACATAACGCATAACGCATAACGCATAACGCATAACGCATAACGCATAACGCATAACGCATAACGCATAACGCATAACGCATAACGCATAACGCATAACGCATAACGCATAACGCATAACGCATAACGCATAACGCATAACGCATAACGCACAACTCATAACGCATAACGCATAACGCAAAACTCATAACGGATAACGCATAACGGATAAGCCATAACGCATAACGCATAACGCATAACGCATAACTCATAACACATAACGCATAACCCATAACGCATAACGCATAACGCATTACGCGTAACTCATAACGCATAAAGCATAACGCATAACGGATCACGCATTACTCACAACCCATAACGCATAACGCATAATGCATAACGCATAACGCATAACTCATAACACATAACGCATAACCCATAACGCATAACGCATAACGCATTACGCGTAACTCATAACGCATAAAGCATAACGCATAACGGATCACGCATTACTCACAACCCATAACGCATAACGCATAATGCATAACGCATAACGCATAACTCATAACACATAACGCATAACCCATAACGCATAACGCATAACGCATTACGCGTAACTCATAACGCATAAAGCATAACGCATAACGGATCACGCATTACTCATAACCCATAACGCATAACGCATAACGCATAACGCATAACTCATATCACATAACGCATAACCCATAACGCATAACGCATAACGCATAACGCGTAACGGATCAAGCATTACTCATAACGCATTACGCATAACGGATCACGCATTACTCATAACGCATAACGCATAACGGATCACGCATTACTCATAACTCATAACGGATAACACATAACGCATAACGCATAACGCATAACGCATAACGCAAAACGCATAACGCATAACACATAACGCATAACACATAACGGATCACGCATAACGCATACCGCATAACGCATAACGCATAACGCATAACGCATGACACATAACGCATAACCTATAACGCATAACGCATAACGCACAACGCATAACGCATAACGCATAACGCAAAACGCATAACGCATAGCGGATAACGCACAACGCATAACACATAACGCATAACGCATAACGCATAACACATAACGGATCACGCATTACTTATAACGCATAACGCATAAAGCATAACGCATAACGCATAATGCATAACGCATAACGCATAACGCATAACGCATAATGCATAACGCATGACACATAACGCATAACCTATAACGCATAACGCATAACGCATAACGCATAACGCATAACGCATAACGCATGACACATAACGCATAACCTATAACGCATAACGCATAACGCACAACGCATAACGCATAACGCATAACGCAAAACGCATAACGCATAGCGGATAACGCACAACGCATAACACATAACGCATAACGCATAACGCATAACACATAACGGATCACGCATTACTTATAACGCATAACGCATAAAGCATAACGCATAACGCATAATGCATAACGCATAACGCATAACGCATAACGCATAACGCATAACGCATGACACATAACGCATAACCTATAACGCATAACGCATAACGCATAACGCATAACGCATAACGCATAACGCATGACACATAACGCATAACCTATAACGCATAACGCATAACGCACAACGCATAACGCATAACGCATAACGCAATACGCATAACGCATAGCAGATAACGCACAACGCATAACACATAACGCATAACGCATAACGCATAACACATAACGGATCACGCATTACTTATAACGCATAACGCATAAAGCATAACGCATAACGCATAATGCATAACGCATAACGCATAACGCATAACGCATAACGCATAACGCATGACACATAACGCATAACCTATAACGCATAACGCATAACACATAACGCATAACGCATAACGCATAACGCATAACGCATAACGGATCACGCATTACTCATAACGCATAACGCATAACGCATAACGCATAACGCATAACGCATAACGCATAACGCATAACTCATAACACATAACGCATAACCCATAACGCATAACGCATAACGCGTAACGGATCAAGCATTACTCATAACGCATAACGCATAACGCATAACGCATAACGCATAACGCATAACGCATAACGCATAACGCATAACGCATAACGCATAACGCATAACGCACAACTCATAACGCATAACGCATAACGCAAAACTCATAACGGATAACGCATAACGGATAACCCATAACGCATAACGCATAACGCATAACGCATAACGCATAACTCATAACACATAACGCATAACCCATAACGCATAACGCATAACGCATTACGCGTAACTCATAACGCATAAAGCATAACGCATAACGGATCACGCATTACTCATAACCCATAACGCATAACGCATAACGCATAACGCATAACGCATAACTCATAACACATAACGCATAACCCATAACGCATAACGCATAACGCATTACGCGTAACTCATATCGCATAAAGCATAACGCATAACGGATCACGCATTACTCATAACCCATAACGCATAACGCATAACGCATAACGCATAACTCATATCACATAACGCATAACCCATAACGCATAACGCATAACGCATAACGCGTAACGGATCAAGCATTACTCATAACGCATAACGCATAACGGATCACGCATTACTCATAACGCATAACGCATAACGGATCACGCATTACTCATAACTCATAACGGATAACACATAACGCATAACGCATAACGCATAACGCATAACGCATAACGCATAACGCATAACGCATAACGCATAACGCATAACGCATAACGCATAACGCAAAACGCATAACGCATAACACATAACGCATAACACATAACGGATCACGCATTACTTATAACGCATAACGCATAAAGCATAACGCATTTCGCATACCGCATAACGCATAACGCATAACGCATAACGCATGACACATAACGCATAACCTATAACGCATAACGCATAACGCATAACGCACAACGCATAACGCATAACGCATAACGCAAAACGCATAGCGGATAACGCACAACGCATAACACATAACGCATAACGCATAACGCATAACACATAACGGATCACGCATTACTTATAACGCATAACGCATAAAGCATAACGCATAACGCATAATGCATAACGCATAACGCATAACGCATAACGCATAACGCATAACGCATAACGCATAACGCATAACGCATAACGCATGACACATAACGCATAACCTATAACGCATAACGCATAACGCATAACGCATAACGCATAACGCAAAACGCATAACGCATAGCGGATAACGCACAACGCATAACACATAACGCATAACGCATAACGCATAACGCATAACGCATAACGCATAACGGATCACGCATTACTCATAACGCATAACGCATAACGCATAACGCATAACGCATAACGCATAACGCATAACGCATAACGCATAACGCATAACGCATAACGCATAACGCATAACGCATAACGCATAACGCATAAAGCATAACGCATAACGCATATCGCATAACGCATAACGCATAACGCATAACGCATAACGCATAACGCATAACGCATAACGCATAACGCATATCGCATAACGCATAACGGATCACGCATTACTCATAACGCATAACGCATTACGGATCACGCATTACTCATAACTCATAACGGATAACACATAACGCATAACGCATAACGCATAACGCATAACGCATAACGCATAACGCATAACGCATAACGCATAACGCATAACGCATAACGCATAACGCATAACGCATAACGCATAACGCATAACGCATAACGCATAACGCATAACGCATAACGCATAACGCATAACGCATAACGCATAACGCATAACGCATAACGCATAACGCATAACGCATAACGCATAACGCATAACGCATAACGCATAACGCATAACGCATAACGCATAACGCATAACGCATAACGCATAA
Organism: Lasioglossum morio; assembly: GCA_916610235.2. Taxonomy (NCBI): domain Eukaryota; kingdom Metazoa; phylum Arthropoda; class Insecta; order Hymenoptera; family Halictidae; genus Lasioglossum; species Lasioglossum morio. Next base: position 2,788,714 of record CAKAJA020001042.1, on the reverse strand, counting down.
CGCATAACGCATAACGCATAACCCATAACGCATAACGCATAACGCATAACCCATAACGCATAACGCATAACGCATTACGCGTAACTCATAACGCATAAAGCATAACGCATAACGGATCACGCATTACTCATAACCCATAACGCATAACGCATAACGCATAACGCATAACGCATAACGCATAACTCATAACACAAAACGCATAACCCATAACGCATAACGCATAACGCATAACGCATAACGCATTACGCGTAACTCATAACGCATAAAGCATAACGCATAACGGATCACGCATTACTCATAACCCATAACGCATAACGCATAACGCATAACGCATAACTCATAACACATAACGCATAACCCATAACGCATAACGCATAACGCATAACGCGTAACGGATCAAGCATTACTCATAACGCATAACGCATAACGGATCACGCATTACTCATAACGCATAACGCATAACGGATCACGCATTACTCATAACTCATAACGGATAACACATAACGCATAACGCATAACGCATAACGCATAACGCATAACGCATAACGCATAACGCATAACGCATAACGCATAACGCATAACGCATAACGCATAACGCATAACGCATAACGCATAACGCATAACGCACAACGCATAACGCATAACGCATAACGCATAACGCATAACGCACAACTCATAACGCATAACGCATAACGCAAAACTCATAACGGATAACGCATAACGGATAACCCATAACGCATAACGCATAACGCATAACGCATAACTCATAACACATAACGCATAACCCATAACGCATAACGCATAACGCATTACGCGTAACTCATAACGCATAAAGCATAACGCATAACGGATCACGCATTACTCATAACCCATAACGCATAACGCATAACGCATAACGCATAACGCATAACGCATAACTCATAACACATAACGCATAACCCATAACGCATAACGCATAACGCATTACGCGTAACTCATAACGCATAAAGCATAACGCATAACGGATCACGCATTACTCATAACCCATAACGCATAACGCATAACGCATAACGCATAACTCATATCACATAACGCATAACCCATAACGCATAACGCATAACGCGTAACGGATCAAGCATTACTCATAACGCATTACGCATAACGGATCACGCATTACTCATAACGCATAACGCATAACGGATCACGCATTACTCATAACTCATAACGGATAACACATAACGCATAACGCATAACGCATAACGCATAACGCATAACGCATAACGCATAACGGATCACGCATTTCTCATAACGCATAACACATAACGCATAACGCATAACGCATAACGCATAACGCATAACGGATCACGCATTACTTATAACGCATAACGCATAAAGCATAACGCATAACGCATACCGCATAACGCATAACGCATGACACATAACGCATAACCTATAACGAATAACGCATAACGCACAACGCATAACGCATAACGCATAACGCAAAACGCATAACGCATAGCGGATAACGCACAACGCATAACACATAACGCATAACGCATAACGCATAACACATAACGGATCACGCATTACTTATAACGCATAACGCATAAAGCATAACGCATAACGCATAATGCATAACGCATAACGCATAACGCATAACGCATAACGCATAACGCATAACGCATGACACATAACGCATAACCTATAACGCATAACGCATAACGCATAACGCATAACGCATAACGCATAACGCAAAACGCATAACGCATAGCGGATAACGCACAACGCATAACACATAACGCATAACGCATAACGCATAACGCATAACGCATAACGCATAACGGATCACGCATTACTCATAACGCATAACGCATAACGCATAACGCATAACGCATAACGCATAACGCATAACGCATAACGCATAACGCATAACGCATAACGCATAACGCATAACGCATAACGTATAACGCATAACGCATAACGCATAACGCATAACGCATAACGCATAACGCATAACGCATAGCGCATAACGCATAACGCATATCGCATAACGCATAACGCATAACGCATAACGCATAACGCATAACGCATAACGCATAACGCATAACGCATATCGCATAACGCATAACGCATAAAGCATAACGCATAACGGATCACGCATTACTCATAACCCATAACGCATAACGCATAACGCATAACGCATAACGCATAACTCATAACACATAACGCATAACCCATAACGCATAACGCATAATGCATAACGCGTAACGGATCAAGCATTACTCATAACGCATAACGCATAACGGATCACGCATTACTCATAACGCATAACGCATAACGCATAACGCATAACGCATAACGCATAACGCATAACGCATAACGCATAACGCATAACGCATAACGCATAACGCATAACGCATAACGCATAACGCATAACGCATAACGCATAGCGCATAACGCATAACGCATAACGCATAACGCATAAGGCATAACGCATAACGCATAACGCATAACGCATAACGCATAACGCATAACGCATAACGCATAACGCATAACGCATAACGCATAACGCATAACGCATAACCCATAACGCATAACGCATAACGCATAACGCATAACCCATAACGCATAACGCATAACGCATAACGCATAACGCATAACGCATAACGCATAACGCATAACGCATAACGCATAACGCATAACGCATAACGCATAACGCATAACGCATAACGCATAACGCATAACGCATAACGCATAACGCATAACGCATAACGCATAACGCATAACGCATAACGCATAACGCATAACGCATAACCCATAACGCATAACGCATAACGCATAACCCATAACGCATAACGCATAACGCATTACGCGTAACTCATAACGCATAAAGCATAACGCATAACGGATCACGCATTACTCATAACCCATAACGCATAACGCATAACGCATAACGCATAACGCATAACTCATAACACAAAACGCATAACCCATAACGCATAACGCATAACGCATAACGCATTACGCGTAACTCATAACGCATAAAGCATAACGCATAACGGATCACGCATTACTCATAACCCATAACGCATAACGCATAACGCATAACGCATAACGCATAACTCATAACACATAACGCATAACCCATAACGCATAACGCATAACGCATAACGCGTAACGGATCAAGCATTACTCATAACGCATAACGCATAACGGATCACGCATTACTCATAACGCATAACGCATAACGGATCACGCATTACTCATAACTCATAACGGATAACACATAACGCATAACGCATAACGCATAACGCATAACGCATAACGCATAACGCATAACGCATAACGCATAACGCATAACGCATAACGCATAACGCATAACGCATAACGCATAACGCATAACGCATAACGCATAACGCATAACGCATAACGCATAACGCACAACTCATAACGCATAACGCATAACGCAAAACTAATAACGGATAACGCATAACGGATAACCCATAACGCATAACGCATAACGCATAACGCATAACTCATAACACATAACGCATAACCCATAACGCATAACGCATAACGCATTACGCGTAACTCATAACGCATAAAGCATAACGCATAACGGATCACGCATTACTCATAACCCATAACGCATAACGCATAACGCATAACGCATAACGCATAACTCATAACACATAACGCATAACCCATAACGCATAACGCATAACGCATTACGCGTAACTCATAACGCATAACACATAACGGATCACGCATTACTTATAACGCATAACGCATAAAGCATAACGCATAACGCATACCGCATAACGCATAACGCATGACACATAACGCATAACCTATAACGCATAACGCATAACGCACAACGCATAACGCATAACGCATAACGCAAAACGCATAACGCATAACGCATAACGCATAACGCATTACGCGTAACTCATAACGCATAAAGCATAACGCATAACGGATCACGCATTACTCATAACCCATAACGCATAACGCATAACGCATAACGCATAACGCATAACGCATAATGCATAACGCATAACGCATAACGCATAACGCATAACGCATAACGCATAACGCATAACGCATGACACATAACGCATAACCTATAACGCATAACGCATAACGCATAACGCATAACGCATAACGCATAACGCAAAACGCATAACGCATAGCGGATAACGCACAACGCATAACACATAACGCATAACGCATAACGCATAACGCATAACGCATAACGGATCACGCATTACTCATAACGCATAACGCATAACGCATAACGCATGACGCATAACGCATAACGCATAACGCATAACGCATAACGCATAACGCATAACGCATAACGCATAACGCATAACGCATAACGCATAACGCATAACGCATAACGCATAACGCATAACGCATAACGCATAACGCATAACGCATATCGCATAACGCATAACGCATAACGCATAACGCATAACGCATAACGCATAACGCATAACGCATAACGCATATCGCATAACGCATAACGCATAAAGCATAACGCATAACGGATCACGCATTACTCATAACCCATAACGCATAACGCATAACGCATAACGCATAACGCATAACTCATAACACATAACGCATAACCCATAACGCATAACGCATAATGCATAACGCGTAACGGATCAAGCATTACTCATAACGCATAACGCATAACGGATCACGCATTACTCATAACGCATAACGCATAACGGATCACGCATTACTCATAACTCATAACGGATAACACATAACGCATAACGCATAACGCATAACGCATAACGCATAACGCATAACGCATAACGCATAACGCATAACGCATAACGCATAACGCATAACGCATAACGCATAACGCATAACGCATAACGCATAACGCATAACGCATAACGCATAACGCATAGCGCATAACGCATAACGCATAACGCATAACGCATAAGGCATAACGCATAACGCATAACGCATAACGCATAACGCATAACGCATAACGCATAACGCATAACGCATAACGCATAACGCATAACGCATAACCCATAACGCATAACGCATAACGCATAACGCATAACCCATAACGCATAACGCATAACGCATTACGCGTAACTCATAACGCATAAAGCATAACGAATAACGGATCACGCATTACTCATAACCCATAACGCATAACGCATAACGCATAACGCATAACGCATAACTCATAACACATAACGCATAACCCATAACGCATAACGCATAACGCATAACGCATTACGCGTAACTCATAACGCATAAAGCATAACGCATAACGGATCACGCATTACTCATAACCCATAACGCATAACGCATAACGCATAACGCATAACGCATAACTCATAACACATAACGCATAACCCATAACGCATAACGCATAACGCATAACGCATAACGCATAACGCATAACGCATAACGCATAACGCATAACGCATAGCGCATAACGCATAACGCATAACGCATAACGCATAAGGCATAACGCATAACGCATAACGCATAACGCATAACGCATAACGCATAACGCATAACGCATAACGCATAACGCATAACGCATAACGCATAACCCATAACGCATAATGCATAACGCATTACGCGTAACTCATAACGCATAAAGCATAACGCATAACGGATCACGCATTACTCATAACCCATAACGCATAACGCATAACGCATAACGCATAACGTATAACTCATAACACATAACGCATAACCCATAACGCATAACGCATAACGCATAACGCATTACGCGTAACTCATAACGCATAAAGCATAACGCATAACGGATCACGCACAACGCATAACGCATAACGCATAACGCAAAACGCATAACGCATAGCGGATAACGCACAACGCATAACACATAACGCATAACGCATAACGCATAACGCATAACGCATAACGGATCACGCATTACTCATAACGCATAACGCATAACGGATCACGCATTACTCATAACGCATAACGCATAACGGATCACGCATTACTCATAACTCATAACGGATAACACATAACGCATAACGCATAACGCATAACGCATAACGCATAACGCATAACGCATAACGCATAACGCATAACGCATAACGCATAACGCATAACGCAAAACGCATAACGCATAACGCATAACGCATAACGCATAACGCATAACGCATAACGCATAACGCATAACGCATAACGCATAACGCATAACGCATAACGCATAACGCATAACCCATAACGCGTAACGCATAACGCATAACGCATAACGCATAACGCATAACGCATAACGCATAACGCATACCGCATAACGCATAACGCATAACGCATAACGCATGACACATAACGCATAACCTATAACGCATAACGCATAACGCACAACGCATAACGCATAACGCATAACGCAAAACGCATAACGCATAGCGGATAACGCACAACGCATAACACATAACGCATAACGCATAACGCATAACGCATAACGCATAACGGATCACGCATTACTCATAACGCATAACGCATAACGCATAACGCATGACACATAACGCATAACCTATAACGCATAACGCATAACGCATAACGCATAACGCATAACGCATAACGCATAACGCATAACGCATAACGCATAACGCATAACGCATAACGCATGACACATAACGCATAACCTATAACGCATAACGCATAAAGCATAACGCATAACGCATAATGCATAACGCATAACGCATAACGCATAACGCATAACGCATAACGCATGACACATAACGCATAACCTATAACGCATAACGCATAACGCATAACGCGCAACGCATAACGCATAACGCATAACGCAAAACGCATAACGCATAACGCATAGCGGATAACTCACAACGCATAACACATAACGCATACCGCATAACGCATAACGCATAACGCATAACGGATCACGCATTACTCATAACGCATAACGCATAACGCATAACGCATAACGCATGACACATAACGCATAACCTATAACGCATAACGCATAACGCATAACGCATAACGCATAACGCATAACGCATAACGCATAACGCATAACGCATAACGCATAACGCATAACGCATAACGCATAACGCATAACGCATAACGCATACCGCATAACGCATAACGCATAACGCATAACGCATGACACATAACGCATAACCTATAACGCATAACGCATAACGCATAACGCATAACGCATAACGCATTACGCGTAACTCATAACGCATAAAGCATAACGCATAACGGATCACGCATTACTCATAACGCATAACGCATAACGCATAACGCATAACGCATAACGCATAACGCATAACGCATAACGCATAACGCATGACACATAACGCATAACCTATAACGCATAACGCATAACGCATAACGCATAACGCATAACGCATGACACATAACGCATAACCTATAACGCATAACGCATAACGCATAACGCATAACGCATAACGCATAACGCATAACGCATAACGCATAACGCATAACGCATAACGCATAACTCATAACACATAACGCATAACCCATAACGCATAACGCATAACGCATAACGCATTACGCGTAACTCATAACGCATAAAGCATAACGCATAACGGATCACGCATTACTCATAACCCATAACGCATAACGCATAACGCATAACGCATAACTCATAACACATAACGCATAACCCATAACGCATAACGCATAACGCATAACGCGTAACGGATCAAGCATTACTCATAACGCATAACGCATAACGGATCACGCATTACTCATAACGCATAACGCATAACGGATCACGCATTACTCATAACTCATAACGGATAACACATAACGCATAACGCATAACGCATAACGCATAACGCATAACGCATAACGCATAACGCATAACGCATAACGCATAACGCATAACGCATAACGCATAACGCATAACGCATAACGCATAACGCATAACGCATAACTCATAACGCATAACGCATAACTCATAACGCATAACGCATAACGCATAACGCATAACGCATAACGCATAACGCATAACGCATAACGCATAACGCATAACGCATAACGCATAACGCATAACGCATAACGCATAACGCATAACCCATAACGCGTAACGCATAACGCATAACGCATAACGCATAACGCATAACGCATAACGCATAACGCATAACGCATAACGCATAACGCATGACACATAACGCATAACCTATAACGCATAACGCATAACGCACAACGCATAACGCATAACGCATAACGCAAAACGCATAACGCATAGCGGATAACGCACAACGCATAACACATAACGCATAACGCATAACGCATAACGCATAACGCATAACGGATCACGCATTACTCATAACGCATAACGCATAACGCATAACGCATGACACATAACGCATAACCTATAACCCATAACGCATAACGCATAACGCATAACGCATAACGCATAACGCATAACGCATAACGCATAACGCATGACACATAACGCATAACCTATAACGCATAACGCATAAAGCATAACGCATAACGCATAATGCATAACGCATAACGCATAACGCATAACGCATAACGCATAACGCATAACGCATGACACATAACGCATAACCTATAACGCATAACGCATAACGCATAACGCGCAACGCATAACGCATAACGCATAACGCAAAACGCATAACGCATAGCGGATAACTCACAACGCATAACACATAACGCATAACGCATAACGCATAACGCATAACGCATAACGGATCACGCATTACTCATAACGCATAACGCATAACGCATAACGCATAACGCATGACACATAACGCATAACCTATAACGCATAACGCATAACGCATAACGCATAACGCATAACGCATAACGCATAACGCATAACGCATAACGCATAACGCATAACGCATAACGCATAACGCATAACGCATAACGCATAACGCATAACGCATAACGCATAACGCATAACGCATACCGCATAACGCATAACGCATAACGCATAACGCATAACGCATGACACATAACGCATAACCTATAACGCATAACGCATAACGCATAACGCATAACGCATAACGCATATCGCATAACGCATAACGCATAACGCATAACGCATAACGCATAACGCATAACGCATAACGCATAACGCATAACGCATAACGCATAACGCATAACGCATAACGGATAACGCATAACGGATAACCCATAACGCATAACGCATAACGCATAACGCATAACGCATAACGCACAACTCATAACGCATAACGCATAACGCAAAACTCATAACGGATAACGCATAACGGATAACCCATAACGCATAACGCATAACGCATAACGCATAACGCATAACGCATAACTCATAACACATAACGCATAACCCATAACGCATAACCCATAACGCATAACGCATAACGCATAACGCGTAACGGATCAAGCATTACTCATAACGCATTACGCATAACGGATCACGCATTACTCATAACGCATAACGCATAACGGATCACGCATTACTCATAACTCATAAGGGATAACACATAACGCATAACGCATAACGCATAACGCATAACGCATAACGCATAACGCATAACGCATAACGCATAACGCATAACGCATAACGCATAACGCATAACGCATAACGGATCACGCATTACTCATAACCCATAACGCATAACGCATAACGCATAACGCATAACGCATAACTCATAACACATAACGCATAACCCATAACGCATAACGCATAATGCATAACGCGTAACGGATCAAGCATTACTCATAACGCATAACGCATAACGGATCACGCATTACTCATAACGCATAACGCATAACGGATCACGCATTACTCATAACTCATAACGGATAACACATAACGCATAACGCATAACGCATAACGCATAACGCATAACGCATAACGCATAACGCATAACGCATAACGCATAACGCATAACGCATAACGCATAACGCATATCGCATAACGCATAACGCATAACGCATAACGCATAGCGCATAACGCATAACGCATAACGCATAAGGCATAACGCATAACGCATAACGCATAACGCATAACGCATAACGCATAACGCATAACGCATAACGCATAACGCATAACGCATAACGCATAACCCATAACGCATAACGCATAACGCATAACGCATAACCCATAACGCATAACGCATAACGCATTACGCGTAACTCATAACGCATAAAGCATAACGCATAACGGATCACGCATTACTCATAACCCATAACGCATAACGCATAACGCATAACGCATAACGCATAACTCATAACACATAACGCATAACCCATAACGCATAACGCATAACGCATAACGCATTACGCGTAACTCATAACGCATAAAGCATAACGCATAACGGATCACGCATTACTCATAACCCATAACGCATAACGCATAACGCATAACGCATAACGCATAACTCATAACACATAACGCATAACCCATAACGCATAACGCATAACACATAACGCGTAACGGATCAAGCATTACTCATAACGCATAACGCATAACGGATCACGCATTACTCATAACGCATAACGCATAACGGATCACGCATTACTCATAACTCATAACGGATAACACATAACGCATAACGCATAACGCATAACGCATAACGCATAACGCATAACGCATAACGCATAACGCATAACGCATAACGCATAACGCATAACGCATAACGCATAACGCATAACGCATAACGCATAACGCATAACGCATAACGCATAACGCATAACGCATAACGCATAACGCATAACGCATAACGCATAACGCATAACGCATAACGCATAACGCATAACGCATAACGCATAACGCATAACGCATAACCCATAACGCGTAACGCATAACGCATAACGCATAACGCATAACGCATAACGCATAACGCATAACGCATACCGCATAACGCATAACGCATAACGCATAACGCATGACACATAACGCATAACCTATAACGCATAACGCATAACGCACAACGCATAACGCATAACGCATAACGCATAACGCATAACGGATCACGCATAACGCATAACGCATAACGCATAACGCATAACGCATAACGCATACCGCATAACGCATAACGCATAACGCATAACGCATGACGCATAACGCATAACGCATAACGCATAACGCATAACGCATAACGCATAACGCATAACGCATAACGCATAACGCATAACGCATAACGCATAACGCATAACGCATAACGCATAACGCATAACGCATAACGCATATCGCATAACGCATAACGCATAACGCGTAACGCATAACGCATAACGCATAACGGATAACGCATAACGGATAACCCATAACGCATAACGCATAACGCATAACGCATAACGCATAACGCATAACGCATAACGCACAACTCATAACGCATAACGCATAACGCAAAACTCATAACGGATAACGCATAACGGATAACCCATAACGCATAACGCATAACGCATAACGGATAACGCATAACGGATAACCCATAACGCATAACGCATAACGCATAACGCATAACGCATAACTCATAACACATAACGCATTACGCATAACGGATCACGCATTACTCATAACGCATAACGCATAACGCATAACGGATCACGCATTACTCATAACTCATAACGGATAACACATAACGCATAACGCATAACGCATAACGCATAACGCATAACGCATAACGCATAACGCATAACGCATAACGGATCACGCATTTCTCATAACGCATAACGCATAACGCATAACGCATAACGCATAACGGATCACGCATTTCTCATAACGCATAACGCATAACGCATAACGCATAACGCATAACGCAAAACGCATAACGCATAACACATAACGCATAACACATAACGGATCACGCATTACTTATAACGCATAACGCATAAAGCATAACGCATAACGCATAATGCATAACGCATAACGCATAAAGCATAACGCATAACGCATAACGCATGACACATAACGCATAACCTATAACGCATAACGCATAACGCATAACGCATAACGCATAACGCATAACGCATAACGCAAAACGCATAACGCATAGCGGATAACGCACAACGCATAACACATAACGCATAACGCATAACGCATAACGCATAACGCATAACGGATCACGCATTACTCATAACGCATAACGCATAACGCATAACGCATAACGCATAACGCATAACTCATAACACATAACGCATAACCCATAACGCATAACGCATAACGCATAACGCATTACGCATAACTCATAACACATAACGCATAACCCATAACGCATAACGCATAACGCATAACGCGTAACGGATCAAGCATTACTCATAACGCATAACGCATAACGGATCACGCATTACTCATAACGCATAACGCATAACGGATCACGCATTACTCATAACTCATAACGGATAACACATAACGCATAACGCATAACGCATAACGCATAACGCATAACGCATAACGCATAACGCATAACGCATAACGCATAACGCATAACGCATAACTCATAACGCATAACGCATAACGCATAACGCATAACGCATAACGCATAAGGCATAACGCATAACGCATAACGCATAACGCATAACGCATAACGCATAACGCATAACGCATAACGCATAACGCATAACGCATAACCCATAACGCATAACGCATAACGCATAACGCACAACCCATAACGCATAACGCATAACGCATTACGCGTAACTCATAACGCATAAAGCATAACGCATAACGGATCACGCATTACTCATAACCCATAACGCATAACGCATAACGCATAACGCATAACGCATAACGCATAACACATAACACATAACGCATAACCTATAACGCATAACGCATAACGCATAACGCGTAACGGATCAAGCATTACTCATAACGCATAACGCATAACGGATCACGCATTACTCATAACGCATAACGCATAACGGATCACGCATTACTCATAACTCATAACGGATAACAAATAACGCATAACGCATAACGCATAACGCATAACGCATAACGCATAACGCATAACGCATAACGCATAACGCATAACGCATAACGCATAACGCATAACGCATAACGCATAACGCATAACGCATAACGCATAACGCATAACGCATAACGCATAACGCATAACGCATAACGCATAACGCATAACGCAAAACGCATAACGCATAGGGGATAACGCACAACGCATAACACATAACGCATAACGCATAACGCATAACGCATAACGCATAACGCATAACGGATAACGCATAACGGATAACCCATAACGCATAACGCATAACGCATAACGCATAACGCATAACGCATAACACATAACGCATAACCCATAACGCATAACGCATAACGCATAACGCTTAACGCATGACCCATAGCGCATAACGCATTACGCATAACGCATAACGCATAACGCATAACGCATAACGCATAACGCATAACGCATAACGCATAACGGATCACGCATTACTCATAACGCATAACGCATAACGGATCACGCATAACGCATAACGCATAACGCATAACGCATAACGCATAACGCATAACGCATAACGCATAACGCATAACGGATCACGCATTACTCATAACGCATAACGCATAACGCATAACGCATAACGCATAACGCATAACGCATAACGCATAACGCATAACGCATAACGCATAACGCATAACGCATAACCCATAACACATAACGCATAACGCATAACGCATAACGCATAACGCATAACGGATCACGCATTTCTCATAACGCATAACGCATAACGCATAACGCATAACGCATAACGCATAACGCAAAACGCATAACGCATAACACATAACGCATAACACATAACGGATCACGCATTACTTATAACGCATAACGCATAAAGCATAACGCATAACGCATACCGCATAACGCATAACGCATGACACATAACGCATAACCTATAACGCATAACGCATAACGCATAACGCATAACGCATAACGCATAACGCATAACGCATAACGCATAACGCATAACGCATAACGCATAACGCATAACGCATAACGCATAACCCATAACACATAACGCATAACGCATAACGCATAACGCATAACGCATAACGGATCACGCATTACTTATAACGCATAACGCATAAAGCATAACGCATAACGCATAATGCATAACGCATAACGCATAACGCATAACGCATAACGCATGACACATAACGCATAACCTATAACGCATAACGCATAACGCATAACGCATAACGCATAACGCATAACGCAAAACGCATAACGCATAGCGGATAACGCACAACGCATAACACATAACGCATAACGCATAACGCATAACGCATAACGCATAACGGATCACGCATTACTCATAACGCATAACGCATAACGCATAACGCATAACGCATAACGCATAACGCATAACGCATAACGCATAACGCATAACGCATAACGCATAACGCATATCGCATAACGCATAACGCATAACGCATAACGCATAACGCATAACGCATAACGCATAACGCATAACGCATAACGCATATCGCATAACGCATAACGCATAAAGCATAACGCATAACGGATCACGCATTACTCATAACCCATAACGCATAACGCATAACGCATAACGCATAACTCATAACACATAACGCATAACCCATAACGCATAACGCATAACGCATAACGCGTAACGGATCAAGCATTACTCATAACGCATAACGCATAACGGATCACGCATTACTCATAACGCATAACGCATAACGGATCACGCATTACTCATAACTCATAACGGATAACACATAACGCATAACGCATAACGCATAACGCATAACGCATAACGCATAACGCATAACGCATAACGCATAACGCATAACGCATAACGCATAACGCATAACGCATAACGCATAAGGCATAACGCATAACGCATAACGCATAACGCATAACGCATAACGCATAACGCATAACGCATAACGCATAACGCATAACGCATAACGCATAACCCATAACGCATAACGCATAACGCATAACGCATAACCCATAACGCATAACGCATAACGCATTACGCGTAACTCATAACGCATAAAGCATAACGCATAACGGATCACGCATTACTCATAACCCATAACGCATAACGCATAACGCATAACGCATAACTCATAACACATAACGCATAACCCATAACGCATAACGCATAACGCATAACGCATTACGCGTAACTCATAACGCATAAAGCATAACGCATAACGGATCACGCATTACTCATAACCCATAACGCATAAAGCATAACGCATAACGCATAACGCATAACTCATAACACATAACGCATAACCCATAACGCATAACGCATAACGCATAACACATAACGCATAACGCATAACGCATAACACATAACGGATCACGCATTACTTATAACGCATAACGCATAAAGCATAACGCATAACGCATAATGCATAACGCATAACGCATAACGCATAACGCATAACGCATAACGCATAACGCATGACACATAACGCATAACCTATAACGCATAACGCATAACGCATAACGCATAACGCATAACGCATGACACATAACGCACAACCTATAACGCATAACGCATAACGCACAACGCATAACGCATAACGCATAACGCAAAACGCATAACGCATAGCGGATAACGCACAACGCATAACACATAACGCATAACGCATAACGCATAACACATAACGGATCACGCATTACTTATAACGCATAACGCATAAAGCATAACGCATAACGCATAATGCATAACGCATAACACATAACGCATAACGCATAACGCATAACGCATAACGCATAACGCATGACACATAACGCATAACCTATAACGCATAACGCATAACGCATAACGCACAACGCATAACGCATAACGCATAACGCAAAACGCAAAACGCATAGCGGATAACTCACAACGCATAACACATAACGCATAACGCATAACGCATAACGCATAACGGATCACGCTTTACTCATAACGCATAACGCATAACGCATAACGCATAACGCATGACACATAACGCATAACCTATAACGCATAACGCATAACGCATAACGCATAACGCATAACGCATAACGCATAACGCATAACGCATAACGCATAACGCATAACGCATAACGCATAACGCATAACGCATAACGCATACCGCATAACGCATAACGCATAACGCATAACGCATGACACATAACGCATAACCTATAACGCATAACGCATAACGCATAACGCATAACGCATAACGCATAACGCATAACGCATAACGCATAACGCATAACGCATAACGCATAACGCATAACGCATAACGCATAACGCATAACTCATAACACATAACGCATAACCCATAACGCATAACGCATAACGCATAACGCATTACGCGTAACTCATAACGCATAAAGCATAACGCATAACGGATCACGCATTACTCATAACCCATAACGCATAAAGCATAACGCATAACGCATAACGCATAACTCATAACACATAACGCATAACCCATAACGCATAACGCATAACGCATAACACATAACGCATAACGCATAACGCATAACACATAACGGATCACGCATTACTTATAACGCATAACGCATAAAGCATAACGCATAACGCATAATGCATAACGCATAACGCATAACGCATAACGCATAACGCATAACGCATAACGCATGACACATAACGCATAACCTATAACGCATAACGCATAACGCATAACGCATAACGCATAACGCATGACGCATAACGCACAACCTATAACGCATAACGCATAACGCACAACGCATAACGCATAACGCATAACGCAAAACGCATAACGCATAGCGGATAACGCACAACGCATAACACATAACGCATAACGCATAACGCATAACACATAACGGATCACGCATTACTTATAACGCATAACGCATAAAGCATAACGCATAACGCATAATGCATAACGCATAACACATAACGCATAACGCATAACGCATAACGCATAACGCATAACGCATAACGCATGACACATAACGCATAACCTATAACGCATAACGCATAACGCATAACGCACAACGCATAACGCATAACGCATAACGCAAAACGCAAAACGCATAGCGGATAACTCACAACGCATAACACATAACGCATAACGCATAACGCATAACGCATAACGCATAACGCATAACGGATCACGCTTTACTCATAACGCATAACGCATAACGCATAACGCATAACGCATGACACATAACGCATAACCTATAACGCATAACGCATAACGCATAACGCATAACGCATAACGCATAACGCATAACGCATAACGCATAACGCATAACGCATAACGCATAACGCATAACGCATAACGCATACCGCATAACGCATAACGCATAACGCATAACGCATAACTTATAACGCATAACGCATAACGCATAACGCATAACGCATAACGCATAACGCATAACGCATAACGCATAACGCATAACGCATAACGCATAACGCATAACGCATAACGCATAACGCATAACGCATAACGCATAACGCATAACGCATAACGCATAACGCATAACGCATAACGCATAACGCATAACGCATAACGCATAAAGCATAACGCATAACGGATCACGCATTACTCATAACGCATAACGCATAACGCATAACGCATAACGCATAACTCATAACACATAACGCATAACGCATAACGCATAACGCATAACGCATAACGCATAACGCATAACGGATCACGCATTTCTCATAACGCATAACGCATAACGCATAACGCATAACGCATAACGCATAACGCATAACGCATAACGCATAACGCATTACGCATAACGCATAACGCATAACGCATAACGCATAACGCATAACGCATAACGCATAACGCATAACGCATAACGCATAAGGCATAACGCATAACGCAAAACGCATAACGCATAACGCATAACCCATAAGGGATCACGCATTACTTATAACGCATAACGCATAACGCATAACGCATAACGCATAACGCACAACTCATAACGCATATCGCATAACGCAAAACTCATAACGGATAACGCATAACGGATAACCCATAACGCATAACGCATAACGCATAACGCATAACTCATAACACATAACGGATAACCCATAACGCATAACGCATAACGCATTACGCGTAACTCATAACGCATAAAGCATATCGCATAACGGATCACGCATTACTCATAACCCATAACGCATAACGCATAACGCATAACGCATAACGCATAACTCGTAACACATAACGCATAACCCATAACGCATAACGCATAACGCGTAACGGATCAAGCATTACTCATAACGCATAACGCATAACGGATCACGCATTACTCATAACTCATAACGGATAACACATAACGCATAACGCATAACGCATAACGCATAACGCATAACGCATAACGCATAACGCATAACGCATAACGCATAACGCATAACGCATAACGCATAACGCATAACGCATAACGCATATCGCATAACGCATAACGCATAACGCATAACGCATAACGCATAACGCATAACGCATAACGCATAACGCATATCGCATAACGCATAACGCATAACGCATAACGCATAACGCATAACGGATAACGCATAACGGATAACCCATAACGCATAACGCATAACGCATAACGCATAACGCATAACGCATACGCATAACGCATAACGCATAACGCATAACGCATAACGCATAACGCATAACGCATAACGCATAACGCATAACGCATAACGCATAACGCATAACGCATAACGCATAACGCATATCGCATAACGCATAACGCATAACGCATAACGCATAACGCATAACGCATAAGGCATAACGCATATCGCATAACGCATAACGCATAACGCATAACGCATAACGCATAACGCATAACGGATAACGCATAACGGATAACCCATAACGCATAACGCATAACGCATAACGCATAACGCATAACGCATAACGCATAACGCATAACGCATAACGCATAACGCATAACGCATAACGCATAACGCATAACGCATAACGCATAACGCATAACGCATAACGCATAACGCATATCGCATAACGCATAACGCATAACGCATAACGCATAACGCATAACGCATAACGCATAACGCATAACGCATAACGCATAACGCATAACGCATATCGCATAACGCATAACGCATAACGGATAACCCATAACGCATAACGCATAACGCATAACGCATAACGCATAACGCATAACGCATATCGCATAACGCATAACGCATAACGCATAACGCATAACGCATAACGGATAACGCATAACGGATAACCCATAACGCATAACGCATAACGCATAACGCATAACGCATAACGCATAACGCATAACGCATAACGCATAACGCATAACGCATAACGCATAACGCATAACGCATAACGCATAACGCATAACGCATAACGCATAACGCATAACGCATAACGCATAACGCATAACGCATAACGCATAACGCATAACGCATAACGCATAACGCATAACGCATAACGCATAACGCATAACGCATATCGCATAACGCATAACGCATAACGCATAACGCATAACGCATAACGCATAACGCATAACGCATAACGCATAACGCATAACGCATATCGCATAACGCATAACGCATAACGCATAACGCATAACGCATAACGCATAACGCATAACGGATAACGCATAACGGATAACCCATAACGCATAACGCATAACGCATAACGCATAACGCATAACGCATAACACATAACGCATAACCCATAACGCATAACGCATAACGCATAACGCTTAACGCATGACCCATAGCGCATAACGCATTACGCGTAACTCATAACGCATAAAGCATAACGCATAACGGGTCACGCATTACTCATAACCCATAACGCATAACGCATAACGCATAACGCATAACGCATAACGCATAACGGATCACGCATAACCCATAACGCATAACGCATAACGCATAACGCATAACGCATAACGCATAACGCATAACGCATAACGCATAACGGATCACGCATTACTCATAACGCATAACGCATAACGGATCACGCATAACGCATAACGCATAACGCATAACGCATAACGCATAACGCATAACGCATAACGCATAACGCATATTGCGTAACGCATAACGCATAACGCATAACGCATAACGCATAACGCATAACGCATAACGCATAACGCATAACGCATAACGCATAACGCATAACGCATAACGCATAACGCATAACGCATAACCCATAACGCATAACGCATAACGCATAACGCATAACGCATAACGCATAACGCATAACGGATCACGCATTTCTCATAACGCATAACGCATAACGCATAACGCATAACGCATAACGCATAACGCAAAACGCATAACGCATAACACATAACGCATAACACATAACGGATCACGCATTACTTATAACGCATAACGCATAAAGCATAACGCATAACGCATACCGCATAACGCATAACGCATGACACATAACGCATAACCTATAACGCATAACGCATAACGCATAACGCATAACGCATAACGCATAACGCATAACGCATAACGCATAACGCATAACGCATAACGCATAACGCATAACCCATAACACATAACGCATAACGCATAACGCATAACGCATAACGCATAACGGATCACGCATTACTTATAACGCATAACGCATAAAGCATAACGCATAACGCATAATGCATAACGCATAACGCATAACGCATAACGCATAACGCATGACACATAACGCATAACCTATAACGCATAACGCATAACGCATAACGCATAACGCATAACGCATAACGCATAACGCAAAACGCATAACGCATAGCGGATAACGCACAACGCATAACACATAACGCATAACGCATAACGCATAACGCATAACGCATAACGGATCACGCATTACTCATAACGCATAACGCATAACGCATAACGCATAACGCATAACGCATAACGCATAACGCATAACGCATAACGCATAACGCATAACGCATAACGCATAACGCATAACGCATAACGCATAACGCATAACGCATAACGCATAACGCATAACGCATAACGCATAACGCATAACGCATAACGCATAACGCATAACGCATATCGCATAACGCATAACGCATAACGCATAACGCATAACGCATAACGCATAACGCATAACGCATAACGCATATCGCATAACGCATAACGCATAAAGCATAACGCATAACGGATCACGCATTACTCATAACCCATAACGCATAACGCATAACGCATAACGCATAACGCATAACTCATAACACATAACGCATAACCCATAACGCATAACGCATAACGCATAACGCGTAACGGATCAAGCATTACTCATAACGCATAACGCATAACGGATCACGCATTACTCATAACGCATAACGCATAACGGATCACGCATTACTCATAACTCATAACGGATAACACATAACGCATAACGCATAACGCATAACGCATAACGCATAACGCATAACGCATAACGCATAACGCATAACGCATAACGCATAACGCATAACGCATAACGCATAACGCATAACGCATAACGCATAACGCATAACGCATAACGCATAACGCATAACGCATAACGCATAACGCATAACGCATAACGCATAACGCATAACGCATAACGCATAACGCATAACGCATAACGCATAACCCATAACGCATAACGCATAACGCATAACGCATAACCCATAACGCATAACGCATAACACATTACGCGTAACTCATAACGCATAAAGCATAACGCATAACGGATCACGCATTACTCATAACCCATAACGCATAACGCATAACGCATAACGCATAACGCATAACACATAACACATAACGCATAACCCATAACGCATAACGCATAACGCATAACGCATTACGCGTAACTCATAACGCATAAAGCATAACGCATAACGGATCACGCATTACTCATAACCCATAACGCATAAAGCATAACGCATAACGCATAACGCATAACTCATAACACATAACGCATAACCCATAACGCATAACGCATAACGCATAACACATAACGCATAACGCATAACACATAACGGATCACGCATTACTTATAACGCATAACGCATAAAGCATAACGCATAACGCATAATGCATAACGCATAACGCATAACGCATAACGCATAACGCATAACGCATAACGCATGACACATAACGCATAACCTATAACGCATAACGCATAACGCATAACGCATAACGCATAACGCATGACACATAACGCACAACCTATAACGCATAACGCATAACGCACAACGCATAACGCATAACGCATAACGCAAAACGCATAACGCATAGCGGATAACGCACAACGCATAACACATAACGCATAACGCATAACGCATAACACATAACGGATCACGCATTACTTATAACGCATAACGCATAAAGCATAACGCATAACGCATAATGCATAACGCATAACACATAACGCATAACGCATAACGCATAACGCATAACGCATAACGCATAACGCATGACACATAACGAATAACCTATAACGCATAACGCATAACGCATAACGCACAACGCATAACGCATAACGCATAACGCAAAACGCAAAACGCATAGCGGATAACTCACAACGCATAACACATAACGCATAACGCATAACGCATAACGCATAACGCATAACGGATCACGCTTTACTCATAACGCATAACGCATAACGCATAACGCATAACGCATGACACATAACGCATAACCTATAACGCATAACGCATAACGCATAACGCATAACGCATAACGCATAACGCATAACGCATAACGCATAACGCATAACGCATAACGCATAACGCATAACGCATAACGCATAACGCATAACGCATAACGCATATTGCGTAACGCATAACGCATAACGCATAACGCATAACGCATAACGCATAACGCATAACGCATAACGCATAACGCATAACGCATAACGCATAACGCATAACGCATAACCCATAACACATAACGCATAACGCATAACGCATAACGCATAACGCATAACGCATAACGGATCACGCATTTCTCATAACGCATAACGCATAACGCATAACGCATAACGCATAACGCATAACGCAAAACGCATAACGCATAACACATAACGCATAACACATAACGGATCACGCATTACTTATAACGCATAACGCATAAAGCATAACGCATAACGCATACCGCATAACGCATAACGCATGACACATAACGCATAACCTATAACGCATAACGCATAACGCATAACGCATAACGCATAACGCATAACGCATAACGCATAACTCATAACACATAACGCATAACCCATAACGCATAACGCATAACGCATAACGCGTAACGGATCAAGCATTACTCATAACGCATAACGCATAACGGATCACGCATTACTCATAACGCATAACGCATAACGGATCACGCATTACTCATAACTCATAACGGATAACACATAACGCATAACGCATAACGCATAACGCATAACGCATAACGCATAACGCATAACGCATAACGCATAACGCATAACGCATAACGCATAACGCATAACGCATAACGCATAACGCATAACGCATAACGCATAAGGCATAACGCATAACGCATAACGCATAACGCATAACGCATAACGCATAACGCATAACGCATAACGCATAACGCATAACGCATAACGCATAACGCATAACGCATAACCCATAACGCATAACGCATAACGCATAACCCATAACGCATAACGCATAACGCATTACGCGTAACTCATAACGCATAAAGCATAACGCATAACGGATCACGCATTACTCATAACCCATAACGCATAACGCATAACGCATAACGCATAACGCATAACACATAACACATAACGCATAACCCATAACGCATAACGCATAACGCATAACGCATTACGCGTAACTCATAACGCATAAAGCATAACGCATAACGGATCACGCATTACTCATAACCCATAACGCATAAAGCATAACGCATAACGCATAACGCATAACTCATAACACATAACGCATAACCCATAACGCATAACGCATAACGCATAACACATAACGCATAACGCATAACGCATAACACATAACGGATCACGCATTACTTATAACGCATAACGCATAAAGCATAACGCATAACGCATAATGCATAACGCATAACGCATAACGCATAACGCATAACGCATAACGCATAACGCATGACACATAACGCATAACCTATAACGCATAACACATAACGCATAACGCATAACGCATAACGCATGACACATAACGCACAACCTATAACGCATAACGCATAACGCACAACGCATAACGCATAACGCATAACGCAAAACGCATAACGCATAGCGGATAACGCACAACGCATAACACATAACGCATAACGCATAACGCATAACACATAACGGATCACGCATTACTTATAACGCATAACGCATAAAGCATAACGCATAACGCATAATGCATAACGCATAACACATAACGCATAACGCATAACGCATAACGCATAACGCATAACGCATAACGCATGACACATAACGAATAACCTATAACGCATAACGCATAACGCATAACGCACAACGCATAACGCATAACGCATAACGCAAAACGCAAAACGCATAGCGGATAACTCACAACGCATAACACATAACGCATAACGCATAACGCATAACGCATAACGCATAACGGATCACGCTTTACTCATAACGCATAACGCATAACGCATAACGCATAACGCATGACACATAACGCATAACCTATAACGCATAACGCATAACGCATAACGCATAACGCATAACGCATAACGCATAACGCATAACGCATAACGCATAACGCATAACGCATAACGCATAACGCATAACGCATAACGCATAACGCATACCGCATAACGCATAACGCATAACGCATAACGCATGACACATAACGCATAACCTATAACGCATAACGCATAACGCATAACGCATAACGCATAACGCATAACGCATAACGCATAACGCATAACGCATAACGCATAACGCATAACGCATAACGCATAACGCATAACGCATAACGCATAACTCATAACACATAACGCATAACCCATAACGCATAACGCATAACGCATAACGCATTACGCGTAACTCATAACGCATAAAGCATAACGCATAACGGATCACGCATTACTCATAACCCATAACGCATAAAGCATAACGCATAACGCATAACGCATAACTCATAACACATAACGCATAACCCATAACGCATAACGCATAACGCATAACGCATAACGCATAACACATAACGCATAACGCATAACGCATAACGCATAACGCATAACGCATAACGCATAACGCATAACGCATAACGCATAACGCATAACGCATAACGCATAACGCATAACGCATAACGCATAACTCATAACACATAACGCATAACCCATAACGCATAACGCATAACGCATAACGCGTAACGGATCAAGCATTACTCATAACGCATAACGCATAACGGATCACGCATTACTCATAACGCATAACGCATAACGGATCACGCATTACTCATAACTCATAACGGATAACACATAACGCATAACGCATAACGCATAACGCATAACGCATAACGCATAACGCATAACGCATAACGCATAACGCATAACGCATAACGCATAACGCATAACGCATAACGCATAACGCATAAGGCATTACGCATAACGCATAACGCATAACGCATAACGCATAACGCATAACGCATAACGCATAACGCATAACGCATAACGCATAACGCATAACCCATAACGCATAACGCATAACGCATAACGCATAACCCATAACGCATAACGCATAACGCATTACGCGTAACTCATAACGCATAAAGCATAACGCATAACGGATCACGCATTACTCATAACCCATAACGCATAACGCATAACGCATAACGCATAACGCATAACACATAACACATAACGCATAACCCATAACGCATAACGCATAACGCATAACGCATTACGCGTAACTCATAACGCATAAAGCATAACGCATAACGGATCACGCATTACTCATAACCCATAACGCATAAAGCATAACGCATAACGCATAACGCATAACTCATAACACATAACGCATAACCCATAACGCATAACGCATAACGCATAACACATAACGCATAACGCATAACGCATAACACATAACGGATCACGCATTACTTATAACGCATAACGCATAAAGCATAACGCATAACGCATAATGCATAACGCATAACGCATAACGCATAACGCATAACGCATAACGCATAACGCATGACACATAACGCATAACCTATAACGCATAACGCATAACGCATAACGCATAACGCATAACGCATGACACATAACGCACAACCTATAACGCATAACGCATAACGCACAACGCATAACGCATAACGCATAACGCAAAACGCATAACGCATAGCGGATAACGCACAACGCATAACACATAACGCATAACGCATAACGCATAACACATAACGGATCACGCATTACTTATAACGCATAACGCATAAAGCATAACGCATAACGCATAATGCATAACGCATAACACATAACGCATAACGCATAACGCATAACGCATAACGCATAACGCATGACACATAACGAATAACCTATAACGCATAACGCATAACGCATAACGCACAACGCATAACGCATAACGCATAACGCAAAACGCAAAACGCATAGCGGATAACTCACAACGCATAACACATAACGCATAACGCATAACGCATAACGCATAACGCATAACGGATCACGCTTTACTCATAACGCATAACGCATAACGCATAACGCATAACGCATGACACATAACGCATAACCTATAACGCATAACGCATAACGCATAACGCATAACGCATAACGCATAACGCATAACGCATAACGCATAACGCATAACGCATAACGCATAACGCATAACGCATAACGCATAACGCATGACACATAACGCATAACCTATAACGCATAACGCATAACGCATAACGCATAACGCATAACGCATGACACATAACGCACAACCTATAACGCATAACGCATAACGCACAACGCATAACGCATAACGCATAACGCAAAACGCATAACGCATAGCGGATAACGCACAACGCATAACACATAACGCATAACGCATAACGCATAACACATAACGGATCACGCATTACTTATAACGCATAACGCATAAAGCATAACGCATAACGCATAATGCATAACGCATAACACATAACGCATAACGCATAACGCATAACGCATAACGCATAACGCATGACACATAACGAATAACCTATAACGCATAACGCATAACGCATAACGCACAACGCATAACGCATAACGCATAACGCAAAACGCAAAACGCATAGCGGATAACTCACAACGCATAACACATAACGCATAACTCATAACGCATAACGCATAACGCATAACGGATCACGCTTTACTCATAACGCATAACGCATAACGCATAACGCATAACGCATGACACATAACGCATAACCTATAACGCATAACGCATAACGCATAACGCATAACGCATAACGCATAACGCATAACGCATAACGCATAACGCATAACGCATAACGCATAACGCATAACGCATAACGCATAACGCATAACGCATACCGCATAACGCATAACGCATAACGCATAACGCATGACACATAACGCATAACCTATAACGCATAACGCATAACGCATAACGCATAACGCATAACGCATAACGCATAACGCATAACGCATAACGCATAACGCATAACGCATAACGCATAACGCATAACTCATAACACATAACGCATAACCCATAACGCATAACGCATAACGCATAACGCATTACGCGTAACTCATAACGCATAAAGCATAACGCATAACGGATCACGCATTACTCATAACCCATAACGCATAAAGCATAACGCATAACGCATAACGCATAACTCATAACACATAACGCATAACCCATAACGCATAACGCATAACGCATAACACATAACGCATAACGCATAACGCATAACGCATATCGCATAACGCATAACGCATAAAGCATAACGCATAACGGATCACGCATTACTCATAACCCATAACGCATAACGCATAACGCATAACGCATAACGCATAACTCATAACACATAACGCATAACCCATAACGCATAACGCATAACGCATAACGCGTAACGGATCAAGCATTACTCATAACGCATAACGCATAACGGATCACGCATTACTCATAACGCATAACGCATAACGGATCACGCATTACTCATAACTCATAACGGATAACACATAACGCATAACGCATAACGCATAACGCATAACGCATAACGCATAACGCATAACGCATAACGCATAACGCATAACGCATAACGCATAACGCATAACGCACAACCCATAACGCATAAGGCATAACGCATAACGCATAACGCATAACGCATAACGCATAACGCATAACGCATAACGCATAACGCATAACGCATAACGCATAACGCATAACGCATAACCCATAACGCATAACGCATAACGCATAACGCATAACCCATAACGCATAACGCATAACGCATTACGCGTAACTCATAACGCATAAAGCATAACGCATAACGGATCACGCATTACTCATAACCCATAACGCATAACGCATAACGCATAACGCATAACGCATAACACATAACACATAACGCATAACCCATAACGCATAACGCATAACGCATAACGCATTACGCGTAACTCATAACGCATAAAGCATAACGCATAACGGATCACGCATTACTGATAACCCATAACGCATAAAGCATAACGCATAACGCATAACGCATAACTCATAACACATAACGCATAACCCATAACGCATAACGCATGACACATAACGAATAACCTATAACGCATAACGCATAACGCATAACGCACAACGCATAACGCATAACGCATAACGCAAAACGCAAAACGCATAGCGGATAACTCACAACGCATAACACATAACGCATAACTCATAACGCATAACGCATAACGCATAACGGATCACGCTTTACTCATAACGCATAACGCATAACGCATAACGCATAACGCATGACACATAACGCATAACCTATAACGCATAACGCATAACGCATAACGCATAACGCATAACGCATAACGCATAACGCATAACGCATAACGCATAACGCATAACGCATAACGCATAACGCATAACGCATAACGCATAACGCATACCGCATAACGCATAACGCATAACGCATAACGCATGACACATAACGCATAACCTATAACGCATAACGCATAACGCATAACGCATAACGCATAACGCATAACGCATAACGCATAACGCATAACGCATAACGCATAACGCATAACGCATAACGCATAACTCATAACACATAACGCATAACCCATAACGCATAACGCATAACGCATAACGCATTACGCGTAACTCATAACGCATAAAGCATAACGCATAACGGATCACGCATTACTCATAACCCATAACGCATAAAGCATAACGCATAACGCATAACGCATAACTCATAACACATAACGCATAACCCATAACGCATAACGCATAACGCATAACACATAACGCATAACGCATAACGCATAACGCATATCGCATAACGCATAACGCATAAAGCATAACGCATAACGGATCACGCATTACTCATAACCCATAACGCATAACGCATAACGCATAACGCATAACGCATAACGCATAACTCATAACACATAACGCATAACCCATAACGCATAACGCATAACGCATAACGCGTAACGGATCAAGCATTACTCATAACGCATAATGCATAACGGATCACGCATTACTCATAACGCATAACGCATAACGGATCACGCATTACTCATAACTCATAACGGATAACACATAACGCATAACGCATAACGCATAACGCATAACGCATAACGCATAACGCATAACGCATAACGCATAACGCATAACGCATAACGCATAACGCATAACGCATAACGCATAACGCATAAGGCATAACGCATAACGCATAACGCATAACGCATAACGCATAACGCATAAACGCATAACGCATAACGCATAACGCATAACGCATAACGCATAACGCATAACCCATAACGCATAACGCATAACGCATAACGCATAACCCATAACGCATAACGCATAACGCATTACGCGTAACTCATAACGCATAAAGCATAACGCATAACGGATCACGCATTACTCATAACCCATAACGCATAACGCATAACGCATAACGCATAACGCATAACACATAACACATAACGCATAACCCATAACGCATAACGCATAACGCATAACGCATTACGCGTAACTCATAACGCATAAAGCATAACGCATAACGGATCACGCATTACTGATAACCCATAACGCATAAAGCATAACGCATAACGCATAACGCATAACTCATAACACATAACGCATAACCCATAACGCATAACGCATAACGCATAACACATAACGCATAACGCATAACGCATAACACATAACGGATCACGCATTACTTATAACGCATAACGCATAAAGCATAACGCATAACGCATAATGCATAACGCATAACGCATAACGCATAACGCATAACGCATAACGCATAACGCATAACACATAACGCATAACCTATAACGCATAACGCATAACGCATAACGCATAACGCATAACGCATGACACATAACGCACAACCTATAACGCATAACGCATAACGCACAACGCATAACGCATAACGCATAACGCAAAACGCATAACGCATAGCGGATAACGCACAACGCATAACACATAACGCATAACGCATAACGCATAACACATAACGGATCACGCATTACTTATAACGCATAACGCATAAAGCATAACGCATAACGCATAATGCATAACGCATAACACATAACGCATAACGCATAACGCATAACGCATAACGCATAACGCATAACGCATGACACATAACGAATAACCTATAACGCATAACGCATAACGCATAACGCACAACGCATAACGCATAACGCATAACGCAAAACGCAAAACGCATAGCGGATAACTCACAACGCATAACACATAACGCATAACGCATAACGCATAACGCATAACGCATAACGGATCACGCTTTACTCATAACGCATAACGCATAACGCATAACGCATAACGCATGACACATAACGCATAACCTATAACGCATAACGCATAACGCATAACGCATAACGCATAACGCATAACGCATAACGCATAACGCATAACGCATAACGCATAACGCATAACGCATAACGCATAACGCATAACGCATAACGCATACCGCATAACGCATAACGCATAACGCATGACACATAACGCATAACCTATAACGCATAACGCATAACGCATAACGCATAACGCATAACGCATAACGCATAACGCATAACGCATAACGCATAACGCATAACGCATAACGCATAACGCATAACGCATAACGCATAACGCATAAACGCATAACGCATAACTCATAACACATAACGCATAACCCATAACGCATAACGCATAACGCATAACGCATTACGCGTAACTCATAACGCATAAAGCATAACGCATAACGGATCACGCATTACTCATAACCCATAACGCATAAAGCATAACGCATAACGCATAACGCATAACTCATAACACATAACGCATAACCCATAACGCATAACGCATAACGCATAACACATAACGCATAACGCATAACGCATAACACATAACGGATCACGCATTACTTATAACGCATAACGCATAAAGCATAACGCATAACGCATAATGCATAACGCATAACGCATAACGCATAACGCATAACGCATAACGCATAACGCATGACACATAACGCATAACCTATAACGCATAACGCATAACGCATAACGCATAACGCATAACGCATGACACATAACGCACAACCTATAACGCATAACGCATAACGCACAACGCATAACGCATAACGCATAACGCAAAACGCATAACGCATAGCGGATAACGCACAACGCATAACACATAACGCATAACGCATAACGCATAACACATAACGGATCACGCATTACTTATAACGCATAACGCATAAAGCATAACGCATAACGCATAATGCATAACGCATAACACATAACGCATAACGCATAACGCATAACGCATAACGCATAACGCATAACGCATGACACATAACGCATAACCTATAACGCATAACGCATAACGCATAACGCACAACGCATAACGCATAACGCATAACGCAAAACGCAAAACGCATAGCGGATAACTCACAACGCATAACACATAACGCATAACGCATAACGCATAACGCATAACGCATAACGGATCACGCTTTACTCATAACTCATAACACATAACGCATAACCCATAACGCATAACGCATAACGCATTACGCGTAACTCATAACGCATAAAGCAGAACGCATAACGGATCACGCATTACTCATAACGCATAACGCATAACGCATAACGCATAACGCATAACTCATAACACATAACGCATAACGCATAACGCATAACGCATAACGCATAACGCATAACGCATAACGGATCACGCATTTCTCATAACGCATAACGCATAACGCATAACGCATAACGCATAACGCATAACGCATAACGCATAACGCATAACGCATTACGCATAACGCATAACGCATAACGCATAACGCATAACGCATAACGCATAACGCATAACGCATAACGCATAACGCATAACGCATAAGGCATAACGCATAACGCAAAACGCATAACGCATAACGCATAAACGCATAACGCATAACGCAAAACTCATAACGCATAAAGCATATCGCATAACGGATCACGCATTACTCATAACCCATAACGCATAACGCATAACGCATAACGCATAACGCATAACTCATAACACATAACGCATAACCCATAACGCATAACGCATAACGCGTAACGGATCAAGCATTACTCATAACGCATAACGCATAACGGATCACGCATTACTCATAACTCATAACGGATAACACATAACGCATAACGCATAACGCATAACGCATAACGCATAACGCATAACGCATAACGCATAACGCATAACGCATAACGCATAACGCATAACGCATAACGCATAACGCATATCGCATAACGCATAACGCATAACGCATAACGCATAACGCATAACGCATAACGCATAACGCATAACGCATAACGCATATCGCATAACGCATAACGCATAACGCATAACGCATAACGCATAACGGATAACGCATAACGGATAACCCATAACGCATAACGCATAACGCATAACGCATAACGCATAACGCATAACGCATAACGCATAACGCATAACGCATAACGCATAACGCATAACGCATAACGCATAACGCATAACGCATAACGCATAACGCATAACGCATAACGCATAACGCATAACGCATAACGCATAACGCATAACGCATAACGCATAACGCATAACGCATATCGCATAACGCATAACGCATAACGCATAACGCATAACGCATAACGCATAACGCATAACGCATAACGCATAACGCATAACGCATAACGCATAACGCATAACGCATAACGCACAACTCATAACGCATAACGCATAACGCAAAACTCATAACGGATAACGCATAACGGATAACCCATAACGCATAACGCATAACGCATAACGCATAACGCGTAACGGATCAAGCATTACTCATAACGCATAACGCATAACGGATCACGCATTACTCATAACCCATAACGCATAACGCATAACGCATTACGCGTAACTCATAACGCATAAAGCATAACGCATAACGGATCACGCATTACTCATAACGCATAACGCATAACGCATAACGCATAACGCATAACTCATAACACATAACGCATAACGCATAACGCATAACACATAACGCATAACGCATAACGCATAACGCATAACGGATCACGCATTTCTCATAACGCATAACGCATAACGCATAACGCATAAGGCATAACGCATAACGCAAAACGCATAACGCATAACGCATAACCCATAAGGGATCACGCATTACTTATAACGCATAACGCATAACGCATAACGCATAACGCACAACTCATAACGCATAACGCATAACGCAAAACTCATAACGGATAACGCATAACGGATAACCCATAACGCATAACGCATAACGCATAACGCATAACTCATAACACATAACGGATAACACATAACGCATAACGCATAACGCATTACGCGTAACTCATAACGAATAAAGCATAACGCATAACGGATCACGCATTACTCATAACCCATAACGCATAACGCATAACGCATAACGCATAACGCATAACTCATAACACATAACGCATAACCCATAACGCATAACGCATAACGCGTAACTGATCAAGCATTACTCATAACGCATAACGCATAACGCATAACGCATAACGGATCACGCATTACTCATAACTCATAACGGATAACACATAACGCATAACGCATAACGCATAACGCATAACGCATAACGCATAACGCATAACGCATAACGCATAACGCATAACGCATAACGCATAACGCATAACGCATAACGCATAACGCATAACGCATAACGCATAACGCATAACCCATAACGCATAACGCATAACGCATAACGCATAACGCATAACGCATAACGCATAACGCATAACGCATAACGCATAACGGATCACGCATTTCTCATAACGCATAACGCATAACGCATAACGCATAACGCATAACGCATAACGCATAACGCATAACGCATTACGCATAACGCATAACGCATAACGCATAACGCATAACGCATAACGCATAACGCATAACGCATAACGCATAAGGCATAACGCATAACGCAAAACGCATAACGCATAACGCATAACCCATAAGGGATCACGCATTACTTATAACGCATAACGCATAAAGCATAACGCATAACGCATACCGCATAACGCATAACGCATAACGCATAACGCATGACACATAACGCATAACCTATAACGCATAACGCATAACGCACAACGCATAACGCATAACGCATAACGCATAACGCAAAACGCATAACGCATAGGGGATAACGCACAACGCATAACACATAACGCATAACGCATAACGCATAACGCATAACGCATAACGCATAACGCATAACGCATAACGCATAACGCATAACGCATAACGCATAACGCATAACCCATAACACATAACGCATAACGCATAACGCATAACGCATAACGCATAACGCATAACGCAAATCGCATAACGCATAAGGCATAACGCATAACGCATAACGCATATCGCATAACGCATAACGCATAACGCATAACGCATAACGCATAACGCATAACGCATAACGCATAACGCATAACGCAAAACGCATAACGGACAACTCATAACGGATAACACATAACGCATAACGCATAACGCATAACGCATAACGCATAACGCATAACGCATAACGCATAACGCATAACGCATAACGCATAACGCATAACGCATAACGCATAACGCATAACGCATAACGCATAACAAATAACGCATAACCCATAACGCATAACGCATAACGCATAACGCATAACGCATAACGCATAACGCATAACGCATAACGCATAACGCATAACGCATAACGGATCATGCATTACTCATAACGCATAACGCATAACGGATCACGCATTTCTCATAACGCATAACGCATAACGCATAACGCATAACGCATAACGCATAACGCATAACGCATAACGCATAACGCATAACGCATAACGCATAACGCATAACGCATAACGCATATCGCATAACGCATAACGCATAACGCATAACTCATAACCCATAACGCATAACGCATAACGCATAACGCATAACTCATAACACATAACGCATAACCCATAACGCATAACGCATAACGCATTACGCGTAACTCATAACGCATAAAGCATAACGCATAACGGATCACGCATTACTCATAACCCATAACGCATAACGCATAACGCATAAAGCATAACGCATAACGGATCACGCATTACTCATAACCCATAACGCATAACGCATAACGCATAACGCATAACGCATAACGCATAACGCATACCGCATAACGCATAACGCATAACGCATAACGCATGACACATAACGCATAACCTATAACGCATAACGCATAACGCACAACGCATAACGCATAACGCATAACGCAAAACGCATAACGCATAGCGGATAACGCACAACGCATAACACATAACGCATAACGCATAACGCATAACACATAACGGATCACGCATTACTTATAACGCATAACGCATAAAGCATAACGCATAACGCATAATGCATAACGCATAACGCATAACGCATAACGCATAACGCATGACACATAACGCATAACCTATAACGCATAACGCATAACGCATAACGCACAACGCATAACGCATAACGCATAACGCAAAACGCATAACGCATAGCGGATAACTCACAACGCATAACACATAACGCATAACGCATAACGTATAACGCATAACGGATCACGCATTACTACTAACGCATAACGCTTAACGCATAACGCATAACGCATAACGCATAACGCATAACGCATAACGCATAACGCATAACGCATAACGCATAACGCATAACGCATAACGCATAACGCATAACGCATAACGCATAACGCATAACGCATAACGCATAACGCATAACGCATATCGCATAACGCATAACGCATAACGCATAACGCATAACGCATAACGCATAACGGATAACGCATAACGGATAACGCATAACGCATAACTCATAACACATAACCCATAACGCATAACGCATAACGCATAACGCGTAACGGATCAAGCATTACTCATAACGCATAACGCATAACGGATCACGCATTACTCATAACGCATAACGCATAACGGATCACGCATTACTCATAACTCATAACGGCTAACACATAACGCATAACGCATAACGCATAACGCATAACGCATAACGCATACGCATAACGCATAACGCATAACGCATAACGCATAACGCATAACGCATAACGCATAACGCATAACGCATAACGCATAACGCATAACGCATAACGCATAACGCATAACGCATATCGCATA
Source organism: Lasioglossum morio (assembly GCA_916610235.2). Lineage (NCBI taxonomy): Eukaryota > Metazoa > Arthropoda > Insecta > Hymenoptera > Halictidae > Lasioglossum > Lasioglossum morio. The sequence continues at coordinate 2,751,859 of CAKAJA020001042.1, read as the reverse complement.
ACGCATAACGCATAACGCATAACGCATAACGCATAACGCATAAGGCATAACGCATATCGCATAACGCATAACGCATAACGCATAACGCATAACGCATAACGCATAACGGATAACGCATAACGGATAACCCATAACGCATAACGCATAACGCATAACACATAACGCATAACGCATAACGCATAACGCATAACGCATAACGCATAACGCATAACGCATAACGCATAACGCATAACGCATAACGCATAACGCATAACGCATAACGCATAACGCATATCGCATAACGCATAACGCATAACGCATAACGCATAACGCATAACGCATAACGCATAACGCATAACGCATAACGCATAACGCATAACGCATAACGCATAACGCATAACGCATAACGCATAACGGATAACGCATAACGGATAACCCATAACGCATAACGCATAACGCATAACGCATAACGCATAACGCATAACGCATAACGCATAACGCATAACGCATAACGCATAACGCATAACGCATAACGCATAACGCATAACGCATAACGCATAACGCATAACGCATAACGCATATCGCATAACGCATAACGCATAACGCATAACGCATAACGCATAACGCACAACTCATAACGCATAACGCATAACGCAAAACTCATAACGGATAACGCATAACGGATAACCCATAACGCATAACGCATAACGCATAACGCATAACGCATAACGCATAACGGATCACGCATTACTCATAACGCATAACGCATAACGCATAACGCATAACGCATAACGCATAACGCATAACGGATCACGCATAACGCATAACGCATAACGCATAACGGATCACGCATAACGCATAACGCATAACGCATAACGCATAACGCATAACGCATAACGCATAACGCATGACACATAACGCATAACCTATAACGCATAACGCATAACGCATGACGCACAACGCATAACGCATAACGCATAACGCAAAACGCATAACGCATAGCGGATAACTCACAACGCATAACACATAACGCATAACGCATAACGCATAACGCATAACGGATCACGCATTACTCATAACGCATAACGCATAACGCATAACGCATAACGCATAACGCATAACGCATAACGGATCACGCATAACGCATAACGCATAACGCATAACGGATCACGCATTACTCATAACCCATAACGCATAACGCATAACGCATAACGCATAACGCATAACTCATAACACATAACGCATAACCCATAACGCATAACGCATAACGCATAACGCGTAACGGATCAAGCATTACTCATAACGCATAACGCATTACGGATCACGCATTACTCATAACGCATAACGCATAACGGATCACGCATTACTCATAACTCATAACGGATAACACATAACGCATAACGCATAACGCATAACGCATAACGCATAATGCATAACGCATAACGCATAACGCATAACGCATAACGCATAACGCATGACACATAACGCATAACCTATAACGCATAACGCATAACGCATAACGCACAACGCATAACGCATAACGCATAACGCAAAACGCATAACGCATAGCGGATAACTCACAACGCATAACACATAACGCATAACGCATAACGCATAACGCATAACGCATAACGGATCACGCATTACTCATAACGCATAACGCATAACGCATAACGCATAACGCATAACGCATAACGCATAACGCATAACGCATAACGCATAACGCATAACGCATAACGCATAACGCATAACGCATAACGCATAACGCATAACGCATAACGCATAACGCATAACGCATAACGCATAACGCATAACGCATATCGCATAACGCATAACGCATAACGCATAACTCATAACCCATAACGCATAACGCATAACGCATAACGCATAACTCATAACACATAACGCATAACCCATAACGCATAACGCATAACGCATTACGCGTAACTCATAACGCATAAAGCATAACGCATAACGGATCACGCATTACTCATAACCCATAACGCATAACGCATAACGCATAAAGCATAACGCATAACGGATCACGCATTACTCATAACCCATAACGCATAACGCATAACGCATAACGCATAACGCATAACGCATAACGCATACCGCATAACGCATAACGCATAACGCATAACGCATAACGCATAACGCATAACCTATAACGCATAACGCATAACGCACAACGCATAACGCATAACGCATAACGCAAAACGCATAACGCATAGCGGATAACGCACAACGCATAACACATAACGCATAACGCATAACGCATAACACATAACGGATCACGCATTACTTATAACGCATAACGCATAAAGCATAACGCATAACGCATAATGCATAACGCATAACGCATAACGCATAACGCATAACGCATAACGCATGACACATAACGCATAACCTATAACGCATAACGCATAACGCATAACGCACAACGCATAACGCATAACGCATAACGCAAAACGCATAACGCATAGCGGATAACTCACAACGCATAACACATAACGCATAACGCATAACGTATAACGCATAACGGATCACGCATTACTACTAACGCATAACGCTTAACGCATAACGCATAACGCATAACGCATAACGCATAACGCATAACGCATAACGCATAACGCATAACGCATAACGCATAACGCATATCGCATAACGCATAACGCATAACGCATAACGCATAACGCATAACGCATAACGCATAACGCATATCGCATAACGCATAACGCATAACGCATAACGCATAACGCATAACGCATAACGGATAACGCATAACGGATAACGCATAACGCATAACTCATAACACATAACCCATAACGCATAACGCATAACGCATAACGCGTAACGGATCAAGCATTACTCATAACGCATAACGCATAACGGATCACGCATTACTCATAACGCATAACGCATAACGGATCACGCATTACTCATAACTCATAACGGCTAACACATAACGCATAACGCATAACGCATAACGCATAACGCATAACGCATACGCATAACGCATAACGCATAACGCATAACGCATAACGCATAACGCATAACGCATAACGCATAACGCATAACGCATAACGCATAACGCATAACGCATAACGCATAACGCATAACGCATATCGCATAACGCATAACGCATAACGCATAACGCATAACGCATAACGCATAAGGCATAACGCATATCGCATAACGCATAACGCATAACGCATAACGCATAACGCATAACGGATAACGCATAACGGATAACCCATAACGCATAACGCATAACGCATAACGCATAACGCATAACGCATAACGCATAACGCATAACGCATAACGCATAACGCATAACGCATAACGCATAACGCATAACGCATAACGCATAACGCATAACGCATATCGCATAACGCATAACGCATAACGCATAACGCATAACGCATAACGCATAACGCATAACGCATAACGCATAACGCATAACGCATAACGCATAACGCATAACGCATAACGCATAACGCATAACGGATAACGCATAACGGATAACCCATAACGCATAACGCATAACGCATAACGCATAACGCATAACGCATAACGCATAACGCATAACGCATAACGCATAACGCATAACGCATAACGCATAACGCATAACGCATAACGCATAACGCATAACGCATAACGCAAAACGCATAACGCATAACGCATAACGCATAACGCATATCGCATAACGCATAACGCATAACGCATAACGCATAACGCATAACGCATAACGCATAACGCACAACTCATAACGCATAACGCATAACGCAAAACTCATAACGGATAACGCATAACGGATAACCCATAACGCATAACGCATAACGCATAACGCATAACGCGTAACGGATCAAGCATTACTCATAACGCATAACGCACAACGGATCACGCATTACTCATAACGCATAACGCATAACGCATAACGGATCACGCATTACTCATAACTCATAACGGATAACACATAACGCATAACGCATAACGCATAACGCATAACGCATAACGCATAACGCATAACGCATAACGCATAACGCATAACGCATAACGCATAACGCATAACGCATAACGCATAACGCATAACGCATAACGCATGACACATAACGCATAACCTATAACGCATAACGCATAACGCATGACGCACAACGCATAACGCATAACGCAAAACGCATAACGCATAGCGGATAACTCACAACGCATAACACATAACGCATAACGCATAACGCATAACGCATAACGGATCACGCATTACTCATAACGCATAACGCATAACGCATAACGCATAACGCATAACGCATAACGCATAACGGATCACGCATAACGCATAACGCATAACGCATAACGGATCACGCATTACTCATAACCCATAACGCATAACGCATAACGCATAACGCATAACGCATAACTCATAACACATAACGCATAACCCATAACGCATAACGCATAACGCATAACGCGTAACGGATCAAGCATTACTCATAACGCATAACGCATTACGGATCACGCATTACTCATAACGCATAACGCATAACGGATCACGCATTACTCATAACTCATAACGGATAACACATAACGCATAACGCATAACGCATAACGCATAACGCATAACGCATAACGCATAACGCATAACGCATAACGCATAACGCATAACGCATGACACATAACGCATAACCTATAACGCATAACGCATAACGCATAACGCACAACGCATAACGCATAACGCATAACGCAAAACGCATAACGCATAGCGGATAACTCACAACGCATAACACATAACGCATAACGCATAACGCATAACGCATAACGGATCACGCATTACTCATAACGCATAACGCATAACGCATAACGCATAACGCATAACGCATAACGCAAATCGCATAACGCATAACGCATAACGCATAACGCATAACGCATAACGCATAACGCATATTGCGTAACGCATAACGCATAACGCATAACGCATAACGCATAACGCATAACGCATAACGCATAACGCATAACGCATAACGCATAACGCATAACGCATAACGCATAACGCATAACGCATAACGCATAACGCATAACGCATAACGCATAACGCATAACGCATAACGCATAACGCATAACGCATAACGCATAACTCATAACCCATAACGCATAACGCATAACGCATAACGCATAACGCATAACTCATAACACATAACGCATAACCCATAACGCATAACGCATAACGCATTACGCGTAACTCATAACGCATAAAGCATAACGCATAACGGATCACGCATTACTCATAACCCATAACGCATAACGCATAACGCATAACGCATAACGCATAACTCATAACACATAACGCATAACCCATAACGCATAACGCATAACGCATAACGCGTAACGGATCAAGCATTACTCATAACGCATAACGCATAACGGATCACGCATTACTCATAACGCATAACGCATAACGGATCACGCATTACTCATAACTCATAACGGATAACACATAACGCATAACGCATAACGCATAACGCATAACGCATAATGCATAACGCATAACGCATAACGCATAACGCATAACGCATGACACATAACGCATAACCTATAACGCATAACGCATAACGCATAACGCACAACGCATAACGCATAACGCATAACGCAAAACGCATAACGCATAGCGGATAACTCACAACGCATAACACATAACGCATAACGCATAACGCATAACGCATAACGGATCACGCATTACTCATAACGCATAACGCATAACGCATAACGCATAACGCATTACGCATAACGCATAACGCATATCGCATAACGCATAACGCATAACGCATAACGCATAACGCATAACACATAACGCATAACGCATAACGCATAACGCATAACGCATAACGCAAATCGCATAACGCATAACGCATAACGCATAACGCATAACGCATAACGTATAACGCATAACGCATAACGCATATTGCGTAACGCATAACGCATAACGCATAACGCATAACGCATAACGCATAACGCATAACGCATAACGCATAACGCATAACGCATAACGCAAATCGCATAACGCATAAGGCATAACGCATAACGGATCACGCATTACTCATAACCCATAACGCATAACGCATAACGCATAAAGCATAACGCATAACGGATCACGCATTACTCATAACCCATAACGCATAACGCATAACGCATAACGCATAACGCATAACGCATAACGCATACCGCATAACGCATAACGCATAACGCATAACGCATGACACATAACGCATAACCTATAACGCATAACGCATAACGCACAACGCATAACGCATAACGCATAACGCAAAACGCATAACGCATAGCGGATAACGCACAACGCATAACACATAACGCATAACGCATAACGCATAACACATAACGGATCACGCATTACTTATAACGCATAACGCATAAAGCATAACGCATAACGCATAATGCATAACGCATAACGCATAACGCATAACGCATGACACATAACGCATAACCTATAACGCATAACGCATAACGCATAACGCACAACGCATAACGCATAACGCATAACGCAAAACGCATAACGCATAGCGGATAACTCACAACGCATAACACATAACGCATAACGCATAACGTATAACGCATAACGGATCACGCATTACTACTAACGCATAACGCTTAACGCATAACGCATAACGCATAACGCATAACGCATAACGCATAACGCATAACGCATAACGCATAACGCATAACGCATAACGCATATCGCATAACGCATAACGCATAACGCATAACGCATAACGCATAACGCATAACGCATAACGCATAACGCATAACGCATAACGCATAACGCATAACGCATAACGCATAACGCATAACGGATAACGCATAACGGATAACGCATAACGCATAACTCATAACACATAACCCATAACGCATAACGCATAACGCATAACGCGTAACGGATCAAGCATTACTCATAACGCATAACGCATAACGGATCACGCATTACTCATAACGCATAACGCATAACGGATCACGCATTACTCATAACTCATAACGGCTAACACATAACGCATAACGCATAACGCATAACGCATAACGCATAACGCATACGCATAACGCATAACGCATAACGCATAACGCATAACGCATAACGCATAACGCATAACGCATAACGCATAACGCATAACGCATAACGCATAACGCATAACGCATAACGCATATCGCATAACGCATAACGCATAACGCATAACGCATAACGCATAACGCATAAGGCATAACGCATATCGCATAACGCATAACGCATAACGCATAACGCATAACGCATAACGCATAACGGATAACGCATAACGGATAACCCATAACGCATAACGCATAACGCATAACGCATAACGCATAACGCATAACGCATAACGCATAACGCATAACGCATAACGCATAACGCATAACGCATAACGCATAACGCATAACGCATAACGCATAACGCATATCGCATAACGCATAACGCATAACGCATAACGCATAACGCATAACGCATAACGCATAACGCATAACGCATAACGCATAACGCATAACGCATAACGCATAACGCATAACGCATAACGCATAACGGATAACGCATAACGGATAACCCATAACGCATAACGCATAACGCATAACGCATAACGCATAACGCATAACGCATAACGCATAACGCATAACGCATAACGCATAACGCATAACGCATAACGCATAACGCATAACGCATAACGCATAACGCAAAACGCATAACGCATAACGCATAACGCATAACGCATATCGCATAACGCATAACGCATAACGCATAACGCATAACGCATAACGCATAACGCATAACGCACAACTCATAACGCATAACGCATAACGCAAAACTCATAACGGATAACGCATAACGGATAACCCATAACGCATAACGCATAACGCATAACGCATAACGCGTAACGGATCAAGCATTACTCATAACGCATAACGCACAACGGATCACGCATTACTCATAACGCATAACGCATAACGCATAACGGATCACGCATTACTCATAACTCATAACGGATAACACATAACGCATAACGCATAACGCATAACGCATAACGCATAACGCATAACGCATAACGCATAACGCATAACGCATAACGCATAACGCATAACGCATAACGCATAACGCATAACGCATAACGCATAACGCATAACGCATGACACATAACGCATAACCTATAACGCATAACGCATAACGCATGACGCACAACGCATAACGCATAACGCAAAACGCATAACGCATAGCGGATAACTCACAACGCATAACACATAACGCATAACGCATAACGCATAACGCATAACGGATCACGCATTACTCATAACGCATAACGCATAACGCATAACGCATAACGCATAACGCATAACGCATAACGGATCACGCATAACGCATAACGCATAACGCATAACGGATCACGCATTACTCATAACCCATAACGCATAACGCATAACGCATAACGCATAACGCATAACTCATAACACATAACGCATAACCCATAACGCATAACGCATAACGCATAACGCGTAACGGATCAAGCATTACTCATAACGCATAACGCATTACGGATCACGCATTACTCATAACGCATAACGCATAACGGATCACGCATTACTCATAACTCATAACGGATAACACATAACGCATAACGCATAACGCATAACGCATAACGCATAATGCATAACGCATAACGCATAACGCATAACGCAAAACGCATAACGCATGACACATAACGCATAACCTATAACGCATAACGCATAACGCATAACGCACAACGCATAACGCATAACGCATAACGCAAAACGCATAACGCATAGCGGATAACTCACAACGCATAACACATAACGCATAACGCATAACGCATAACGCATAACGGATCACGCATTACTCATAACGCATAACGCATAACGCATAACGCATAACGCATAACGCATAACGCAAATCGCATAACGCATAACGCATAACGCATAACGCATAACGCATAACGCATAACGCATATTGCGTAACGCATAACGCATAACGCATAACGCATAACGCATAACGCATAACGCATAACGCATAACGCATAACGCATAACGCATAACGCATAACGCATAACGCATAACGCATAACGCATAACGCATAACGCATAACGCATAACGCATAACGCATAACGCATAACGCATAACGCATAACGCATAACGCATAACTCATAACCCATAACGCATAACGCATAACGCATAACGCATAACGCATAACTCATAACACATAACGCATAACCCATAACGCATAACGCATAACGCATTACGCGTAACTCATAACGCATAAAGCATAACGCATAACGGATCACGCATTACTCATAACCCATAACGCATAACGCATAACGCATAACGCATAACGCATAACTCATAACATATAACGCATAACCCATAACGCATAACGCATAACGCATAACGCGTAACGGATCAAGCATTACTCATAACGCATAACGCATAACGGATCACGCATTACTCATAACGCATAACGCATAACGGATCACGCATTACTCATAACTCATAACGGATAACACATAACGCATAACGCATAACGCATAACGCATAACGCATAATGCATAACGCATAACGCATAACGCATAACGCATAACGCATGACACATAACGCATAACCTATAACGCATAACGCATAACGCATAACGCACAACGCATAACGCATAACGCATAACGCAAAACGCATAACGCATAGCGGATAACTCACAACGCATAACACATAACGCATAACGCATAACGCATAACGCATAACGGATCACGCATTACTCATAACGCATAACGCATAACGCATAACGCATAACGCATTACGCATAACGCATAACGCATATCGCATAACGCATAACGCATAACGCATAACGCATAACGCATAACACATAACGCATAACGCATAACGCATAACGCATAACGCATAACGCAAATCGCATAACGCATAACGCATAACGCATAACGCATAACGCATAACGTATAACGCATAACGCATAACGCATATTGCGTAACGCATAACGCATAACGCATAACGCATAACGCATAACGCATAACGCATAACGCATAACGCATAACGCATAACGCATAACGCATAACGCAAATCGCATAACGCATAAGGCATAACGCATAACGCATAACGCATAACGCATATCGCATAACGCATTACTCATAACGCATAACGCATAACGCATAACGCATAACGCATTACGCATAACGCATAACGCATATCGCATAACGCATAACGCATAACGCATAACGCATAACGCATAACACATAACGCATAACGCATAACGCATAACGCATACCGCATAACGCATAACGCATAACGCATAACGCATGACACATAACACATAACGCATAACCCATAACGCATAACGCATAACGCATTACGCGTAACTCATAACGCATAAAGCATAACGCATAACGGATCACGCATTACTCATAACCCATAACGCATAACGCATAACGCATAACGCATAACGCATAACTCATAACACATAACGCATAACCCATAACGCATAACGCATAACGCATAACGCGTAACGGATCAAGCATTACTCATAACGCATAACGCATAACGGATCACGCATTACTCATAACGCATAACGCATAACGGATCACGCATTACTCATAACTCATAACGGATAACACATAACGCATAACGCATAACGCATAACGCATAACGCATAACGCATAACGCATAACGCATAACGCATAACGCACAACTCATAGCGCATAACGCATAACGCAAAACTCATAACGGATAACGCATAACGGATAACCCATAACGCATAACGCATAACGCATAACGCATAACGCATAACTCATAACACATAACGCATAACCCATAACGCATAACGCATAACGCATTACGCGTAACTCATAACGCATAAAGCATAACGCATAACGGATCACGCATTACTCATAACCCATAACGCATAACGCATAACGCATAACGCATAACGCATAACGCATAACACATAACGCATAACGCATACCGCATAACGCATAACGCATAACGCATAACGCATGACACATAACGCATAACCTATAACGCATAACGCATAACGCACAACGCATAACGCATAACGCATAACGCAAAACGCATAACGCATAGCGGATAACGCACAACGCATAACACATAACGCATAACGCATAACGCATAACACATAACGGATCACGCATTACTTATAACGCATAACGCATAAAGCATAACGCATAACGCATAATGCATAACGCATAACGCATAACGCATAACGCATAACGCATAACGCATAACGCATGACACATAACGCATAACCTATAACGCATAACGCATAACGCATGACGCACAACGCATAACGCATAACGCATAACGCAAAACGCATAACGCATAGCGGATAACTCACAACGCATAACACATAACGCATAACGCATAACGCATAACGCATAACGGATCACGCATTACTCATAACGCATAACGCATAACGCATAACGCATAACGCATAACGCATAACGCATAACGGATCACGCATAACGCAAAACGCATAACGCATAGCGGATAACTCACAACGCATAACACATAACGCATAACGCATAACGCATAACGCATAACGCATAACGCATAACGCATTACGCATAACGCATAACGCATATCGCATAACGCATAACGCATAACGCATAACGCATAACGCATAACACATAACGCATAACGCATAACGCATAACGCATACCGCATAACGCATAACGCATAACGCATAACGCATGACACATAACACATAACGCATAACCCATAACGCATAACGCATAACGCATTACGCGTAACTCATAACGCATAAAGCATAACGCATAACGGATCACGCATTACTCATAACCCATAACGCATAACGCATAACGCATAACGCATAACGCATAACTCATAACACATAACGCATAACCCATAACGCATAACGCATAACGCATAACGCGTAACGGATCAAGCATTACTCATAACGCATAACGCATAACGGATCACGCATTACTCATAACGCATAACGCATAACGGATCACGCATTACTCATAACTCATAACGGATAACACATAACGCATAACGCATAACGCATAACGCATAACGCATAACGCATAACGCATAACGCATAACGCATAACGCACAACTCATAGCGCATAACGCATAACGCAAAACTCATAACGGATAACGCATAACGGATAACCCATAACGCATAACGCATAACGCATAACGCATAACGCATAACTCATAACACATAACGCATAACCCATAACGCATAACGCATAACGCATTACGCGTAACTCATAACGCATAAAGCATAACGCATAACGGATCACGCATTACTCATAACCCATAACGCATAACGCATAACGCATAACGCATAACGCATAACGCATAACACATAACGCATAACGCATAACGCATAACGCATAACGCATAACGCATAACGCATGACACATAACGCATAACCTATAACGCATAACGCATAACGCACAACGCATAACGCATAACGCATAACGCAAAACGCATAACGCATAGCGGATAACGCACAACGCATAACACATAACGCATAACGCATAACGCATAACACATAACGGATCACGCATTACTTATAACGCATAACGCATAAAGCATAACGCATAACGCATAAAGCATAACGCATAACGCATAACGCATAACGCATAACGCATAACGCATAACGCATGACACATAACGCATAACCTATAACGCATAACGCATAACGCATGACGCACAACGCATAACGCATAACGCATAACGCAAAACGCATAACGCATAGCGGATAACTCACAACGCATAACACATAACGCATAACGCATAACGCATAACGCATAACGGATCACGCATTACTCATAACGCATAACGCATAACGCATAACGCATAACGCATAACGCATAACGCATAACGGATCACGCATAACGCAAAACGCATAACGCATAGCGGATAACTCACAACGCATAACACATAACGCATAACGCATAACGCATAACGCATAACGGATCACGCATTACTCATAACCCATAACGCATAACGCATAACGCATAACGCATAACGCATAACTCATAACACATAACGCATAACCCATAACGCATAACGCATAACGCATAACGCGTAACGGATCAAGCATTACTCATAACGCATAACGCATAACGGATCACGCATTACTCATAACGCATAACGCATAACGGATCACGCATTACTCATAACTCATAACGGATAACACATAACGCATAACGCATAACGCATAACGCATAACGCATAATGCATAACGCATAACGCATAACGCATAACGCATAACGCATGACACATAACGCATAACCTATAACGCATAACGCATAACGCATAACGCACAACGCATAACGCATAACGCATAACGCAAAACGCATAACGCATAGCGGATAACTCACAACGCATAACACATAACGCATAACGCATAACGCATAACGCATAAGGGATCACGCATTACTCATAACGCATAACGCATAACGCATAACGCATAACGCATTACGCATAACGCATAACGCATATCGCATAACGCATAACGCATAACGCATAACGCATAACGCATAACACATAACGCATAACGCATAACGCATAACGCATAACGCATAACGCAAATCGCATAACGCATAACGCATAACGCATAACGCATAACGCATAACGTATAACGCATAACGCATAACGCATATTGCGTAACGCATAACGCATAACGCATAACGCATAACGCATAACGCATAACGCATAACGCATAACGCATAACGCATAACGCATAACGCATAACGCAAATCGCATAACGCATAAGGCATAACGCATAACGCATAACGCATAACGCATATCGCATAACGCATAACCCATAACGCATAACGCATAACGCATAACGCATAACGCATAACGCATAACGCATAACGCATAACGCATAACGCATAACGCATACCGCATAACGCATAACGCATAACGCATAACGCATAACGCATAACGCATAACGCATAACGCATAACGCATACCGCATAACGCATAACGCATAACGCATAACGCATAACGCATGACACATAACGCATAACGCAAAACGCATAACGCATAGCGGATAACTCACAACGCATAACACATAACGCATAACGCATAACGCATAACGCATAACGCATAACGGATCACGCATTACTCATAACGCATAACGCATAACGTATAACGCATAACGCATAACGCATAACGCATAACGCATAACGCATAACGCATAACGCATAACGCATAACGCATAACGCATAACGCATAACGCATAACGCATAACGCATAACGCATAACGCATAACGCATAACGCATAACGCATAACGCATAACGCATAACGCATAACGCATGACACATAACGCATAACCTATAACGCATAACGCATAACCCATAACGCATAACGCACAACGCATAACGCATAACGCATAACGCAAAACGCATAACGCATAGCGGATAACTCACAACGCATAACACATAACGCATAACGCATAACGCATAACGCATAACGCATAACGCATAACGGATCACGCATTACTCATAACGCATAACGCATAACGTATAACGCAGAACGCATAACGCATAACGCATAACGCATAACGCATAACGCATAACGCATAACGCATAACGCATAACGCATAACGCATAACGCATAACGCATAACGCATAACGCATAACGCATAACGCATAACGCATAACGCATAACGCATAACGCATAACGCATAACGCATAACGCATAACGCATAACGCATAACGCATAACGCATAAAGCATAACCCATAACGCATAACGCATAACGCATAACGGATAACGCATAACGCATAACGCATAACGCATAACGCATAACGCATAACGCATAACACATAACGCATAACCCATAACGCATAACGCATAACGCATAACGCATAACGCATAACGCATAACGCATAACGCATAACGCATAACGGATCACGCATTACTCATAACGCATAACGCATAACGGATCACGCATAACGCATAACGCATAACGCATAACGCATAACGCATAACGCATATCGCATATTGCGTAACGCATAACGCATAACGCATAACGCATAACGCATAACGCATAACGCATAACGCATAACGCATAACGCATAACCCATAACGCATAACGCATAACGCATAACCCATAACACATAACGCATAACGCATAACGCATAACGCATAACGCATAACGCATAACGCGTAACGCAAATCGCATAACGCATAAGGCATAACGCATAACGCATAACGCATATCGCATAACGCATTACCCATAACGTATAACGCATAACGCATAACGCATAACGCATAACTCATAACACATAACGCATAACCCATAACGCATAACGCATAACGCATTACGCGTAACTCATAACGCATAAAGCATAACGCAAAACGGATCACGCATTACTCATAACCCATAACGCATAACGCATAACGCATAACGCATAACGCATAACGCATAACGCATAACGCATAACGCATAACGCATAACGCATAACGCATAACGCATAACGCATAACGCATAACGCATAACGCATAACGCATAACGCATAACGCATAACCCATAACAAATAACGCATAACCCATAACGCATAACGCATAACGCATAACGCATAACGCATAACGCATAACGCATAACGCATAACGAATAACGCATAACGCATAACGGATCACGCATTACTCATAACGCATAACGCATAACGGATCACGCATTTCTCATAACGCATAACGCATAACGCATAACGCATAACGCATAACGCATAACGCATAACGCATAACGCATAACGCATAACGCATAACGCATAACGCATAACGCATAACGCATAACGCATAACGCATAACGCATAACGCATAACGCATAACGCATAACGCATAACCCATAACGCATAACGCATAACGCAAAACGCATAACGCATAACGCATAACGCATAACGCATAACACATAACGGATCACGCATTACTCATAACGCATAACGCATAAAGCATAACGCATAACGCATAACGCATAACGCATAACGCATAACGCATAACGCATAACGCATAACGCATAACGCATAACGCATAACGCATAACGCATAACGCATAACGCATAACCCATAACGCATAACGCATAACGCATAACGCATAACGCATAACGCATAACGCATAACGCATAACGCATAACGCATAACGCATAACGCACAACTCATAACGCAATAACGCATAACGCATAACGCATAACGCATAACACATAACGCATAACCCATAACGCATAACGCATAACGCATAACGCATAACGCATAACGCATAACGCATAACGCAAAACGCATAACGGATCACGCATTACTCATAACGCATAACGCATAACGGATCACGCATAACGCATAACGCATAACGCATAACGCATAACGCATAACGCATAACGCATAACGCATATTGCGTAACGCATAACGCATAACGCATAACGCATAACGCAAAACTCATAACGGATAACGCATAACGGATAACCCATAACGCATAACGCATAACGCATAACGCATACCGCATAACGCATAACTCATAACACATAACGCATAACCCATAACGCATAACGCATAACGCATTACGCGTAACTCATAACGCATAAAGCATAACGCATAACGGATCACGCATTACTCATGACCCATAACGCATAACGCATAACGCATAACGCATAACGCATAACGCATAACTCATAACACATAACGCATAACCCATAACGCATAACGCATAACGCATTACGCGTAACTCATAACGCATAAAGCATAACGCATAACGGATCACGCATTACTCATAACCCATAACGCATAACGCATAACGCATAACGCATAACGCATAACTCATAACACATAACGCATAACCCATAACGCATAACGCATAACGCATAACGCGTAACGGATCAAGCATTACTCATAACGCATAACGCATAACGGATCACGCATAACGCATAACGCATAACGCATAACGGATCACGCATTACTCATAACGCATAACGCATAACGGATCACGCATTTCTCATAACGCATAACGCATAACGCATAACGCATAACGCATAACGCATAACGCATAACGCATAACGCATAACGCATAACGCATAACGCATAACGCATAACGCATAACGCATAACGCATAACGCATAACGCATAACGCATAACGCATAACGCATAACGCATAACGCATAACGCATAACGCATAACGCATAACGCATAACGCATAACGCATAACGCATAACGCATAACGCATAACGCATAACGCATAACGCATAATGCATAACGCATAACGCATAACGCATAACGCATAACACATAACGGATCACGCATTACTCATAACGCATAACGCATAAAGCATAACGCATAACGCATAATGCATAACGCATAACGCATAACGCATAACGCATAACACATAACGCATAACCTATAACGCATAACGCATAACGCACAACGCATAACGCATAACGCATAACGCAAAACGCATAACGCAAAGCGGATAACGCACAACGCATAACACATAACGCATAACGCATAACGCATAACGCATAACGCATAACGCATAACGCATAACGCATAACGCATAACGCATAACGCATAACGTATAACGCATAACGCATAACGCATAACGCATAACGCATAACGCATAACGCATAACGCATAACGCATAACGCATAACGCATAACGCATAACGCATAACGCATAACGCATAACGCATAACGCATAACGCATAACGCATAACGCATAACGCATAACGCATAACGCATAACGCATAACGCATAACGCATAACGCATAACGCATAACGCATAACGCATAACGCATAACGCATAACGCATAACGCATATCGCATAACGCATAACGCATAACGCATAACGCATAACGCATAACGCATAACGGATAACGCATAACGGATAACCCATAACGCATAACGCATAACGCATAACACATAACGCATAACCCATAACGCATAACGCATAACGCATAACGCATAACGCATAACGCATAACGCATAATGGATCACGCATTTCTCATAACGCATAACGCATAACGCATAACGCATAACGCATAACGCATAACGCATAACGCATAAGGCATAACGCATAACGCAAAACGCATAACGCATAACGCATAACGCATAACACATAACGGATCACGCATTACTTATAACGCATACCGCATAAAGCATAACGCATAACGCATACCGCATAACGCATAACGCATAAAGCATAACGCATGACACATCACGCATAACCTATAACGCATAACGCATAACGCACAACGCATAACGCATAACGCATAACGCAAAACGCATAACGCATAGCGGATAACGCACAACGCATAACACATAACGCATAACGCATAACGCATAACACATAACGGATCACGCATTACTTATAACGCATAACGCATAAAGCATAACGCATAACGCATAATGCATAACACATAACGCATAACGCATAACGCATAACGCATAACGCATAACGCATGACACATAAGGCATAACCTATAACGCATAACGCATAACGCATAACGCACAACGCATAACGCATAACGCATAACGCAAAACGCATAACGCATAGCGGATAACGCACAACGCATAATACATAACGCATAACGCATAACGCATAACGCATAACGGATCACGCATTACTCATAACGCATAACGCATAACGCATAACGCATAACGCATAACGCATAAGGCATAACGCATAACGCATAACCCATAACGCATAACGCATAACGCATAACGCATAACGCATAACGCATAACGCATAACGGATCACGCATTACTCATAACGCATAACGCATAACGGATCACGCATAACGCATAACGCATAACGCATAACGCATAACGCATAACGCATAACGCATAATGCATATTGCGTAACGCATAACGCATAACGCATAATGCATATTGCGTAACGCATAACGCATAACGCATAACGCATAACGCATAACGCATAACGCATAACGCATAACACATAACGCATAACGCATAACGCATAACGCATAACGCATAACGCAAATCGCATAACGCATAAGGCATAACGCATAACGCATAACGCATATCGCATAACGCATAACGCATAACGTATAACGCATAACGCATAACGCATAACGCATAACGCATAACGCATAACGCATAACGCATAACGCAAAACGGATAACTCATAACGGATAACACATAACGCATAACGCATATCGCATAACGCATAACGCATAACGCATAACGCATAACGCATAACGCATAACGCATAACGCATAACGCATAACGCATAACGCATAACGCATAACGCATAACAAATAACGCATAACCCATAATGCATAACGCATAACGCATAACGCACAACTCATAACGCATAACGCATAACGCAAAACTCATAACGGATAACGCATAACGGATAACCCATAACGCATAACGCATAACGCATAACGCATACCGCATAACGCATAACTCATAACACATAACGCATAAACCATAACGCATAACGCATAACGCATTACGCGTAACTCATAACGCATAAAGCATAACGCATAACGGATCACGCATTACTCATGACCCATAACCCATAACGCATAACGCATAACGCATAACGCATAACTCATAACACATAACGCATAACCCATAACGCATAACGCATAACGCATAACGCGTAACGGATCAAGCATTACTCATAACGCATAACGCATAACGGATCACGCATAACGCATAACGCATAACGGATCACGCATTACTCATAACGCATAACGCATAACGGATCACGCATTTCTCATAACGCATAACGCATAACGCATAACGCATAACGCATAACGCATAACGCATAACGCATAACGCATAACGCATATCGCATAACGCATAACGCATAACACATAACGCATAACCCATAACGCATAACGCATAACGCATAACGCATAACGCATAACGCATAACGGATCACGCATTTCTCATAACGCATAACGCATAACGCATAACGCATAACGCATAACGCATAACGCATAACGCATAACGCATAACGCATAACGCATAACGCATAACGCATAACGCATAAGGCATAACGCATAACGCAAAACGCATAACGCATAACGCATAACGCATAACGCATAACGCATAACGCATAACGCATAACGCATAACGCATAACGCATAACGCATAACGCATAACGCATAACGCATAACGCATAACGCATAACAAATAACGCATAACCCATAATGCATAACGCATAACGCATAACGCACAACTCATAACGCATAACGCATAACGCAAAACTCATAACGGATAACGCATAACGGATAACCCATAACGCATAACGCATAACGCATAACGCATACCGCATAACGCATAACTCATAACACATAACGCATAAACCATAACGCATAACGCATAACGCATTACGCGTAACTCATAACGCATAAAGCATAACGCATAACGGATCACGCATTACTCATGACCCATAACCCATAACGCATAACGCATAACGCATAACGCATAACTCATAACACATAACGCATAACCCATAACGCATAACGCATAACGCATAACGCGTAACGGATAACGCATAACGCATAACGCATAACGCATAACGCATAACGCATAACGCATAACGCATAACAAATAACGCATAACCCATAATGCATAACGCATAACGCATAACGCACAACTCATAACGCATAACGCATAACGCAAAACTCATAACGGATAACGCATAACGGATAACCCATAACGCATAACGCATAACGCATAACGCATACCGCATAACGCATAACTCATAACACATAACGCATAAACCATAACGCATAACGCATAACGCATTACGCGTAACTCATAACGCATAAAGCATAACGCATAACGGATCACGCATTACTCATGACCCATAACCCATAACGCATAACGCATAACGCATAACGCATAACTCATAACACATAACGCATAACCCATAACGCATAACGCATAACGCATAACGCATAACACATAACGGATCACGCATTACTCATAACGCATAACGCATAAAGCATAACGCATAACGCATAATGCATAACGCATAACGCATAACGCATAACGCATAACACATAACGCATAACCTATAACGCATAACGCATAACGCACAACGCATAACGCATAAGGCATAACGCAAAACGCATAACGCATAGCGGATAACGCATAACGCATAACACATAACGCATAACGCATAACGCATAACGGATAACGCATAACGCATAACGCATAACGCATAACGCATAACGCATAACGCATAACGCATAACGCATAACGCATAACGCATAACGCATAACGCATAACGCATAACGCATAACGCATAACGCATAACGCATAACGCATAACGCATAACGCATATCGCATAACGCATAACGCATAACGCATAACGCATAACGCATAACGCATAACGCATAACGCATAACGCATAACGCATAACGCATAACGCATAACGGATCACGCATAACACATAACGCATAACGCATAACGCATAACGGATAACGCATAACGCAAAACGCATAACGCATAACGCATAACGCATAACGCATAACGCATAACGCATAACGCATAACGCATAACGCATAACGCATAACGCATAACGCATAACGCATAACGCATAACGCATAACGCATAACGCATAACGCATAACGCATAACGCATAACGCATAACGCATAACGCATAACGCATAACGCATAACGCATAACGCATAACGCATAACGCATAACGCATAACGCATAACGCATAACACATAACGCATAACCTATAACGCATAACGCATAACGCGCAACGCATAACGCATAACGCATAACGCAAAACGCATAACGCACAGCGGATAACGCACAACGCATAACACATAACGCATAACGCATAACGCATAACGCATAACGCATAACGCATAACGGATCACGCATTACTCATAACGCATAACGCATAACGCATAACGCATAACGCATAACGCATAACGCATAACGCATGACGCATAACGCATAACGCATAACGCATAACGCGTAACGGATCAAGCATTACTCATAACGCATAACGCATAACGCATAACGCATAACGCATAACGCATAACGCATAACGCATAACGCATAACGCATAACGCATAACGCATAACGCATAACGCACAACTCATAACGCATAACGCATAACGCAAAACTCATAACGGATAACGCATAACGGATAACCCATAACGCATAACGCATAACGCATAACGCATACCGCATAACGCATAACTCATAACACATAACGCATAACCCATAACGCATAACGCATAACGCATTACGCGTAACTCATAACGCATAAAGCATAACGCATAACGGATCACGCATTACTCATAACCCATAACGCATAACGCATAACGCATAACGCATAACGCATAACGCATAACTCATAACACATAACGCATAACCCATAACGCATAACGCATAACGCGTAACGGATCAAGCATTACTCATAACGCATAACGCATAACGGATCACGCATAACGCATAACGCATAACGCATAACGCATAACGCATAACGTATAACGCATAACGCATACCGCATAACGCAAAACGCATAACGCATAACGCATAACGCATAACACATAACGGATCACGCATTACTCATAACGCATAACGCATAAAGCATAACGCATAACGCATAATGCATAACGCATAACGCATAACGCATAACGCATAACACATAACGCATAACCTATAACACATAACGCATAACGCATAACGCATAACGCATAACGCATAACGCATAACGCATAACGCATAACGCATAACGCATAACGCATAACGCATAACGCATAACGCATGACGCATAACGCATAACGCATAACGCATAACGCATAACGCATATCGCATAACGCATAACGCATAACGCATAACGCATAACGCATAACGCATAACGCATAACGCATAACGGATAACGCATAACGGATAACCCATAACGCATAACGCATAACGCATAACGCATAACGCATAACGCATAACGTATAACGCATAACGCATAACGCATAACGCAAAACGCATAACGCATAACGCATAACGCATAACACATAACGGATCACGCAATACTCATAACGCATAACGCATAAAGCATAACGCATAACGCATAATGCATAACGCATAACGCATAACGCATAACGCATAACACATAACGCATAACCTATAACGCATAACGCATAACGCACAACGCATAACGCATAACGCATAACGCAAAACGCATAACGCATAGCGGATAACGCACAACGCATAACGCATAACGCATAACGCATAACGCATAACGCATAACGCATAACGCATAACGCATAACGCATAACGCATAACGCATAACGCATAACGCATAACGCATAACGCATAACGCATAACGCATAACGCATAACGCATAACGCATAACGCATAACGCATAACGCATAACGCATAACGCATAACGGATAACGCATAACGGATAACCCATAATGCATAACGCATAACGCATAACGCATAACGCATAACGCATAACGCATAACGCATAACGCATAACGCATAACGCATAACGCAAAACGCATAACGCATAGCGGATAACGCACAACGCATAACACATAACGCATAACGCATAACACATAACGCATAACGCATAACGGATCACGCATTACTCATAACGCATAACGCATGACGCATAACGCATAACGCATAACGCATAACGCATAACGCATAACGCATAACGCATAACGCATGACGCATAACGCATAACGCATAACGCATAACGCGTAACGGATCAAGCATTACTCATAACGCATAACGCATAACGCATAACGCATAACGCATAACGCATAACGCATAACGCATAACGCATAACGCATAACGCATAACGCATAACGCATAACGCATAACGCACAACTCATAACGCATAACGCATAACGCAAAACTCATAACGGATAACGCATAACGGATAACCCATAACGCATAACGCATAACGCATAACGCATAACGCATACCGCATAACGCATAACTCATAACACATAACGCATAACCCATAACGCATAACGCATAACGCATTACGCGTAACTCATAACGCATAAAGCATAACGCATAACGGATCACGCATTACTCATAACCCATAACGCATAACGCATAACGCATAACGCATAACGCATAACTCATAACACATAACGCATAACCCATAACGCATAACGCATAACGCGTAACGGATCAAGCATTACTCATAACGCATAACGCATAACGGATCACGCATAACGCATAACGCATAACGCATAACGGATCACGCATTACTCATAACGCATAACGCATAACGCATAACGCATCACGCATAACGCATAACGCATAACGCATAACGCATAACGCATAACGCATAACGCATAACGCATAACGCATAACGCATAGCGCATAACGCAAAACGCATAACGCATAACGCATAACGCATAACACATAACGGATCACGCATTACTCATAACGCATAACGCATAAAGCATAACGCATAACGCATAATGCATAACGCATAACGCATAACGCATAACGCATAACACATAACGCATAACCTATAACGCATAACGCATAACGCACAACGCATAACGCATAACGCATAACGCATAACGCATAACGCATAACGCATAACGCATAACGCATAACGCATAACGCATAACGCATAACGCATAACGCATAACGCAAAACGCATAACCCATAACGCATAACGCATAACGCATAACGCATAACGCATAACGCATAACGCATAACGCATAACGCATAACGCATAACGCATAACGCAAAACGCATAACGCATAACGCATAACGCATAACACATAACGGATCACGCATTACTCATAACGCATAACGCATAAAGCATAACGCATAACGCAAAATGCATAACGCATAACGCATAACGCATAACACATAACGCATAACCTATAACGCATAACGCATAACGCACAACGCATAACCCATAACGCATAACGCAAAACGCATAACGCATAGCGGATAACGCATAACGCATAACGCATAACGCATAACGCATAACGCATAACGCATAACGGATCACGCATTACTCATAACGCATAACGCATAACGGATCACGCATTTCTCATAACGCATAACGCATAACGCATAACGCATAACGCATAACGCATAACGCATAACGCATAACGCATAACGCATAAGGCATAACGCATAACACAAAACGCATAACGCATGACGCATAACGCATAACACATAACGGATCACGCATTACTCATAACGCATAACGCATAACGCATAACGCATAACGCATAATGCATAACGCATAACGCATAACGCATAACGCATAACACATAACGCATAACCTATAACGCATAACGCATAACGCACAACGCATAACGGGTCACGCATTACTCATAACCCATAACGCATAACGCATAACGCATAACGCATAACGCATAACACATAACGCATAACCCATAACGCATAACGCATAACGCATAACGCATAACGCATACCGCATAACGCATAACGCATAACGCATAACGCATAACGCATAACGCATAACGCATAACGCATAACGCATAACGCATAACGCATAACGCATAACGCATAACGCATAACGCATAACGCATAACGCATAACGCATAACGCATAACGCATAATGCATAACGCATATCGCATAACGCATAACGCATAACGCATAACGCTTAACGCATAACGCATAACGCATAACGCATAACGCATATCGCATAACGCATAACGCATAACGCATAACGCATAACGCATAACGCATAACGGATAACGCATAACGGATAACCCATAACGCATAACGCATAACGCATAACGCATAACGCATAACGCATAACGCATAACGCATAACGCATAACGCATAACGCATAACGCATAACGCATAACGCATAACGCATAACGCATAACGCATAACGGATCACGCATTACTCATAACGCATAACGCATAACGCATAACGGATCACGTATTACTCATAACCCATAACGCATAACGCATAACGCATAACGCATAACTCATAACACATAACGCATAACCCATAACGCATAACGCATAACGCATAACGCGTAACGGATCAAGCATTACTCATAACGCATAACGCATAACGGATCACGCATTACTCATAACGCATAACGCATAACGGATCACGCATTACTCATAACTCATAACGGATAACACATAACGCATAACGCATAACGCATAACGCATAACGCATAACGCATAACGCATAACGCATAACGCATAACGCATAACGCATAACGCATAACGCATAACGCATAACGCATAACGCATAACGCATAACGCATAACGCATAACGCATAACGCATAACGCATAACGCATAACGCATAACCCATAACGCATAACGCATAACGCATAACGCATAACGCATAACGCATAACGCATAACGCAAAACGCATAACGCATAACGCATAACACATAACGCATAACGCATAACGCATAACACATAACGCATAACCTATAACGCATAACGCGCAACGCATAACGCATAACGCATAACGCAAAACGCATAACGCATAGCGGATAACGCAAAACGCATAACGCATAGCGGATAACGCACAACGCATAACGCATAACGCATAACGCGTAACGGATCAAGCATTACTCATAACGCATAACGCATAACGCATAACGCATAACGCATAACGCATAAAGCATAACGCATAACGGATCACGCATTACTCATAACCCATAACGCATAACGCATAACGCATAACGCATAACGCATAACTCATAACACATAACGCATAACCCATAACGCATAACGCATAACGCATTACGCGTAACTCATAACGCATAAAGCATAACGCATAACGGATCACGCATTACTCATAACCCATAACGCATAACGCATAACGCATAACGCATAACGCATAACGCATAACTCATAACACATAACGCATAACCCATAACGCATAACGCATAACGCATAACGCGTAACGGATCAAGCATTACTCATAACGCATAACGCATAACGGATCACGCATTACTCATAACGCATAACGCATAACGGATCACGCATTACTCATAACTCATAACGGATAACACATAACGCATAACGCATAACGCATAACGCATAACGCATAACGCATAACGCATAACGCATAACGCATAACGCATAACGCATAACGCATAACGCATAACGCATAACGCATAACGCATAACGCATAACGCATAACGCATAACGCATAACGCATAACGCATAACGCATAACGCATAACGCATAACGCATAACGCATAACGCATAACGCATATCGCATAACGCATAACGCATAACGCATAACGCATAACGCATAACGCATAACGCATAACGGATAACGCATAACGGATAACCCATAACGCATAACGCATAACGCATAACGCATAACGCATAACGCATAACGCATAACGCATAACGCATAACGCATAACGCATAACGCATAACGCAAAACGCATAACGCATAGCGGATAACGCACAACGCATAACACATAACACATAACGCATAACGCATAACGCATAACGGATCACGCATTACTCATAACGCATAACGCATAACGCATAACGCATAACGCATAACGCATAACGCATAACGCATAACGCATAACGCATAACGCATAACGCATAACGGATCACGCATAACGCATAACGCATAACGCATAACGCATAACGCATAACGCATAACGCATAACGCATAACGCATAACGGATCACGCATTACTCATAACGCATAACGCATAACGGATCACGCATTTCTCATAACTCATAACGCATAACGCATAACGCATAACGCATAACGCATAACGCATAACGCATAACGCATAACGCATAACGCATAACGCATGACGCATAACGCATAACGCATAACGCATAACACATAACGCATAACCTATAACGCATAACGCATAACGCGCAACGCATAACGCATAACGCATAACGCAAAACGCATAACGCATAGCGGATAACGCACAACGCATAACACATAACGCATAACGCATAACGCATAACGGATCACGCATTACTCATAACGCATAACGCATAACGCATAACGCATAACGCATAACGCATAACGCATAACGCATAACGCATAACGCATAACGCATAACGCATAACGCATAACGCGTAACGGATCAAGCATTACTCATAACGCATAACGCATAACGCATAACGCAAAACTCATAACGGATAACGCATAACGGATAACCCATAACGCATAACGCATAACGCATAACGCTTACCGCATAACGCATAACTCATAACACATAACGCATAACCGATAACGCATAACGCATAACGCATTACGCGTAACTCATAACGCATAAAGCATAACGCATAACGGATCACGCATTACTCATGACCCATAACGCATAACGCATAACGCATAACGCATAACGCATAACTCATAACACATAACGCATAACCCATAACGCATAACGCATAACGCATTACGCGTAACTCATAACGCATAAAGCATAACGCATAACGGATCACGCATTACTCATAACCCATAACGCATAACGCATAACGCATAACGCATAACGCATAACGCATAACGCATATCGCATAACGCATAACGCATAACGCATAACGCATAACGCATAACGCATAACGGATAACGCATAACGGATAACCCATAACGCATAACGCATAACGCATAACGCATAACGCATAACGCATAACGCATAACGCATAACGCATAACGCATAACGCATAACGCATATCGCATAACGCATAACGCATAACGCATAACGCATAACGCATAACGCATAACGGATAACGCATAACGGATAACCCATAACGCATAACGCATAACGCATAACGCATAACGCATAACGCATAACGCATAACGCATAACGCATAACCCATAACGCATAACGCATAACGCATAACGGATCACGCATTACTCATAACGCATAACGCATAACGGATCACGCATTTCTCATAACGCATAACGCATAACGCATAACGGATCACGCATAACGCATAACGCATAACGCATAACGCATAACGCATAACGCATAACGCATAACGCATAACGCATAACCTATAACGCATAACGCATAACGCGCAACGCATAACGCATAACGCATAACGCAAAACGCATAACGCATAGCGGATAACGCACAACGCATAACACATAACGCATAACGCATAACGCATAACGGATCACGCATTACTCATAACGCATAACGCATAACGCATAACGCATAACGCATAACGCATAACGCATGACGCATAACGCATAACGCATAGCGGATAACGCACAACGCATAACGCATAACGGATCACGCATTACTCATAACGCATAACGCATAACGCATAACGTATAACGCATAACGCATAACGCATAACGCATAACGCATAACGCATAACGCATAACGGATCACGCATTACTTATAACGCATAACGCATAAAGCATAACGCATAACGCATAACGCATAACGCATAACGCATAACGCATAACGCATAACGCATAACGCATAACGCATAACGCACAACGCATAACGCATAACGCATAACGCAAAACGCATAACGCATAGCGGATAACGCACAACGCATAACACATAACACATAACGCATAACGCATAACGCATAACGGATCACGCATTACTCATAACGCATAACGCATAACGCATAACGCATAACGCATAACGCATAACGCATAACGCATAACGCATAACGCATAACGCATAACGCATAACGCATAACGCATAACGCATAACGCATAACGCATAACGCATAACGCATAACGCATATCGCATAACGCATAACGCATAACGCATAACGCATAACGCATAACGCATAACGCATATCGCATAACGCATAACGCATAACGCATAACGCATAACGCATAACGCACAACGCATAACACATAACACATAACGCATAACGCATAACGCATAACGGATCACGCATTACTCATAACGCATAACGCATAACGCATAACGCATAACGCATAACGCATAACGCATAACGCATAACGCATAACGCATAACGCATAACGCATAACGCATAACGCATAACGCATAACGCATAACGCATAACGCATAACGCATAACGCATAACGCATAACGCATAACGCATAACGCATAACGCATAACGCATAACGCATAACGCATAACGCATATCGCATAACGCATAACGCATAACGCATAACGCATAACGCTTAACGCATAACGCATATCGCATAACGCATAACGCATAACGCATAACGCATAACGCATAACGCATAACGCATAACGGATAACGCATAACGGATAACCCATAACGCATAACGCATAACGCATAACGCATAACGCATAACGCATAACGCATAACACATAACCCATAACGCATAACCCATAACGCATAACGCATAACGCATAACGCATAACGCATAACGCATAACGCATAACACATAACCCATAACGCATAACGCATAACGCATAACGCTTAACGCATGACCCATAGCGCATAACGCATTACGCGTAACTCATAACGCATAAACCATAACGCATAACGGATCACGCATTACTCATAACCCATAACGCATAACGCATAACGTATAACGCATAACGCATAACGCATAACGCATAACGCATAACGCATAACGCATAACGCATAACGCATAACGCATAACGCACAACGCATAACGCATAACGCATAACGCAAAACGCATAACGCATAGCGGATAACGCACAACGCATAACACATAACGCATAACGCATAACGCATAACGCATAACGGATCACGCATTACTCATAACGCATAACGCATAACGCATAACGCATAACGCATAACGCATAACGCATAACGCATAACGCATAACGCATAACGCATAACGCATAACGCATAACGCATAACGCATAACGCATAACGCATAACGCATAACGCATAACGCATAACGCATAACGCATAACGCATAACGCATAACGCATAACGCATAACGCATAACGCATAACGCATAACGCATAACGCATAACGCATAACGCATAACGCATATCGCATAACGCATAACGCATAACGCATAACGCATAACGGATAACGCATAACGGATAACCCATAACGCATAACGCATAACGCATAACGCATAACGCATAACGCATAACGCATAACGCATAACGCATAACGCATAACGCATAACGCATAACGCATAACGCATAACGCATAACGCATAACGCAGAACGCATAACGCATAACGCATAACACATAACGGATCACGCATTACTCATAACGCATAACGCATAAGGCATAACGCATAACGCATAATGCATAACGCATAACGCATAACGCATAACGCATAACGCATGACACATAACGCATAACCTATAACCCATAACGCATAACGCACAACGCACAACGCATAACGCATAACGCAAAACGCATAACGCATAACGCGTAACGGATCAAGCATTACTCATAACGCATAACGCATAACGCGTAACGGATCAAGCATTACTCATAACGCATAACGCATAACGCATAACGCATAACGCATAACGCATAACGCATAACGCATAACGCATAACGCATAACGCATAACGCATAACGCATAACGCATAACTCATAACGCATAAGGCATAACGCATAACGCAAAACGCATAACGCATAACGCATAACGCATAACACATAACGGATCACGCATTACTCATAACGCATAACGCATAAAGCATAACGCATAACGCATAATGCATAACGCATAACGCATAACGCATAACGCATAACGCATAACGCATACCGCATAACGCATAACGCATAACGGATCACGCATTACTCATAACGCATAAGGCATAACGCATAACGCATAACGCATAACGCATAACGCATAACGCATAACCCATAACGCATAACGCATAACGCATAACGCGTAACGGATCAAGCATTACTCATAACGCATAACGCATAACGCATAACGCATAACGCATAACGCATAACGCATAACGCATAACGCATAACGCATAACGCATAACGCATAACGCATAACGCATAACGCATAACGCATAACGCATAACGCATAACGCATAACGCATAACGCATAACGCATAACGCATAACGAATAAAGCATAACGCATAACGCATAACGCATAACGCATAACGCATAACGCATAACGCATAACGCATAACGCACAACGCATAACGCATAACGCATAACGCAAAACGCATAACGCATAGCGGATAACGCACAACGCATAACACATAACGCATAACGCATAACGCATAACGCATAACGGATCACGCATTACTCATAACGCATAACGCATAAAGCATAACGCATAACGCATAATGCATAACGCATAACGCATAACGCATAACGCATAACGCATGACACATAACGCATAACCTATAACCCATAACGCATAACGCACAACGCATAACGCATAACGCATAACGCAAAACGCATAACGCATAGCGGATAACGCACAACGCATAACACATAACGCATAACGCATAACGCATAACGCATAACGCATAACGCATAACGGATCACGCATTACTCATAACGCATAAGGCATAACGCATAACGCATAACGCATAACGCATAACGCATAACGCATAACGGATCACGCATTACTCATAACGCATAACGCATAACGCATAACGCATAACGCATAACGCATAACGCATAACGCATAACGCAAAACGCATAACGCATAGCGGATAACGCACAACGCATAACACATAACGCATAACGCATAACGCATAACGCATAACGGATCACGCATTACTCATAACGCATAACGCATAACGCATAACGCATAACGCATAACGCATAACGCATAACGCAAAACGCATAACGCATAGCGGATAACGCACAACGCATAACGCATAACGCATAACGCATAACGCATAACGCATAACGCAGAACGCATAACGCATAACGCATAACGCATAACGCATAACGCATAGCGGATAACGCACAACGCATAACACATAACGCATAACGCATAACGCATAACGCATAACGCATAACGCATAACGCATAACGCATAACGCACAACGCATAACGCATAACGCATAACGCAAAACGCATAACGCATAGCGGATAACGCACAACGCATAACACATAACGCATAACGCTTAACGCATAACGCATATCGCATAACGCTTAACGCATGACCCATAGCGCTTAACGCATTACGCGTAACTCATAACGCAAAAAGCATAACGCATAACGGGTCACGCATTACTCATAACCCATAACGCATAACGCATAACGCATAACGCATAACGCATAACACATAACGCATAACCCATAATGCATAACGCATAACGCATAACGCATAACGCATAACGCATAACGGATCACGCATTACTCATAACGCATAACGCATAACGGATCACGCATAACGCATAACGCATAACGCATAACGCATAACGCATAACGCATAACGCATATCGCATAACGCATAACGCATAACGCATAACGCAAAACGCATAACGCATAACACATAACGGATCACGCATTACTCATAACGCATAACGCATAACGCATAACGCATAACGCATAACGCATAACGCATAACACATAACGCATAACCCATAACGCATAACGCATAACGCATAACGCATAACGCATAACGCATAACGCATAACGCATAACGCATAACGCATAACGCATAACGCATAACGCATAACGCATAACGCAAAACGCATAACGCATAACGCATAACACATAACGGATCACGCATTACTCATAACGCATAACGCATAAAGCATAACGCATAACGCATAATGCATAACGCATAACGCATAACGCATAACACATAACGCATAACCTATAACGCATAACGCGCAACGCATAACGCATAACGCAAAACGCATAACGCATAGCGGATAACGCACAACGCATAACACATAACGCATAACGCATAACGCATAACGGATCACGCATTACTCATAACGCATAACGCATAAAGCATAACGCATAAAGCATAATGCATAACGCATAACGCATAACGCATATCGCATAACACATAACGCATAACCTATAACGCATAACGCATAACGCATAACGCATAACGCATAACGCAAAACGCATAACGCATAGCGGATAACGCACAACGCATAACACATAACGCATAACGCATAACGCATAACGCATAACGGATCACGCATTACTCATAACGCATAACGCATAACGCATAACGCTTAACGCATAACGCATAAAGCATAACGCATAACGGATCACGCATTACTCATAACCCATAACGCATAACGCATAACGCATAACTCATAACGCATAACTCATAACACATAAAACCTTAAACCATAACGCATAACGCATAACGCATAACGCATAACGCATAACACATAACGCATAACCCATAACGCATAACGCATAACGCATGACCCATAGCGCTTAACGCATTACGCGTAACTCATAACGCAAAAAGCATAACGCATAACGGGTCACGCATTACTCATAACCCATAACGCATAACGCATAACGCATAACGCATAACGCATAACACATAACGCATAACCCATAATGCATAACGCATAACGCATGACGCATAACGCATAACGCATAACGCATAACGGATCACGCATTACTAATAACGCATAACGCATAACGGATCACGCATAACGCATAACGCATAACGCATAACGCATAACGCATAACGCATAACGCATAACGCATAACGCATAACGCATAACGCAAAACGCATAACGCATAACGCATAACACATAACGGATCACGCATTACTCATAACGCATAACGCATAACGCATAACGCATAACGCATAACGCATAACGCATAACGCATAACACATAACGCATAACCCATAACGCATAACGCATAACGCATAACGCATAACGCATAACGCATAACGCATAACGCATAACGCATAACGCATATCGCATAACGGATCACGCATTACTAATAACGCATAACGCATAACGGATCACGCATAACGCATAACGCATAACGCATAACGCATAACACATAACGGATCACGCATTACTCATAACGCATAACGCATAAAGCATAACGCATAACGCATAATGCATAACGCATAACGCATAACGCATAACGCATAACGCATAACGCATGACACATAACGCATAACCTATAACCCATAACGCATAACGCACAACGCATAACGCATAGCGGATAACGCACAACGCATAACACATAACGCATAACGCATAACGCATAACGCATAACGCATGACGGACCACGCATTACTCATAACGCATAAGGCATAACGCATAACGCATAACGCATAACGCATAACGCATAACGGATCACGCATTACTCATAACGCATAACGCATAACGGATCACGCATAACGCATAACGCATAACGCATAACGCATAACGCATAACGCATAACGCATATCGCATAACGCATAACGCATAACGCATAACGCAAAACGCATAACGCATAACACATAACGGATCACGCATTACTCATAACGCATAACGCATAACGCATAACGCATAACGCATAACGCATAACGCATAACGCATAACGCATAACACATAACGCATAACCCATAACGCATAACGCATAACGCATAACGCATAACGCATAACGCATAACGCATAACGCATAACGCATAACGCATAACGCATAACGCATAACGCATAACGCATAACGCATAACGCAAAACGCATAACGCATAACGCATAACACATAACGGATCACGCATTACTCATAACGCATAACGCATAAAGCATAACGCATAACGCATAATGCATAACGCATAACGCATAACGCATAACACATAACGCATAACCTATAACGCATAACGCGCAACGCATAACGCATAACGCAAAACGCATAACGCATAGCGGATAACGCACAACGCATAACACATAACGCATAACGCATAACGCATAACGCATAACGGATCACGCATTACTCATAACGCATAACGCATAAAGCATAACGCATAAAGCATAATGCATAACGCATAACGCATAACGCATATCGCATAACACATAACGCATAACCTATAACGCATAACGCATAACCCATAACGCATAACGCATAACGCATAACGCATAACGCATAACACATAACGCATAACCCATAATGCATAACGCATAACGCATGACGCATAACGCATAACGCATAACGCATAACGGATCACGCATTACTAATAACGCATAACGCATAACGGATCACGCATAACGCATAACGCATAACGCATAACGCATAACGCATAACGCATAACGCATAACGCATAACGCATAACGCATAACGCATAACGCATAACGCATAACGCATAACGCATAACACATAACGCATAACCCATAATGCATAACGCATAACGCATAACGCATAACGCATAACGCATAACGGATCACGCATTACTCATAACGCATAACGCATAACGGATCACGCATAACGCATAACGCATAACGCATAACGCATAACGCATAACGCATAACGCATATCGCATAACGCATAACGCATAACGCATAACGCAAAACGCATAACGCATAACACATAACGGATCACGCATTACTCATAACGCATAACGCATAACGCATAACGCATAACGCATAACGCATAACGCATAACGCATAACACATAACGCATAACCCATAACGCATAACGCATAACGCATAACGCATAACGCATAACGCATAACGCATTACGCATAACGCATAACGCATAACGCATAACGCATAACGCATAACGCATAACGCATAACGCATAACGCAAAACGCATAACGCATAACGCATAACACATAACGGATCACGCATTACTCATAACGCATAACGCATAAAGCATAACGCATAACGCATAATGCATAACGCATAACGCATAACGCATAACACATAACGCATAACCTATAACGCATAACGCGCAACGCATAACGCATAACGCAAAACGCATAACGCATAGCGGATAACGCACAACGCATAACACATAACGCATAACGCATAACGCATAACGGATCACGCATTACTCATAACGCATAACGCATAAAGCATAACGCATAAAGCATAATGCATAACGCATAACGCATAACGCATATCGCATAACACATAACGCATAACCCATAACGCATAACGCATAACGCATAACGCATAACGCATAACGCAAAACGCATAACGCATAGCGGATAACGCACAACGCATAACACATAACGCATAACGCATAACGCATAACGCATAACGGATCACGCATTACTCATAACGCATAACGCATAACGCATAACGCATAACGCATAAAGCATAACGCATAACGGATCACGCATTACTCATAACCCATAACGCATAACGCATAACGCATAACACATAACGCATAACTCATAACACATAAAACCTTAAACCATAACGCATAACGCATAACGCATAACGCATAACGCATAACGCATAACACATAACGCATAACCCATAACGCATAACGCATAACGCATGACACATAGCGCTTAACGCATTACGCGTAACTCATAACGCAAAAAGCATAACGCATAACGGGTCACGCATTACTCATAACCCATAACGCATAACGCATAACGCATAACGCATAACACATAACGCATAACCCATAATGCATAACGCATAACGCATGACGCATAACGCATAACGCATAACGCATAACGGATCACGCATTACTAATAACGCATAACGCATAACGGATCACGCATAACGCATAACGCATAACGCATAACGCATAACGCATAACGCAAAACGCATAACGCATAACACATAACGGATCACGCATTACTCATAACGCATAACGCATAACGCATAACGCATAACGCATAACGCATAACGCATAACGCATAACGCATAACGCATAACACATAACGCATAACCCATAACGCATAACGCATAACGCATAACGCATAACGCATATCGCATAACGGATCACGCATTACTAATAACGCATAACGCATAACGGATCACGCATAACGCATAACGCATAACGCATAACGCATAACACATAACGGATCACGCATTACTCATAACGCATAACGCATAAAGCATAACGCATAACGCATAATGCATAACGCATAACGCATAACGCATAACGTATAACGCATGACACATAACGCATAACCTATAACCCATAACGCATAACGCACAACGCATAACGCATAGCGGATAACGCACAACGCATAACACATAACGCATAACGCATAACGCATAACGCATAACGCATAACGCATAACGGACCACGCATTACTCATAACGCATAAGGCATAACGCATAACGCATAACGCATAACGCATAACGCATAACGCATAACGCATAACGCATAACGCATAACGCATAACGCATAACGCATAACGCATAACGGATAACGCATAACGGATAACCCATAACGCATAACGCATAACGCATAACGCATAACGCATAACGCATAACACATAACCCATAACGCATAACGCATAACCCATAACGCATAACGCATAACGCATAACGCATAACGCATAACGCATAACACAT
Source organism: Lasioglossum morio (assembly GCA_916610235.2). NCBI lineage: Eukaryota > Metazoa > Arthropoda > Insecta > Hymenoptera > Halictidae > Lasioglossum > Lasioglossum morio. Next base: position 2,713,492 of record CAKAJA020001042.1, on the reverse strand, counting down.
AACCCATAACGCATAACGCATAACGCTTAACGCATGACCCATAGCGCATAACGCATTACGCGTAACTCATAACGCATAAACCATAACGCATAACGGATCACGCATTACTCATAACCCATAACGCATAACCCATAACGCATAACCCATAACGCATAACGCATAACGCATAACGCTTAACGCATGACCCATAGCGCATAACGCATTACGCGTAACTCATAACGCATAAAGCATAACGCATAACGGATCACGCATTACTCATAACCCATAACGCATAACGCATAACGCATTACGCGTAACTCATAACGCATAAAGCATAACGCATAACGGATCACGCATTACTCATAACCCATAACGCATAACGCATAACGCATAACGCTTAACGCATGACCCATAGCGCTTAACGCATTACGCGTAACTCATAACGCAAAAAGCATAACGCATAACGGGTCACGCATTACTCATAACCCATAACGCATAACGCATAACGCATAACGCATAACGCATAACACATAACGCATAACCCATAAAGCATAACGCATAACGCATGACGCATAACGCATAACGCATAACGCATAACGGATCACGCATTACTAATAACGCATAACGCATAACGGATCACGCATAACGCATAACGCATAACGCATAACGCATAACGCATAACGCATAACGCATAACGCATAACGCATAACGCATAACGCAAAACGCATAACGCATAACGCATAACACATAACGGATCACGCATTACTCATAACGCATAACGCATAACGCATAACGCATAACGCATAACGCATAACGCATAACGCATAACACATAACGCATAACCCATAACGCATAACGCATAACGCATAACGCATAACGCATAACGCATAACGCATAACGCATAACGGATCACGCATTACTAATAACGCATAACGCATAACGGATCACGCATAACGCATAACGCATAACGCATAACGCATAACGCATAACGCATAACACATAACGGATCACGCATTACTCATAACGCATAACGCATAAAGCATAACGCATAACGCATAATGCATAACGCATAACGCATAACGCATAACGCATAACGCATGACACATAACGCATAACCTATAACCCATAACGCATAACGCACAACGCATAACGCATAGCGGATAACGCACAACGCATAACACATAACGCATAACGCATAACGCATAACGCATAACGCATAACGCATAACGGATCACGCATTACTAATAACGCATAAGGCATAACGCATAACGCATAACGCATAACGCATATCGCATAACGCATAACGCATAACGCATAACGCATAACGCATAACGTATAACGCATAACGGATAACGCATAACGGATAACCCATAACGCATAACGCATAACGCATAACGCATAACGCATAACGCATAACGCATAACACATAACCCATAACGCATAACGCATAACGCATAACGCTTAACGCATGACCCATAGCGCATAACGCATTACGCGTAACTCATATCGCATAAACCATAACGCATAACGGATCACGCATTACTCATAACCCATAACGCATAACCCATAACGCATAACGCATAACGCATAACGCTTAACGCATGACCCATAGCGCATAACGCATTACGCGTAACTCATAACGCATAAAGCATAACGCATAACGGATCACGCATTACTCATAACCCATAACGCATAACGCATAACGCATTACGCGTAACTCATAACGCATAAAGCATAACGCATAACGGATCACGCATTACTCATAACCCATAACGCATAACGCATAACGCATAACGCATAACGCATAACGCATAACTCATAACACATAACGCATAACCCATAACGCATAACGCATAACGCATAACGCGTAACGGATCAAGCATTACTCATAACGCATAACGCATAACGCATAACGCATAACGCATAACCCATAACGCATAACGCATAACGCATAACGCGTAACGGATCAAGCATTACTCATAACGCATAACGCATAACGGATCACGCATTACTCATAACTCATAACGGATAACACATAACGCATAACGCATAACGCATAACGCATAACGCATAACGCATAACGCATAACGCATAACGCATAACGCATAACGCATAACGCATAACGCATAACGCATAACGCATAACACATAACGCATAACCCATAACGCATAACGCATAACGCATAACGCATAACGCATAACGCATAACGCATAACGCATAACGCATAACGCATAACGCATAACGGATCACGCATTACTCATAACGCATAACGCATAACGGATCACGCATTTCTCATAACGCATAACGCATAACGCATAACGCATAACGCATAACGCATAACGCATAACGCATAACGCATAACGCATAACGCATAACGCATAACGCATAACGCATAACGCATAACGCATAACGCATAACGCATAACGCATAACGCATAACGCATAAAGCATAACGCATAACGCATAACGCATAACGCATAACGCATAACGCATAACGCATAACGCATAACGCATAACGCATAACGCATGACACATAACGCATAACCTATAACCCATAACGCATAACGCACAACGCATAACGCATAACGCATAACGCAAAACGCATAACGCATAGCGGATAACGCACAACGCATAACACATAACGCATAACGCATAACGCATAACGCATAACGCATAACGCATAACGCATAACGCATAACGCATAACGCATAACGGATCACGCATTACTCATAACGCATAAGGCATAACGCATAACGCATAACGCATAACGCATAACGCATAACGCATAACGCATAAACCATAACGCATAACGGATCACGCATTACTCATAACGCATAACGCATAACGCATAACGCATAACGCTTAACGCATGACCCATAGCGCTTAACGCATTACGCGTAACTCATAACGCAAAAAGCATAACGCATAACGGGTCACGCATTACTCATAACCCATAACGCATAACGCATAACGCATAACGCATAACGCATAACACATAACGCATAACCCATAATGCATAACGCATAACGCATGACGCATAACGCATAACGCATAACGCATAACGGATCACGCATTACTAATAACGCATAACGCATAACGGATCACGCATAACGCATAACGCATAACGCATAACGCATAACGCATAACGCATAACGCATAACGCATAACGCATAACGCATAACGCATAACGCATAACGCATAACGCAAAACGCATAACGCATGACGCATAACGCATAACGCATAACGCATAACGGATCACGCATTACTAATAACGCATAACGCATAACGGATCACGCATAACGCATAACGCATAACGCATAACGCATAACGCATAACGCATAACGCATAACGCATAACGCATAACGCATAACGCATAACGCAAAACGCATAACGCATAACGCATAACACATAACGGATCACGCATTACTCATAACGCATAACGCATAACGCATAACGCATAACGCATAACGCATAACGCATAACGCATAACACATAACGCATAACCCATAACGCATAACGCATAACGCATAACGCATAACGCATAACGCATAACGCATAACGCATAACGGATCACGCATTACTAATAACGCATAACGCATAACGGATCACGCATAACGCATAACGCATAACGCATAACGCATAACGCATAACGCATAACGCATAACACATAACGGATCACGCATTACTCATAACGCATAACGCATAAAGCATAACGCATAACGCATAATGCATAACGCATAACGCATAACGCATAACGCATAACGCATGACACATAACGCATAACCTATAACCCATAACGCATAACGCACAACGCATAACGCATAGCGGATAACGCACAACGCATAACACATAACGCATAACGCATAACGCATAACGCATAACGCATAACGCATAACGGATCACGCATTACTCATAACGCATAAGGCATAACGCATAACGCATAACGCATAACGCATAACGCATAACGCATAACGCATAACGCATAACGCATAACGCATAACGCATAACGCATAACGCATAACGTATAACGCATAACGGATAACGCATAACGGATAACCCATAACGCATAACGCATAACGCATAACGCATAACGCATAACGCATAACGCATAACACATAACCCATAACGCATAACGCATAACGCATAACGCTTAACGCATGACCCATAGCGCATAACGCATTACGCGTAACTCATAACGCATAAACCATAACGCATAACGGATCACGCATTACTCATAACCCATAACGCATAACCCATAACGCATAACGCATAACGCATAACGCATAACGCTTAACGCATGACCCATAGCGCATAACGCATTACGCGTAACTCATAACGCATAAAGCATAACGCATAACGGATCACGCATTACTCATAACCCATAACGCATAACGCATAACGCATTACGCGTAACTCATAACGCATAAAGCATAACGCATAACGGATCACGCATTACTCATAACCCATAACGCATAACGCATAACGCATAACGCATAACGCATAACGCATAACGCATAACTCATAACACATAACGCATAACCCATAACGCATAACGCATAACGCATAACGCGTAACGGATCAAGCATTACTCATAACGCATAACATATAACGCATAACGCATAACGCATAACCCATAACGCATAACGCATAACGCATAACGCGTAACGGATCAAGCATTACTCATAACGCATAACGCATAACGGATCACGCATTACTCATAACTCATAACGGATAACTCATAACGCATAACGCATAACGCATAACGCATAACGCATAACGCATAACGCATAACGCATAACGCATAACGCATAACGCATAACGCATAACGCATAACGCATAACGCATAACACATAACGCATAACCCATAACGCATAACGCATAACGCATAACGCATAACGCATAACGCATAACGCATAACGCATAACGCATAACGGATCACGCATTACTCATAACGCATAACGCATAACGGATCACGCATTTCTCATAACGCATAACGCATAACGCATAACGCATAACGCATAACGCATAACGCATAACGCATAACGCATAACGCATAACGCATAACGCATAACGCATAACGCATAACGCATAACGCATAACGCATAACGCATAACGCATAACGCATAACGCATAACGCATAACGCATAACGCATAACGCATAACGCATAACGCATAACGCATGACACATAACGCATAACCTATAACCCATAACGCATAACGCACAACGCATAACGCATAACGCATAACGCATAACGCATAACGCATAGCGGATAACGCACAACGCATAACACATAACGCATAACGCATAACGCATAACGCATAACGCATAACGCATAACGCATAACGCATAACGCATAACGGATCACGCATTACTCATAACGCATAACGCATAACGCATAACCTATAACCCATAACGCATAACGCACAACGCATAACGCATAACGCATAACGCAAAACGCATAACGCATAGCGGATAACGCACAACGCATAACACATAACGCATAACGCATAACGCATAACGCATAACGCATAACGCATAACGCATAACGCATAACGCATAACGGATCACGCATTACTCATAACGCATAAGGCATAACGCATAACGCATAAGGCATAACGCATAACGCATAACGCATAACGCATAACGCATAAACCATAACGCATAACGCATAACGCATAACGCGTAACTGATCAAGCATTACTCATAACGCATAACGCATAACGCATAACGCATAACGCATAACGCATAACGCATAACGCATAACGCATAACGCATAACGCATAACGCATAACGCATAACGCATAACGCATAACGCATAACGCATAACGCATAACGCATAACGCATAACGCATAACGCATAACGCATAACGCATAACGCATAACGCATAACGCATAACGCATAACGCATAACGCATAACGCATAACGCATAACGCATAACGCATAACGCATAACGCATAACGCATAACGCATAACGCATAACGCATAACGCATAACGCATAACGCATAACGCATAACGCATAACCCATAACGCATAACGCATAACGCATAACGCATAACGCATAACGCATAACGCATAACCCATAACGCATAACGCATAACGCATAACGCATAACGCATAACGCATAACGCAAAACGCATAACGGATCACGCATTTCTCATAACGCATAACGCATAACGCATAACGCATAACGCATAACGCATAACGCATAACGCATAACGCATAACGCATAACGCATAACGCATAACGCATAACGCATAACGCATAACGCATAACGCATAACGCATAACGCATAACGCATAACGCATAACACATAACCCATAACGCATAACGCATAACGCATAACGCTTAACGCATGACCCATAGCGCATAACGCATTACGCGTAACTCATAACGCATAAACCATAACGCATAACGGATCACGCATTACTCATAACCCATAACGCATAACCCATAACGCATAACGCATAACGCATAACGCATAACGCTTAACGCATGACCCATAGCGCATAACGCATTACGCGTAACTCATAACGCATAAAGCATAACGCATAACGGATCACGCATTACTCATAACCCATAACGCATAACGCATAACGCATTACGCGTAACTCATAACGCATAAAGCATAACGCATAACGGATCACGCATTACTCATAACCCATAACGCATAACGCATAACGCATAACGCATAACGCATAACGCATAACGCATAACTCATAACACATAACGCATAACCCATAACGCATAACGCATAACGCATAACGCGTAACGGATCAAGCATTACTCATAACGCATAACATATAACGCATAACGCATAACGCATAACCCATAACGCATAACGCATAACGCATAACGCGTAACGGATCAAGCATTACTCATAACGCATAACGCATAACGGATCACGCATTACTCATAACTCATAACGGATAACACATAACGCATAACGCATAACGCATAACGCATAACGCATAACGCATAACGCATAACGCATAACGCATAACGCATAACGCATAACGCATAACGCATAACGCATAACACATAACGCATAACCCATAACGCATAACGCATAACGCATAACGCATAACGCATAACGCATAACGCATAACGCATAACGCATAACGGATCACGCATTACTCATAACGCATAACGCATAACGGATCACGCATTTCTCATAACGCATAACGCATAACGCATAACGCATAACGCATAACGCATAACGCATAACGCATAACGCATAACGCATAACGCATAACGCATAACGCATAACGCATAACGCATAACGCATAACGCATAACGCATAACGCATAACGCATAACGCATAACGCATAACGCATAACGCATAACGCATAACGCATAACGCATAACGCATGACACATAACGCATAACCTATAACCCATAACGCATAACGCACAACGCATAACGCATAACGCATAACGCAAAACGCATAACGCATAGCGGATAACGCACAACGCATAACACATAACGCATAACGCATAACGCATAACGCATAACGCATAACGCATAACGCATAACGCATAACGCATAACGGATCACGCATTACTCATAACGCATAAGGCATAACGCATAACCTATAACCCATAACGCATAACGCACAACGCATAACGCATAACGCATAACGCAAAACGCATAACGCATAGCGGATAACGCACAACGCATAACACATAACGCATAACGCATAACGCATAACGCATAACGCATAACGCATAACGCATAACGCATAACGCATAACGGATCACGCATTACTCATAACGCATAAGGCATAACGCATAACGCATAAGGCATAACGCATAACGCATAACGCATAACGCATAACGCATAAAGCATAACGCATAACGCATAACGCATAACGCGTAACGGATCAAGCATTACTCATAACGCATAACGCATAACGCATAACGCATAACGCATAACGCATAACGCATAACGCATAACGCATAACGCATAACGCATAACGCATAACGCATAACGCATAACGCATAACGCATAACGCATAACGCATAACGCATAACGCATAACGCATAACGCATAACGCATAACGCATAACGCATAACGCATAACGCATAACGCATAACGCATAACGCATAACGCATAACGCATAACGCATAACGCATAACGCATAACGCATAACGCATAACGCATAACGCATAACGCATAACGCATAACGCATAACGCATAACGCATAACGCATAACGCATAACCCATAACGCATAACGCATAACGCATAACGCATAACGCATAACGCATAACGCATAACCCATAACGCATAACGCATAACGCATAACGCATAACGCATAACGCATAACGCAAAACGCATAACGGATCACGCATTTCTCATAACGCATAACGCATAACGCATAACGCATAACGCATAACGCATAACGCATAACGCATAACGCATAACGCATAACGCATAACGCATAACGCATAACGCATAACGCATAACGCATAACGCATAACGCATAACGCATAACGCATAACGCAGAACGCATAACGCATAACGCATAACGCATAACGCATAACGCATAACTCATAACACATAACGCATAACCCATAACGCATAACGCATAACGCATAACGCGTAACGGATCAAGCATTACTCATAACGCATAACGCATAACGGATCACGCATTACTCATAACGCATAACGCATAACGCATAACGCATAACGCATAACGCATAACGCATAACGCATAACGCATAACGCATAAGGCATAACGCATAACGCAAAACGCATAACTCATAACGCATAACGCATAACGCATAACGCATAACGCATAACGCATAACGCATAACGCATGACACATAACGCATAACCTATAACCCATAACGCATAACGCACAACGCATAACGCATAACGCATAACGCAAAACGCATAACGCATAGCGGATAACGCACAACGCATAACACATAACGCATAACGCATAACGCATAACGCATAACGCATAACGCATAACGCATAACGCATAACGCATAACACATAACGGATCACGCATTACTCATAACGCATAACGCATAAAGCATAACGCATAACGCATAATGCATAACGCATAACGCATAACGCATAACGCATAACGCATGACACATAACGCATAACCTATAACCCATAACGCATAACGCACAACGCATAACGCATAACGCATAACGCATAACGCATAACGCATAACGCATAACGCATAACGCATAACGCATAACGCATAACGCATAACGCATAACGCATAACGCATAACGCATAACGCATGACACATAACGCATAACCTATAACCCATAACGCATAACGCACAACGCATAACGCATAACGCATAACGCAAAACGCATAACGCATAGCGGATAACGCACAACGCATAACACATAACGCATAACGCATAACGCATAACGCATAACGCATAACGCATAACGCATAACGCATAACGCATAACGCATAACGGATCACGCATTACTCATAACGCATAAGGCATAACGCATAACGCATAACGCATAACGCATAACGCATAACGCATAACGCATAAACCATAACGCATAACGGATCACGCATTACTCATAACCCATAACGCATAACGCATAACGCATAACGCTTAACGCATGACCCATAGCGCTTAACGCATTACGCGTAACTCATAACGCAAAAAGCATAACGCATAACGGGTCACGCATTACTCATAACCCATAACGCATAACGCATAACGCATAACGCATAACGCATAACACATAACGCATAACCCATAATGCATAACGCATAACGCATGACGCATAACGCATAACGCATAACGCATAACGGATCACGCATTACTAATAACGCATAACGCATAACGGATCACGCATAACGCATAACGCATAACGCATAACGCATAACGCATAACGCATAACGCATAACGCATAACGCATAACGCATAACGCATAACGCATAACGCATAACGCAAAACGCATAACGCATGACGCATAACGCATAACGCATAACGCATAACGGATCACGCATTACTAATAACGCATAACGCATAACGGATCACGCATAACGCATAACGCATAACGCATAACGCATAACGCATAACGCATAACGCATAACGCATAACGCATAACGCATAACGCATAACGCAAAACGCATAACGCATAACGCATAACACATAACGGATCACGCATTACTCATAACGCATAACGCATAACGCATAACGCATAACGCATAACGCATAACGCATAACGCATAACACATAACGCATAACTCATAACGCATAACGCATAACGCATAACGCATAACGCATAACGCATAACGCATAACGCATAACGGATCACGCATTACTAATAACGCATAACGCATAACGGATCACGCATAACGCATAACGCATAACGCATAACGCATAACGCATAACGCATAACGCATAACACATAACGGATCACGCATTACTCATAACGCATAACGCATAAAGCATAACGCATAACGCATAATGCATAACGCATAACGCATAACGCATAACGCATAACGCATGACACATAACGCATAACCTATAACCCATAACGCATAACGCACAACGCATAACGCATAGCGGATAACGCACAACGCATAACACATAACGCATAACGCATAACGCATAACGCATAACGCATAACGCATAACGGATCACGCATTACTCATAACGCATAAGGCATAACGCATAACGCATAACGCATAACGCATAACGCATAACGCATAACGCATAACGCATAACGCATAACGCATAACGCATAACGCATAACGCATAACGTATAACGCATAACGGATAACGCATAACGGATAACCCATAACGCATAACGCATAACGCATAACGCATAACGCATAACGCATAACGCATAACACATAACCCATAACGCATAACGCATAACGCATAACGCTTAACGCATGACCCATAGCGCATAACGCATTACGCGTAACTCATAACGCATAAACCATAACGCATAACGGATCACGCATTACTCATAACCCATAACGCATAACCCATAACGCATAACGCATAACGCATAACGCATAACGCTTAACGCATGACCCATAGCGCATAACGCATTACGCGTAACTCATAACGCATAAAGCATAACGCATAACGGATCACGCATTACTCATAACCCATAACGCATAACGCATAACGCATTACGCGTAACTCATAACGCATAAAGCATAACGCATAACGGATCACGCATTACTCATAACCCATAACGCATAACGCATAACGCATAACGCATAACGCATAACGCATAACGCATAACTCATAACACATAACGCATAACCCATAACGCATAACGCATAACGCATAACGCGTAACGGATCAAGCATTACTCATAACGCATAACATATAACGCATAACGCAAAACGCATAACCCATAACGCATAACGCATAACGCATAACGCGTAACGGATCAAGCATTACTCATAACGCATAACGCATAACGGATCACGCATTACTCATAACTCATAACGGATAACACATAACGCATAACGCATAACGCATAACGCATAACGCATAACGCATAACGCATAACGCATAACGCATAACGCATAACGCATAACGCATAACGCATAACACATAACGCATAACCCATAACGCATAACGCATAACGCATAACGCATAACGCATAACGCATAACGCATAACGCATAACGCATAACGGATCACGCATTACTCATAACGCATAACGCATAACGGATCACGCATTTCTCATAACGCATAACGCATAACGCATAACGCATAACGCATAACGCATAACGCATAACGCATAACGCATAACGCATAACGCATAACGCATAACGCATAACGCATAACGCATAACGCATAACGCATAACGCATAACGCATAACGCATAACGCATAACGCATAACGCATAACGCATAACGCATAACGCATAACGCATAACGCATAACGCATAACGCATGACACATAACGCATAACCTATAACCCATAACGCATAACGCACAACGCATAACGCATAACGCATAACGCAAAACGCATAACGCATAGCGGATAACGCACAACGCATAACACATAACGCATAACGCATAACGCATAACGCATAACGCATAACGCATAACGCATAACGCATAACGGATCACGCATTACTCATAACGCATAAGGCATAACGCATAACCTATAACCCATAACGCATAACGCACAACGCATAACGCATAACGCATAACGCAAAACGCATAACGCATAGCGGATAACGCACAACGCATAACACATAACGCATAACGCATAACGCATAACGCATAACGCATAACGCATAACGCATAACGCATAACGCATAACGGATCACGCATTACTCATAACGCATAAGGCATAACGCATAACGCATAAGGCATAACGCATAACGCATAACGCATAACGCATAACGCATAAACCATAACGCATAACGCATAACGCATAACGCGTAACGGATCAAGCATTACTCATAACGCATAACGCATAACGCATAACGCATAACGCATAACGCATAACGCATAACGCATAACGCATAACGCATAACGCATAACGCATAACGCATAACGCATAACGCATAACGCATAACGCATAACGCATAACGCATAACGCATAACGCATAACGCATAACGCATAACGCATAACGCATAACGCATAACGCATAACGCATAACGCATAACGCATAACGCATAACGCATAACGCATAACGCATAACGCATAACGCATAACGCATAACGCATAACGCATAACGCATAACGCATAACGCATAACCCATAACGCATAACGCATAACGCATAACGCATAACGCATAACGCATAACGCATAACCCATAACGCATAACGCATAACGTATAACGCATAACGCATAACGCATAACGCAAAACGCATAACGGATCACGCATTTCTCATAACGCATAACGCATAACGCATAACGCATAACGCATAACGCATAACGCATAACGCATAACGCATAACGCATAACGCATAACGCATAACGCATAACGCATAACGCATAACGCATAACGCATAACGCATAACGCATAACGCATAACGCAGAACGCATAACGCATAACGCATAACGCATAACGCATAACGCATAACTCATAACACATAACGCATAACCCATAACGCATAACGCATAACGCATAACGCGTAACGGATCAAGCATTACTCATAACGCATAACGCATAACGGATCACGCATTACTCATAACGCATAACGCATAACGCATAACGCATAACGCATAACGCATAACGCATAACGCATAACGCATAACGCATAACGCATAAGGCATAACGCATAACGCAAAACGCATAACTCATAACGCATAACGCATAACGCATAACGCATAACGCATAACGCATAACGCATAACGCATAACGCATAACGCATAACGCTTAACGCATGACCCATAGCGCATAACGCATAAAGCATAACGCATAACGGATCACGCATTACTCATAACCCATAACGCATAACTCATAACGCATAACGCATAACGCAAATCGCATAACGCATAACGCGTAACGCATAAAGCATAACGCATAACGCATAACCCATAACGCATAACGCATAACGCATAACGCGTAACGGATCAAGCATTACTCATAACGCATAACGCATAACGGATCACGCATTACTCATAACTCATAACGGATAACACATAACGCATAACGCATAACGCATAACGCATAACGCATAACGCATAACGCATAACGCATAACGCATAACGCATAACGCATAACGCATAACGCATAACGCATAACGCATAACGCATAACGCATAACGCATAACGCATAACGCATAACGCTTAACGCATGACCCATAGCGCATAACGCATAAAGCATAACGCATAACGGATCACGCATTACTCATAACCCATAACGCATAACTCATAACGCATAACGCATAACGCAAATCGCATAACGCATAACGCGTAACGCATAAAGCATAACGCATAACGCATAACGCATAACGCATAATGCATAACGCATAACGCATAATGGATCACGCATTACTCATAACGCGAAACGCATAACGGATCACGCATTACTCATAACGCATAACGCATAAAGCAAAACGCATAACGCATAACGCATGACTCATAACGCACAACCCATAACGCATAACGCATGACTCATAACGCACAACCCATTACGCATAACGCATAACGCATAACGCATAACGCATAACGCATAACGCATAACGCAAATCGCATAACGCATAACGCGTAACGCATAAAGCATAACGCATAACGCATAACGCAAATCGCATATCGCATAACGCATAACGCATAACGCATAACGCAAATCGCATAACGCATACCGCATAACGCATAACGCATAACGCATAACGCATAACGCATAACGCATAACGCATAGTGCATATCGCATAACGCATAACGCAAATCGCATAACGCATAACGCGTAACGCATAAAGCATAACGCATAACGCATAACGCATAACGCATAATGCATAACGCATAACGCATAATGGATCACGCATTACTCATAACGCGTAACGCATAACGGATCACGCATTACTCATAACGCATAACGCATAACACATAACGGATCACGCATTACTCATAACGCATAACGCATAACGCATAACACATAACGCATAACGCATAACGCATAACGCATAACGCATAACGCATAACGCATAACGCATAACGCATAACGCAAATCGCATAACGCATAACGCGTAACGCATAAAGCATAACGCATAACGCATAACGCAAATCGCATAACGCATAACGCATAACGCATAACGCATAACGCATAACGCAAATCGCATAACGCATAACGCATAACGCATAACGCATAACGCATAACGCATAACGCATAACGCATAACGCATAACGCATAATGCATAACGCATAACGCATAATGGATCACGCATTACTCATAACGCGTAACGCATAACGGATCACGCATTACTCATAATGCATAACGCATAACACATAACGGATCACGCATTACTCATAACGCATAACGCAGAACGCATAACACATAACGCATAACGCATAACGCATAACGCATAACGCATAACGCATAACGCAAATCGCATAACGCATAACGCATAACTCATAACGCATAACGCATAACGCATAACGCATAACGCATAACGCATAACGCATAACGCATAACGCATAACGCATAACGCATAACGCATAACGCATAACGCATAACGCATAACGCAGAACGCATAACGCATAACGCATAACGCATAACGCATAACGCATAACTCATAACACATAACGCATAACCCATAACGCATAACACATAACGCATAACGCGTAACGGATCAAGCATTACTCATAACGCATAACGCATAACGGATCACGCATTACTCATAACGCATAACGCATAACGCATAACGCATAACGCATAACGCATAACGCATAACGCATAACGCATAACGCATAAGGCATAACGCATAACGCAAAACGCATAACTCATAACGCATAACGCATAACGCATAACGCATAACGCATAACGCATAACGCATAACGCATAACGCATAACGCATAACGCATAACGCTTAACGCATGACCCATAGCGCATAACGCATAAAGCATAACGCATAACGGATCACGCATTACTCATAACCCATAACGCATAACTCATAACGCATAACGCATAACGCAAATCGCATAACGCATAACGCGTAACGCATAAAGCATAACGCATAACGCATAACGCATAACGCATAATGCATAACGCATAACGCATAATGGATCACGCATTACTCATAACGCGAAACGCATAACGGATCACGCATTACTCATAACGCATAACGCATAAAGCAAAACGCATAACGCATAACGCATGACTCATAACGCACAACCCATAACGCATAACGCATAACGCAAATCGCATAACGCATAACCCATAACGCATAACGCATAACCCATAACGCATAACGCACACAGCAAAACGCATAACGCAAAACGCATAACGCATAACGGATCACGCATTACTCATAACGCATAAGGCATAACGCATAACGCATAACGCATAACGCATAACGCATAACGCATAACGCATAACGCATAACGCATAACGCATAACGCATAACGCATAACGCATAACGCATATCGCATAACGCATAACGCATAACGCATAACGCATAACGCTTAACGCATAACGCATATCGCATAACGCATAACGCATAACGCATAACGCATAACGCATAACGCATAACGCATAACGCATAACGCATAACCCATAACGCATAACGCATAACGCATAACGCGTAACGGATCAAGCATTACTCATAACGCATAACGCATAACGGATCACGCATTACTCATAACTCATAACGGATAACACATAACGCATAACGCATAACGCATAACGCATAACGCATAACGCATAACGCATAACGCATAACGCATAACGCATAACGCATAACGCATAACGCATAACGCATAACGCATAACGCATAACGCAAAACGCATAACGCATAACGCATAACACATAACGGATCACGCATTACTCATAACGCATAACGCATAAAGCATAACGCATAACGCATAATGCATAACGCATAACGCATAACGCATAACACATAACGCATAACCTATAACGCATAACGCGCAACGCATAACGCATAACGCAAAACGCATAACGCATAGCGGATAACGCACAACGCATAACACATAACGCATAACGCATAACGCATAACGCATAACGGATCACGCATTACTCATAACGCATAACGCATAAAGCATAACGCATAAAGCATAATGCATAACGCATAACGCATAACGCATATCGCATAACACATAACGCATAACCTATAACGCATAACGCATAACGCATAACGCATAACGCATAACGCATAACGCATAACGCATAACACATAACGCATAACCCATAATGCATAACGCATAACGCATGACGCATAACGCATAACGCATAACGCATAACGGATCACGCATTACTAATAACGCATAACGCATAACGGATCACGCATAACGCATAACGCATAACGCATAACGCATAACGCATAACGCATAACGCATAACGCATAACGCATAACGCATAACGCATAACGCATAACGCATAACGCATAACACATAACGCATAACCCATAATGCATAACGCATAACGCATAACGCATAACGCATAACGCATAACGCATAACGGATCACGCATTACTCATAACGCATAACGCATAACGGATCACGCATAACGCATAACGCATAACGCATAACGCATAACGCATAACGCATAACGCATATCGCATAACGCATAACGCATAACGCATAACGCAAAACGCATAACGCATAACACATAACGGATCACGCATTACTCATAACGCATAACGCATAACGCATAACGCATAACGCATAACGCATAACGCATAACACATAACGCATAACCCATAACGCATAACGCATAACGCATAACGCATAACGCATAACGCATAACGCATTACGCATAACGCATAACGCATAACGCATAACGCATAACGCATAACGCATAACGCATAACGCATAACGCAAAACGCATAACGCATAACGCATAACACATAACGGATCACGCATTACTCATAACGCATAACGCATAAAGCATAACGCATAACGCATAATGCATAACGCATAACGCATAACGCATAACACATAACGCATAACCTATAACGCATAACGCGCAACGCATAACGCATAACGCAAAACGCATAACGCATAGCGGATAACGCACAACGCATAACACATAACGCATAACGCATAACGCATAACGGATCACGCATTACTCATAACGCATAACGCATAAAGCATAACGCATAAAGCATAATGTATAACGCATAACGCATAACGCATATCGCATAACACATAACGCATAACCTATAACGCATAACGCATAACGCATAACGCATAACGCATAACGCAAAACGCATAACGCATAGCGGATAACGCACAACGCATAACACATAACGCATAACGCATAACGCATAACGCATAACGGATCACGCATTACTCATAGCGCATAACGCATAACGCATAACGCATAACGCATAACGCATAAAGCATAACGCATAACGGATCACGCATTACTCATAACCCATAACGCATAACGCATAACGCATAACACATAACGCATAACTCATAACACATAAAACCTTAAACCATAACGCATAACGCATAACGCATAACGCATAACGCATAACGCATAACACATAACGCATAACCCATAACGCATAACGCATAACGCATGACCCATAGCGCTTAACGCATTACGCGTAACTCATAACGCAAAAAGCATAACGCATAACGGGTCACGCATTACTCATAACCCATAACGCATAACGCATAACGCATAACGCATAACGCATAACACATAACGCATAACCCATAATGCATAACGCATAACGCATGACGCATAACGCATAACGCATAACGCATAACGGATCACGCATTACTAATAACGCATAACGCATAACGGATCACGCATAACGCATAACGCATAACGCATAACGCATAACGCATAACGCATAACGCATAACGCATAACGCATAACGCATAACGCAAAACGCATAACGCATAACGCATAACACATAACGGATCACGCATTACTCATAACGCATAACGCATAACGCATAACGCATAACGCATAACGCATAACGCATAACGCATAACACATAACGCATAACCCATAACGCATAACGCATAACGCATAACGCATAACGCATAACGCATATCGCATAACGGATCACGCATTACTAATAACGCATAACGCATAACGGATCACGCATAACGCATAACGCATAACGCATAACACATAACGGATCACGCATTACTCATAACGCATAACGCATAAAGCATAACGCATAACGCATAATGCATAACGCATAACGCATAACGCATAACGCATAACGCATGACACATAACGCATAACCTATAACCCATAACGCATAACGCACAACGCATAACACATAGCGGATAACGCACAACGCATAACACATAACGCATAACGCATAACGCATAACGCATAACGCATAACGCATAACGCATAACGCATAACGCATAACGCATAACGCATAACGCATAACGCAAAACGCATAACGCATAACGCATAACACATAACGGATCACGCATTACTCATAACGCATAACGCATAACGCATAACGCATAACGCATAACGCATAACGCATAACGCATAACACATAACGCATAACCCATAACGCATAACGCATAACGCATAACGCATAACGCATAACGCATATCGCATAACGGATCACGCATTACTAATAACGCATAACGCATAACGGATCACGCATAACGCATAACGCATAACGCATAACGCAAAACGCATAACGCATAACGCATAACACATAACGGATCACGCATTACTCATAACGCATAACGCATAACGCATAACGCATAACGCATAACGCATAACGCATAACGCATAACACATAACGCATAACCCATAACGCATAACGCATAACGCATAACGCATAACGCATAACGCATATCGCATAACGGATCACGCATTACTAATAACGCATAACGCATAACGGATCACGCATAACGCATAACGCATAACGCATAACACATAACGGATCACGCATTACTCATAACGCATAACGCATAAAGCATAACGCATAACGCATAATGCATAACGCATAACGCATAACGCATAACGCATAACGCATGACACATAACGCATAACCTATAACCCATAACGCATAACGCACAACGCATAACACATAGCGGATAACGCACAACGCATAACACATAACGCATAACGCATAACGCATAACGCATAACGCATAACGCATAACGGACCACGCATTACTCATAACGCATAAGGCATAACGCATAACGCATAACGCATAACGCATAACGCATAACGCATAACGCATAACGCATAACGCATAACGCATAACGCATAACGCATAACGGATAACGCATAACGGATAACCCATAACGCATAACGCATAACGCATAACGCATAACGCATAACGCATAACACATAACCCATAACGCATAACGCATAACGCTTAACGCATGACCCATAGCGCATAACGCATTACGCGTAACTCATAACGCATAAACCATAACGCATAACGGATCACGCATTACTCATAACCCATAACGCATAACGCATAACGCATAACCCATAACGCATAACGCATAACGCATAACGCTTAACGCATGACCCATAGCGCATAACGCATTACGCGTAACTCATAACGCATAAAGCATAACGCATAACGGATCACGCATTACTCATAACCCATAACGCATAACGCATAACGCATTAC